>CM059280.1:12807879-12907879 GCA_030347295.1 Setipinna tenuifilis | reverse complement strand
AGCCTACACTACACACTGCATCTATCTTCAAGTCTCGATTTGAATGGTATTCATTGATGTGCATGATGTCCACTGCAGCCATTCAGTGATGTGTAGTAGTAGGGTACTTCAGCTCAAGGGTCCTCTCCTAGTCCCCGACACTTGAAACAAGCCCCAGTCTGTAGAGGCAGACTTGTAGCGTATTGTGCTCGCGGATGACCAGGAGCTAAAGGGCGATAGTTTGAATAACATAAACTACTGATTCACATCCATTACAAAGAGCTAAAGAGCTTCCTTCCCTGCCAGCAGTGAACAATGGCCAGGGTAAATAAAGATCAAATGAGAAAACTGCGACACCCTTGAATGGCTGGTGAGAGATGCTATCTCAACAACTGATATTCAAAACCCACAGTTGACAATAAAGGGCCCTATGTCACGGGAGAGTGTCTCCTTGTTGTTTTAAAGGCATATAAGGTTACAGCCTGGCTGTTCACTGGAAGCAGGCTTAACGCTGTTGACAGAGAGAGAGAGAGAGAGGGAGAGAGGGGGAAAGAGGGAGAGAGAAAGGGAGAGGGAGAGAGAGGGGGGAGAGTGAAAGAGAAAGAAACAGAGAGAGCGAGAGCAGTAAAAAATGAGAGAGAGAGAGAGTGATAGAAAGAGAGACAGACAGAGAGAGGGAGAGAGAGAAAAAAAAGAAATCAGGGTAAGAGAAAGACAGGAAGAGAGTAAATGAGAGAAAGAGAGAGTTCAAGGCTGCAATCAGAGCAAAGCTGACAGCATGTGTTGATGCAGGTCAGGTTGGACACTGTCCCCTCGTTATGGATGTACAGATACATACGACAGGGCCTCTGTAGACTGCTTCAATCAGAACGATAAAGAGATTGAGCTTAAGGGGAGAAAAACAGGGAACAATGCCTGTGATTGCTGGAGATTTGGCGAAAAACTGAGCCTTTTTTTTTTTACTCTGAGCCTCAGCGGATTTTTGTTCCTCATCTCTCTTCCTCGTTTTTCCTCTCTCTCTTTCTCTCTATCAGTCTCATTTCTGTCCTTTTTCTGGAGGCAGGGGTTGTGGTGGTGATGTTGAAGGGTCTCCTGATGAGCTATGCTTGTCTCCATCACCTTTCCCTCATGTTCCAAAAAATGAGTTGGAGTTGGACCCTTTAGCCTCTGGAGAGATCCAGGCACAGTGACATTCAGACGCTTCACACAGATCAGGGCTTAATCTCAGTCATCAGGGTCAAATGTTCGCTTAATCACATTACTTCTCTCCCGGACAGACAGGTCAGCACTGGTCACAACACAATGCAACCTCTTAATCCAGATATTTCACAAAAAAAGTTAATGAGGGAGGTGAAGGATTGTGTGTGTGTGTGTGTGTGTGTGTGTGTGTGTGTGTGTGTGTGTGTGTGCGTGCATGCGTGTGTGTGTGTGTCTATGGGGAAACCCCTTTTGATGCCCTTGTGTTCTTGCACACATCATACCAAGGCATGACAGAGCATGGGGCTTGGAGACAGAACAGTCAGGTTCCTTGAGAATTCAGCTGTTCCGACAATAAACAATTTAGTTCCAACCTTTATCAGTCCATCGCCACTGCAGAACAGCACACGCCAAAAATCAAGATGGTTTTACTCTACAGAGTAGTGTAGTGCTATTCACAAACACATTGTTGTTGTTTTTTTGTGATGCAGTTTTGTTGCATGCCTCATTTCCTTTTACGACATGATATTGTAGCTTAAATGGTGTTGTAATCGTCTTCATCGGAAAAGGTAAACCACGAAACATTTACATGTGGTCTGAACCTTCCAAGCTTAGTTCGCACTTACAAATGCAAAGATAACCCACCATTGTTTAAGATCATGAGCATGTCAACAATTAAACTAAATTAAATTTCCTGCACATTGTAAATCAAGGGCATGGACTGACAAGGGGTTTTGCATAAACCAAGAAAGAACAGATTGTGTAAAACCTCTGTCATAGATCAGGGCACAGATGCCAATGCAAGCGTCAGACATTTTTTGTTGCCCTAACCCATTCCCATAAGTCACCTGTGCTTTCACAAGCTGGCTCCTAATGAGAAGCTCAGAGACATTTCAGGCTGCAGCATAGCTACATGAGCCAATGCTAATGAGCTAAGCTGTCTCAGGTGTGTGACCGCAGAACAGGTGCACGAAGGCATGACTATCCTCCGCCAATGTCACCGCCTGACATATCGGTGTCAACAGAACATAACATCTAGACACAGATTAGAGCTGGATCCCACCCTAATGCACCACCTGGTCATCATATTGATAGGACGTGACAGAAAACACCATCAAGAGAGAGACATGTTTACTTACATTTAGCATTTCTGCATACCAAACCACCTTGTTGATGTGCATAGTATTACTGCATACCAGGAGATCAGGTGATCAGGTCTGAATTTCACAAGGCGTTTGGTTTTAACATTTAGAACATTTCGTTTCTGTTTGGTTGGTATTTTTGAAGACGGTTACTGTGGACACAATCAGCTATGGCATATTGATTAAGTCAGGATGGGTCTTGAATCAGCTGAGTTGCTAAGTGTAAATGTTATGCACTCTTGCATCTGCTTTATGTAAGTGTGTGTGTGTGTGTGTGTGTGTGTGTCTGTGTGTGTGTGTGTGTGTGTGTGTGTGTGTGTGTGTGTGTGTGTGTGTGTGTGTGTGTCTGTTTTCTTTTTCTTCATTCGCCTTCTTTTGGCTGTTCGCTATCCAATCTGGATGAAGCAGGAACAGTAGGCAGGAATATGTCACAGATTTGTACATGTAAGCTTTTTTTCCTGGCCAAAACATATAGGTTCCTCAAATGGTACAAAACTGCATAGTTATACTGTGATATCATTTGACTACTGAAATGTGGGCCTCTCTTCAAGACTTAAACACTGGTGATGCATTTCAATTTCTATAGTGCTTTTCTGGACACTCAAAAACTCTATAGTTACCAATATGTACACTTATAAGTACACTGGTAAGCACATTCAAATTACACTTACATCACTATACCAAAGGGAGATTACACTTTATTTCCTTGTTACGTCAATTAGATACAGTTTAACAAAGTGTATAACAGTGTAACAATATGCACTTACACTGTACCTTAGGGTTACAGTTATGGTAAGGGTTAGGGTTAGGTATGTACGGTATAAGTACATAATATTACATGTTGTTACATGTAGAAAGGGAAACCATAAAAAGAGAACCATAAAATGAAGTGTTACCCAAAAGGAAAACCAACAGGATACATGGACAAGGACAAGGACAATAACAACATACACTCATGGCACTAAACAAGAGGAAATCACAGGATACTGACATACACACACATACACATACAACATACACACACTCAGCTGTCCTCCAACCTCAAGCACAGCTCTAGCAGAACACCAACCTTTTACCTGGAAATCTTCCAAACAGAGACACTGGACTTGTTCATATCTTGGATTGACTGACGTGTCACACCCTGAGCAGACTGGTGAGTGTGAGTTAAAGGACACTGGGACTACAGTACAAAATGCAAAAAACAAAAAAAACACGTGAAGGATCTGTCAGATGGCAGTAGATTACACATTCATGACTGGCTTAATTTGCTGCTTGCTTTTTCACTCAGTATGAATGGAGTGTTATGGTGTTAAGGTATTTGTAACAGTTACGCTGTCATAGATAACTCTAAATGGGCGCTGTGTTTTTAAAAACTGATCTCTTTTGGAGTGGTCTTTTCACAATGCCCTGTGACTAATTCCTAATCAAAGCCACAGATTGGAGATAAAAGCAAGTTGGTTGGGGGAGGGGAGGGGAGGGGAGGAGAGGAGAGGGGGGGATAAGAGAAAAAGGCAGGAATACACGTGCGAGGGGACCAGGAATCCTGCTGCGATCTGCCATTCAAAACAGCACCTGGTAGGGGCTTTCCACTGCAGAAGCCTCAGTCATCAATCAGAGGGAAAAAGAACGTCCAAAACCTGCCTGTCATATTTTAGTGGTTTGCTCTCGCAGCACAAAAAAAAAAAAAAGAAGGAGAGAAAAAAGTTTCCCCCCTCACTCCTCCGAGCTGGGATTTCACAATTGCACCCACCCCAGCGCCGTGTGTAGGTGTTGCTTTATGGCGTATTATCATGGAAAACACGTCTAATGATAAATGATGACACCTGAGGCTTTCACTGCACACACAATACAGAGTGGCCTCCCAGTGGTTTAAAGGTATACCAGGCATCCACTGTTATACAGGGCCCTAGAGATGAGCACTATCCCCACGCACACTAACTTGACAAGGCTTACTAATAAATACATTAGTGGGAAAATGTGCACCGTCTGTTCAGGTGAGACAGATACGGGAGGAGATTTTTTTTTTCCTCCCTGTGTGAAGACAGGATGATTAAATGACTTTGCGATAGCCAGTTGCACTATGACTGATGGGCTTTTAATAACATTAACATGGATGCCGGTGGAACAGAACATGTTAAAGGGGAAACCTGGCAGAGACATATCTTTACTTGTCAGAAGACTGCATAAAAGAAGAGATGAAGAGGCAAAATCAATTTTCTGTGATTTCTTGGCACTGTGTTCGGCGTCTAACCATAGCGGTATTAAACCGTATCATGTAACTGGGTTAAAAAAGGCACTGTACTGTAGATGTATCGAGCTTAAATGTACGAGACAAGCTTTCTTACTACAAATGTATGCATTTGGTATGCACTTACACTGTAGGATAAGCGTTTTCATTTGTAATATAGACACAACGTGACACATTTACTACCCTCTTTCTTTCCCCAGGATTGGCTCGGTTTAATAAAGTCTTGATCACATTCATATGCACCACCACAGAAAAAAAGGGAAGAAAAAAGACATTCTAGCCATATCACTACATCTCCCTCTCAGCTGCAGTCGGTGTGGGCTCGCTGAGGGCTTCGGTGGGAGTGTGGCCCTACCCTGGGCCAACCTTGGCATGTCTGCATGGCTGGTTGAGATTGATATTAAAGAAGGCATGCGGCATGAAACAGCCGACGTCTCCATTTCTGTTTGGAGGCTCCATCAGCTTTTTTTATTGGCCAGCAGACGAAACAAATGAAACTTTCAAAGAACAAGAAGAGACACAGAGTCATAAAAGCGTGAAAGGCTTTTCATCAGAATTTTTTTTTTGTGCGAATCCTCGGTAACTAACTTTCTATGTCATATCGGCCGCATTTGGGGTCGTGCTATTTCCGAATTAATTCCATCCACGCAGCCTGGCTGTCGACAAAATTTATGACCTTGTAGAGTATGTGTAAACATTCTTGAGATTATGATCCAACAAAGCTTTGTTCTAGGATTTTGATGACCTTATGAGACCCTCAGAAAGATCAAAGTAGCATCTGCTGTTTTTCATTTTTCCAATGGGGCAAATAAGGGCAGGAAAATGTTTAGAAAGAGGACCTAATGCCAGTCGCTTGTCAACATTTGCTCTCTTGTGCTGTATGTCATCTACATGCTGCTTAACAAATTTCATGCTCTTACAATCAATCCAGCAAGCCCAGTATTAGAAAGGTAACCTTCCGAGTAAAACTTAGAGTAAGATGTCATAGGGCTAATATAACCAGACATTACCACACTTTGTCATGACCAAAGATGCTATGATTGTCACACTTGTCACTGTCACAACAGTGTCACAACTGTCTTGGTAGCAGTTATGATAAATGCAATCCAAGCTGTAGGAAGCGTTTGATGCCTTGCCACTTACCAGGTGAAGACGAATGCCAGAGTGTGGTTTCAAGTGTGAGTAATGTAGCAACGGTTGCATGGTTACATGCTACTGGCTCAGGTGAAGGGTTAACCAGAGCTTTCAAGTTGAACAGTTACCTGTACAACAAAGTTACAACAAAGACAGCAAGGCCACGAAGGTGCAAGTTAAAGTATCAAGTGAAGAAGGGAGTATATACAAGGGCATAATAAATAATAAAAGGAATATGTATAGAGACTGTGAATAATAATATTGCACTTCGAGGTAGGCACTGCACATTATGCAGTGGATATTGCACAGTGAGTGGTAGCAGAGGCAAACCTGATTTGAACATCAATTAACAGCAGCAGTAAAGTAACAAAAATGGTACTGAACCTTAGTCAACAGCAGCAGTGAACCTTACAAACATGACTATCCGAAGAACAGTATCAGTGCATTTACAGTCCTGACATTCAGCAATTCAGCAGGAGATGTTGCTTTGTCCAAGTCTGTTGGTTCAACTACAGAGACTGCCTCTCTAGAGCCCCCCCCCCCCCCCCCAGTACAAATTGTCCTCCAGAGTTCTCCCTCCCAAGTCATGGAAGGCAGCAATTTCATGTGAATTGGTCTTAGATTACCAAAACATATATTTCGATAGGCCCTCAAATAATGTGCACTTGCTGTGAATTACCTGTGAATTAGAGTGAGCAGCGCACTGAGCTGAATGTGCTCAGTGTGGGGCTGAGGTGGTGGCCCCTCTTCCCCGGCACTCCAGAGGAACTAATAACCTATGGACAATTGCCAGTTACGGCTTATAGGGAGAGTGATGTAATGTTTATACAATATAGGAATATTTCACTTTGCTGTCAGACTGCTAACTCACCTGTGTTTATTCAATCCCGAAAGAATCCCTCGCAGGCCGAAGCAAGGTGGAGACAATGATCCGCCTGTGACGCCGAGAGATCTAGAGTGTGTGAGGGCCCGGGCGGAACATGCCTGGTCTCCAGCCTCCACGGCTGCGCTTGGCTCCCGTTCAAGTGTCGTGGGGAAGCAACCTCATCGGCCAGATCCCATGCTCGAAAATGAGCCTGGATGGGTTTTGCTTTTATTTCACTATATTATTTTTTTTTCTTTCTGTCTCTTTCTCTCTCTCTCTCTTTTTTCTTTCTGTATGTCTCTTTTTTCTTTTTTTTTTTTTTTGCTCACTGTGTGGGCATCTTAAATCGAATCGAGGTGTTTCCTTGGAGGAGCTGAGCCATAATAAAATTCCTGCCGGCCTTTAAGAAGGAACAGCTGTGTTAGGTCAGCTTATATGTTCGCCCAAGAATCTCTGATGCAGTGGGTGAGAGCAAACACAGGGCCTGTGAAAGTATGTCAGAAAAGCCGTGTACCTGGTCTATTTCAGGAGCCTGGCTGAACTCGCTCTCCCTCGCCAGAGCAAGAGTGTGGGACACACAGCACACGGCCGTGGTCCTAACACGGTGACAAAAGCGGTGGTGTCAACACTGGCAGTGTTTCACTCCTGGAGCTTAAGCCACGTGTGACAACAGCACAGATGTAAAACGTTTAATGGGAAGAAAGGCCACACAAATTGACTGAATGTATGCCTCACGATTTGCTGAAAAGTCACTCGAGCGAAAAAACATCTGCAAAATAAATAAGTACACAAGGGGGTCTGCAGAGTGGAGAGTGTTTCCAAATGTCCTGAGCAAGTGTATTGGAGGACCGCTGTATACTGTATGCGCTGGTAGTTTCCAGACCGAAGCGGAGATAACAGCCCAGATGAAGTTAATGTGATCTGGGATAAACCTTTACCAGATTGCGACCAGATTCGACTCGGCTGTGTTTACACCTAATGCATCCCGAGTGATCACATCACATGTTCATGGGTGAGATAGACTGGCATTTACCAAGGTGTCCAGCTGAAGACACTACTGACCACAGTGCTTGGGTGACATATTAGAGCTCTCCTTATCAGGGACACACGAGGACATATTAGCATTCACACTTCAAAAGATATGCAGTTTAAATGGATCCCAGACCAACTTTGGCAAGTGGTTTGACAGGCTGGATCACGGGGAGTCTTGGTTGTCGTTTAGACTTGGAAATAGCCGTGTCCACTTTGTGATCTGATTACCCAAGATGCATTTTTACACTGTGTGTAAACAGGGGTCCAAGAGGCCACTGCTCTCGCGGAGGGTTTTGAGTTGCACGGTCATGTTCGCAGGCCTCCATGCACTGACAGGCCAGAACCTCATGCTTTATGCAACGGCATGAGTTGACGCGGCTCAGTGCACTCGTGAGCCTTTTTGCTCTGAATCAAACCCGCCTTTGTCTAAACCAAACGCACTCAGAGCTGTGACGTCGCAACACCCTTAGACAGCTATTTCAGATGGAGTCGGGCCTGCCATCAGGTAAACGCACAAAATACCCAAATGTTTTGACAGATTCCAAGGTTACTGAAATATTTTGATGAAAGTTGCAGGGAAATATTTTGATAAGGCGTGCTGGAAGACGAAATTAATGGCACATTGTCGGGGCTGATCCGCACACAGCCCTTGTGAAGCGCAATCTGGGAAAGTGAAAAAAGATAGGGCTTAGTGCTGGCAACCCCACTGGGCTTTTACAAACTCCACACTCTGAAAGCACGCTGACTGAAAGGGCAGCACCCGCAGTGACAGTCAAGATGAAATGTGATTAATACGTCTCAAAATAAGGGGCTGGTTGTACCTGACAGTTCAAGTGGAGCCGTCCTGATGGCGCTAGATAAACATATTGACAGAAATAATCCCGTCACTAAATAAATGTACAAGATGCTGGCTTGTAAAGTCATGTAGCAGTTTTTTTTTACCTTTCAAATATGGCAGATTCACACAACCAGGCTTCAAGACATTAAAGGAATGTGGAAGTGATCAAAATTTTAACCCAGACACACTGTAAACACTTGGATCTCAATCCTACTAGGCTAAAGAGGAAGGAAAATAAGGTGCTATAGGGTGGTGGAAGAACCGGGGGTGAATAAGGATGAGGTGACAGGGTTCAACCTGCTGTCGGCACCATCACAAGAGAAGACAGGCCTTCCTAATTTACCCCAGCTAGCCCCATGCCATGGTCTTAGTATCTACAGCAATACATCAGTTTATTTATTTATTTATTTTTTTGGGTTATTTTAGAGGCATTTTGCATTTTATTCAGTTATGACCATACAGGAGTATAGGGAGTTAGTGGGACAAAGATCAGGATCAGGCTGAACTCAAACATCAGTATCTGTGTGTGGGTTGATGCTGCCTTTTAGGCCAAGGCTCCCTTTTGATGATTAAACTTAGATAATTACATCTCTACAAGTGTGTTCTTATCAACTTAGTACATCTTAGTTTCAAAGTTGTCATAGCATTACAAAGATAGCCTAGCAAACCAGCAAGCAAAATATTCCTTGTTAGCTGGGTAATGTCTCAAAAAATATCTTTCAGCTTTTTAGTAATGACATTTAGGAGTTTGTTGTTGGACCATATATGATTATTACACTTTACAGGAACTTCCAACAGTGAGACAGACTTCCCACTGACATTCCTCAATTCAGCTCTCCTCATATGTTATCTGCTAACTATTTTAAATCCAGATTTATTCTGTCTAAAGTGACAGTGTTGGTCCCAAAAATGTGTTACTCTTTGTGTTGTAGTGCTATAGTCTGCCTCAGTCCTTGTTTTGTATCAAAGTTACATAAGTCCATTTGACAAAAAACAAACAAACAAACAAAAAAACAAGAAAATATGGCCACTGGAATATTGCTGGTGAAGAATTTTAGTAATTTTACCAGTGGACACCTCGCCCACACCAACCACAACCACCACCACCACCAAATTTTGTTGCTGATGTTTTGAAGGGGTGTCTGGTGTCAATCAAGGTCTCTCAGACACTCCCCACCCACACCCTGAATTTTTCATTGAAATGTTCCCTCCGTGAGTGGGTTGGTGTAAATACATGACCACTGGGATTATGTTTGATATGTGCCCTAGCAGAGGTTTGGGGTTTGGGTGGGATGCAGGTTTATGTGAATGAAAGTGTGCGTGTCAGAGAAAAAGAGAGGGGGAGGGAGAGGGAGGGAGGGGGAAAGAAAGAGAGAGAGAGAGAGAGAGAGAGAGAGAGTCACAATAAAATAGGTTTTGTCTATTAGCATAAATTTGAAAGTGCCTCTTTGATCACCAGCCATTCAGACAAAAGAATGACAAGAATGCAAAGAAAAGAAAAACAGAACAAAGCAAAAAAAAAAGCATGATGTCAAAAAGTACCTCGTCTGGATTCTTGAAGCACTATTATTACTATTTCTGCTCATAACTACCTTGTGCGTGTATTATGTTTACACATTCCTACATTCTATCAGAGTGGGGGCAGTGGTGTGCGGAGGGAGGTTGAGAGGGGACTCCACAGCATAGTTCCTCTCTCTCTCTCTCTCTCTCTCTCTCTCTCTCTCTCTCTCTCTCTCTCTTCCTCTTCCCCGACACACAGTAGCTTTTGTGTTCACTGGACTGGATCACTGAGCAAGCAATGAGAGAAGAGAGAAAGAAAGTTTATTCTTCTTTCTCTCCCCCCTTCTTTCAGTTTTGCCTCTCAGTTTGTGTGCCATTTTCTCATCTCCCTCTTTTCTTGCTCTCTTTTTTTATCCCTGTCTCTCTCCCTTTTCCCATTCTTGACCTAACACATTGAGCCTCCTTTTTCAGGATTACCTAAATTCACAATGGCACACATATTCGTACATTTGCGCCACTACTTCTTAAAGGACAAATATAATTTCAGGAATTCTTTGATCTTTTGAAGTGAGACTAGCTGCTTTGTCATGACATCAAATGTTTTAAAGTATGACATAGATGTTTACAGTCCTCCCATGTGGTATTGTAATAACTAATTAGCTGTAGTCGGTTTGCGGGTCTTGTATTACCGCTGAGCTGTGGTGCAGGTTTATTGGCTTGCCAGGGCGTGTGGTGGGCTTTTAGAGTGACTGCATGTTTTTGATTACCAAAGTCATTCCCCGAGTGCGTTATCTTGGTGCAGGGTGGAAATGCTGTAATCTTGTTTGTCATGGATTAGCAGATGGTTTCGGAGGCTTTCCCCCCCCCTTTTCCACCGTTCCTTGTTGCTTTTTGGGGTGACTCAAACTTGCCTCTGTGAATTTGGGAAAAGCTATCGTGGGGTGTTTTTGTTTCGCCGGTTGGTCAGCTGTGGCGTCTGCAGCGGCGGCGTTTCGGACAGGCAGGCGGGCAGTCACTCCCGCCCAGTATCTTGTGATTAGAGGTGAATGCGAAGCCATGCTGTGCGCGGGGCTGCACGGTGCCGCACTGTGGTGAACGCCCGTTTTGTTTTCGCCTGACGCCATTCGGGGGCCTCCCTGCAGACCGGGAGCATCAGCTGGCCTCACTCACACTGATGGCACGATTCGACTGCACCCTCCACAGCAACCGCTGTGGACACAAACTCACAGACACACTAATGCACACGTACACACACACACACACACACAAACACACACACACACGCACACACGAATGCACACGTGCACACACACACACACACGTTTGCATGAAGATGCGCACACATACACACATGCAGACACATACACGCACACACGTGCACACATTCATATGTACACACATGCACACACACGCAAACATACACACACAAGCAGACATGTGCACACAAACACACAATTGCACACACACTCACACACAGACTCAAACACACACACACACACACTGTGGCCAGCGAGCTGTGAGCTGTGCAAAAGTGTGTGTAATATCACTGTCAAAGCGGGAGCTCATGCTCACACACCTCTCTCACGCTATCCCGGCCCCCCTGGGACCACTTCACGTCTCGCCTCTGCGCGATCCGATCCCTTTCACAACACGACACACGCCTCACGCCTCCTCCCCTGTGATGTCACACATGAAAAGACAGGGGTGAGCCAGGGCTTTTTTTTCAGGGGGGTGATTCCACACAACACACGACATACAACACAAACACACCCATAGACACACACACACACACACACACACACTGTATGGAGCGACACACACACAGAACATGTAGCAGGGGCGGAGACAAGGAGGGGGCCTTTCTTTTGTTTAGCGTTGCTTAAACAAAACGTGACGGCATCATTGTTAGACAGCAGAGGGCCTGATCGCCCTCACGCCTCTTGGATGACCTTTTGGTAACGCCGTGCTCAAAGAAAGCGTTGCTTTTAATCAAATGGCTGCACCCATGTCCCAATCACTTTAATGTTCTCATGTTGACACTTAAGAACGAGGCAGCCAGAGAGAGAGAGAAAGAAAGAAAGAAAGAAAGAAAGAAAGAAAGAAAGAAAGAAAGAAAGAGAAAGGGAGGGAGGGAAGGAGAGGCATTGGCTACTGCAGGCCAACAAGACCCTTTTGAAAGGACGCGGATGCCGATCTCTCTAATCTTGACCGGTCAGGCCCTTCGCCGACTCCAAATGAAAGCGCTCGCCAGAAGACTTGGTACTATCAAGGGCCAGGCCCTAATATCTGCGGCTATCTGCTGAGCACTCCTTTCTCTCCTCTCCTCCCCTCGCCCTGTATACTTGCTCTCTCCATCTCCCCCTGCCTCTGTCTCTCTCTTTCTCTCTCTCTCTCTCTCGCTATCTCTCTGTCTTTCTCTCTTTTTCCCTCTCTCACCTCGTAATGCGCTGTTACAAGTCGTGATTGATTGTTGGGAAATAGCGGTAATGTTGGCAGGCTGGAATGCTATTACCATGGGTTTCACACACCCCTACGAGATTCCAGCACGCTGCTGAGATGGAGCGTCAGAGACAGACCCAAAAACGCCTGGAATTTACATTAATTCATGTTTAAAAGCAAAGGGAGGGACGTATTGCTCACTGTTTACAGAAAGGCGTCCCACGAATCAATCGCCTCTCTCTGTCTCTCTCTCTCTCTCTCTCGCACTGCCTTCTCTGTCTGTCTTTCTTTTCTCTCTCTATCTCTCTCTCTTGCAGACTCTCTTTCTATCTCTTCCCTTTGCCACTCTTCTTTTTGAGGTCCATTTAGAAGCACAAGGCAAACACTGGCTCTTCATAAACTGCCTTTTAGGGCCCACTGGTCCGTCCTCCCCTTCTCATAAACTTGATGAGGCTTCACGACCCACTGGCTGCCATTACAGACGGGAGGTTAAGTGCAGGGCTGCACCGTAGTCACCTGTGATGAGTCCCTTCGACGGACACGTCTTTGATAGGCTGTGTTTACAACTCCTCCATTTCGCTGCTCTGACCTCCAGTGTGATATAATCCCCCCCCCCACACACACACACATACACTCACCCCAGCCCCCCCCCACCCCCAACCCCTCCACTTGCTTTTGTTGATCTAGTTTAACATTATATTCTTCAGTAACCAACCATAGCCCATGTATGTCATCAATACAACAGCAACCTGCAGCTTCTATTTACAGATGTTGCTAGGCGATGACGCAGAGTCAGTGAGGAAAAACTAAAAAGTCACACACTGTTTTGTTTTTCTTTGTCATTCTGTTAATCTGGTGTTAATTCAACAGTGCAAGCTGTATTTGCTGTTTAGTCTGCAGAGCATACACACACACATCCGGTTGCCAAACAGCATACACACATACCCAATTACCATGTAGCATCAGAGGTAATTTCTCTGGTTTTAAACTTGATAGTTTCCACACATACACACAAACTGCTCAGTTCAGTCAACTCTAGTAACTAGAGTTTAGGCGAACCATACTCCAGACCCCTGTTTTCTGGTGAACATAGATATACCTGTAGTCCCATAGTGTGCATCTGAGTTTAAAAAAACATATCAAACAAGTGAAACCAGTGGTTTCAATGTGTATGTTGGCACCTGGCATGATAATCTTTTTTGTTGTTGTAGCAGTTGTGTGTATGTTTACATGTGTGTGTGTGTGTGTGTGTGTGTGTGTGTGTGTGTGTGTGTGTGTGTGTATGTGTGTGTGTGTGTGTGTGTGTGTGTGTGTGTGTGTGTGTGTGTGAGTGAACTGTTAAAGCGTAAAACTTTGAGTGCTCCTAAGACTAGAAAATCCCCATATAAATACAATACCCTTTACAATGGCCGAAAGAATGAAAACAAACTGCGACGTACACTTGAAATTTTTCCTTAAACACTCTCTTTTTTCGGCAGTCTCTTTGGGGCCGGGGCCCGTGTCTTTCGGGTCTGCGGCTTCAAATTCTTTTCCAGGCTCTTTCCATAGCTCTCTGGACAGCACCTGCTGTGGAGTGGAGCGCGGTGCAATGTGTTCCCGCTGGCACGCTGCCCACAGACCGTAGGCGTGAGGGCGAGAGCAAGAGCAAGAGCAAGAGCAAGAGCGGTGGCGTAACTGTCTTCACTCATCTCGACCTCGGCAAGCTGGAGCTCATTATCAGAACAGGGCCGCGCCACGGCAACGCCATGACGATGACTGTTGTGATGTCACGCTTGCTGCACGGAGCAGAGAGGCCTGCAGGTGTGACAGTCGGTCACATTTGAGTGTGAGCTGAGTGCGTGTACGTGTATGAATGTGTGTGTGTGTGTGTGTGTGTGTGTGTGTGTGTGTGTGTGTGTGTGTGTGTGTGTGTGTGTGTGTGTGTGTGTTTGTGTGTGTGTGTGTGTGTGTGTGGGTGTTCGCTGAGTCATCGGGTGTCCTCCTCGTGTGGCACGGACGTCACCTTCTTTCCATTCCTCTTCACGAAAAACAAAAACCTGGTGGAAACGGAAAACAAATGTTTTCCGATGTCTCCTGCCACACAGACAGCCACATACCACCCCCCCACCCCAACTCCCCCACCTCTGTTAGTGAGGAGCGTCATCTTGGGCCGTGACTAAATTAAACATGTAACAAAACTCCCCTCCACCCTACAGAACCCCCTACCACACACACACACACACACACACACACACACACACACACACACACACACAAACACACACACACACACACACATGTCTGGCCTCCACTCCCCACTCGCCCCTGGGCACATTTACAATGGGGAGTGGGGTGGTGGTGGTTGTGGTGGTGGGTGGGTGGTTGGGGGGATGGAAGGGGACATGGCTGGGAGGGGGGGCTTGGGGGGTGCAACCTTGGCCGTTGGTCATTCCCGGGTCAGGACTCTCAGGAGCCCCCCGCCACCCCTCTCCTACGCAAACTCCTTAACAGGGTCTCACTTTTCATGTACCGGGGCTTTTCCTGCACTACAGGAGGGCCACCCAGGAGGCCCCCTGCCCCCCCCCCTTTCCTCCCCCTCAAAACAGAAAAGCCTACCTCCCTACCTCCCTACCTCACTCATGTTCTGAAGCTGTGCTGAAGGTGTATCGAGTGTGTAGCTGTTTGACTGTGTAACCCCAAGCTCCATGTTTAATTGTTTAACAGAAATAATGGTCTTTATTTACTTAACTGAGAATACTGTATGTAGTGTGTGTGCGTCTGTGTGTGTGTGTGTGTGTGAGGTGTGTGTGTGTGTGAGAGAGAGAGAGAGAGAGAAAGAGAGGGAGAGAATAATTAAATATGTTTGTCTTTATTTGTTTGTCTTGTTCTTGTCATTTTTTCATATTCATGGCTTGGTATCAATAAAGCCAGTCTATCTATCTATGACAATGGAAAAGAGACTGTGTGAAGGAGAGTGGTCTGTCCCAGCAGTCCTTACAGTGAGCAGACACAGCTGTGTTTCCCATCTCCCATGCACACTATCACCATCCCATCCTGTTCCCATCTCCCATGCTCATCTCTTCATCACGTCCCCATGTGACCCTACGGTGAGAGACCCCCATCACAGATCTCACTCTGGACTTACTTCAGCAGAGTGGGAATTCAGCTTATGGAGTATTTATGATGGTTGACACATGATTTTAACGCACACACACAGTTAAACACACACACACACACACAGAGTTAAACACACATATGCACACTCAAACACACACACAGTTAAACACACATATACACACTCAAACACACATACAACCCCCCCCCCCCCACACATACACCCTTCATACACACACACACACACACACACACACACACACACACACACACACACACACACACACAACCCTCTACCCCTAACAACAAGCACACACACATACATACACTCCCCCACCCAAAAATAGCAATGGACAATAGTATGTGTATCAGGTGAAAACTCCTTCCAAAGAGCAAATCAATCCGTCAATCAAATTCTTAAAAATGACCGGAAGCCCCAGACCAGACCAGCACTGTCTGGCGAGGTAGAGCCAATGTGAGGTAGGCGCTGTGGAGTGTGGAGGGGCTAATTTAACAGTCCTGGCTGTTTGTTTTGCCGCCCACTCCTATCTGTCAAGGAGAAATGTGGATATGCCCGCTTCCATTGTGCTCCCCTTGAATCCCTGCCAAGCCCTCGGCACGCTGAAGACACACACGAGGGGCTGAAAGATTTTTGTCGAGGCAAAGTGGTTATGAAAGCTCAGGGGTTGCGAGGCTTTTGGTACCAGAGGGGGCAGGACCGTAACTGTATACGGCACGGAGCCGTGAGACCGGGGGGGCCTGTGAAACTTGGCTACGGCCATACAGAATGGAAGGATGGATGGAGGGATGGAGGGATGGATGGATGGATGGATGGATGGGTGCACAAAAGCACAACCTGTTCGAGGAAAAAAAAAAAAAAAGCAAGGCAGTTTAAATCAGCGCGTTCTTTTTTTTTCCACCAGGGATCATTTATCTGACCTGATACGAAGGTGAACGTTAAAAAAAGTACGCCTCACACACACACACACACGCACACACACACACACACACACATACACACACACACAGGTCTGTATCTTATTACAGCGCTGCGTTAAATGAGCAGACATAATCCATAATGGGAATCCAGGCTGTCACATGTACTGCGCTGCAGCGGCCATACTGCAGCTGTGTTAGCGCTTAACAATACATCTGCTGAATTTACAGGCCTTGGCCATTAGGCTTGGCTCCTCCAACAAAGATTTACGCTATGCATAATTAGCGTGCCTTATAGAAGGTGACTCGTTCCTGTCCAGGGCTATCTACTTCAGAATGATACAGGGATTTGTCCTTAAACATCTCCTGTCATCTTTCACCTTATAAATCTAATCAGTATGCTATTCCTAGCTCTCCAACAGTCTTAATTTAGCTTGTTCACACTGTGTGTGTGTGTGTGTGTGTGTGTGTGTGTGTGTGTGTGTGTGTGTGTGTGTGTGTGTGTGTGTGTAGGTGTGTGTGTGTGTGTAGGTGTGTGTGTGTGTGTGTGTGGCTAAAAACCATGATAACATTCTACTGTTAAACTGGCAGCAATCCTCGAGTTAGTCAGTAAGTCAGTCAGTCAGCCGAAAAGCACACTGCAGTCTATGAAACAAGGTATTTCTAGGAGAGCAGTACAAACACCTCGCGGTCTGGCCCTCTCTTCTCTTCCCTGCCATCGCAGAAATCTGGGCCCAGTGGTGAAGGTATAGAGCAGGCCGGTAACCATGGCGGCGCTCGTCGGGCGACAACACGTTAATTGCCGCCTGGACGGAGCGGTTCCCCCTAACAACGGTGTGCAATTCTCCGTCCAGATGTACTTTCACAGGAAGCAGTGCAGATGCTGCCTCCTTACTGCCAAAATGATGGGGGTGGGGGTGCTGGGGTGGAGGTGTGTGTGTGTGTGTGTGTGTGTCTGTGTGTGTCTGTGTGTGTCTGTGTGTGTGTGTGCGTTTGAGGGTGGTTGGGTTTGCCTGTGAGGTGGACCCTATGTTTAAACGGTACAAGGTGGGGGGAGGACGGCATCTCGGAGATACAACAGCTGTTTGCACCTGTAAAAAGCCGCGGCTATTGGTGAGTCACTGGCCGTGGAATGTGTGAAAGAATGCAGAGCGTATTCGGCGTTGGCCATGTTTGCCATAATTACAGCGTCAGAGGTAATGGCCTTATCAACAGGAACATCTGTCTCCCTTCAAAGATGGCTGTGCTAACATGTTTATGTACTCTCAATTAAACTCGACAGTTTTTTGGGGGTATTGCAGTGTTGCCCCACTGAACACTGTAAAAGTTTAATAAACAGCTTAATAACTACCGTATTAAACAATATGATCACACTTGTCATGTATATTAAATGATATATACAACTCAAATGCATTTTCCTACTGTGTTATACCAATAACAGTGACAGTTGCTAATACGAGATGTTAGCATCTCAAAAGCAGCCATTATCCTTATGTAACAATGTGTCATTCATGTTTTATGTAGGAGTGGCTTGGGCTTGTTCTGGCGAATCACAGGTAAGTCCTATACACACTGAGGGTGGCTGAGTCAGGGTCGTCTCTAGAAATGTTGGGTCCTCATGAAAGACTAAAATTTTGGGATCCCCCTAATAGTGTATCATGTCATCAAAGGGCCCACGTTCTGTGCTAGGCCTTTAGACCCTTAGACTCTGCTGGTTAGAGTGTTGTTACAGTGCTGATTTGAATCTATGTTGTCAGTGCTGATTTCAATCTGTCACAACACGCAAGAAAGGGCCTGAATGTCTTGATGACTTGATGGCAAAAAGTACAGTACAGTACATCACACAAAAGCACTCACACAAGTACCCAAAGACACACACACACACACGCACACACACACACACACACACACACACACACACACACACACAAAATCACACACACACACACACACAAACAAACACTGATGTAGAGGAAGACAGGAAAAGACAAAAATGTCCGGACTGTCTTTCTTTGCCTCTGCAATGACATTACAATGGGGGACCCAACTGCAGAGAAAGAATACCAACAAGTAAAAAGTGTTTGTGATATTTTAAAAGATTAATACTAAACTTACCTTATTACTCATCTTATTTCCACTGCCACTATAGCAATTACCAGGCAGAGGACAAATTAAGTGTACATGCAATTAAGAAAACACATGAATTCCCTTGCTTTCCACATCAAGCTGGTGTATGATGAGTGTTCTGGTGCATAATGGCTGCTATACCTCACCCAGGTGGGTGCTACACATTGGCAGTGCAGGACTCCTTTTAACAAATAGGGCAATGTGGTTATTGTAAATAAAAGTGTTTATAAAACTATTTTCCCCATATATTAGCAACTATGCATGCATTCTTTATGCAATGTACAGTATGTTATGAAAAAAAAAGATTCCAGTGCTACACATATAAGATCTATTTGACTCTTCTATGTGGAGTTATGACTCGTCTTTTTTTCCATTTATTTAGGCAAGAGCCTGATCTGTTTGACTTGAATCAGTGCCTGGAGGCATTGCAAAGCTAGTTGAAGAGTGGCGAGACATGCCCATGAGGACTGGAGCTTTACCTGCCAGAACTAGGTCATCAGACAAATATGTTGGTATTATCTTTTCAAAAAGGTCAAATTTATTTGATTCCCACCCACTCATTTTGATACGTTAGTCCAAAAAAGAGACCAGTGTGTGTGCAGGTAACGTGAAAAAGGAGTTGAGTTGTTACAGATGTCTGTCTTGAATCTGACCCTAGCACAGGAATTCATCCAGAGTCCAGTGCAATTATGCGCGGCAACAACACTTATCTCCCCCCTTGATTGTCCTAATCAGCTGGGAGGTTGCATTCGATTTAAACAGCATCAACTCAAGTGTAGCAAGATTTATATTGCTCAAGTTAAGTCCCCGCACTAAAAATAATAAAGACTCTATTACCATGTCTTTTTAAAATTTATGCTTGCCAGAGGGTACCTCACTGGATGTTACAAATCATAACCTCCCCTGTCTTCATCTTAAAAGGTAACTTCAGGTCTAGATATAGGCAAACAAGGGGAGTACCTGCACTATGTGAGGGATCAAACAATCTGTTTTAAGAGCAAATAAAGTGAATAAAGAGCAAGTAAGTGTGTATAACACTACTCCAGACATCTACACAACTGTGCATATAAAGGTTGACCAGTTGGTGCTTTGTGGATTTACAACATAGTGCGTTTGCAGCGTCAGCCATACTAAAAACAACCCAAAAAACTCTTTCGATGCTTCTTGAGGGAGAGAGGATTTTAAGGAGGCAAAACACTCCTTGGATCAGCTGACTGGTCCTGGATGACCGTTCTGGATAACATTCACCTGAAAGTGTTGTTGAGCAACCACTGTGGTAGGGGGAAGCGAGAGAGAGAAAGAGAGAGAGAGTGTTCAAAAGAATGGTCTCTCTATCATTTACCCAATGGTAGCTGTTGTCAGCAGGGCTTTTGTGTTATGAAATGTAGCCCTGGTTCTGCTGCTGAGTGTTCGCTGGAACTTGACTGCTTGGCTGCTTGGCTTCAGTACCATGCGGCCTGGACCCGCTCCTTGCCCCCTCCCTGGGTGTGTGGGTCGAGGACTTAATGCCACAAACATATGGCCGGAGCTTCCCCTGGAGCACACCGCACGACCCCATACCTGTGTCAGGCTGAATTACACCTGAGCAGGGCTAGCACTCCACACTCGACCTAAGCCCAGCACCCACTCACCCCCCACCTCTACCCTCACTGGGGGTTCCTCCTGACCCCTCCACACACACGCGCACATAGGCAAACATGCACGGGTGCATACACATGCACACACACACACGCTTTCGCGCACACACACACACACACATACACTAGTGCCCTGGAAAGGCCTAGGTTCTCTGTATCTTTTGTAATTGTGTGCACATGCCTGTGTGTGTCTGTGTGCACGTGCATGCGTGCATGTGTGTGCGTATGTGCGTGCAGACACATGCCTGCACTCATTCAATATGTGTGTATGTATGCACTGAGTGTGTGTGTGGGTATGTATGCATGGGCAAGGAGTAAGGCTTGAGAAAGTAGAAGTCCTGCCATAATTTCCTTCTACCTGTAGTCTTAACACAGGCAATTTCACTGACTAGCTAGTCTACCTGGCTAAGAGTGGTGTCAAAAAGGATCAACTGGTTCAGTGAATTGGCTGGGACAAATACGTTGCAGGACTTTAACTAGACATCCCAAGTCTCCCGCGACTTCCGGGAATCTCTTGGACACCCGCAAGTAATACAAAATCTCCCATATCTCGCACAAATTTCTTTAGCTAGTTAGGATCAGTCATAGATGTAGCAAGTCACAGGGAGACATGTGGAGTGAGGGACAGTGACGGGGACAGCCACAGGTAGTATTGTAGCAGATGTAATAGATGACCTCTATGTCTCTATGTTATCAGGCTATTCATTTTTGACAAAAGCCAATTTGTGTTTTTTTCACTTGTTCCAACAAAAGGAAGGTGGTTCATTGTTAACCTTCCTGAAATGAGTTTCTGCAGGTTGGGATGTCTGCTCTTACTGAACCCGGGACATCCGCCTCTGGTCAGGGGTATGTGAAAGGTCCTCTAATGAGGCACCTACAGCCATCTGAGTGCTCCCCTGATTGCTCCTTAGCCCTGCTGATGCTGTGTGTAGAGGGGATGTGAGGCAGCGAGGCAGCGAGGCAGGGAGGCAGGGAGGCAGGGAGGCAGGGAGGCAGCGAGGCAGCGAGGCAGCGAGGCAGGGAGGCAGGGGCCAGCAGGTTTGAATATGCATGTGCAGGGGCTCTGAGGGAAGGCGGGAAATGCGGAGACACGATGAGAATGTCACTAAGCATTTTTCACCAACACATCTCGTGTATGTGTGTGTGTGTGTGTGCATGTGCATGTGCATGTGTGTATCTCTGTGATGTTGTACATATAGATCTTGTGTGTGCGTGTGCGTGTTTGTGTGTGTGCATGTGTGCGCGTCCGCACATGTGTATCTGTGTGTGATGTTGCATATATAGATCTTGTGTGTGTGTGTGTGTGTGTGTGTGTGTGTGCATATTTGTGCATGTGCATGTGTGTGTGCATGTATGTATATCTCTGTGTGATGTTGCATATACAGATCTCATGAGTGTGTGTGGGTGTGTGTGTGTGTGTGTATGTGCGTGTGCATGTTTGTGTGCGTGCATGTGTGTGTGCGTGCATGTGTGTCTCTCTGTGTGATATTGTATATACAGATCTCATGAGTGTGTGTGTGTGTGTGTGTGTGTGCATATTTGTGCATGTGCATGTGTGTGTGCATGTATGTATATCTCTGTGTGATGTTGCATATACAGATCTCATGAGTGTGTGTGGGTGTCTGTTGTCATGCCTGTTGTGTGTGTTTGTGTGTGCACATCAATGTCTGCAAATGTGTTTTCAGCATACCTTTACCGTGCAAACGTGTTTGTACATCTGTCAAAGTCAGGGGTACACCGTGTGTTTGTGTAAGCGCAAGTGTGAACATCATATGAGTTTAAAATCTTTACAGACATACCGGAGAGTGGCACAAATTTGTTCATAAATATTCCGCACGTCATGCCACGGGTTATTGTGTGTGTGACTTATCACTCCTAATCTAACCTCGGGAAACCTGCAGGGGAGGAACATGAGCCCTTTGCCGAGCAGGAATGTCCATACAGTCAGGCCAAGGGCCCAACCCCAGACCACTTCAGCCTTTCTGCATTCATTACCTGATTGGGCCGACTCCACTGTAATTACCACCCGCTTCACACCTCATCAGGTTTCATGTCATTTGGGGAAAGCCGTTTCAATTTGGGATTCAAATAAACATTTCACGCCGAGGTTCGTCGGCATGTTCCGACCCCCCTGACATTAATGACCATTTAAAAAATTTCAGTTGATATGTAGTTGCCATTTATTACTTAATGTTGAGCTGTGATCATTCAAGCTCAAGATACATACTTAAGAAAATTCTCTTGTGAATGTACGCACATCTACATTAAACTTCATGAACTTCATTTATAAGTGAAGATGGACAGGCAGGTAGACAGACAGACAGACAGACAGACAGACAGACAGAAAGACAGACAGACAAACAGACAAAAAGAACAGGAAAAAAAAACAAAAAAACCTCACCCACAGATACATATTCAGCTGATATGGTCATTGGAAGCAGCCCAGACATAAAACAGTGGCTGATAAGTGTCATTACTCTCTACTGCCATCTGCTGGTTAGAGAGACACCTGCCAAAGAACACGCTTCTTGGCAGTGATTGAGCGTTAACCACAAAGCTGCCCTTTGCCTAGTCTACTGACAGGAGTGGTTGGCTTACACATTTAGCCAAGGCAGGGGTGAGGACGGACATTGCCATACAAACACGCAAACAACCAAACAAACACACAAACAAAGTGTGAAACGCAAAATGAAAAAAAGGAAATCATACTCCTAAAGAACAAGGGAGTTAAGCAGGGATGCTTCGGTCTGAAAACCTAACACATCACAAGAGCATTCAACTAAGCTGGCACTGATCAAGAAAGCAGCTGGGAACATCAGAACACCACATT
Source organism: Setipinna tenuifilis (assembly GCA_030347295.1). Classification (NCBI taxonomy): domain Eukaryota; kingdom Metazoa; phylum Chordata; class Actinopteri; order Clupeiformes; family Engraulidae; genus Setipinna; species Setipinna tenuifilis. The sequence continues at coordinate 12,884,882 of CM059280.1, read as the reverse complement.
ATCTTAAATGTTAAATTATTAATAAAGTTATTAAATGATGTTATTAAGTTAAGTTACTATTAAATAGTTTTGTAAACAAACATAAAAAGACTTCTTTATTGATTTGGTTGCACAAGCACACTTTGTGTCTTCTCACACACACTTTTCCCCAGTCTAATCAGTCTGACCTTGACCATACCGTGTGCGAAATGCGTCTGGCAGCACATTTTTCATGCCTGAATTTTGAGGTGGGAGTACTTCTTTAAAGCCAACATCACTTCGGGGGTTCAGAGGTCGCACTATGCCCCTACGCTGAGCGAGATACGCTGGTCACTGCGGCGTGTCAACACAGACCTGAATGGGGTTTTATCTCGTCAGAGCTTACTTTTGTATCTTGCAGCCATTATGGGTTGAACATGATTAACCCCCCCCTCCCCTCCACAAGGGCCCCCCGCTTTTGTCTGCTTTTCCCAGGCGCTTGAAATGATCGAGCGGGTCATCTTGTGGGGCTGCAGCCAAGCCAAATGGGAAAATCAATAGCATGTTAAACACCCTGCACTTTGGCAACAAGTCCTTGATCATCATTTGCTGTCAGCCTTACCACGTTTAGATTATTGGGGACAACGGAGGAACATTTCTAACTTTAGAGTATCTCCAGTTGACCAGCTGGTCAAGACGGTCTCCAGCACAGCACAGCACAGCACAGCCTGTCAACATGTCCCATGGTTCCAACATCACACAGTTTGTCATTAGAAAGACCTTTTTTACCAACTCTGTTTGTTTTGTTGTCCTAGATTCACCACCAGTCTTCCAGTGGATTGTAAAGGTAAAATACATGTTTCAAAAGGACAAAACAGCATTTATTTGCCTTTTTATGATCGCCGATGGGTAGGGATGATACTCATGATCTCATGATACCAATGACTCATGATACCAATGATCTATGGCAAATGGTCTAACTAGTGTTGTGATTACTGCGATGCAAAGGCCTTAGAATGACTTGAGCCGTATATGAGCACTTGCTGGGAGCCCCTAGTGTAGTCCTATCGGGCCTGTCATACCTCCAGCAGCAGCAGCAGCAGGGGAGTGCACTACACCCTCCACCTTTGGAGTGGAATGCACCCTCTACCTTTATAGTCTACTGCACCCTCCACCTTTGTAATGTACTGCACCCTACACCTTTGGAGTTCATTGGTCTCTCTACCTTTGTAGTCTACCTTTGTGGTCAATTGCACCATCAACCTTTGGAGTTGAGTGCTTTCTCCACCTTTGTTGCAGACTGCCCCTTCCACCTTTCGAGTCGACTGTCTGCACCCTACACCTTTGGAGTCCACTGCTCCCTCCACTTTTGTAGTCGACTTATCTCTCCACCTTTGTAGTCAACTGAGTCCTCCACCTTTATAGTTGACTGTACACTCCATATTTGATGTCCTCCTCCTGCACCTTTGGAGTTGAATGCTTTTTCCATTTTTGCAGTCAACTGCACCCTCCACCTCCATCTTTACAGTCGACTGCATCATCCACCATTTCAATCAACTGCACCCTCCACCTTTACAGTCAACTGTATGCTCCACATTTTGTGTCGACTGCATCCCCTATTATTGCTATAGACTGGACTTGACTGTCTGCACCTTTCACCTTTGGAGTCCGCTGCGCCCTCCATCTCTGTTGCCAGACTCCCAGATGTGCTGTAGAGGCAGCCCAAGCCCATCTCCCCTTCCATCACGTGGACCTGCGCCACCAGCGGTGTATCCTACGCCGCAATCAGAGCTCCACCTGACGTCAGAGGAGCCCCCATGACCTGATGCGAGATAGCCGCAAGCGAGCAAGCGAGTGAGCCAACCTTCCCAACCTTCCCAAGATCCTCTGCAACTATGTGCTCTTCCTGCCCTCCACTTGTGCTCCTGATGAGCCGTCGTACTCAGGCTAATTGTTGCAGGAAAATGTGCTGTGATCAGCAGAGTAATTTGAAGGAAAATGAGGTTCCGCTAAAGGTTACCTCATCCGAAGTGGTCAGAGAGAGAAGAGGGAGAGAGCCAGAGAGAAGCACAGACAGAAAGACAGAGAGAAAAAGAGACAGAGAGAGAAAGAGAGAGACACATTCAGAGAGAAAGAGAGAGAGAGAGAGAGTGATAGATAGAGGCCTAACTTCTTCAACCCTAACACTTCTTCTCTGGCCAAGTCCCCCATGTGTGTCCTGACTTACAGGGCGAGAAGCGCACGTTGAATTTTAGCCCAGCTGATGAGGTGAGGTAGAGTAGGGTGTGTGTGTGTGTAGTGTGTTTGTGTGTGTCTGCGTGTGTGTGTGTGTGTGTGTATGAGTGTGTGTCAGGGGTGGAAATTAACCTTACAAAATCATTATTTTGTGTCCAAAATCCACTAACTACTTTCAATCTTTAGCAGCATTTGGCTGGTGGCTGGTGCCAATTCCCATCCCTGGTGTGTGTGTGTGTGTGTGTGTGTGTGTGTGTGTGTGTGTGTGTGTGTGTGTGTGTGTGTGTGTAATGTGTGTGTGTGAGTGCGGGTGCATGTGTAGTGTGTGTGTGTGTTTAAAAGCATGTGTGCGTGCGCGTGTCCATGTGTGTCCTCACCTACAGGACGTAGAGCATGCGTGAGCATGAAGTTTAGCCCAGCTGCAAAGGTGAAGAAGAGGATCACTGACCATCGAGCCTGGAGGACCTCCGTCATCTTTGTGTCTTCTTGCTCCAGTCAGGTAATGGACCGCAACACCTAATCAGCTACACTAATCATTGTGAACATGTTGTTTTTTCCTTGTCTGTCGCAGGAGGAGAGGAGGAGGAACAGACAGCTTTAAAACAGGTGGTTTTGAACATCGTCTGCATGACTGTAAGCTTCAGAGTGCACAAGACAAGCTTGCACACTTGTTGACAAAACCACATCATCCAAAAACTTGCGTTTGTTCCCATTTGAGATGTGCGTACAGGTCTTTGAATGACACTTATTGCCTTGCCTAATCAGAATTGAATGTTCCCCCCCTGATGCATTCTGTTCAAGGAGTGCCCAAGATGTGTTTTTTTGTGCTCCAAATGAGTGGTTGTCTCCAGATGTTATTCACAAATCAGTTCCAGGCTCTTACTGAGGACTATATCTAAGTGGATAAGAGTTATCTGATCCTTCATCAGACAGGCCATACTTATGCTGTTCTCTTTCTGAACCAGCAGCGTCATCCAATGAGTCTTTCTCTCTCCCCTACTATTCTCTCTTTCCTCCTCTCTCTCTCTCTTTCCCTCTCTCTTTATCACTGTCTGTGTCTGTCTTATTCTACCTCCTCTGTGCCCCCTCCTCTTCCTCTCTCTCTTCTTTTCTATTCTCTCCATCCTCTCTCTTTCACTCTTTCTTTCTCCACTTCTCTCTTCTGTCTCTCTCTTTCTTTCTCTCTCTCTCCCTCTCTCTTTCTCTCTCTCTCTCTCTCCCCTTCTCTTTTTCTCTGTCTCTGAACGGGATCCCTCTGCATTTATTTACCGTGAACCGGTCGCACAGGTACTTGTCCTTTAATCACTTCATAACTTTGATCCACCCACTTATCAGGAGCTAAAGGGAAAATTAGAGGGGTCCTAAGTCACCAGTCTCTTACCAGGTCATGGACTGCCAAAGCGTTTGTTCACCTTGCCAAAAGCTGTCTTGCCGAGACACATTAAACCCAAAGCCAAGGTTCACATTTTGAGAACAACAAAACCCCTGAAAAACCCCTGATCCCTGTCTACAATACAGAAAATGATTTGTCCATTTACTAAGAAGGAAAGGAGTTAAGACATGTTGCTGTTACACAGGGTACAACAGAGATGGGTATACATAACACATGTATACACGCGCATACACACAACCACGCATGCAGGCACGCACACAGACACACACTGCTCACACTATTTCTCTCTGCCTGCATTGTTGCTGATTATCTATTCGTTCTATGTTTGCTAATTATTCTATTCTAACTTTTCTGTCATTCCGTTATCCACTACAATGATCTCAGGGCTGTGGTGGAGGAAAAAATGCAGGTAAACAGTTTATCCACCACTCAAATGTATTTTTTAAAAGAGTATCAACCACTCTATGCTATACACCAAATGCAACTTCTTGACATTTCAAAATTACACTTCATCATCTAAAATTACTCTATATGCACTAGAGCCCAATAGGTACCATTTGTATAGTTTTGAATGGCTTTTTAATATGTGATACCGCACATTCACCTCACCATGATCGCCAAATTGATAGTTTATCCACCTGTTATTTTACCAGTACAGTCATGAACTAGACTGCATTCCCACAGAAAATGCTCTCTGCAAGCACACTTAATAACCAACATCGTTACACACAGACACATTTAATGTTTTTGTCCTTAACATCTGTGGACTATGGGACCTTTTTTACGGTTCCATAGTGGGAATACTGGTGTTTACTGTATTACATGTATGACACCTTTTTTACAGCATGCAACAGTGCTACTGCAAAATATCACTGATTGCTTTCTGCTGCATTTTAGAACAAACAGTAACATGGATATACAAGTATGAAACAATCTACCATTCTATAGTATTGTGTTGCATGTGCACATGGTCAAAAAATATATGGTGCTATTTAATTGCACTGCTATTGTGTGGCTATGGAATATGGTCACCCTAAACACCAATATTCACCTGTGGCATATATATCCTCACCTATCATTTTTAACACACTTTAACACAGGGTAAACTGATCTCTTTGGGCCCACCACTAATCTGTCTGGCTCCCTGGGTGCCTCTCCAACCACCCCCCCCCCCCCCCCCCCCAACACACACACACATAAACACACACATAGGCAGGGGCACACACATACACACACACACACACACACACACACACACACCGTCCCATCCCATCCCCCAAGGAGCACGGGGGCAGCGCAGCAGAGCAGAGGCACACCTTTCGTCTGCACAGAGCAAACACGCGGGGATCTATATTTCACAAAAGCGGGGCTTGCACTCAGACCTGCGCTAAGTAAACACTGACACCACGAAGCCGTAATGGATGGAGCCATTCCCTTTCATACAGTACATGCATGTCAAACAGTTGGGCAGCGGCCAGCCAGATTACCAAAGATTTGCAACAGTGGGGGGATTAGCGAAGAATGCCAGGCTTTGATCTCGCAGCACTTAGCCTTTGATTTGCGTGTAATTATTTAAAGGAGCTGTGTGGCTTTTTTCACCAACACGCTGATAAATGGCCCTAATGATTTCTTAATTTTATGCCGGGAGACAGGCTTATCTCTCTCTTGTCCACTCTGAGTGTGACATGACTGTGTGTGTGTGTGTGTGTGTGTGTGTGTGTGTGTGCAATTGTAGTTTTTGTGCTGGAATAAATATATGAGGATTACCAAAGCCTGGGGCTCCTTATGCAGATGGCACACAAGTGGTCAAAAACAGCTAGGAGGTCATCACTGATGTCATCTAAATGGAGAGAAAACTTCATCAAGTACAAACAGAGCAATTATTTCAGGAGATGGCATTGTATCTTTATTCACCGCACTGATTATTTGCAATCTCATAGATGAGGCATATTCTGCAGGTCAGTTTGAAGGTTTTTCCTCCAATGCTGTCTAGCTCTGCCATTTTGACTCGAGATCATAGAGAGCACACATGTGTTTACACTGTATGGCCATGCAGAATTACCAAGACGACAGGAAGAAAATGAGAAACAAACACATTTGCAGACGTGTCAACAGACCTGATCACATCTTCAAAGGGGGAAGAGATACTCAAGGAAGAAAAAAAGGAAGGAATCCCTCACTGAGATCACTTTCTCCTACAACCATTGTAAGCGTGGTAACAATTATACTGCTGTTAAGAATGTGTACTTCCTCTTGCTGATCTCCATGGTGGTTTTATAGCATTGATGAGGGTCAGGCTTTTGTGCGAGTTCTCAACAGGTCCTCAAACTAGGGTGCATTTGTGGACATTTTAGAAGGAAAAAAAAACAGAATGCATCTTACAACAATGTAAGTTTGTAAAGTTTAGCATTGTAATTTACGGATCCCAACATTCTTAACAGGATTCTTCCTCCAAAAAAAATCACCAGTGTGACAGTACACCCTTAAAAGCTATTTCTCGTTATCTAATTGCGTGACTAAATAGATTGTTTGCAGAGTTGTAGCTTATCGCAAGGCAACACCGCCAAAAGCTTCGGGGTCGGGGAGGTCACTACAGAGGGCTGACAAACCTTAAACTACAATAGTTGGCAGTACAGTTTTCAATGGAAATTGTTTTGTTTTCGGCCCAAACAGATTCAAGTATGGCCTCTGATTGCTTGTTATGTACTGTGTATTTAAGGCCCCCTTTCAAGGCACGTTACCGTAACAGCTCCAACCACTTCTCCGAAGAGGAGCACCACACAAGCTCTATGAGTGCTGTGGTTTTACAGTAAGAGCACTAGCAGTGATAGAGAGAGAGAGGAAGAGAGAGAGAGGGAGAAAGAGAGGGAAAGACAGGGAGAGTTGCATGCAATTGAGGGTAGATGCTGCAGGGAGATGAAAGCAGACCTGCATGGAGCCCTAAGGAAGCAGATGAGACTTGTCTGCAGGTCACACAGACTTCAAAACAATCCAGCCACTGACACACAGCAGCAATAAGGGCACTTTTTTTTCTTCCCCCATTTCTCTTTTTTCTAACAAACTCCATCAAAGTTCTTAACAGGAGGTAAAAGACAGAAAAAAGACAACAATGTCCCAATGTTGTGCAGGCATCAAAGACGGTCTTTATCAGCATATATGAGCTTGTAGCCTGCTCAGGGAGTCGAAGTGGTGGCGGTGGCGGTGGTGTGTGTTTGTGTGTGTGTGTGTGTGTGGGCGGGGAGGGGGAGTATGTCGGGGTGAGCGTGCCACTTTGATGTGTCTTTATCAGGCCAAGCTGGTGGCACCAGGGGTGGTGGGTACCCCCCAGTCTGGCGCAAGATGGGCGAGAATCTTAGCCTCCGCGATGCCACTTCTGTGGATGGGGGCGTGAGGAGTGTGTGTGTGTGTGTGTGTGTGTGTGTGTGTGTGTGTGTGTGTGCGCGTACATGCTGTCTGGGTGTGTCTTTTTGTCTCTGTGTGTAAAAGAGTCTGTACATGTGTGTGTGTGTACATGTTTGTTTATTTACTTGTGTGTGTCTTTAAGTCTGTGTATGTGTGTGTGCGTGTGTGCATGTGTGTGTCTGTGTCTGTGTGTCTGTGTGTGTGTAGGGGTGGTGAAGTAAAGGTTGTCCTTGTCTAGCTCTCCAGAAGCCGCTGTTTTAGTTCTGCCTACATGCTTCCAAGCGGCCGTGAAGATAACACAGCCATGGGGTAATTGAGAAGGGCACCTCCGCGAGACCAGATCTCTCCGCACTGATGGCCCCATGCGCTGGATGGAGGTTTCTCCCAGCCAGGAAACGGAAGCCTCCAGCCCCCCTGCAACAAGGACTACCTCTGAGTGCCTGTTTGACCACACTGATGACCTGCATCACAGTGGGATATTTACAATGACTTACTTACTTACCGCATTACTTAAGTGCATAGAATTTAACAAAGGGAATTGTGGGCAAAACAGTACTTATCTTAATGTATTTATTTTGCACAGCTCTCCTTACAGATGTACTACAGTTTTTATTGTGAGCCCTATGGTCCCTTAATGATTTAAATACATAAATAGTACAATAGATAACAAGTACATAAGATCCCTGTATTTCCTAATCTTGAATTACAAAAGTTCCAAAAACTGTGACATATTTTATATAGTGTTTGATTTCACACTAGTGTTATCTGGGAGTTTATCTGTTTTCAGTTATTCTGGTTTTACTTTAATATTTCTGTTAATTTTTCTTGTTTTTCTTCTTTCTTGTTTTCTCTTTCCCATTCTTTCTTTCTTTCTTTCTTTCTTTCTTTCTTTCTTTCTTTCTTTCTTTCTTTCTTTTTCTCCACCATGATTGTGAAAATAACACATGCCACAGATATAATTCCTTGGGTTGGCACATGGCTGCTAGACTACTGATCCCCAGGCCAGGGTGCCAGGCAGATTACCTATTTGATGTGTTCCTTGACGACTTGCTTTACATTGGTGAGATGCCAGCATGACAGAGTCGTGCAGGAATGCTGTAGAGATACCAGGGTTGCACTATTACAGTTCCTCTGTGTAAATACAACTTTAAAGCCTTTTACCATGCCGTGCAACTGCAAGTGATAAATCACTTGGGTAATTTCAAATGCTTTGGATGCAGAGGTGATGCTTAGGTCTTAAGATGTCAGCCGACCAGGTACAATACAGTTCAGCAAAGACCATGCTATTAACAGAACCACAAACCAAGTCTCTGTCTGTCTGTCTGTCTGTCTGTCTGTCTGTCTGTCTGTCTGTCTCTCTCAGTGTGCGGGAGGATACATTGTATCCTAAGTTGTAGACCATAGGTCACCTCCCACACACGTGTGATTTAAAGGTGTGCAAAACTTCATTGTTTTGCCTTGTTTATATATTTTTTAAATGTCATTAGAAAAAATACATAATCATCCACATAAATACACATGAAGCAAGTGTATTTATAAAAGCTATCCGGTATTCCTAAGGGGGTCAAAACAACCGACTTGCCAATGTATTACATTTTCACAATTCTCAGTTTCAACTTTTGTTCCTACTAAATCCTAATGCTGTGATGTCTAACAACAACAACAAAATGACTGATACTCAAAACAACCACCCAGGTGGAGCAGTGAGTCTAGTGCATTGACTCACGTAGAGGGCACCTTCTCTGAAACTAGCCTCAAGTGCTCCCACATTTTCCAGACTCTACTGCCTTCCTTCTTCAGCCACACAGGTGCCTGGGCTTGACAGAGGAGCAGTTAGAGTAACACGCCCAAATGACAGGAAGTGGCCTTTGATGTCAGTGAGGAGAAGTGAACAGGCTGAGACGCAATCATTGTGAAGGATCTGGGGATGCTGGGACTACCCTCTTCTCCTCTACTGCCCCCTGCTGGCTACTAATAGAAAGGGTCATGTGTGAAAAAAATGTCAATATGCACATGCTCTGATTGCTTTTCACAGAACGAAAATCACGTGATTGGTTCTTTGTCCTTTTTGTATGTTTTTGTACCTCTCTCTCTATCTGTCTCTTACTGGTGGGTTGTCATTGTGGATATGTAAAAATGGTTGGATTGAGTTAAATGTTGGTTTAATCATTTCTATTTCTTTTAGGTTTTTCAGATATTTTGGGTTCTAAAACCATATACAGAATGTGTCTTCTTCGCCATTACCGCATCAGACCACACCTTTAAGTTGTCTCTCACAAACAAAGTAGACAGCTAAACCAGCCAGTCAACCAGTATCAGCAACTGCATACTCCCAGCAGTCTGAGGTTGACAGACTGCGATTGTCCCCCTATGTGTGTTTAAAAATCACGGTATAGTGTTAACAAATGACAACAGTGGCTCATGAAATAAATACATCAGTGAGTAAGTATGTAAGTAAAAACATGAACAAACAAATAAACAAACAAGTCAATAATTGCAATAAAACCTGCCAAGAATGTGTTTCACTGCACTTGCAAGGCATCAGCCTCCCTCCAGTGACCCAACCACAGCAACGGCACACATCCCCTTGTCTTTCTGTATCATTTTCGTCCCCAGTACTGATTGTTACAAGAGCAGGCAAGAGGAACGTTGGGTGGGGTGGGGGGGGGTGGGGGGTATGTTAGCATTAGCTTGCCACTTGGCAGCTAATTGGCAGAGGGAGCCCGACAAAGGCCCCACGTCCACCACTGCATGCTCTAGTTGCGGAGGGAGCAAGGGAGGCAAAAGTCTGCGTGCCCAGAACATGGGCCTCCTGTTGGCACGGCGGAGCACAATGTGCTGCCTGAATGTTTGTTTGATGGTGCTCCAGAGCTCAAGGGGCACAGGGCTATAGCATGAGCTTTATGAAGCTATAACATGACCTCATGTGAATGTCAATTAACCTAACATGCCATTAAATGTGCAATTAAATGCGGTGACACATTATTTTACGGGTCTGTTTACAGTGGATCCAAATGTAACAACATGTAATATCATGCACTTACCCTGTACATGCCGAACACTAACCCTAATCCTAACCCTAACACTATGGTACAGTGCAAATACATAATGTCACATACTGTTAGAGATTTTGTCACACTGTACTTTATGATGTAGACACACTGTAATAAGAACTATAAAATAAAGTGTAATCATTAATGTATAAATTATTTCTTCAATAAAATTCAGTCCACATATCTGATTATTTTTTTACATTTATGAATTAAATATAGTGGGCACAGTGATAAATGATTATTCACAAATGGAACAGAATAATTCTGCCACATTAAATTCAGTAAATCAATAGATGTGTTTTGTTTGTTCTGAAATTTGACAGGCTTTATATCGGATTCTGGTTTATTAGCTTCTTTCCTTTTGTCTGCTGTATAGTGATTCTCTGACTGCGGGAAATCACAAAACAACTGAGCTGATTAGTTGCTTATAGTTGGCAAGTGTTAAGATTGTGTGCTATATGTTACTTTCATTGACAGAGCAATGTAGACTGCCTTAAACCAATGAAAAGCCCTCCATTGTCCACATCCTGTCTAAGGTATTTAAGTGGAAAGGCGTAATGAAAGGTATAGTGTTTAAGTTGACATTCTCTCTCTCTCTCTCTCTCTCTCTCTCTCTCTCTCTCTCTCTCTCTCTCTCTCACACACACACACATACAATCACACATACGTACATACACATACACATGCACACACATACAATCACACATACATACATACACATACACATACACATGCACACACATACACATACATACACATACACATGCACACAAACAGATGCACAAATATAAACAGACTGGCAAACAGACACACACACATACACATACACATTCACTCTCTCTCTCTCTTTCTCTCTTTCTTTCCTTCAGCGCTCCTCTCTTTGACGTGCTGTGCTGTTGTCAGAGAGCTTGGGTGTCTCTCGGCCCCCAGGATATTTGGTATACTGAGCGAAGTCAAGGCGCTGTCAGTCAGATAAGCAGTGACCTCGCAGGTCTGCCCGATAAGCCCCCCGAGCAAAGAGGGGTGGAGAAAGCGTGCAATGGGGACACAGGCCCGACTATCGAGGCTCAGTCAGGCGAGAGTGATCCACGCGGTCCCTCTGCCCAGCACTGCCGCATCTACCAGGAATGACGTGCCTGACATTCGCCCCTCTTTCTATACTGTATGCGTGTCGGATACACTGTCAGGTCACCATCCCTTGTAGTTTGTTTTTTCCCCTCCCTTGTGTTTTGCACTTGAAAAAAATTGTAAAGTACATGTAACTATTCTATTTCGAGTTATGCTTACTTACAGTATATCTGTGCATTATTGGAATAGAAAACATTTTTTTACAATAAGGTCTAATAGATTATAGGAAACTGGTACTTTAATTATAGGAAACAGGACATGTATGTTAGGCATAAGGAATGTATGAGAAAACACACACACACACACACACACATACAAAAACAGACTCAACCCAAAGATTGAAAAAAGCCTAGCAGCAAAGCAAAGCCAACCATATGTTATACAACATAAAATATCTATTGGCTAGTTTACCCAAGGAGGACCCCTGTCACTGTTATGAGGTTGTGTGGTATGATGCAATGGCCAAGCAATGTAATTCTGTCTTCTGCAGTTTTGTGATGCTCCTCAAAGCAAGGCTTTGTACAAAAACAAACAAATGGTGCCATCTACTGGTGAAAGGCAAGAACCGCATTAATAGAGAGAGAGAGAGAGAGAGGGAGGGAGAGAGAGAGAGAGAGAGAGAGAGAGAGAGAGAGAGAGACCATGTCACTTTTAGTTGTCTAAAAATGCTCTATCAAATTAATAAGTTGAGCGTCTGAGGCCTCTTTCTGTGTGGTTATAAGATGAGCTACAATAAGTCACTTGGTCAAAACTTCATAGATATTTAAATGGCAACTTTGAACTGTGTCTGTGTTTGGATTAAATACATGGACCGTGGTAGACATGCATGTGAATTGTGATCATCACCCCCCCCAAAAAAGGCTTGAAGAGATCAAACTGAAGTGTGATTTTAAAAGAATAAATTCTGTAGCTGTGATCATTAAACATGTAAGTTATAGATGCCTCGCATGTTATTCAAATATGTGACTGCTGTTGATATTCAAATATGTGACTGCTTTTATGTTGTCATTTTATTAGTTAAGTCTATTCGAGATCTAGGTGTGTTTTTTATTTGTTAGCCTACAATAATAATGTTGATTCTGAAGTGTTTTTGTTTTGTTTAACACGATAACTCATTGTTTGGGTATCATGAAGCAGCCTCATGGTGTCCCAGTAGAATTATTCATTACACCCCCCATCTAGCCTACTCCCGTTGTTTTCAGCTGGAGTGAACATGCTCACAACAGTCACCCGGAAGCATGTACTATTCCCAAAGATGGCGGAGCAATGTCCAATGGCGATAGCTATGCGACTAAGAAATCAACTACAGTCTGTTTATAAGCTTGATCCTTTACGAAATGAGGTATGAAATTGCTGCTTTCATATCGGACTTTTATTATTTTTTGGACAGGATAAATCGACGCATTCGCGGTCTTGTATAAATATGGGTCGAGTCGGGAGCGCTTGCGTGCTTGGCCGAACAGTGGAGACGGGATGGATAGCGGACTCGCAGCCCTTGTGTGCGCAGGCGTGAGTGCGAGGAGAATACAACTGCGTTGTTGTTCCTCAGTTGACTCATTAGAAAGGTTTTCGTAAAATTAACCCCTGAGCTGAAAACAAAAATGATAAAATTGTTTAGTCCAACAAACCAGAACACGGATAGCGAGTTCTTGACTTCGCAGCCCTTTATTTGTGACCAGCCGCGGTCCAAACAATGCACAAAGATGGTTTGTGCGCGTGTTGTAGTACCTTACTTGTTCTAACGACACCGTTAATCCGCCAACATTTATCTTCGAACGCCTGCATTAAAATTCAGACAGTTAACAAAGGCTAAAAATGCTGTGTAGACGCTCTGTGTAGCGACATATACTGTAAAGTTGAACTGTGGCTATAGATGTCTAAAGCGGACTGGAGTTGGCAAGGCAACTGAAGAGGCAGCCTCCGTTAGTGCACCTGCTTCAGTCCACGAGATGCTTCGCGGTTTCAGTAGCTGATTTTCAGTCTTAGATTTGCTCCATAAATGGTCGTTTTCAGTTTTTAGAGGATCTTTCCAGGTATTGCGGATCACTTACAATGTATGTCTCATTGCAGTGGAAGAAAATTGTTTAGAGACAACTTTACCATTGTTAGTAGTTGAGGGGCAGCTACGTTATCTCTTGTTTGCGGACTTAAACATTCTCAGTGAAATGTATATGATGATCATTTATAATGTCAACTCATGTTGTTACAGGAGGAAGTGAAATTGAAAATCAAAGACCTCAACGAACACATTGTCTGCTACCTGTGTGCTGGCTACTATATAGATGCCACAACAATAACAGAGTGCTTGCATACCTGTAAGTTTTTGGAAAAAATGACCCCTGCATGCCATCCACCTCTGTTATCTGTTTTGTTTATGACCCACTTTGTTTTAGAGATACATAAAAAATGTTCAGAGGTTAGTGAAATGTACTTGGACATTTGGTCCAACGGTCATTCATTCAGCAATGAAGATACACAAGGGGTTTTCTTATGGAATGTGGCTGTACAACAAATTAGTGTGGTATCGTACTAGGTTGTTAACCAGTGTAGCAGGTCTACTCTTAGATTGCAAGCATGTAATCTGCAAAATATGCAAGTAGGTCTTGTACATATCACATGATAAATTCTGGTGGGGGGAGGGGTTGGATTATTACCACACACCACACCACAGAATTATGTGTGTGAGTGTGAGTGAGTGAGTGAGTGAGTGGGTGAGAGAGATGTGATTTATCACAGTGTGAGTGGTGTAACAACATGAAGCTGGAATTGGAAATGTTGCCTTCCAATGAGTGTGTCATAGTCATACCTATTTGTATTTGGAAAAACTTTGATCTTAACTACACAGTGTGCAAAACATTCCTGTTCTATCTCCGACTGCTGTTTTTTACACACCTGCTGAAAAAACTCTTTATCTGACCGCAAGAATGTCTTCCTACTGCATGATTTACCTGAAACATTAGTTATCTTGTATATATTACATGTATGTTTCTGTGTCTTTGTGCATGCACATTACATTGAAATACAGTGTCAACATCATGAATTGAAAGTTGTGGATTTGTTGAGAATGCGTGAATCAGTAATTTAACACTATGTCGCCGAAAGAAAATGATAATCATGGTATACTGTAGTTGTTTGACAGCGACAGTGAGTCATTGTACTGTTCCCGAATACTTCAGGGCAGACCTCTGGTGCGGTTGTTCAGTTTTGCTCTCAGATGCTTGGGGGATGGTTCATGTGTGTAATGTGCTTTATTGCAGTTTGTAAAAGCTGTATTGTGAAATACCTTCAAACCAGCAAGTATTGTCCAATGTGCAACGTCAAAATTCATGAAACACAGCCTCTGCTGAACCTAAAGTTGGACAGAGTGATGCAAGACATTGTCTACAAATTAGTTCCGGGATTGCAAGAAAGTGAGTACAGCACTTCAGAGAGTTTTTGAACTCTCAGTACTGGTCCTTCACTGTGCAATGATAAATCCTTTTTTTATTCATGAACATTATAATGAATTGTCATTTTGTTCAGACACAACTGTTGCATGTTTTCTTTGTGTGTGTGTGTGTGTGTGTGTGTGTGTGTGTGTGTGTGTGTGTGTGTGTGTGTTTAAATGTTACCTTGGATGTAGTTGTTATTAATGGTTTGTTTGAACAGGTGAAGACAGAAGAATAAAGGAGTTTTATCAGTCGCGTGGCCTTGAAAGAGTCATACAGCCATGTGGGGATGGTAAGTTAGGCAAGTTGTTGTCATCTGATGGCCTCTGTACAGAAGCTATTGTGGAGTCTGTTGGGGCATTGGGCAAAAAGTTACCACTGTTGTTAAAGACAGTATTGCCACCACTATAGTTAAAAGGTTGTCGGTCCTCAGAAATCTTGCAGAATGCAGGTCCAAAGTCCATAGCAAGGTCCAAACATAAATAAACAACATTTGTGACTCTGTAAAAAGAAGAAGCCTTTAAACAAACACATTTAAGCTGATATATTGACTATTGTCATGGCCAAATAACTTGAGCCAAGACATGATATAAAGAAGCTTAATGGTTCCAAGCAGTTGGCCGTATTACCTGTTGGCAAGGTACACCTCTGCCTCTGTAGTATCTAACTGTTTTGTTTTTTTTGTAGACATAACTCCAGACCATGGCAGATTACCTTACACCAGCTTTGATCACTCCAAAGCTCATTTCTACAGATATGATGAACAGGTGTCTCTGTGTCTGGAGAGACAAAGGTAAGGAGTCTTCAGGTTTCATCCTTTACAACAGATGGTTTTACTACCATCTCTACATCTGTTTTACAAATTTCATTTTGTCATTTTACCCGATATGTTAAGCTACTCCAGGCACTTGTTGCAAGGAAAATGTGAATACAACATCGACATCCACTTATCAATGACCAGGGCCCATAGTCCATAACTGTTTAGCAAGTTTATATTCCCACTCCTTAAAAGGGTTATAGAATTCAAAACCACATTTACCTTGTTGAATATAGGCAGCTTGGCATGTCGAATGGAGCACACCAAAACCTCAATTCCACCTCCGACTTCCTCTTCATTGTTGAAAAACCGGCGGTAAAACCTGCTGTAAAACCGGCCATTCTGAGCAAAGCTGCAATCTGTTGTCATAAGAGCTCTAGCCCTTTAGATACACCACGTTAATCAATTGCAGTTCAATTGTGGTTGCCAAAAGAGGGCACCATTTAGCCTAAATGGGCCATTTTAAACCCCAGTCTAAATATAAGATGCTATTGGGCTTGTGAAATTGCATTTGATCTTATTTTTGACAAATCAAAGTTGAATGCATTTTATCTGAACATCAGAGAATAAGATGCTCAATTTAACTATTTTATTTCTGCATTGTAATGTTTCTTTAATAGTTTCCTCAGCAGCAAATAATGAATACATCTTTGCTCACTGTCAAAAATACACATTTGATTACAATCAGTTTATGCTGTTGTTGCTTTGCTGCCACAAGTCTGAGTTTTTTACAGAGGGAGTGTGTCATAAAACATGGGCATATGGTGACTTCAGATCTTGCCTGTTTCCCTCTTCTGCAGTGTAATGCATGACTGTGAGAGATATAGCTGACCATCCACCCACCCTCCCTACAGTACTGACCACTCTTGTCCATTATATTTGTCCCTCTAAACTGGGACCCACAGCGCTCTGAAATATTTATTTTCAGAAACAAATATTTACACACCTGTTGAGCTATGTGGAAAGAACATGGATGGACACTAGTATAATTTTTACCCTTGTTACGTAATGCCCATCGTATACTACACAACTCTTTCAGTTTTTGTATATGTGCTCCTCTTTAGGTTTTTCTTGTCCTTAACTGCTGTTGTAATCATTAGCTGACACATTAAAGAACCGTCTCTATTGTAAGGCATGTTGTTGACGTGGCAAGTTGGCAGTGTGATGGTGTGTCTCTTGCCACAGATCCCTTCTTATGTTTTAGTCTTTAGCGATCGCTTGTGCCTTGTCAACGGGACGGTGATCTTAGTGCACCGTGTTTCAGTTCACGATCATGTCATGTGTTTTCTTCCACAGCTCATCGTACCCAGGAAAGGATAAAAACAAAATAACCTTACAGGTATGGCAACTGCTTAGTACTGACCTATAGAATCTGCACTGGCAAAGTAGTGTTAAATCAACAATTTGCACATATATGTGAATGGGAATGTGTGAGTTTGGGATATTACTGCGTATTGTGTCTTAGCACCATACAGCATTTTATGCACACTGTCAAATTCTTGCAAGGTGAACTTATTGGCCTTTATTTTAAAAAAGCATAAGAAATTGTCAGGTTTTCTGATTTGGGACATCACACAAAACATCTCTGACTATGATCATTTATTTACTTAGTCACCTAAACAAGACCGCTTATATGCCCATAAAATACAACCATTATGTAAAAGTAAATGGAAAGTGACGTTTTCCATTCGTGTCAATGGAGGAAAAACACTTTAAGCACTAGCCTGGTCCCGCCCATAGGGACGGGACTACTTCCTGCTCTTCCAAACAGCTGTAAGTGAGTTGTGACGTCACACACTCCGGTCCAATCATTTCAGGTCTATGCAACTGCTACTGTACAGTACTGGAAATGGACGTCAAATTCTACTAAGAAACTTTGAACTGATCCTTTTTTTTAAATTATTTGTTTGTGTGTTATTTGTTGTTTGTGTTGTAAATATGGTTCCACTGCTTTGCAGCAGAAGTTTGTCCGTTGCTCTGTGAGGGCAGAGGTCAGACACCTGCGGAAGGTGCTGTGTCGACGGCTCAACGTGGAGAAGCACCAGGTCTGTGCAACAGTCAGTCCCACTCTTACTGAAGCTGCAAAGGGCCCGCTGTGTCTTAGCATGACTCTGTTTAGAAACTGGGCTACTCTGTTACTTAAGACATCAGTGAAAACCAAACCTTAAAAGGTGTATACTGCCCTACAAAGGCAAAGTGCAATAGCTACGCCAACATTAAAACAGAAAAAAATGCCTTTCAATTTCTCATACTGTCCAGTCAAACATGTTGTAGTTATAATAACAATGTTGTTTTGTATGTGTATTCTGTTAGTAGAGAAAAGCCAGAGATTTAGTCACAAGACAAAGGAGGTGTTGTAAAGACAAAACATGTAGTTACGGTGTTTAGGCTTTGTCCATGATTTAGTTAAATCTGGATGGCCCTGTACAGCCCGCTAAAAACTTTGATGTTCAAACTGAGTAATACATTTTTCCAGCCAATCACTGGGCTTTTGCAGTTTGATGGACTGTTAAATTCAAATGTCAAAAACTGTTCATCAGGATTACAGACAGCACCTTATGATATTGGCAAACACAGCATTGTGTTATCCTCTTAGGATATCACCCACTTTATAATACTTACATTTGGGCTAAACTCTTAGTGAAGACATCATCTTACTCTTGAATAAGATTTTAAATTATGCTATTTTTCTGACTGCACATATCTTTCTGGTTGTGGGATAGTCAGATTTAGGTTCCGATTCATAATTTGTCATTGTACAAGTAGGCCTACAACAAAAATAACAGCTCTGGGTTGGTGCACTAAAAGTGTTCGATCGTCAGACATTGGCTTCAGTAAAAGACAACATGCAATAGGGGAGCAGTTCTTCACTCATCCACTCATATTTGACAACAATTTAGATTTATGCTTTCAAATGCTGAAAATGAGTTCCAGTGTTGGCACTCTTCTTAAAGGAGCATTGTTCTGTGCTGTGCTGTGCTGTGCTGCGCTGTCCTACCCCCTGCCACCACTTCATTCTGTGCTATGTGTTGGTCTCCAGGTCCAGATGTTGCTCAATAATGAGTCCCTTCCTGATCACATGACTATGAAGAGGCTGTGGCTGTCCTACTGGTTTGGCAAGGTACGCCAGACTCAGTGATTTCATACCACACTCCCCTACACGACTCTCACTGACTTCTCCCTTTGGGAAGCCAATTAGCAAGAGAGCAGCACTGTCATTCAGAGCCTAATTTAGAGCTGGCTAAGATAATGAGTAGGTCCATAATTGTATATCCACCCATAACGACAGGCTGTCAGGTGGTATATGTGTCAGTGTGACGCTTTTGTGGAAATGTATAAGTTTCTTATTTATTTCTAAATGTGATTTCGTGGAACAGCTAAACTCATAAGTTAATGTGCTGCATGGATGTTTTTCACGTTGGTTTAACATAACTATGTTGAGGTAAATCAACATAAAAAAAACATGCAACAGGATGTCTTTTTATTTGAAACGGGTTCTAAGCAGTACCTTTTAAGACTTACAAATCAAATTTAATGTTAACTGTTGATAAATGGACTATGTGACGGTATTAATATATTCTTCCTTTTATCTTCCTTTAAGGCTCAACCCTTGGTTCTTCACTACAGCATCAAGGACAGACGCACAAGATAGGACTTTTGTAATGGTTTTCACAAATGTAAACCTTTTTTGTATTTGGTACATTCTATTTTGATATTTTTGTGTGTGCTCACATTTTTAAATTTTGTTTTGTACTTTAGAAAAATAAATTGAAGTGTTTAAACTAAGTGTTAAGTAAAGTTTCTTACGATCCATGTACACCTTTCCAGAAGCTTTAGTTAAAATTCCTTGTCCAGAGACACCCAGACACCCATATGCACTGACACTCTCCAACACTAGATGGCCATGTTACCATTCCTGTAGAAATAACGTGTAAATTGCCTGGCTGTGTGTTTCATATTTACAGTCTGAGTTGTAAGTATTTGTGATTCTTAAAAACGACATTAAGACAATTGGCACATACATTGGTACATTGCTAGTAAAATTTTTGTTAAATAATTTGACATCGTTCTTACATCAAACTCGCTGAGATATGCAGTGCGAAAATGAATTAGCTGGTACGACACGTTCTCGCAGAGCCCATAGCCTATTTGTGGTCAGCTCTGACAGATTGCTCCAGATTTCATTTTTTGCCTACTTGAAAGCAACGTCGCAAAGCTTTAAAAAATCAGATAGACATATATGCTGAACTGTTGGACGATTTAACCAGTTTTACAAATTCACTTGGATGGGTTTGATTTTTTTAACAGTTGTAAATCAAATGCTGAATATCAGTGAAGACTATCCTACGGGCTAACCTTGGGAAATTATCAGATATGTGTCGTGGGCCAATAGGTAACTATACCCAATGAAGGATATAAAGCCATGTTGCTGTAGCTTATTTCCCGCAATGTATCCTATTATATCGACTTTTCCAATTATATCTGTTGTAATTACATAACAATAATTACATAATTACAAAACATAAAAAAATATTGTAAATATCGGACTAAACGGACAAAACCACAGCTTTCCTGGATAAAATGAAATGGGCTACAGCTAAATGTAGGCTATAATTTTTCAATGCAGAATTTCATAGAAGCTCAAGGCTGCTCACAGTTATTTTTTGTCTGTCTTAGTCATAATCTTGTTTAACGATTAGACTTTGCACGTTGTCATAAGATAGGCTACATTTTTATGTTCTGTTTTATTTGCTTGTGTGTGTCTCCCCAAAGCTAGCGAAATGTGCGTCACGAATATTGCGCTGTACTGGACATATCAATCTCTATAATAGTAAGTAATGATGGGCTATAAGTTATTGGTGAGGCGCTCGACTTTAGGTTATTAAAATAATTAGCCTACACCACCATATGTTTTGTCTGTAAGCCATAGATACATTTCTGTTCTTATAGCCTGGAATGTGTTAGGTGGACATTCCTCGGCCTGTTTACCATATGCTAAGTCTTTAAGAAGTGATCTTGTTATAGCCTACCAGTGAAGAGGGAAAATTAAGTTCTCCAATCAGGTTTGTGCGAATTATTACATAAATGCAAGTTATCCATGGCTGTCAGTGACACTACTCATCTTGGGCTATAAAAAAAAAAAAAAAAAAAAAAACATTTTATCATGAGAAAATAAACTTTCAGATGGTATTTTATATTATTATTATTATAATTATTATTATTTGCGTCACATGACTATATCAATAATAACAAAAATTCGGTTCATGTTGTTTCAAAATTATGAAATTATCTATATCTATTTTTTAGACATGCATATATGAATTATTGTTATAGAAGTAACCGGCCCTGCATGCTTCCTCACCGGAGCGCACCTCACACACAACAGTAGGCTAAACCAGGCCCTACACACACCGTCCTGAATCCTGACAGTTTTGGGCATGCCTATGATTGCCGAAATTAAGACATTTAGATTTCAACAACAGTGGGCTTATCTGAGTTCACTATTTATGTGCAGAGAAGACCAAGCTGTAGACTATGAAACATCTAGCTGAATTTAGTCTATTCGTCAAGCCAGTTTTGGCGCTGTCTTTCTGGTGGAAAATCTGAAGCTTAGAGTGTTGGACCATAACTTTATTAACGCGAAATAGTGGCGTGCACGACTTGAAATACAGTAACGCACAAACGCATTAACCTGTCATTGAACAAGAAAAGAAAAATATGAGAATGCATAAACAATTTTACATTTGTGACATCGAGGAGTTAGACTAAAATAAGAACTATGGGGGGCTTCGTCCAGAGCAGAACAGTGAGAAAACTTGGAAGTTTTTTTTTTTTTACCCTCTCCACAATGTGCTCGTAAAAATCTACTTGACATTTCAACCCCGACTATTCCAGACGATTAGGCCAATTGTGTGCGCTGGCGGTCTGTCCTCTTCTTGGCCGTATAGGCGCTTCCTTGATCTCGTTACACGTATTACAAATGGGCTGCAAAGATATTCAGCAGACGGCGGTGGCATGGATAAGGATGCGGGAGAGAAAGACAACAACCCTCCCATTTCTCCTGCCCCCTATTGAGGTTTATTCATTAGGAACCCAATGCTAATCAATTGCTATTCATGGGCGTTTTTTAACACATGCATTTAAAGGGGCACAGATGCGTGCCATTCTTTCAGCAGGCCCAGTGAAGCTGTTTTTGTACGGCAAGGCGGGTTAACCTAATCAATCACGTTGACTAGTTTATGTTAAGGAAATTCATAAACCATATGGTACTAGGGTGCTGGCAATCTTTTTGTTGCCAGCCCTAGGCTCTAACCTTCTTGTGACAATTGTTTTTTTTTTCCGAGGGGGAGTGACCAAGGGGGGAGTTGGAGAGGACCATTTGCCCCAATTGTCCCTAATTGGGCCTGGGCCACTTAACGCAGAGAATGTGTTAACAAGTCTGAAAGGGAAAACGAGTTAAATCGTATTCATGGCAACTGTTTTTTTTTTTTACAATGGGCACGTTTTACTTTCACAGGCCGCAGTGTCACTCGTGTTGTAGTCACTTGTGCTGGGACATGGTGCCCGCAGGTCATGGCCAACGCACCTTCGGCCAAATAACCAATCAAACAAATAAACAAACATAAAAACTGGCAAAATATTTCATTCTGTATGACTGCACAAAAAATACAAAGCTATCGTAACCAAACTACGAAGATGTGGAGGATGTATGGGAGACAGTCATGTACATCACGCCAGGAAACGTCATGAAATATCATATACCCTTTATTTACATAAATGATGATTAAATAGAACGTTACAATAACCTTAGCGCAGAAGATGCATTGTAATTGAATTTATACACAATCTCACCCATGAGTTAACTTGAAGACATCTTTTACATGTTTTATTTGATTTACCTGCTATTACTGACTACCCTGAATTTGGGGTAATATAATTTAATTCTGCAATTTCAAGTTTGGAATTTTAATTTATATTTCCCCGTTGGATCCAAGTGTGTTCTTTTGGGGATCTTTCATGTCTTTGTCAACCGTATAAATATATAAATTTGTCAGTGAAATTTTGGGTTGAAAATTACATTTGGCAGATATGTTTCTTTAGCAGCTATAACATAAATGCTTGAATGATATAAGGAAACAATTGCACAACTTCCCCCCCCAGAAAACATATAGTGAAATAAACTTAAAATGTACATACACATGTCGCAGTCTTGATCCTGTACCATAACCTCTAAGTATCTTTCACATCCTATTGAAAGAAATGTATTCCTCAAATAATGTCTTCAAGGTGAAAGTTCGGCATCCTTTTAGCTTTTGCCATCCTTTTAATAAATTAAGCACAGAGAGAAAAAAATCCCTTTCGTTTTTCAAGTTCTCCGGGGGAGCAAACGTCCGTGCAAAAAGTTGTGGGGAAAAGGGGGGCCCTGTCTGAAAAGGCGGGCCAAACTCAATCGTCCACTTCGATTTCTTCATCCTCCTCCGAGAATTCGTCCGTGGTCTGGCCTCTGGACGAAGACGGGGACTGAGGAAAGACTCGGTGTCCTTGCGAAGATGGGGAAATGCTGGGGGAGATGGCTCCAGAGCTACTCTGGGGATCGTCTATGTCCTCCATGTTCACCAGTTTCTGCAAGGCGTGCGGGGGAATTTTCTTTAGGGACTCCACGTCCGCCTTCATCTCCTCCAAGTCTCGTTTGAGCTTCGCTCGTCTGTTTTGGAACCAGGTGATGACCTGTGCGTTGGTCAGGCCAAGTTGCTGTGCTATCTGGTCTCTGTCAGCTGGCGATAAGTATTTCTGGTACAAAAAGCGCTTCTCAAGTTCGTATATTTGGTGGTTGGTAAAAGCAGTGCGCGACTTCCGTCTCTTTTTAGAAGCCTGTCGTTGTCCAAAGGCGTTCATATGCTCTCGGCCTAAAAACAAGATAAACACAAACACAAACACATGAATTCATGTGGAAAATTATAGACGACTTAAGCTAGCTGGCCCCAAAACAACACACTCACTAATGCAGGCTATGAGGAAACATACAGGCCCTAGAGTTTGCATACAGCTGCAAAACAGCTGTTAGACTTTCACGAGGACAGAAAAACATCATTCCAACACGGTTATATTGGGATAGATGGTAGGTCAGAGATCTTTGTTCAGACGACCATTTACAGAAGTTTCCTATAATGTTTGTAATGTACCGTATCGGGCCATGGGCTTTTATGGCTTAGGTGCTGCTTACAAGCATGGGGGCAATGACACTAGTGACATCTCTCTCAACCATATGGTCGCAGAATCACATACAGTTAAAATACATTTCAAATAATTGATGATTAATACCATGCAGTGCCAAGAATGCCCAGACTATTTATTTAACAGTTTACAAAAGAGATAATTTAAAGTTCTCGATGATGATGTTTGTTTATGCTGCATCATAATTCCACATATAGTAAATCAACTTATCCAAAGTCATTTAAGGTATTCACACAATACCGCTGTTACAGCACTGCTTTCACAAAATTTCACGTAGCCTGCTAGCCTTACAGGTTGCATGAGTAACCATAACATAATTAACAATCCCATTACTTTGGCACACTTTCTGCATCTTTACAAGATGCCTGGTGTTCATGCAGAAATCTAGGCTACTTCAGCTGCACACAACCAAATGATTGAACCACCCTAAATGCACCAGGAAGTATTAAAACACTAAAAAGTGTGAAAGGCAGTGTAATGTAAAGGAGGAAATCAAAATCAAGGGAGCCGAGCAGATATTATAGATTACCTTCTGCCGTTTGTATAAGGCTGACTTCCAGACCTTTAAATGTTTTGCTGGCTAGTTCCTCCAGGGCGCATAACGGTGAAGAGGGAGTGGTAATACCGTTCCTTGCTGCAGTCGAGCCGGTCACTTTCTCCAGGACTCGGGGTGGACATAGACTCGCCACGGATTTCTTCACAGACGGTTTGTTCAAAATATCCTCAATGCTGAAGGGGGTGAGCGGTTTGTTGGAGTTTGCCGGGGGTGGGAGCTGGTCCAGAGGACCCCGTCTCCGCTCCTCGCCGCTGGACTGCAACACGGATCCTGCCTTCATGTCTTTACTAGAGGTCATCGCAGTCCCAGAAAAACTAGTTCAGCAACCGTTACTTATAGCATTCAACTGCTCGAATAAATGGCCACGGCTGTTTTCTTTCTTCATAAAAACTTCTTTGCTGGCCACTTCAGCTGACCTTAGACAAAATTTTCGATCTTCTTCTGCTTCAAATGTTTGTCTAAAACCACCATGCTTCAGGCGTGGGCTGCAGTCTCACAGGCACACGAATTGTATTCCCCTACGAAAGTCCAAGTTCTTCTGAGGAACTCCATGAAGATCTTAGGAACGTATATCGGTACTGGCCACGGGTCGATTCGCTGCAAGGAATAAGCTGTCTCAAGGAAACAAGAAAGAGCAAGCAACTGCTAACGAGTTATTGTTGATTGGGCGAAGTTCAATTAGAGAAACACTACACTACTTACTGACCCGCTGCTCAGTCTTAAAGGGCCAGCCATAATAATTAATTGGTCGCGGGAATAGGAGGAGTTTCCTCGCTGTGTTGCCGAAGTTTTAAGGGGGTGAGGTAGCTCGAAATGTTTTTGCATCCTCCGTCTCACTCCCACTTATGGAGACCACGTGCTCCCACGTATAGCCCTCACTGATAAGGAAGAGTTACTGCTATTGCGCGAATATCAGAGCCATTGCCGTGGCTTAATAAATACAGATTACAAACGCCCATTAAGTGCCTTCACTTCATGGATGTGGAGGCGATATGAGTGAGATGAGGCCATCAGCAACAGTAGACTGAAAAGACTGAATAAGATGACAGAAAATGCAAACAGCATAAACGTTTAAATGACTGCGTAATAGCCTGGTGTACATCGCCAAAGTGTCCCATTGCCAGTTTGTAAGATGGCTGGTGACACTGAGCAGTGTAGAATATTTTATTTCACAAATAATCATCATCATCATCGTCATCATCATTATTATTATTGTAATTATTAATAATAACAATAATAATGTTGTTATTATCATATAATTTATGCTATTACTACTGCTATTACCACCAGCGAGTTACTTATTGTGAAAAGGCTAGCCTATAAAATATTATTAGGCCATTCAACCTTAAATTTCTTTTGCCTTGGTTGGTTTTGTTTTATTTAGCAAAGACAGCATAGGTTAATCATATTTTGATGTGTAAAATGATTCTGTGTGAGCTTGGTATACGTCTGACCATTTGGTCGATAGTGGATGAGAGGAGAGAGGGCAACCTTGAACTGCCTAAACCGGACCAACTTGTGTGCATTGATTACAGTCCTCTCCTCTCATAACGTTACATTAAACAGGCAGAGGGAGAAGCTGGGTGTGATTAGGAGGGGATCAAGAGATTACGGACAAGTTTGTGAGATACGCACAGCACTGCACTGCAAGCCATCTAAATGCCATCCAAATAACACGCCGATAAGTATGAAGCCGTGACAATGCTGTGAGCTGCTGACATCTGATGCGCACGGCGCTTGCAGGCAGGTAGGGTACCGAATGTGAGGGAGCGCTGCGCAATTCACATGGTGCTGATTTCAGCACCAATTCTGAAAATGGATCACACAAAATATGATGATGATGGTGGTCGGAGAGACAGTATAACGATCGTGAAAACTAAATTAATAAACGACAAAAAAGCAAAGAAAGAAAAAAAAATCGGAGTCAAGAGACAAAGGTAAGAAAAGACATTTCAGCGTTTCCTATTTGTTTGCCTATTACAAACAATCGATCTGTCACATTGGACGCCCACAGATACTCAAGAGATGTGTCAGATGCCATAAATAGGCTGCATGCAGAGCGGGCTGTGTTCATATACCTAAATATTCGGAAATTGTTGAAGCTACCGTCGCAGCACCATCACAAAGCATTTTTAGACATTATCTCACAAGATTGAATGTGTAATTCATTTTTAAATGATATTCCCTGTGTAGATAACAGTCTGCTGAATAAATCATACAAGTACTTTTATAAGCATGAATTTCTTTTTTAGTATGTGCTTTTGTGTGTTGCAAAACGCATAACGATTAAGCTAGTGTCTGTGTAGTGTTATGTTGTTAGCCTATATGAAATAGTATTGTAATCTATGATCCAAATATTATCACGAGGGCGTTATAGCTAGCAGAGGATAATCATGCTCATTGCTTCATTCGATAGCAGGACATTGTTTATGTAGCATTTGAGAGTATAGCCTACATTCTGTCCACATAAAAGAGTCCATTGGATGAATTAATTGGCATTATTGCTGTTTTTACAGGCTGGATTTGGTGACATGTAGTAGATGAAGTGGCCTTTGATAATCCTTTGAGTTTCTATAATTGATTCAACTGATAGATGTTCCCCCAAAGTGAAGCGGTACTGATGGAGTGAGACCTCTGAGGAACAGTGCATTGTCTATGCCAATAGCACCATATGGTGACATTCGTGTGGGGATAAAAGCGAGTTAAAGAGCGAAGGCATTAGACTAGGAAAAGATGGCAGCATGTGTAGTGGATGCTTCAGACTCTTTGGAAAAATACATTTTATTGAACAAAGATGACAGATAGGTAATGGCGCAATCAACATGGCAATATGAAGTTTACAAAAAACATAAAAAACAACTCTAATTTAATATACATTCACATGTAACCTGGTAGGGTTTTATACTGACAATTTATCCGCCTTATATATGCAGAAATATAAATAATGAAATAAATAATAAAAATACGCGTTGGTCTTTTAAAGAATTTAAATTAATTTCGTAAAAAAATATGTTGATTAAAACTACCCTGTGACTGTTGGACTTGTCGCAACATAGACTAGCCTTGTGATTTATTAGCCACTAGCCTTTTTATGTGGGCTATGTCATTTCTGTTTTAACTTGAAACCCCACACATTTTGTGCATCATTGAACCCGGGCAGTGTAAACGACCACAGTAGGCTACTATAAATAGTGGCATAGCCATGACCCACATGCACATTCTGTTTTGATCGTTCGCCTCATTTAGCTCAATTGTCAAGGCAAGGAGCAACAAGATATTATCAAACAGGTTTTTATGTGCAGTTAATTATAACCACTTAAACAAACGGCGCAATTATTATTTCCTAATATGAAACACACCTTTCGAAGACGTGTACAACAAAACAAATGTAAAATCGATATTTAACATGACCGTTTGTTACCAGTGTACCAACGACAAAAAAAAAAAAAAAAAAAACGATAGTGCATAACTACGCTATTATACTCTAAGTACATACAGCATCGAGTCATGCGAAGGATGTCCCTTAAGCGCCAACAATAGCACTTTTCACAGCTCCCCCGAGGGAGAGGGGCAGCGTAACCGAAGCATGCCTCCGCGGAATAGGGACGGGGTTAGATTTCTCTCAAATGCGGCAAGCATTATTAGTTGCAAAGATAAATCCGCAGATATCCACTGTCCAAACATATTTGAAATAATCTTGACGGATTTAAATGGGGCAGTGCTAATTCCAAAGGTTTTCGCAGGCCTAATTTAAACGTTAATTAGAAACGGAGCACCTGACATCATCAATCATCAAGTCTAGGGGGAGCCGCGTGTATTTTTCACATGGTTCTATCTCCTGTTCGTCCACTATTCCACTGTATTGTACGTGTGTGTGTGTGTGTGTGTGTGTGTGTGTGCGTGTGTGTGGGGACATATAGAGGGAGAAAGACAGACAGGCAGGCAGACAGAGAGAGAGAGAGAGAGAGAGAGAGAGAGAGAGAGAGAGAGAGAGAGAGAGAGAGAGAGAGAGAGATGCATATACTGTTTTGATGTTCTGTAGCAAAATGTCACAACTGACTTGTGAATGGTAGTGACTACGACGGCCCTATACAGAATTATGTATAACATGTTTTCCATATTCATTACAATGTAAGCCAGTCAATTAAATAAAAATGTATTTTGCAAAATGGTGTCTGCTTGTGAAATGTAACTGTATAAATTAACAATAATTCAACAACTTGTCAATAACATATCGACCATCTCATATGCAGATGATGGACGACGTATCGTATGGCCCTATGGCTACAACATGCATTCGGCATGACTTCGATAGAAAATAAATACCTGCGAACTTGACACTGACGTGGCATATTAACTAAGGTATTCAAAGACATGAATATTCATTTGATGTTCAGCTCTAAAATAGCCCGTGATGAACCTCTGGGTGTGACTGCATAGCCTGTGTTCAGGGTAGTCTTTCAGCATCATCATGTTATACTCAGCCTAAGTTCTGCTGACAGGTTACATCTCACATTTGTGTTTAAAATCAGCCAAGCGTTATGAGAAAAAAACTCATTTCTGCTGGTCATTCAGCAACGCAAACTTGTTTAAACCTCTAGTAGGCCTACTTCATATTAACCAACAAATCTCTTGAAACCTAGCCACATTGCTGCTTACTCATGTAACAATCAAACATTCAGAATGTTGGGGCCCAATTTGTGGCACGCGAAGACGATGGCAAAAACGAATGGGGTGTGATGTTGGCGAAGGCCCTGCAGTAGCCTATTTCCCGTTGTGTTTATTTCCATCATGCGCCCCTGTGGTCTGTAATGTCCCGGGAATCAGTGTAATTGACACCGTGCGAAAGCCGGGCGTGAAAGGCCCCCGCATGACACCTGTAATAATCTCTGTACTATGCAAATCGCGGGCTCATCGAAAACGTTTTATTGCGCGTGAGATGTGTAGAGGTGCGGGCGATCCGAAGTGAAACTGTCACGGTAGGACCAGATTTATGCTGTATTGGGTTACATATTTTGCAACTGTGTGAAAGAGGGTCACACCTTCATCAATAGTCATGGACCTCATGAAGAGTTCATGATAAATAAAAAATAATTTCTGTAGAAAAGCCATTAGCATGACTGGATTATATCTGTTAATATTAATTAAGTATCTGCGTGCGTACATTCATGCTTGTGTGTGTGTCAGTGTGAAAGACGGACAGAGAGAGAGAGAGAGAGATAAAAAGGCGTGGCTCATTATTGGGATGCTTTGTTTGCATAGACCTTCCTGCCAATCTCACCTTTCGAAATATCTGGATACTGTGGATTCAGACTCGCACTGAAATTCTCTCCATGTTTTCTTTATGTAATGTTACAATAATTACACTTCAGAGAATTTTTCAATTACACACATTTAGAGGCCAGCTGTGGGTAAAACTGTTGAGAAAATAGGACATCTTTATGCTCCATTTTATGTTTTAAATGTTTATGAAATAATCTCCAAATTAGAACAGTTAAATATTTCTAACCCTCAAGTACGACGAAAAGAAATAGGGTTAATTGCAATAGCCTATACATTCTTTTGGGGAAAGAAATCGAGTTTGCCAAAATGTATTATTATTTTTTCAGGATATTCATGCTGCTTTTTTATGGTACTGTAACTGTTAATAGGCCAATACTTGAATGCAGTTGAACATTGTTTTTTGATGTCATTTCCCCCCCAAATTTATCACATTGCACGAACGGTACAGTTATTCATTCAGCGAAATGTTCAAATGTTCAGAATCGTTACAATACGATTAGAAAACAATCCAATACATCAGCTTTTTATTGACAGTTTGAAGGCTTCGGTCAGTTTACTGCTTGTCCAATCGAAAGTTCATTATTTGTCACCTCAGCATGCATCGGAAATTCATTAAGGGTAATTATGTGAACAAGCACGTGGCTCAGCGAGGAGGGACGTTCACATCAGTGGTCATCTCCTTTGATTAGGGCCACCGCCGGAGAGTCTTTGAAGACACTCGTCAACCCTACACAGAAACGCGCAGGTCCCCTGCTCGGACACAAGTGCAAATTTCCGAGGGTTATTCAACGAATTGTAAAAGTCCATTAACGTCACCCCAAAACACTTGAAATAATAACAATCGAAGTGTTAACTTCACACGCTATTTGACACCACAAGTTCATCTGGGCCAGTGTCATGTTCCAAGGTATTTAGTACCTGTTGAATTCTTCTCGTTTGGATGACAAATGTTCAGATGCCCTGCAGGGCACCCGTGCAGTGTCACAAATACAGCGCGCCAAACGGCGCCTCTGTCTGCTTACTTAGAATTCGGTCGCTCCTGTAGACCACGGGGATCCGGGCCCCACGGGAGTGGTGTTTCCCCGTGGTAATCCTCCGCTGGGGTCCGCTTAAGACCATGAAAGAGAGGGCAAGAGGTTCTACTTCCCTTTGGTGTTGTGTGAGATTGGGGATAAGTAAACGAACGTGTTTGCTAAAGAATCACCACAGGAACCAACGTGGAGAGGCTTGATGTAGCCCTTTTCTTTACCGGCACTTGTTAACAAACAGCCTGAAATGGCTTTAAATACTGATAGTAGCAAACTGTCAAAAGTAAATATTTGTGGTATAGCCTTGGCAACACACTGTCACACACGCACACACACGCACACACGCAAGCACATACACACAGGAACGCACAGGCGTTTGTTTTTTCATTAGCACATGTGACATCACAAGACCATTTTTGTTTTTTACTTTATTGGTAAATGTATTTTAGTCTACATGTAGCCTGCAATTATACAGCAGTATAACAGCACCAACATATTTTACAAAAACACAACATAATAACACACACTAATAATAATAACAATAACAACAACAACAACAATAATAATAATAATATTAATAATAATAATAATAATAATAATAATAATAATAATAATAATGATACACTCTCAGAAAAGAAGGTACAGAATTGTATTTTTAGGGGTACTAAGCTTGTCATACTACAACTAGTTTGTACCTTCTGTAAAGCTAAATAGGTACACATGAGTACCCTCAGGTCTAAATATTAGCCTTTGGGGGTACATTACTGCTCATTGAACCTTAATATATAGATTTTAGTCACATTATTTCTGAGAGTGTAATAATAATAATATTAATAATAATTTTATTATTCTTATTAATAATACTAATAGTTAACAATTATTAACTTACTTATGCCCATATTTCCTTTCATACCAATAAGACATACATTTTTGTGTGTAGCACATAAAAGGCACATACAGTATGAAGTGTCTCAGGATTTAGGTGAGATGCATTTTACAATTGTGTTGGTTAAAATTGTTTTTGAGAATCATTGTCTGTGTGAGAGTATTGAAAATTGAGTATTAAGAAAATGAAAGAGAGGCAGTTATTTTGGATTTCCAATCCCAAATTATGATTTTTTTTAAAAAAGAAACCCTCATTTACCCTTACCCCAGTGTTCAGTAGCAGAATGGTGCTCTCAGGGTTAATGTAATGTAATAAAGGTATAATGCTATGTAAAAATCGTGAATGTCTTCTTTAAAATAAATTTAAAAACACCACATCATTTCTCACTCTCTTCCTCCCTCTCCCTTTCTCTGTCTCCCCCTCTCGCTCTCTTTGTCACATTTGCACACATGTATCCACACACACACATACACATACACACAGGAAGAGAGAATGAAAGGCAAAGATAGGCAGTATTAGTATAGGTTGTATTTCCAGTCCCAATTTATGGTATTTTTGAAAGCGTTTACCATTACTCTCCTCAAGTTCAGCTACTGAAACACAGGCCTTATGGTACTGTAATGAGTTAATGTAATGTCATGAAGGTATAACGTCATGTAAAAATCACATATGCCTATTTTAAATACACCCAATACACCACACAAATTCTCTTTCTCTCTCCCTCTCCCTCTCTCTCTCTCTCTCTCTCTCTCTCTCTCTCTCTCTCTGTCAGACATACACACACACACACATACACACACACACACACACACACACACGTACACACACACAGACTGATAGCACTGGATGTGGAGTAGAGGAGTTGCCTTCCAGAGGGGGAGTGGTGATGGATGTTTGCCTTTGAACATGGCGTCATCAGAGCCGTGCTGGAGGAGCGCGGCCGCTCTGATCAAAGTGAGGAGGCACTACGGGCCACCAGCACACACTCAGCTGGGGAGAGCACGGCGCAGGCTCCCCTTACGCTTCACCGGGGAAATAAAGACACAAATGGATGGCGAGAGCCCTTTTTGGAGCCGATTGGGGATGGTTTATTTGGGATACGCTATAGTGTAGATGCTACGACTGATAATGTTACTTATGTATGTTAGTGTTGTTGATGCTTATCTAGATGAAGGAGATGGATCAGAGCAAGTGTGGTCCAGGCATC
Organism: Setipinna tenuifilis; assembly: GCA_030347295.1. NCBI lineage: Eukaryota > Metazoa > Chordata > Actinopteri > Clupeiformes > Engraulidae > Setipinna > Setipinna tenuifilis. Next base: position 12,852,273 of record CM059280.1, on the reverse strand, counting down.
AGCAAACATGACCAACACACACAAAGGAAAATGTGCAAAATGATATTTCAAATGAAAATAACTAAATAAATATATATATATATTATTTTGGCGTCTGATTTTTTTTTCTTTTGGGCAGTATATTGTCTACATAAGCAGTTTGTGAAATACTGAAGAGACTGTCAGTGTGTACTTAAGTATTTTGCCTTAAATCTGTAATGCATATATTTATTGAAAAAATAAAAGGTCACAATATGCATCACCCAGGATTTTTACAGCACTGCAGTTGCAATATATCTTACAAACCATCTCAATTTAGCAAAGCCTGGAAGACTTTGCAATAACCGCAGAAGGAGTTTTTTAAATGTGCAGTGCGATGCAGTGTGAGCAGCTTGTAGCAGGGGCTTATGAGGATAAATCTCTATGCAAGTTCACTGTGTTCCCTGGGAATCTCAACTGGATTAATCATAGCAATTTTAGCCCCCTTCCACAAGGGCGCCTGGTTGGGGGGGGGGGACCGAGTGGAAAAAAACCATCCATTTGTGTCCACCTTAGCAAGAGGTAATGAAGGCACATAGAGCTGTAACGGTTTCTGAGGAGAAGAAGAAGAGTAGCCATTTTTCTCCTCCAGGAAAATAAATAAAGAAACGTGTACAGTGAGCCATGGAAGGCACCTCGGTGGAGAGGTGTAGTTTGTTGCAGTATTGACCTGGCGTGTAGCTCTCTCCTCTCCTCTCCTCTCCTCTCCTCTCCTTCTCTCCGTCCCCCTGCATGCGGATTTGATTAAGCTCTGATCAGTGCCTTGCCCTCGCTCTCCTGCGCCACTTCGCTCTCAAAGCCCAAATGAGGAAATAGCTTGTCTGGCTGATGACAGAGTCCTGGTTGCTTCGTAAAAGATAAATGACCCAAAGTATTAAAGTTTAACACTTTGACAAAACCCACCTGATCTGGGGGATTAATGCAATGAAAAATCCATCTGTGAGGGGACTCGGAGGAGAATAATGACCCAGCTCTCCGAAGGTCAAATAATAGTTAGGATAAGTACATATCCAGCATGGAGTGGCGAACTTTCCCAAGGCATATATTTAGTAAATACATACTACAACTCATATAGATACGCTCACACCCATATCCCCTGCCCCTTATGTTGGTCCCCTGCCTCTCTCTTACTCTTTCTCTTTCTTTTTCTCTTTCTCTGTCTTTCTCTTTCTCTCTCCCTCTCTGTCTCTCTCGCTATAGTGTGTCCATGTGCGTGCATGTGTGTGTGTGTGTCATATATTCATATATACAGGCAGTATAATGTGCATGTTTTTATATATGCACATTTACAAAAATATAATTTTGTTATATGCATTATATATATATATATATATATATACATACACGTAATATATTTTGTTCAACTCGTTTACACCATATTTTCACAATGTAAAAACGACTGCATTTTATACTCGTTTGAGAAGGCTCTAAATTCGAGTATTTCTGGAGCAATGCTAAACTGATAGCCATAGATTTGTGTGCCGCTCAAGCTGCTCATAAATAGAGACCAATTGGAGGTGGCAGATAAATGGTGTTTCCAAGCAAGACGACGAGGAGATTTTTCAAAACATCCCAGGATAATAGAGTGTGCCAGGAGTCCATAAGCCCCCTTTGCCTTTGGAGCCGAGTCAAACAGAAAGCATTCACTCCCTGGAAGTAAGTCATCTTCCGTAAGGAAAGAGATAATCTCCCAGGTGAAAAATCCCTCATCCCTGACACTGGGGATCCTCGGCACTCAGCTCCTGAAGCACAAAGGGTTACTTTTTCCCCCTTTTTTCGCTCACACTGCCTCTCTGCTTTAGCCTGCGCGCTTCTGCAGTGTGTGAGTGTGTGTGTGTGAGAGTGTGTGAGTGTGTGAGAGTGTGAGTGTGTATAGGAGCTGAAAGATCACACAGTGAAATACATCAGCGCAAGTGAAATACACACAGCTGGTGGCTAAAGCAAACAGGCTTGTGAAGCGAAGCAAAGCAAAACAAAATAACCTTTAGACTCCCATAAATCAGACAGGTTGAGAAATCACCTTGATGTGGTGATACACGAGCACATTCTGGTGTTCATTATCCCCCTGTTCTAAATGTTATTATTGCATTTGGTTGTTCAGTGTAAATCACAGGGAGCCAAAATCTGAAAACGCGAAAGCAAGATCAACACAAAACGAGGCAGAAATTAATATAATAATATACTTTTGCACTGTAGTTGTGCTGATTACCCCATGCTGTACAATAACTGGGAATTTTTCATTTTGTAATATTGGCTACACAATACACAAGCTATTCTTGTGAGCACCACTATTTTAGAAACAGTGGACTTACTAATTAATAATAAATTATCAAGGACATTGTGTTGCCTGGCAACTCATGTAAAGCATGGCCTAAATGTATATTCTAAAACAAAAAATAAACATTTGGATTGGAGTACATGTGTGGTGAGAGCTCACAGTGTGATGAAACCCACTTTGGGCATTTTTATCTCTGAGTAAACCTCATCACAGTCATTTCCCTCCCTAATCACCAACATGACTAGCCAACGACGTGAAGTGTTTTATGCTAATTCGTGTCAAAGGTGCACACACAATTATCAGCCCATTCATTAAAGCAAATAACAGCCTGTAATGACATTACATCCATCTGGAGAAAGTGTCTGCACAAGTGTGTTCTCAAAGCATTCTCGATGTTTAGCTCGTCCCCCCTCCTCGACGTTATTTATACCTCTCTGCGTAAATGCAGGCGAGTAGAGAACTGCAGACTTGAAAAAAGAGTGAAAAAAGAATGACAAAAAGAAAGAACTGCATAAAGAAAGAAAGAAAGGAAGAAAGTAAGGAAGAAAGAAAGAAAGACAGGCAGAATGGAAAAGAAAGAGGAAAAGAAAGGCCGAAAGAAAGGAAACGAGAGGAAATGAGTGGAAAACACAAATGCGAAGGGAGTAGAAATACGGATGAAGCCTGTGCCCCAGCTCCGCCATAACTTAGCTTGTCACCGTCGCCCATAAATATCAGAAATAGGCTCACACTCCGCTCCAGTCACAAGCTAGCATCCCCCTGCTGGAGCGGCGTGTATGTGTCTGTCTGTGTGTGTGTGTATGCATGTGTGTGTGTGTTCGTGTGTGTGTGGGTGTGTGTGTGTGTGTGTGTGTGTGTGTGTGTAAGTGTACAGGTGTGTGTGTGTGTGTGTGAGTGTGTGTGTGTGTGTGTGTGTGTATGTGTATGTGTGAGTGTGTGTGTGTGTGTGTGTGTGTGTGTGTGTCAGTCCCTCAGGATGCTGAAGCTTAGGAAAGGCCAGCCAGAGACGTCAGATTTGGGAGAAGTAACAGGCAGGAAGAGAAGGAGTACTCAATGACCGAGTTTATAATATAATATAATATAATATAATATAATATAATATAATATAATATAATTATCATAGTTGTCAATATTGTAGTGTATACAACAATGTCATTATAATAATAATAAAAAAATAATAACAACAGTAATAATAACAATAACAATATTAATAATAACAATAATAATAGTTTCTAAAACTTCTGCTAAGTAATACAAACATGCATAATTAGTCATTTCTTTCTGGTGTTGTTTTTTAAAAGAGAATGGCGGTGTGGGAATGGTGAGGGGACGATGTCGATGTCTCTCTGAATGTCTGACATTTGTTTTGGCGAGGAGGAATATAAATAACAAGGGGCGACAATGCTGGAGGACATGTAAAACCTGCACAATAAATCTGTAAGACAACAAGGCTCTTTTCAGACTTTCCTGGCAGAGTTGTGCGAGTAATACATACAGCGTTTTTGGAGGGGGAGGCTTGTTAAAATGTGTCGTACGTTAAGATTAGTGTAGGGAATTGGTGGATTAAGTAGGAGTAAATCACGGCGCCAACAGCATCACCCATTTAACTAGCGAGGACAACTTTACAGTTGGGATACCTGTCACCTCAGAAAACATCGTGTTCAATTTTAGTTCGTAAGTCGTACCGTCTCCTCGGTGGACCCTCCCATGCAGCTTTCTGTCCGTGGCCCAGACCACTCCATAAGTTACTGGTGCTGACATGATTGCCTTTACCGCATTGCAGAGACATGCAAACATCTGGGTGATTCAAGAGAGGTATAAAAAAGACCAAGAATCGAGCATGACGCTTTGCACAGAGTGATGGTGTATTTCCTGTAATCACACACTACTACTATACCCACTTTTCTTTGTCTCTCTCTCTCTGATTTGTGGGAACTCAAGACGAGCCGCCCGATGTCTGTGAGTGCAACCTTAGATGGCCGGCCCTGATACGGCCAGACCGTATCTTTACCAAAACCCAAACCCACTCTGTCTCAGGGTTCATTAGCGTTTATCAAACTTTTATCTCTTCACAAGTACCCTGTATGTCTTGTGAAACAAAAAAAAGAGAGAAAAAAAATCAGTTTCAAGAGGCACCCAAAACAAGGCCCCATGTTTCTTCTCATAGGCCCTAAAAAATAAATGTAGTCAACAAATATGTAGCCCACAGCAGCACTCTCTGTGGCGGGTAATAGACTCTGGGAAGAGGGTGAGATGTTGGCCGTCCCCCCTTGCATAAACTCGGAGCAGTTTTCACAGCAGCGCTTCGGACACGGTGAGCTTGATTCGAGGGGGCCGGGCACGCTCATCACCAGGCCACAGGCAATAAGGAGGCGCAGATTAAACAGTATGGAAATGACGGGGACAAAAGCCCGTCGGCTTGTCATGGAGGCAGCCAGTATTGTATCCATATGTATTGAACAGCGAAGCCGTCAGGCAGGGTGACAGTCCCATTCATCACACACAAAGCCAGTCCTGTCAGCGGCACAATGGACCTTGTCCCCAACACAGTGACAGGCACAAAATGAGCAGTAGCAGTCCAGTGGAGGGAGTATTTAAATCTACTGTTTGTTTTCTCTCTTCTTCTTCTTCTTCTCTCTTCCTCTCTTTTTTTCTCTCGCCTTTTTCCCCCCTCATCCTGTTTAGGCACTAGCTAGTTCCCTCCCAAGCCATTTCCTGAAAAACCTCACTTGGGTGCGTTTATCACATGGCTTTATTGTATATAGATATATGAACCATGCTATACCATACCATATCATAGCATATCACAAAATATCACACCACACCACACTGTATATACCATACCTTACCATACTCTACCATACTGTACCATATCATACCATGCCATACCATACTATACCAGAATTGTACTTGTACTTGTCACACCAGCAGTACCGTCAAAGGCACAGATTTGTACCCTTACTGTCCCATTATTTCTGAGAGTGTAGGGGTACAAATCTGTATCTTAAGGTACAATCGGCATTAATGTACCCCTAAAGGCTAATATTTGGCATATTGCAGGAGGTGCAAACTAGTCATAAAACAGTGGTTAAAAGGTACAATTATGTGCCTTTGAGGGTACTGCCGGTGTGACAAGTAAAAGTACAATTTTGTACCTACTTTTCTGGGAGTGTACCATACCATACCATACCATACCATACCATAGAATACATTACATCATATCATACTATACCATACCATCATTTGTTAGTATATGGTGGGCCGAGTTATCCTGACATGATGTTGTATTGGATATTAGGGGGGATGAAAACATAAGCCTGAAAATGCCCAGTGGTGATTTAGGGGCCTGTGCACTGACATGTTTAATTCGCATGATGCAGTGGGGCGGGCGGCGCGCGTAGATTGGCATCAATCTTATTCTGGTCACCGGCGACCGGTTCATCCGGGGGTCGCTGCCGCTGCCCGCGCCATCTCGCCCTCCCTGCGTGTACAGGCCACCGCTGTTCCCCTCTTCCACTCAGCGCCAAAATGCCAGGCCAGCCTGCTCGTATATCAATACCGCAATACGCCATGTCAGTAGCAGCTTGCTTTATTTAGTACAACCATGTTATAAGCCCGTACATCCTCTCTGTATGTCAGTGCTTGGCCTGATGCCAGCATGGAGGGCCGCTGTACGTTGGGGTGGCCAGTCGGGTTTGTCAGGGCCATAGTGTGTGCCAACTGTTAGTGTCATCCGTGGGACATTTTAACAATGACCTGCCTGCTACCAAGCTACAGTGGCAGCTGAATGTTACATTAATAACCGGCATACGCATATATCTACATTACACACGTAATTTAGCAAATTAGTATATTGTTAGAAGGGTAAAATGTTTTTAGATGCTTACGCAAGCATTTGTGGCCCTAGTAAGTACATATGTAAGTGATTTTGTTCCTAGAAAGTACATATCTAAGGGTTTCTTGTCTTAGAAAGTACATATGTAAGTGTTTCTGGTCTTAGAAAGTACATATGTAAGTGTTTTGGTAATTGAAAGTACACTTGTAAGTATTTGTGGTCCCAGAAGGTCCTAGAAAGTACATATGTAAGTATTTGTTGTCCCAGAAAAGTACATATGTGAGTATTTGTGCTCCTAAACCCTTGACCTACGCAGTACTGTTGTTGCCCGGCGGTAACCACTCCCAAAATTCTCTGGAGATGGAGACTCCTTAGCGCCCCCCTTAAATTGCCAGCTCCCACTGGAAAGCCCCTTCTAAGCCAGCCAAATCCAGCTTAACTACACAGCTGCGCTATGGTGCCAGGCAGCACACACATCGCATTCACTGCACACAGCAGTATAGTGCTATCTATGCTCTCTGTGTGCCACGGTATAGAGCCACCCATCCAGAGAGTATAGCTGGCTACCGGCTCCTGTGATTACTACTGCTGGCCTCATCTGGCCCAGATGCGGCCCTGATCAGTCACAGTCTGTCACAGTCTGTCTGCTAGCTTGTGGACACTGCATGCAAGGTGCAGAAGGAGCTGGAGAACCAGGGCTGAATCAGCAAGCAGCCTTTAATTAGAGTGGGGACTTTGGGTGGGGTGGGGTGGGGTGGGGGTGTGGGGAGGTTGGGGTTGTTATGAGGGTGGGAGGTACCCCTGCTATACAGAACTGTGCTGAGGTGACAGGCAAGGGAGAGATGCTGTGTGTGTGTGTGTGTGTGTGTGTGTGTGTGTGTGTGTGTGTGTGTGTGTGTGTGTGATGTGTGTGTGTGTGTGTGTGTGTGAGTGTGTGTGTGTGTGTGTGTGTGAGGGGGGCGGTCAGAAGAGGCTGGGTCGTCTAAGCAGCGAGGGACCAACCAGAAGCAATAAAGCTGTTCAATACAGGACAATAAAGTTGAACGATGTCACATTTCCCAGCTCTGCAAAAAAGGAAGAGGAAGAAATGAAAAAACATAAACATTGTAACCTGTTTAGGCGGCAGAAAACTGTAGCAGGTTTATATTGAGCGTGATTACGAAGTCTTGTAATAATACAATCTTCGCCTCCTAAATTACGTTTCAGATGGCTGCATTATTGGGTGTTATTAGGATTTAAGCCAGTTTGTGATTTGTAAAATGTGCCATTTTTTCACGCATAATCAGTGTTTTCAATAAGGGACTCATAAAAAATGGATATGCTTAAAACTCCAGCACCGGGAGTGATTTTGATTGAGTTTCAAAGATTATCTTGCGTTTGGAGCCTCATAAGTAAAATGTAGGCCCATCAGTGTCACACCACTCCATAATAATAACTCCTCAATGTAATACAAAGACTGAGGTCTGTCACTAAATTCAGTTATGCTACCATTGCAACAGAAAATAAAGCGCATTACGAATTGCAAGACTGTGTTGAATAAATGTTGACATCATAAGTTAAATTCATAATGCAAGATATGCTTTGCAAGAAAATGATGGGTCCGAATGACACTGAAATAAGATTGTTTTTTTTTAAGAGGATTCACAAGCACGTTGTCACAAATTATTTATGACAGTGAAACCATACGTTTACTTATTTATTTCATATGTAATATTGATGAATGATCTGCGTTTGCTTTTCTTTTTTGATCTTCTGTGAAATAAGTGAAGACGGAATCCAAGTAAACCTCAAAGAATGTATGACAAATGCAAAAAGAAATAATCTTAATCACAACTTGTATTGAAAATAAAGAAAATAAAGAGGATCTTTATTAGCCTTTGTGTTAGCCTTTGTAATGCAGTTGAGTGAGCTATCCCAAACCTCCACTTCAGCAACATTTTATCCTCTTATCATCTATGATATAAATCACACAGTCTAGCCCCAAAAAGAAAGGGAGGGAAAAAAAACTAACAAAACAAAACAATATAAAAAGCCTACAGGCCTCTAGCTCTTCTCTGCTGTGTGGAGAGTTGACTGGAGCAGAGAGTCATTAATAATATTTTAACAAGTCCTACAGTGAGATAAGGGGCCAGGAAACTGGGACCGCAGCGAAGGTCATATCCTTCTCTTGGAGAGCCACAGGGACTAACCCCCCTCCCCAAAAAAACACCTCACCCTAACCCCAACCCCCACCACAGCCCCCCATCTCCTTGGGCTCCTTGGATGACTGTGTCTCCCGTCTGACAGTGACTCTGACATGTATGCCCTCGGAGGACACACACACACACACACACACACACACACACACACACACACACACACACACACACACACACACCACATGCATACGAGTCATCACTGGGTCTTTATTCACATCCACTGAGGCTCATTTGGAAGTCTGGAGGAGCACCTCATACCCTCCACCCTCTCAGCCCTACACATGACCCAGCCTCCTCCTCCTGCCAGACACACACACACACACACTCACACACACACACACTCACACACACACTGTCTCTCCGTAACACACACAAACACACACTGACTTTTAGTTTTAATTAACCTCGCAGAGATACTCTTGTGCCTCTCCTCTGTGCCTGTGTCAGAGGGGTTAATGATTTTATGTGCTCTGGAGACGCACAGCAGGGCAGATCAATGAGCGTCTATTTCCCAGCCCTCTCTTTACCCCCCACCCCCCAACCTTAACCCCCCACACCTCCCCCTCCCCAACACACACACACACACACACACACACACACACACACACACACACACACACACACACACAGTCTACCAGTTCCCCAGACCGAAGTGAGAACAAGCCAGCACCGCATTCACTTTCACATTCACATACTGCTCAGCCTCACAACGCCTCCAGGCTAGCAAGCAAGCAGGCAGAAAGCTCACAAGCTCACAAGCACACTAACATTATAGGACAGGGGGACGTTTTGCATCCCTACTCCTTACATTCCTTGATGTCAGCTACTGTATGTAATTAAGGGCAGTATTAAGCAAAGAACATTATGTTAATGTATAATTGCCACCGTTGATGTTTGTAACTTTTAGGTGTCATTGAATTATGTTTGCTATGGGGCATAAACCACAAACAATAGTCTCTGGAACTCATTTTAAGTTTTTTTTATGTTAAAACTGATGACTTGATCATGATAAGTGATCTTCTAATTATAATAATAATTCAATCGTTTACTTTAAAACTTTAATGCGAGATGGTGTTCAACTTAAAATGAAGACTTACTATATGTTATATTAGTTAAGAACATAAAACTATAACTGGTTATTCTGACTAATAACTTAATAATCATCAAAAATAATAAATTAATGATTTAGAAAAAATAGTCATCTTAACATAAGCACACCAACACTCAAAAAACTTCTCCATCAGTCTAAATTTTAGAAAATGTTTGAGAATTATTATATTAACCAACTGAATATGAATACGAATAAATGGATCACCAATAATAATCAACATACAGCCTGTGAGTATCATTGTCAAGCTTCTGTGTTTGCGTTGCCAAAACTTGAACTTTGGCGTTTGATCACAGGCTACTTTGGAGGCCCATTCGGTGATCCATTTCCATGGATATTGTTTGCAGGTTTCCCCTGTTCTCTGTGTCATCAAATACTAGCTTTGGCCATGCAGCCCTTGCTGTCAGGCTGGACCACGCGCTGCTTTAAAGCCACTCTGATGTGTTCCCACTGTTTTCTGAGCTCAGGAAATTAGAGCCCATTAAGGCAGCAGGTCCCCCGAGGGTCTGTATTATTTACAGCAACCCAGAGTGCGCTCAATATATCTACTTGTGTATTGGAACCCGCACCCTTAATTGAGTAGCTACGTGACAGAGTATTGATGTCATATGAGGACTTGGCAAAACCTTGGCATTTTTTTTTTACCCCGCTTCTGCTCTTTTTCCCAGAAGGCAAGTTTTGGTGTGGCCCGTAACAGGCGTGGACTCGGTCCGGGTCTGGGCGAACCAGGGCAGCTTCAGGGCCAGACCAGGCCCAGAATCAGACCAAAAGCCTCAGCCGCAGTCTGGGCCCCGCTGGGGTCCCGCTGTGGCAGTCAGGCTGCAGCTCAGCGGCTTGGGAGACGTATAGTCAATGGCAAATCCTGACTGAGCCAGAAACACTGGGCAGGAATTCGGCTTCACGTTGTGTATTTTATGCTTTTGTCACCATGCCATAATTACTGATTACATGGCCCATGAACATTGATTTCACAATGCGCTGGTGCATTCAAATTGCTCCTATCACGCTAGCTGGGAACAGACTGGCAAATAAAGGGTCCTTTTGTGTGAATGGGATCATTTATAAGTCATAATGTGCAATAAATTTTTATAAACCCGTTTATAGTGACCTTTCAGGTGTCACTACATATAAACACCAATGGGAGAGAGGGAGGGATATTTAGGAGAAACCCCTTAATCCAAAACATACTGCCCCTGCATTGCACAAAATAGCCTCTTGCCCTTCGCACAGGCACACACACACACACACACACACACACACATACATAACCAGATGCACACGCACACATACATAACCAGATGCACACGCACACACGTGCACACACATGCACACACACACATACACACACACACACATGCACACACAGTCACACACACACAGCCACCCACACGCAAAGAAAATGAGAAAGCCCAGAGAATGCCCTGAACTTTATGTTGAGGTTAAAGACAAAAAAATGCAATCACCACACAGGACTCTGTGGTTTGCAGCGCTGGCCCTAAGACAATGCCAAGACAAATAAGTGGCCTATAATGTATCCAGCAAATTGATACGGCGGGGGATTAGCAGATAGCTGTGCGCACAAACTTCAATTCATCATGCGAGCAGATGCCACGAATATGTGATACTCCAGCCCATAGAACCCCTCGTCATCTGTCTCTTTCCCCCTTCTCGTGAGAAGAGAAGAGAGGCAGGGTAAAAGAGAAAGAGAGAGAGAAAGAGACAGAGACAGAGAGAGAGAGAGAGAAATACACATTGCTGTGAGGACACAGAGGAGAGAGAAGGAAAGATTGAAAGATGGTAGGAAGAAAGACAATAAAGAGATGGAGAATAGGAAAAAGACAGTGAAAGAAAGTAATAGAGTGATCACTGCAGAGAGAGTGAAAAAAAGACAGCTAGAGAGGGTAAGAGGGCAATCAGTGGAAAGAGAGTGAGGTAAAGGATAGCGGTAAAGAATGAGAGTGAGAGCAAGAAAGAGAGAGAGAGATAGATAGATAGATAGATAGATATATAGATAGATAGATAGATAGATAGAGAGAGAGAAAGAGAGAGAGAGATAGAGAGACAGAGAGAGAGAGAGAGAATGAGAAAGAGAAAGTAAAACAGAGAGACAGAGAGAGAGACAGAGAGAGAGAGAGAGAGAGACGGAGAGAAAGAGACAGAGAGGAAGAGAGAGGGGTCCGTGAGGAGATGGAGAGGGTTGGGGTTGAGCGTGAAGCTGGTCTCCCGCTGAGTCCTGCTGCTCTCTCTGACCGCAGCTCCTCAGTCAAAGGGAGATGGGGGGTGCTGTGGATGGGCCCGGCTCCAGGTTCAGGCACATCCAGTGTCGGCCACCGCACAGGCCTCACGCTGGGCTCTCATTCTCTCGTCTAAGACATCTCTATCTGCCCAGATCCCAGATGACCCTGTAACCCATACACACACACACGCACACACACACACTCGCACGTATGCATGCATATGCACGCACACACACACACACACACACACACACACACACACACACACACACACACACATACACACACACACTCCAGAACCAGAATCTATCCATCAGTGTCAGTGCCTTGGCGGTGACATCATCAGGCCCTGGCACCACTATCTGGGCGGAGGACCGGCTCTGGGTCGGGGAGATGGATACCCGCTCTTCAGGTTACATCCGCGTCCGTGAGAAGGTCCGCTTTATCATGCTACAGGCTGACAGGTTCTCCTCAGGTCCACCAGTGTTGTGGTTCTTTTCCTCCTCCACCAACTCCTCCTCCTGCACCCTCCCTCCACCCTCCCCCTCCTCCTTCTCCTCCTGCTCTTCAACTCTCTTTTTCATTCCCTCCATATCTCCTCTCATTTAGTGATTACAGGTGAGCCGCAGCCACACACTGACAGATAACTGGCTTTGACTGCGAGGCCCTGCTCCCTCGCCACTTAAAATCACATTCGCAATCACGGCCGCATACACACACACATTCACTTATCGAGCCACTCACGCACACACTCACACTCACATGCATGCATACCTGAATCACACACTTGTACAGTCACTCCCAAACACACACACACACACACACACTGACTTGCACGCATATCTGAATCATACACTTACACTGTCACACACAAACACTCATGCACGCATACCTACACCATTCACTTCCACAGTTGCACACAAACACACACACACACGGACCACATGCACACGGTCTCTCTCTCACAGACATGCACATGCATGATCACACACACACAAAAACATATACAGGCATATAAGGTTATAATTTTCCTAAAGAAAATTCCTAGAGAGAGGGTAATGCCAATTTAAATAAAATGCATGTATTTATTTCTTTATTTATTATGTATTAATGAAATACATTTTTTAAGTTGATAATGGAATCTTAGCCCACTGTGCCATGGATCTTTGCCATTATAATTTGACAGTAAAATGCAGCACACAGTCCCATAGTTATTTATGAAGGCCAGCCGATGAAGAGACAGGAATTTAACATCAAAGATGTCACTGGGGCCACAGTAGATGGAATATTGGCCCACGTTTGTCTTCTAATTCTTTAAACCATATGGGATAATATCCATTTGCAAAGGTCTTTGACTACAGTCATTATGGTGAATAAGGAAATATATTGACATATCTTAACCAATGATGTCAATGTTTAAGCAGCATTATGGATACTTTATAACATTTTAACAATGACTTTATAAGACTTCATGAATACTGGAAGCAGGTGAATGGGTTCAGAGAAGTGTTTTTTGTTCATGAAAATATCTTCAGCATGAACACCTTGCTGTCTAGAGACACTTTTCCAAATTTATCAGGATTTCATCCAGAGTAGAGGGGACTCTATGGAGGGCTATTCACCACATAATGTGACACTGAGAAAGGCTCTCTCCCCTGGTGCCTTCCACCATGTGAACTGCAGCAGTGAAGCGGAGGAATTTACAGAGTCTTAGAGACACTCAGAGGAAGATCAGCCTGCATTTATTGGTGGACCTGAGTGGATTCAGACAACATGTCAGCAGCTAGCAGAGAGAGAGAGAGAGGGAGGGAGAGAGAGAGAGAGAGAGGGAGAGAGAGAGAGAGAGGGAGAGAGAGAGAAAGAGAAAGACAGACAGAGAGACAGAGAGAGTTAAGGGGAAAAAAGAAAGAAGAAAGGAGGGGGGGGGGGGGTTCTATGGACTTTTCACTGGAGCAACATCTGTTTTACCTCTGCCCCCCCCTTCCCAAACTCCCCCACCCCCCCACCCAACCCCATCCCAGCTCTGTCCTCCCCATGCCAATCTCTTTTCAGCACTCAAAGCAGAGAGCGTGTTGATCTGCGTTTGAAGTTGAGATGTCTGAGGGATGTCTTTTACACATACCAAGAGCCCAATGTAATTCACACTGTCATCAGCACCCCGCATTAATGCATTGTTGGCTTTCACCTTTATCCAGTCATCCGCCCGCCCGCCCGCCCGCCCCACTGTCCACCCGGCCAGCCTCCTGTTGACTTCTCGGGGCAGAGGATAATGCTTATCATCCCTCCTCTTCAGCCTGTTGTTAAGGGAGACTGTGCACACACAGAAACACTCACACACATGTACATGCACACACACACACACACAAATGTGCATGCACGTACACACACGAAACGCACACACAAGTGTGCACACACATACAACTATGCATGCACACACACACACACACACACACACTCACACACACACACAGTCACACACCAGGCGATTTGTCATGGTTGGCATTCTTCTACAATCGTGCCATGATCACGCTTCCACAGTGAGTGCGTCTGCTTCTCCTATTCCAACTCCTCTCCCCAGGTCCTCCATCAGACCAGACCGGACCAGATCAGACCAGAGGATCTATCTATCTCAATGTGCTTTTACTCCTGGCTCGCCATTCACTCACCAACAGCAGCGATGGGGGGGTGGGGGTCGGTGGGGGGGACCGCATGAGGAATCCAAAAATGCGGAAATGGAAAAAAGATGTACGCCAGCACAATCATGTGGCAAAGTGGCTTGCCCCTCTTCCACTGAATAACATTCGCCTTGCGCCAAAATAAAATACCAAGACTCCAAAAAATTCTCATTTGGTGGGGTAAGATTTGGGTAACACTTTATTTGAGGGTAACACTTTATTTGATGGTTTCATTTACAGTGTCTCTAAATGAAACAACATGTAAATATTTTGCACTTACACTGCACATACCTAACACTAACCCCAATACCCTTATCCCTATGGTAAACTGTACATACATAATGTTACACATTGTTACAAACTGTTGTTACACTGTACTTCATGACGTAACAGGGGACAGTAAAAAGTATAAAGTGTAACCAAGATTTGTATTATTATTGCAGGACCACATGCTGCAAATGAGGAGTAAGCGACAATAAGTTGGACTTGATTCTGAGGGGCAGGGGCAAAGCTCAAATGCGTTCAGAGTTCAAAGGTAAATGAAGAGACTTAATGCGATACAAATGTCTGTTTGTCTTCACCGGGGGGAGAGAGTAGCGTAATTCCCCCGTCTCTACTGCGGCCTGCGCTGGGCAGCGCGGGGCGTCATAAATTACTCCGGCAAGTACGCCAGCGAGGGCTTTTAGTACGGGGACGAGGCACAGGGAGAGGAAAATGGAATGACCCCGGCGACCTCCAAACTCTTAACCCCTGCCCCCAGGGTCCTCGGCAACTCCTTCGCACACATCCCCGAACACCCACCCACCCACACACCCAACACCCCCACCCACCCTCCTACACATACAGACACATACACACACACACACACACACACACACACACACACACACACACCCCTACTCAGATGAGACATCCAGATCTCTCCTCCGTTTTTCTCTCTTTCTCCGTCTGTCACACACACACACACACACATGCTGTCACTCCAGGTGTCTCCCTCTAACCCAACAAACCTTACCACCACCCCTCCCAACCCCTAACACCCCCCCACCCACCCCCCAACAGACACCCCCTGCTAACCCCGAAACTCCTCTCGCTTTCATTACTTCACACATCCCGGGGGTGGGGGGGTTGGGGGGGGGGGGGGGGGGGTGTAGCTTGGGGGTGGTGGAGGGGTTGAAGGGTGCATGTTGGAATGGGGTGAGTTGAGGTGGGGTGGTATGTTGGGGTAGGGTAGTAGGGGGTTATCGGGGGAGCGACTAACGTGGATGGATGTGCTCGCTGATTACAATTAAACACACGCCGGGCCGAGCGCTTTCCGGTCCAGGGCCCCCCCCCGCTCCTCGGTAGGCCCTCGCTGTTTTTGTTTCCTCGCGGCGCAGGGAAGATGGGAGAGGCCGTGGCCGAGCGAGAGATACGCTGACAGGGGGGGCGTTAAGTGGATATGAGTTATGGGCAGTTGGGCGATGTGTTTGTTTAACCATCTGGTAGCGACTCACTTCACTTTTTTGTGTGTGTGTGTGTGTTGATGTAAAGCCTGAAGAGGGAGAGAGGCCAGCACTGGAGACATCACACACACACAACTGTTGACAAAATGAAGTCATACGCAGACGTGCACACACACACACGTGCAACATAAATACACACACGCGCACACACACACACACACACACACACATTGACACACATACATACATACGCAGCCACAAACACAAAAGCAGCTGGGACCATTGATTAAGGGCCTCGGCTACATGGCAAAATGAGAAAAAGATTGGAACAGTGGATAAATGACATCATTTGGGACTTTCAGTATCCAGTCACCCTAATGAAATATATCACAACAAAGTCAGCTGCTTTAGTAGTTAGCGTGCAATCCTCAGAGTTCGTCAATGGCAACAAAAAAAAAGAAAAGAAAACTTCAGCTGAATTGTACAGATAAGTCAAGTCTGCATTAAAAACTGAGCTCCACAAACACGTACCACACAGGAACTGACATACATAAACATGTGCTTTGACTGCACGTTCATCTTTCTATCTGTGTCCAGCATGCCTCTGTGTTCCTCTGGGGATGCGAGCGATATATCCCACAGCACATCACTTCTGTGAGCGCTTATTAAATAAAGTGGGTTGTGGGACCAGTCATCGAGGCAGAAGCGGTTTTGAATCCTCACCAACCCCCCCAACGCCCCCCACCCCACCCCGGTCTGTCTCACAGAGGCATTGTTCATTCCCACCAATTACACAGGGAAGCGGCCCTAACTGCATTATCCCGAGCACGTTATTGAAACGTCGACACAAGTGTTCGAGAGTAATTACCCAGGCTTTTAATAAAGCGACGTGCAGATTCACTTTTTAATCTCGCGCCAATGAATAATTAAGCAGCTGCTTTCCAAAGCGCCGTGGTTTAGAGACGTCCCTCATTCCTCTGCGAACGCTGATTGGGTTATGGAGAATTGAATATCAGCTCATAAAACTTACATTTACAAGAGTGGCGCTTTAAAGGAGGGAAGCGATAAAGGATAATTTTGTGGGTGTTTTTTCTTTTTTCCCACAGACCTGCATATCTATACTATGGTGGTATATCAACGGCAAAATACAGGATGTTTCTGCATTAAACACAGAAAAACTACTCTGGCATTCTGGGCTCACCAAGCTTACCGGGGCCCTGTGAAACAAAGTCAGGAAAGTAATAAAAAAGTCCATTATGTTCCCAAGCTGAACAGCAGCAAGTTAGTGTTAACAAACATGGAACATCGACTCCACTATAAAACCACAAAGGTAAAAATCAATAAAAGCCATTCTCTAACTGACCACAGAGGCAACTCTTGGAAAAAAAAATGTAGCGTTAGTTTCCCCTTTAGATATTTAGGTATTTTCTGTTTCCACCACTTTTCTCTCCCTCTCTCTCTCTCTCCCCCCTATTTTCTCTCTCTTTCCCTTTTGGAGAAATGTCATGTGGACTGTAAAAGCCGAAAGGTCGCAGCGGTGCTAACAGCTACGCCAGGCTTTCATTAACTACATGGAGGAGTTCCCCAAACTCAGCTCCAACAGCACCTCAGCTCTGGTGATGACATTTGGTTTGTTTTTACTCGTCGCGGCGCAAAGACTCACTCCGCTGTTAAGCCTAATAATGTCACAGGACCACTTCTTGCCTTTGTTTATTGCTACTGGGTAGAAGCTCGGCTTATTATTATATGAGCTCAGACCCAGAAACGACAACAAAATCAATGTCTCAAAATCTCCCTACAGTGGAGTTGACTCAAGACCAGCCGCCATGGCTGTACATCACATCGGGTCACTGCGGTCCAGGCCAGTGGAAATTTCAGTCATCATCGATCTGACACTTCCCCTGACAGTGTCAAATTAAACGGCAGAAATTGGATTTTGAGATTCTTCTCACTGTGTTATTGGTCATGCTCACAGGCCAACAGTGTTAGAGATGTTATCCGTTTTATTTTTTATTTTTTTATTTTTTACAAGACCCGAATGTTGACCTGGGAATACAAGAGTAAAGTGACTGTGATCTTTACAGGACTTAATCACCTCAGTGGGTCAGTGATTTACCCAGGGTGATATTGACTTGTCTTGCCTTTCCCCCCACCATCATTGGCAGGTTTGTGTAGGTATGGGTCCCTGAGCTTACCGCACCTTTGAACTGAAATATGATTTATGCATTTACTGACGGACCTTCTCTCTGTCCCTCCAAGCCTTGACTAACTCTCTCTCTCTTTCTCTCTCTTTCTCTCTCTCTCTCTCTCTCTGTTTCCGTGTTTCTTCCTTTTATCCTGTCTTTCCATATTTTCTTTAGCTTTGGCCTCGCCTTTTATGTCTCCCTCTTTTTATGTGTGTGTGTGTGTGTGTGTGTGTGTGTGTGTGCGCGCGCCTGTCTGTCTATGGGTGTGTGTTTAATAAGTATTGTTCCTCCGAAATAAAATAATCAAATGTGTGTTTGTGTGTACGTGTGTTAGTGTGTGTGTGTGTGTGTGTGTGTGTGTGTGTATGTGTGTGTTAGTGTATGTGTGTGTGTGTTTGCCATTGTACTCCGTGAATGCATGTAATCCAGATGCAGGGTTTTTCCATGGTTTATTGGATGACCAACTGACTGCATCTGAGCGTGGAACAGGTTAATAAACTTTGGCTCCACTGTGAAAATTGCCAATTTGCGGCCCCTCCATGTGGTGAGTGGTGTGACAATGAAGGAAGACTGCGGTCCCCCTCCATTGACACGCTCTCCAGTTCAAAGGTTAATGAGTGATTATGTTCGCATCCCAGCAGGCCCTGCTCACTCTCCCGTGGCCTAGAGGTGTGAGAGCTGCTCAATTTAGCCCACAGGATCTGCATGGGATAATGTGTCCTGATTAAATCAGCCTCACACTTACTCCAGAAGACAACTGAACATCACAGAAAGGGAATTGGCTTATTGATCAGACAGGACACATTTGCAATAATTGTTCAGTTTATGTTGGCCCTTTTTTCCTGCATGAAGCAAAAATAACTGTTACTGTTAAGAGTAAGAAACTGTGTTATAGAATTTAAGCACATGTAATTATTTATGTCTCTATTAGTTCTCTATTTATATTAGGCATTTAAATTCAAAGTTATTTAAATGTTTTAATATAAGACCGTGAATGGGATTAACCCCTCCCTGCCAATATAGGGAAATATCATTCAAAACGTTTTCAATGTGAGCCCTCCTTACATTGCTCGGAATGTAGGCAGTTCACTCAGTCAACGGAGATATAAAAATCCTGATATTTTTTTTCTCAACCTGTGCAGAGGGAACAGCTTTGAAATGCATTATTGTGTGAAACTGTCTACGAGTGTGACCTGGACTCTCAGAGCTTCCCAGCCCCCTGACCCAGAACCCCGGCTCGCCCGACACAGACAGAGCCAAGAGGGTTACGGACCGGGCTCGGCCGAGATTTGATTTCACTCCAGACCAGGTGCGGCACTCTGGACTTGCGGCGAACCATACCCACGCTCCAGTTCTTCCCACAGAAAAACGGCCGTTATTTACACCTCTGTCGCCTCGCCTCTGTCTCAACGATTTTCTGTCAGCGGACGGCGGGGGTGAAAAGCCAGGCCAGTGACCTTCCACATGCGTCCCATCAAAAAAAAAAAAAAAGAAAAGAAAAATCACAGCGGAAAAGAAGAAGAAGAAGACGTCAGACAACACGTTCCGTTACTGTACTCGGCGTGCATCAAATAAGACAACAGACAGGATCAAGGACACTGTGGGAAAAAAAAACTGTCCACAATATATCCACGCTTTTACTGAGCCATGTGATAAATGTGATATACAGTATATATATGGGCCTGTTCTGAAAAATCCATATTTTTTAATGTTGTTTATGAGTGCCTTCTTGGTGAACCTCTCTACGGCAATTTTATATAGAGACGGCTAGATGGTAAATTACCTCTGTCCGCTGAACCCTTGCTGTGCTCCTGCCGTTGTTATTCCTAGTCAGGGAACTCTCGCCACTAGAAAGACCTCCATTAGTTCATTAGTGTTTTCATAACAAACCTCTTTTCTACCTGAGCCCCAACCAACCAAGGGCTGCCATTCTAGGGGCAGGTTTTTTTTTCCTTTTTCTTTTTTTTGGTGTAATTTTTAACCCCCACCGCTCCTCTGTGTCCCCTATTTCCACTTTCCTTTCTGAGGCATAAACATTTGCCTGAACTCCGCACAGGGCCTTCATTTCTCAGCGAGGCGGAGGACAGTTGTCCTGCGGGGTTAATGGCCTCCCGAAGACCCCCAAATCAGCCCAGATGAAAGCAAGCCAAAGAGCCCCTCGCTTTTCCCCATTAATCTTCCTTGTTTTCTTTTTGCTGATCTCTTCACCCCGGTTTAAGTACCTGTCCGTTCGGCTTGGGGCTCGTCCAAGGCGCAAAGGGCTGACCAGGGATGGGGGTGTGCGGGGGGTGGGGTGGGGGGGGGGGGGGGGAGATGCTAGAGCACCCTCCCTAGACACCCCCCCTCACCCCAAACCACCCCCCCGCCACCACCACCACCACCACCCCCCAAAACCCCCAAATAGTCCCTGGGGCGCCGAATCAGAGCCGAGCTTTAATGGCTTTTGTAATGGCGAATTATAAAGGTGCTACAAGGGGAAGATTAATCGGAGGTGGTCTGGGGCCTCGCTGGGCTCGGGCTTTGGGGTAACCTGAGACAGCCGGCGTCGCACTAAAAAATGTACACCGCTGCCCCCGCGACCACGGCCATGCAGACACATAAAACCCCCTCGCAACGTGACGTTTTACGGCGGTCATGTTTTCTTCGCCCGGGGGCACCAGTGGACCCCCCCCACCCCCACCCCCACCTTCCCAAAAAAATCATTATCATTTGTAAAATTAACAAATTGTTTTGTCAGGATTTTCAGCGCCATCATCATTCGTGCGCTAATAGATTTGCTGTGACTCAGGCCCACTAGGGCCACAGCCAGGCTAGGCCACATAGTCGTCATAGCCAGCGTTTTGCTCCTCATTTTAGCCCAATGCCAGCCCCACATCAACATGGAAGTAGCAGACATGCAACTGATGCAACTTTTTGTCAAGCCTGACAATCTGCTCTGGTATTTTGGACCAGACCTCTCCACCACCTTATATAATGCAAACCTTTTTGGTCTTTTCTGTCATTTCAATGTGTATACCAACTGTGCAACTCTCCATGTATATGCTACGTGTATATACTTCATCACTCCATCACAGTAATAAATCTTAAAGGAGCATTCAACCTATTAGGTGTGCTTAGGTTTTTTTTTGCATCGGGATGCAGAATTATTGGATTCTCTGATAATCAGACACATGGCTGCATTGGCATAACGCTGGCAATTAACAAAATGACAAAATGGTGTCATTTCAAAAAAGTGTGATTTTTTTCCATTGTGGCCTACACTCTCTTTAGCCACCTAGGCTACATAACAAAACTGTCCCACAATTTTTTCCAGGCCTGAAAGGAAGTTTAGCCTTGGCCTACCAGTTATTTATCAGATTTACAAAGAAGTAAATTATATAGCCTATGTGTTCTGAAAGCAACCCAGCTTACCACAGGTTCTGCTACATGTTCAGAGCCACTGCCAGAACCACTATCGCCACCACCACTGTCATCAGCCACGGGAGCTGACGAAGGCCCTGCCATGGCAAAACATGTCTGGGAGGAGGTGTTTCATGATATGATTGGGCCAGCCCCTTGTCAGTGAAGAAAATAACCAATGGGCCACAGACTAGCATGTGTTAGGGGCAGGTGTTTAGGAAACTAACT
Source organism: Setipinna tenuifilis (assembly GCA_030347295.1). Taxonomy (NCBI): domain Eukaryota; kingdom Metazoa; phylum Chordata; class Actinopteri; order Clupeiformes; family Engraulidae; genus Setipinna; species Setipinna tenuifilis. The sequence goes on along the minus strand of CM059280.1, from coordinate 12,830,666 downwards.
CTTTGGCTAACTTTTTTTGTACTGAATGCATTATGCAGGCAGGTCCGAAGCGAAAGGGGTTGGTGTTTAACAATGTGATTTAGGCCATCCCAGTGTCAATTGGACGCTGATCTACTGGTTTTCTGGGCTGGTCAGACTTTAAAAAGTGTGAGGACTGTGGGCCCACCGTAGAAATGCTTGGTATGCCAGTCTGACCCTGCTGTCATGTATACTGACATACTACAACACTGTATTTAGCCTCGAGATGAGAGAGCCAGTGTCAAGTGTAGTTGGGACACAAATATTGTTTCAGAGATCCTGATTATAAATGAATCCTTACCCTGATTATGAATTAATCCTTACTTTTAATCAGTTTAAAAACAACAAGGACTGATTGAGTAAAGGTTCTGTTAGAGGGAGGAAGGTCCACTAGAATGTAAGGGATCTATCAAATTTGTCACAGCAAGGCCTTTGTTGTATCAACTAACAGACCAATTAATATTCTTTATCAGCAACAAATATTCTTTATTTTGCAAACCTGAAAGAAAATAACACTAACAATATTCTGTGCTGTGTTGCTTCTCCAACAGTGCATATCTGTCATATGTCAGACTGAAATATAACACAGAAGCATGGAAATTAATACAGTAATACCATCAGAAATAATAACATGTCATTTAACACCTACATAAACATAAGAGTGTTAGAGCATCTACTGCCAAATTAGAATTTCAGCCGGCAGTATCCTAGATTAGGCTCGAATAATGTGTTGTGTTGACAACATTTCACTGGATATAGTCTTCTTTTCATTATACATTTTTGAAAGATCATCTATATATCTTCAAAAGAGTGTATTTGTCTAAAGATGCAACTGCTAGAAGTGCCATAGACCAGTGTTTCTCAAAGTTTTTTTTTTTCAGACCGAGGACCACTTCCCTCCCTAAAAAACTCAAGGACCACCCCCCCTCCCCATCTGAGGCTAACTGAGCTATGCAAATGCATGGACTGGTGCAGCATCACAGCACTAACTAGGGAATGGCATGAAGGTGATATACACTGAGCATAACATAGGTAGCTTACAAAGCATGTTTTTTTTTTTATTAAACGACTGCGGATCACCAGTGGTCCCCGGACCACAGTTTGAGAAACACTACCATAGACAGCCTTACTTCAGTTTCACCGCTTCATGTGAGTAGAGAAAGAAAGTGCAAGTTAAACATATGTTGACTGCTGTTTCAATAACTTTGCTAATTCAGTTATTTTGTTTGACTTTGATAGATGACAACATCAAAAAACTCCAGCTTTGCTTTTATTACATCATTCTGAAACCTATTTCTCAGATAGTCTCTGTTGAATCCCTCTGAGGATGGGAACCTGTCTACTCACGTTAAAGGCTAATGAATGAAATCCTAAAACGGACTTGAATGTGAAGAGGAAGAGGTATAATAAAGTCACCCCATGGTTTCCCCTAAAACAGTGTGAGGTTTACTGTGAGGAGACACCGTAGGGCTATCCTCTCGTTTCCTGTTGGGGCTACGGTGGCTGAGTTGCGCCAAATGATTTTCTCTTTTCAGCGACTGCATGTGTAATTAGGAGGAGGCCGTTATGACAGTACCAGAGCGTGGACTTCTGTGTCTTCTGTTGGGTGTTACCGTGTGAGGGAAACATAACATTGGCCTGTTAGCTTTGCAATCTGATCATTTGACCCTTTCTGAGAAAGTGAAAAATGAATACCACCACCACCCCCCACCCCAGCAAAAAAAGAAACAGAGAGAGAAACTAAATGCAAAACGAAATGGGAGGCCGAGGCACCCCCCTCGTATCTCATCTCTATTAACGGGTTTACTGCTGACCCTAGGGGTCCTCGTAAAAGTTTACACCCACGTTTCAGTTAGAGTCCCTCTCCGAAAGAATGAAAGAAATTGGTTAGTTTATGGTTACCCTTCAGGATTTTACAGCATGTTTTACTAAAGTTCCCATTTTTACAGACCCTGGTTCCAATTAGCCGGGCGGTGGCACAGGGGCTAAAGCAGAGCTTCTCTTTCTTCTCGGGCCGAGAGAGAGAAATCGTGAAGGAGAGCTTAATTGACTGTTGATCTCTCAGGACCCACACAGGTCAGATGGGGAGGCTAAGGGCTGGGGGTCTGGAGATCAGAATACACTGCCCGAGATATGCTGCCTCTTCAAGAACGTAATGAAGTACAACCGTCATAAAAAGGCGCTGCGCTGTAGATCATATCTCTCCCAAACACGTCTAGGGGGGAACAGAGAGAGTAAATCGGTGTTACCTACGCCAGCAGGAATGCCACGGGGGAATTAAAGTGTGGAGGATAGTTGATGAAGTCGAAACAATGATATGGTAGCGTTTTTAAACAGGGTTTTCAACACTGGAAATGGATAGCGCTAACCCTGAGATTTAGCCAAGCATAAGGAGCGCAATTTCAGTCATGGTTGGAGACTAAATGGATTTCTGTGTTTGTGGCCAACTTTGGTTTGAGAAGTCTACTAATGCAGTTTGTGTGTGTGTGTGTGTGTGTGTGTGTGTGTGTGTGTGTGTGTATGGTGTGCGTGCGTGTGTTTGTGTGTGTAAATTTGCAAAATACTAAGCTCTTATGTCTCACAAAACTAAAAAGTATATGACAAGAACAATTAATTTCATATACCCCAGATTTATTTATTTATTTATTTATTTATTTATTTCGCTCCCTGCTACTGTCTCTCCTAAAGCTCTGTCCAAATGTACAAAAGTCAACTTTTACAAGCAGCTGCGTCGCACAATAACAATAATAACTGACACCCATTAAACAGCAGTGTACTAACTGAAGACAGCAGTTCATTACTGAGTAGAGAAAAAAAAAACATAGTTAATGGGAGTAATGCAGATCAAGTTGAGGTTTGGAATACCAAGAAGATTTTTTTATCTGAAGGGAACTTCAGGATTTTTTACAAAGGCAAATCAAAATCTCAGTTTGACAGCAAAACGCCTTTAGGAAGATTTAGCAGACTCTGGCATGGCGGTGTACGGTTCTACTGTGCAGCAGCACCTGCACAAATATGACCTCGGAGAAGCAGCCATCAGACACACAAGAATTCAAAGACTCTAGAAAAAGCATTTACAAGCAGTGAAACTTACTAAATGGGGTGTTAGCTAGCACTGGCAATACTGAGTGCTCAAACCTTTGATTTAGGAAACCTTTGTTTGTTTGTTTTGTTATTTCAAAATTCCAAAACCTAAAATGAACAAGAAATGCACATTCTTAAGATTTTCAACACTGATGTTTTATCAATAACTTCACGCATTTGGGAGGTCAGGTCACCTTTCACTCCATTAGTTTCACTCAATCAACCAAATGTCTAAAACCCTCTGAATACCACTGGATGTTTTAGGTCCTATGATCAAACATAATTACTGAAAAAAGTGGTTTTGAAGTCTGGAATAAAATTGTTAATCTAGAGAACGTCAACATCAATAATGTATTTACCAGTAAGAACACTTTTATAAAATATGCACATAAAGATATACATATATTCTAATGTGATTGTCTAAAGTGAGGTTTTACAGGCCAGAATAATATCAAATACCAAGTGTGTATCACAAACTACACAGGCAGAGGGTGAAACACAGAGAAAACAGCCTGTAGAGAGAGAAAGAGAGAGGGAGAGAGAGTGAGGCAAAGGGAGGGAAAGAGGGTTGTGTGGGAGTCTACGGGCGGCAGTCATACAGATGAATTATGGAACATGACACACTACAAGGTGACGCTTTCTGTCAGAGGACCATGGAGGTAAACCGCTTCAGGCACTGGCGAGGACTACCAATGGGTCCTCAGAAAAGGGAACCACCACACCACACCACACCACTACCACAACTCGTGCCTGAGCCGGCAAGCAGACTGTCAATCGCAGGCCCGATCTGCCAAAAAACGCCAGAGCTTTAAGAGGCTGCAGTGGTTCCCCAGTTGCCTGAGATGAGAACGCCAAGGCCACAGCCTCAGATTAACAGGCCCGAGAGGCTCGTTCAGCACCCACACACGTTTTTTTCTCCCCCAGCTTTTTTTTTCTTTTTTTTTCTTTTTTTAACAGTTTCCCCATGCTTCCATGTTGACCACATTGTCAAGCGACACTTTAAAAGCCCAGACTAAGTGTAAGTGTGTGTGTGTACATGTGTGTGTGTGTGTGTGTGTGTGTGTGTGTGTGTGTGTGTGTGTGTGTGTGTATGCATGTGTGTGTATGCATGTTTGTGTATGTGTATGTGTACGTTTTTGTATGTGTGTGTGTGTGTGTGTCTCCCAGATTCAAAGGCAAAGCACTTCTGCCTAAGTGTCTCTATTGTCCCCATAATGAGAAAGCCCTCTTTTGGGGAGTCACTGAGAGAGTGAGACTGGCTGCTGTCCATTCAATCACGTTCACATAACTCATAGCCAAGACAAATAGGGGCTTAATATTTAATGATGCAGAAAACAGCACATATGTCCCAAATATGCTACACTTTAAGGCTAACTAAATAAAGCAAAAAAGAAAAAAAAATCCTTATGTCTGAAGGGTCTGGTTAAGGAAGTGTTAAAAAAATCTACAATTATTTGTGATGGATGGGGTTTCCTTTTTTAGCTGAAATGTGCTAATTATTGCCAGTTTTTATCTCAGCTGTTTTTATCAGTGCTTTATTGCAGCGATAAAATTATTTATGATCCAAACTAACACTCTTATCCTGACTTCAAAATCCAAACTTCAAATGCCGTGCCACAAAGATATACTTTTTTTTTTTTTTTTTTTTTAAACCGTACGAATCCATGTGGTCCACAGCAAGTGACATTAACTCTTAAGCACTTGCTGACATAAAATACTTAGCTGTACCAAGCCCCAGCCTTCAACTCCATAGAGAGCTTCTGCAGGGGGACCTTGAAGTGTGGCCAACGTGTACTATATTAGCTAATTGACATAGCAGGTCCTTCAAAGCGAAACGCGGACTGTTGTGGGGGTGGTGGTGGGGGGGAGGGGGGGTGTACAGACAAAAGGGGGCTGTGGAACGAGGAGCCCGAAAAGCAGGCAGCTGACACTTCAAAGGGATGACGCGTGTAGACTCCCACACGCTGGCGCGGGCTACTAAACAGCGCTCCTCTATTGACAATAACAGCCCGCTGTCCAGAGGAATTTCAACCTCGAGATCTGGACACACTCCAGAGCCCTCAAAGTCAGAGAGAGAGGGAGAGAGAGAAAGAGAGAGAGAGAGTGAGATGGAACTTAAGGTACTTTGTGTGAACTAAACGCGGTTGCCTGTGTGTGTGTGTACGTGTGTGTGTGTCTTTCTGTGTGTACTAAATTATTATTAAAAATGCAACAAAATCACATATATGAAATGCAATGAAATTAAACAAATGTAAAGTAAAAATGGATTATTTTATTGCAAATTTGGTTACACTTTATTTTACTGGCCCTGTTACATCAATTAGGTACAGTGTAACAAAGTGTGTAACAATGTAGCATTATGTATATACACTGTACCATAGGGTTAGGATTAGGGTTAGGGTTAGGTAGCTACTGTGTATGTACATAAAATTAAATGTTACATGTAGATACACAAAAAGGGCACACAAAATAAGTCTTAGCACAAATTAATTTAAGGCCATGTTATTTCACTATACTACCATTACAGTAATTTAAAACTGCTAATATAGGCACATCAATCAAATTACTAATGTATAACTGCAGAAATGTACTTTTTTACATATTTCAATAAATGACAGAATTAGGGTTCAGTCACAGAAGTGTTGTCAGTGAAGTATTGTAGCTGTGATCTGTTGCATAGAAGCAGAAAAACAAACAGAGGGATGTACTGAAGCTGTCATTAAATCTCTGGAGTGCAGTACACCTTTTCTTTTTCCTTTACAGTGTTTAAGGACACATCCTTATATGTCAGTAAGCATGTGTGTGTTCATGCATGTGTGTGTGTGTGTGTGTGTGTGTGTACGTGCATGTGTATGTGCAATGTGCATGCATGTGTGTGTCTGTGTCTGTGTCTGTGTGTGTGTGCATGTGTGTACCTGCATGTGCATGCGTGTGTGTGTGTGTGTGTGCATGCGTGTGTGTGTGTGTGTGTGTGCATGCGTGTGTATGTGCATGTGTCCGTGGTGTGTGTGTGTGTGTGTGTGTGTGTGTGCGTGTGTGTGTGTGAGTGATTGTTTACTGCTCCTGTCAAGGCTGCATCATTGTATTTTTGTAAGTGTACTGGTGTACATGTCTACAGCACTCATACAAATGCTTCCACAGTGTGCCTGCTTTTTCCATGAGTTTTTCTGTGTCTCTCTCTGTGTTTCTCTGTGTTATTTGTCACTTTCTAGATTTGCTCGTATATATGTACTCATATGTGTGGATGGGTGACATGTATGTGTGTGTGTGTGTGTGTATGTGTGTGTGTGTGTGTGTGTGTGTGTGTGTGTGTGTGTGTGTGTGTGTGTGTATGTTTGTGTGTTTTAGTGTTTACATTTGTGTGCAAGCATGTTTGTGATGTGTATGTCTGCAAGTACATGTGTCTGAGCACATTCAAGTGTGTGTGTTTGTGTATGTGTATGTGTATGTGTATGTGTATGTGTATGTGTATGTGTATGTGTATGAGTGTGCTTGTGTGTGCACTTGTATAGGCATTTCTGTGTCTGTCTGCCTGTCTGCTTGTGTGTGTATGTGTGCATGCGTGTGTTGATGTGTCTGCATGTGCATGTGTGTGTGTGTGTGTGTGTGTGTGTGTGCATCTGCAGTTCCGTGCATATATCCCCAGTGCTCGGGGCCTGTGAAGCTTGGCTGTCTCCCCCAGCCTTCTCCCCCAGCTGCAGGCTGACAGCCCTCCCTCTCGGCGGCCTGCCCAGAGCTCGGAGCCCAGAGCCCAGAGCCCAGCTCCAAGGGCTGGAGGGCCCGTGCATTTATCACACGCTGCAAACAGGAGTCCAGGGAGAGCACATCCAACTCAATTTGGGCCGGCTGAGATACCGTGAGGACTGCTGGCTTGAGTGGAACTCACAGCTTTCTTTTTTTTCCCCTTCTTCTCCTCCTCCTTCTTCTTCTTCTTTCTTTAAGTCAGCTTTCCAATCTCCTCTCTGCCCTCAGCTCACCAGAACACACACCCTGACTTTACCACACCATGGATCACATGTGATGAAGTGGAATCCCAAAAGCAGCTAAGGAGGGAACAGCTGGCTGCAGATGTGTCCCAATGTGTCTCAGTGTGTTGGCCAGGCCGTGCCAGACAGGTCCCAATCAAGTGGGATACGACAGTGTCTGAGTGTCCAGTTATGGGTGACTAGTGTTTCTCCAGCACCGTGGACCTCTGAGACTCATCAGACGCTAACTGGGAGTCCGTCCTCATTCATAGCATGTGTTGAGCACAAAAACGCATCATTTTTCACCAAGAGAGAACGAGAGAGAGAGAGAGAGAGAGAGAGAGAGAAAGAGATGAGAGCAGACACTGAATCAGTGGCTCTGTTTGCCATTACACTCAGTGCAGCATCCACATTGTAAATTGTCCTCTTAGGGCTCGCCAGCATCAGTCTCAGTTTCCTTTTAATATCTCGCCCTCATTGCTCATGTGTGTCCTTGTGCTCTCTGAGATCATTAAGCTAGCTTTAGCGCTCGCCTCGCCTCGGCTCGCTCACTCGCTTGCTAGTCTCTCACATTCCAGCAGGATTGTTTCCCTTTCTCTCTCGCTGCTGCTTTTTTTGGGAGCTCGATTTGAGAAAGAAAATACTTCTGTTCAAAATCTAATGAGGCAAACACTAGCCAGAGGGATCTGTGCTGTGTTGAGTAATTGGAAAGACTCTGACAAACAAAGACTGAAACTTGCGATATTTTTGTTTTCTTTTCTTCCAACGCATTTGCCAATGGTTATGGAAATTTTACTCCATTTATTTATTTATTATATATATAATTTTCACATTCGTGTCTTTGATCTGTCAGAATAGTTATAACAGAGGCACCCCTTAGTAGTTGAACTAGTCAAACCGTACATTGTAGGGAAAATTCTTCCCTGAGCCACCAGATTTTTTCATCCCCACAATACCCTCACAATTACAGCAATACCATCCCAACAAGGCAAAAGGCCTACCCCTTTGGTATGACACCCATTGTAATATTGCATACTCTCCATTTTTAAAGTCATTATACAAAATGAGGGCATGATGGGGGAAGGAAGAAAAAAAAAAACAAAGGATGGTGAATGGATATCAGAAGAAGGGGCGGTAGGGAAGGAGTGTGTGTGTGTGTGTGTGTGGGGGGGGGGGTGTTGGGGTGGTGGTGGGGGCGACTGGGTTTATTACGTCTAATATGCCTCCATACACAGCTAGTGCGCCAAGGAGCACAGAGACATAATTGTATCCCCTCCCGGTGCCGTCCGGCTGTGTTAGCGTCTCCTCTAGTTCACTGGCTGCGACAGAGACAAATGGGGGAGTTTTTCTAGCGGACCCCTCTCATCCGTTACTGCCAGTTCCGTGTGATAGATCGTCGGCGCTAAACGCAGGCAATAGATCACGGCGTAAAGGAGACTCGCGAGCGTACCCCAGCGGAGCCAGTTTACAGATCAGCGCTCGCCTAATGCACATGTGGGTAAGAGTCAGGTCCCGTTAGCTGCGTTCTCCTCACCTCCAGAGCCCCCAGTAAATGGCCACAGAAAAAAGAGAGAGAGCAAGGCTCAGGTACATTTGCCTCACAATCAGCAAGCGGTTTTGCCCCCCCCCAGTACAAACACTAATGTTTGAGGCAGAGGAAAAGAGAGGAAGAAGAAGACAGAAAAGAAGAAAAAGAAGAAGTAGAAGGTGGAGGAGCTTGAGGAGGAGAAGGAGGAAGAGGAGGAAGGGGGAGAGAAACAGCTGAGTCTAGTACATTTTCAGTCTGCATTATGTGTGGTCACTTAAACATTGGTCTGGTCTGAGTTAATCAAATTAGACTGTCATTATGGCATGTGGTGACTGCCGCAGTAAAATGAAGACATGTGCTTTCACTTAAGCGCTTTCCCCTGATTAACACCACCGACGAGATAAAGCCTTTGTGTAGCAGCATTGTCTTTGTGCTTTGTTTGTTTGTTAATTGGTGACAGGAAGGAGACATCTCTAAATAGTGTTTTTTTTTCTTCCTCTCTCCCTCTCTTCCTCTCTCTCTTTACAGTGCTGTTAGTAACGGTGTGAATTAGCAGTGCTGCAAGCATTCAAGATTTCAATTAATTCTGATGAACACAGATGTTGCAGCCAGCTTCCCCGGCACCAGCTAATTTTTATGCAAATTCGAGTGAAGGGACAGACAAAACAATAACGGATCAGTGTGAGAAAGACCCACGCAAAAAACAGCCAACAGAACATATGCAAACGCTTTTAGCCCTAAATCAGCACATTCTGTCGTGCTCACACACAGTTAAACCTTTGGACAGATAGGAAAGAGGGGGAAAAAAAAGCACAGACCCTTTTCGGGGTCATGATCTTGTCACGGTAAAACTCAAGCCACTCAATTGGCGCCTCTCGCACTACAGGCGTAACAGGAGCTTGTGTCTCATCCTATCTTCGAGGGGCACCAGCCAACGACATCCTTTCCCGCATGACCCCCCTCCACCTCTGGCCCCCCTCCCCAGTCCACCCCTCCCGCTCCAGCCTTGGCCGTCCAAACAAACCAATAAATATCTGCCATAATCAAAGGCAAGGATGTGCAGAAGTGATAGATGGGAGGTAGGGGGTGGGGGTGGGGGGGGTAAGACACGAGACACCAGCTGTGCCCATCACCCTCGCCCCATGACATTGCCCACCTCCCCCACCCATACCCCCCACATCCCACACCCCCCCACTCAGTCAGGAACCCACTGAGATTATGGAGGATAGAATGCCCACCCCCCCTTTCCCTGACACCACCACCGTCACCACCTCCTCCTGTCTGCCCTCTCCCCACAGACCCACTCAGACAGGAAATGGTTATCGTATTAGGATGAGAAGAAATAAACAGACTGCAGCCTTTAACTGAGGGGTCTGTCTCAGACACGCCATGACACTGTTTTTTTTTTTGCTGTTTCTGGTCCGTGGTGTGGGAACCAAGGTTACGAAAGGGTGGCGCTGGCATTATGATGTCACGCCATTGTTTACGTAGGCGTATTGTTTTTATTGATGAGCTATTGTTTTGGGCTGACCTTTTGCGTAGCCCAGACGTGTCCATCCTTATCGATCTCAGGAGTATTTACAGGCTGACGTATGACTGACATGTTCCTGGCAGACAGAGACATAACAGTTTACAACACAGTTTGGACAATTTCAACACAAACATGCCAAACTTTAAATTCACAAATGTCATCACAGCTTAGGAGGAGGAATTCAACACATCTTTCAGCATATCATGCCCTACAGGAGGTGTATGCATGCGCGTACAGACATGTAAGTGCATGCACAGATATGCATATGGATATACTTATGCATGTCCGATTGAGTAAGACTTTATTTAAATAGTCCCTTTTACAGTGTATCTGCAGATAACAACATGTAACATGATGTACTTACACTGTACATACCTAACCCTAACCCTAACCCTAGGGTTGCAGTGCAGTGTAAATACACAATGTTGTATGTTTTTACACACTTTGTTGCACTATACATAATAGAGATACACTGTAAAAAAGTGTAACCTCCAGTTGTATTATATATGCATGCCCATATATGCTATAGAATATATATACTATTATAAACATGTATTTTTTACATCAACATATCTATGCATTTCCAACTGGACTATACATGTACGTAAATACAGTATAACTAAACACCATTGACTGTATAAAAAACAGACTTCTTGGCTCCATTCTGATGTGTTGTATAGATGGCAACAGCAAAATGTGGAGCCAGGACAATTTACTTTCCCCAGTGTGTACAGTCAGTGATATATAACCATGAACAAATGCATTCATATGTACAGTATATCAATATACAGTATGGATATATGATAACAACATTTGCTCCCTAGTAGTAGCAATAGTATTCTTTCATTCATAAGACATGAATGGTTATGCCTCAGTGTGCTTCTAAAGTTTCCTTCTTCTCCTCCAGCCAGTCACTGCCCTCAGCACCACCTTGAGCGTAGGCAGCGAGATTCAGCACAACAGGTGCCGGGGGCAATCCCTAGGTCACAGCTTTCACATTTGGCTTGCTAAAGACCAACATGAAGAAACCAAGGCCGGGGAAAAGTGTACAGGATATTAGGTCCCGTGATTTATTGCCACTGTCAAAGATCTGACAGTGGTGTATAAAATATTGGGCAAAACATGAAAAGGGGAGAACAAGGCATGTTAATAAAGTCATCAGACGTTGATTTAGTTACAGCCATCTACCCAGGCTTATCTCAATGTCCTTGATATGTTATCACTATTGGGATATATATGTAGCCTGTGCTTTTCTTTTTTGTAAAGTTTTTCTTGTAACATGCCCTTCAGGCTACGGTAACTAGTTTCTAAACTGACTGTTGCTATGGCCAAGACTCAGTCATCTGCTCCTTACCTCTTGTTGCTGAGCTGGTATATCTTAGCATTCAGCTAAGCCTGCGTTTTGTCTTGTCTTGTCCAGGGCGCAGTTGTGACATAATGGTACTAAATATGATTTGAAATGTGTTTAATCTGTTGCAGATCAATGACCTATCAGTGATCTCCTATTTTGCAACTCTTTGACAGCCTGATAGCTCATTGGAACTCCACAACTCTACTTGGTGGGATGATCTACAAGTGTAACACAGTCCAAACAATCTGGGAGCATTTCGTCAGTGTGCAAAAGTCAATTGATATTTTGAAGAACAAGCCAAAATGGAAAACTTTTCCCTGCCATGACACTGAGGAAGAAGAAGAAGAAGAAGATAAAATATGGTGATGATGATGATGATGATGATGATGATGATGATGATGATGATGAGGATGGAGGTTCGAAAAAAGGAGAATTGAAAAGAAAACACCACAAATTGAATACTCTATATGGATTAACGTTTGTAATTCTACATCAACATGATGTTCCACTCATGAAGACACATCCCTCAGTGTCAATCAGTTGCATGTGTGTGTGTGTGTGTGTGCGTCTGTGTGTGTATGTGTGTGTGTGTGTGTGTGTGTGTGTGTGTGTGTGTGTGTTTGTACCGGTATGAGTACCACAGTCTCACAGGACTCAGGCCCTCCCCAGCAGCCCGAGCAGATGATTGAATGGCATGATGACGCCGGATGCCATCCCACAATCCCCGGCTCACCGTGGTCCAGACGGCCTCCCAGAGAGTGTCACGGAGATCCTGGGAAGCTCATCTTTCCCGCTCAAATGATGGCATCTCAGCATCAGAGTGACACCAAGAGATTCATTTGTAACAAGATTTTCTCTTTTTTTTGGCCGCTGATGCTTACTAACATCATCCCCCCACAAATCCTCCGAGTTGCCAAAAAGAGAGAAGAAAAAAAGGCTGTACAAATAAGCACACACACACATACACACACACACACACACACACACACACACACACACACACACACACACACACACACCAGTACCCACACACCAGTACCCACACACACACACACACACACACACACACACACACACACACACACACACACAGCAGTACTCACACACATACGCACACACACGCACACACACACCAGTACTTACACACACACACACACACTTACAGCCCCAGGTGTCGGTCCACATTGTGTGTCCTCCCATCAGCCGGGGGGGGAGTGTGAGCCAGGAAGAGCCAACTGGCCCCCTCCGAGCATCGCCGTCATCTCCGCACCCTTCGAAGCGCCGGCATACGGCTGTCAGCTCCCAAAACGAGATGTCATGTCAGTGCAGGAAAATTACACAATAACGAGGCCCACTTGAGATTAGGCTAATGAGAAAATCAAAACACAATTTAATTCTTGTCAGCAGCGAAGCGTCTTTAAATTACCTCTCTCCCGCATGCTGATCACCAGAGCCCTGCCTCTCAGACGCAGAATGCCTATAAATAGCCCCTGGGCTTTCTGGACGACAGGTCACTTTGTTCAACGAGAAGGAGAGAGAGATAGACAGAAAGAGAGAGTGAGAGTGTGAGAGAGCGAGAGAGAGACAGAGAGGTGGGGGGGAGAGAGGAGGTGGGGGTAGATTGAGGGAGAGTGATAGAGGAAGTGAGAGAAATAGATTGGGGAGAAGTGAATGATGAAGAGAGAGAAACGGAGGAGGAGAAGAGAAGAAAGAGAGAAATCTAATCAGGGAGGGGGGGAGTAGAAAAAGACTGCAAGCCAGTGAATGAGAAAAGGACAGTGATAGTGAAAGTGAATGAGAAAGAGAGAGAGGAGGCAACCTAATCACTCCTTTTTCTATACAAGGTTGATTTTCAACATACTTGCCACACATACTTGTATGAAGATCTCTTACCTGAATGCTCAGTAAAACACCATGCAATTTGAGAGAGACAAGAACATGTCTTTGAGCAGGATACTGCTTCAGTAAGGCGTCTATCATCAGTTCCTCTGTTATCCTTTATCTCAACACTTAGGAAGCCATCAATTATAGCTTCAAAATGTAAGACTGAGAGAAAAGGCAGTGGCACCATTTTTTTTGGAGAAATCGAGTGATTTATTGCCTGGCCAGGACTGCAGGCCCTGCTTGCTCTCAGAGGGGTCTTCTCCGTAGCTCAGTGCCCTTGGCATCAGCAGTTGCCTTCCTGTTATTGATGTCACAGTGGTAATTAACTGGCAAAATGTAAGTTACAATGAGACCATACCGTGCCTGGGTCCCCATCCCCACACAGCCAACAAGCATATGGCACCAAATGTTACATTTTCGTAATAGCCCATGAGAGTTAGGGATCTGCCATAAAGCAGGGGGCTGAAGCTGAGCATGTACCTGTTTGTGTGGAGTGCCAATTCAATTTTGGTTCCAAGTGTCAAGCTTAAGTACATTTCTAACACAGGCAAGCCTGTGCAGATGCAGACAGAATGAGAGGGAGAGATAGAGAGTGGGATGGAGAGAAGAAGAGAGGGAGAGGGAGAGAGAAAAAGAGGGAAAGAGCAGAGAATCAGCATAGGCACACACACAGATTAGAAGTAATGACAGAGTGACATCATGAACACAGAGATAAAGGCTGTGTCCGAAACTGGCTTTGAAGAGAGCATTTGGTGGCAGCAAGGCATCAACGCTGTCTGAATTGAATAAATGCATAAAAGGATGCCTTCGAAGGTACCTTCGTTTTGCCCAGTTTTGAAGGAAGCGTAGATGCTTCCTTCATGCTGCCTTCAATATCCAACACTCTACCGAACTATAAAGTCAGCTCTTAGTGTTATGGCAACAGCGTTCTGTGTTGCCGTCCAGCCAGGCTATCTGAAATGAAGGTTTTAATTGGTACCTTGATGCCTGTTTAAGGTGCTTGTTGTCACTGTGTACTTGTTAGACAGTGAAGGCAGCAGGGCAGCAAGTCACTAGATTCCAGTTTCGGACATAGCCAAGGACTTTATGAGCCTTTAACAATGGACAGCCAGTACATGTGCATTTGCATAGGGCCCTATAGACGTTCTCCAGATGCTTAGAGTATAAAATAAAATACCTCTTGAAACGCTGCAATCTATAATGTCTGGGTGAGGTTAGGGTCATGGTTCAGGTTTGGTTAAGGTGATTGTTCCGTGAAGAACAATGTAAATAATGTTGAATTTAATGAAGCTATCTGTAAAGTCTCTGTTGGCAGAACGTGCAAGTATAAAGGTTACAGAAAAGCCCCTACAAACACATGGGTGTATCATGGTCAACTAGTAACAGAGCAACAGTGCTACCATATATATCCATGAAGAGTTTATGGCTAGGCCAGTGGCCTGAGTGGTTTAGGGTCACATGTTCCATTGTCCCAATGTCTTCCCCAGATGCATCGGCGATGTAATGCATTCCTGGAGACCCCTGGATGTATGACGGGTGGGTGTGCAGAAATGAGCTACGATGACAAGCTGCTCCGCCACGGCAGAAGCATCTGTGCCTCTCTCCTGTGAGCCAGCACACCTCAGGCTCTCCACTAACCTCCTCTCTCTCTCTCACAGACACAGACACACACACATGCACATTGACACACACACACTGCACACACACATGCATGGACACACACTCATACACACACACACACACACACACAGGAAGACACGCACAGACAAAGACACAAACACACACATGCACTACAGTCCTTCATCTCATCCTTTTTGCACACACACACACACACACACACACACACACACACACACACACACACACACACACACACACCTCAGTTCCTCTTCTCATTTCTTTCCCTCTTTGCACACAAACACACACACACATTTAAGGCCCTCGGCTCATCCCCTCCACACGTGCACACACACACACACACACACACCAAACCCATCCTCCCCCAAAACCTGCTTTGTTGTCTTTTTTTACGAGACATTTTGTGGCGGAAGGAAGGGTCTGGTGGCCAGGAGGGGTCAAATGGTTTTTCCATCACTGCGGCGGCGTCCGCATCCACGTCGACGTCTGCCATTTCCCCCAAGCCCCTCCACGCCCCTGTCCTCAAGCAAGCGAGCAAGCGAGCGTTAGAGCGGGTAAGCATCTCCGAACAAACGGCCGACCGACCGTCATGACCGACCCTGGAGCCTTCAACACTGCTCACGTCTCCGCGGCCCACGGGCGGAGCACAAGGGGCCAGCCAGCGCGACGCACTCGAGCGCGTAACGGCGTTTTTCCACCTCTTTTATTTTGCTCCGGTGCTCCGGCGCAGCCATATGGCTCCAGGACACCCCCCTCATTTTTCAGATAACTTCTCAAGCGCGAGGACAGCAGGGCAGCCTACCAAAAAAAAAAAAAAACGTTTAAAAAAAATAAATAAACGAGAAGTAAATTAATAAATAATAAGAAATTAATTTCACATTTGTAATTGCCTTGTGCTCAGTGGTATGTGAGCGGGTTTGATATTAGCTTCTTATAATTTACTCTGTGATGAGGGTCTTGAAGGTTAAAGGCGGCTCTGGACACTGGAGTGCTTTTTGAGGACACAATTTTCATTTTTTTTTTGTTTTTTTGTTTGCGCGATACAGGCCGTGACTAATGCCTTGAGATACCGAGGGCTTCTCGTGGGATGCCTGATAAATATTTTCGTTTATCTTCTTCTAGGCACACTTCCAGACAATCTGGAGAGACATTTGTAAACACGTTTGTTGAGCGGAATTAACTGCGAAGAACATTTGTAATCTACCAAAGCCGCCGATATATCTCTCTGGAGTGCTTAAAGTCACATTTTCCTCATACCAATTTCCCTCTCTGCAAGCTCGCAAAAGACATGTCAGTTGGCGCCATAGCCCTTCCTCCTCGCCCAGCGCTGGAAAGAGTTAACGCCATTTTTACCTGATGTTGGGCACGCATGACAGCCCCAGTTGACAGCATATGAACGTATGACAGATGACAGTGGAGGTGGCGGCAACTTGGGAAGGGAGATAATTATGAAGATGTGGGGTGGTACACGACACCCCCAACCCCCAACTCTCTCTCTCTTTCTCTCTCTCTTTTTCTCTCTCTCTCTCTCGTTCTCTTCGTTTCCCTCCTCCCAGGCATCTTCCCATCTCTTTGACACAGTAATTACAGCACACGCTGATTCCAATGATGGATGAAGTCCCCAGTTGGGATGAACAGTGTCCCCTCATCCTTTTCTTTATACACATACTACACTCACATGCACACACACACACACACACACACACACGCATACACGTACACACATACACACACAGACACAGACAGACACACACACATGCACAAACTCAACATAACCTTTTTGTTATGTGGATCTTTTACTTTTCTTGTCTTCTACAGTTGGCACTCACTTTACAAGTGTTGCGTTTAAACGGGGAAACTGATGATGTGACAAACCTAACAAAGCTACTTGCAAACACACAAAGCTAATGACTCATTTTGGGGAAGATGTTTGGAAATATCAGCCCTCCTTTTAAGCGAGGGCTGAGACAATGTGAGGGAAAGGAAATAAAAGCAGTAAGAGTCCATCTTGTTTATTTAAGGTTACCTAAAAGTTGCCTTGGAAACTTATCGATGTACCTGGACCAAAATAAGAGATACAAGAGCTCGAACAAAAAGACAAAAATAAGGCCGAACGACAGAGCGAGGACAGAGAGGGGGCGTAAAGACAAAAACAGACAGAGCAAGAAAGGGAAGCCGAAATACAGAGGGAGAGAGAGTGAGGGAGAGAGAGAGAGAGAGAGAAACAGAGGGAGGGAGAGAGAGAGAGGGAGAGAAGTAAGCAGCAGCGGAGAGAGAGCAGTGGAGGAGCAGATGCTCGCTTGCGTTTAATTGAGTTGTTAATGCTGCACAAAAGGAGCGAGCGATTCAATTTGGCTCCCCTCTCTCCTCCTCTCCTCTTCGCTCCGCGCCTCCTCGTGCCTCTGCCTCGTCTCGCTGGCCTTTATGTTTCATTAAGGGGAGCCAGAACACCTGGCGAGAGCTCGGGGACACGGGGAGAGGTGATGGAGCGCCGCACGCCTGACAGGGATGGCAGGAGAGGGGGAGGACCAGAGAGGGAGGAGAAGGAGGGGAGGAGGGGAGGAGGAGAGGGAGGAGAGGGAGGGGTGCATGGCCTGAGGCAAAGAGAAAGGGAAAAAGAGAGAGAGAGGGAGAAAGAGAGAGAAAGGGAAGGAAGGAGAGAGAAGGAGCATAAGAAGAAGGGAGGAGAGAAAGAGAAACAGAGGGGCAGCAATGAGGAGGCTGTGAATAGAAAAAAAGATGGATGGATGAGCAGAGAATAGGAGAGAGAGAGAGAGATAAACAGGGAGAAGTGGGGATAGAGGGATGAAGTGAATGGGAGTAAAAGAAAAAAAGAGGGAAAACAGAAGAAAAGAGGGGTGCAGGGCAGATTTTAGAAAGAGAAGAGAAGGAGAAAGAGAGAGAGGGTTAGACGAAGAGAAAAAGAGAAGGGGCAAGATGGGGGCGGGGCGGGGGGGTTATGGTTTGGTAGGGTATAGGACTGTTTCACTTCCAGCCCTACTCTCTCTTTGACGGCCCTCAGCTGTGGAGCTGGTGACCCCTGACGCATCAGAAACTGCCCCAGGGGGAGGGGGACAAACAGTGGTGGGGGTGGGTGGGGCGGTCACAACAACAGGACCCAAGAGGCAAAGTCAGCTGGGTGTGTGACCTTCTCAATGCATGCCCTAGTCTTTTGCTTTGGGGTGTGTGTGGGGGTGTCTACGTGTGTGTGTGTGTGTTTGTCTGTGCGTGTTCAGAGGGGTTGGAGTGAGATGTTGTGTGTGTTTGTTTATTTTTCTGTGCATGAATGTGCCAGGTGGGTGTGTGTGTGTCTGTGTGGTGATACTAATAGTGGTGGTGTGTGGTGGTGGTGGTGGTGGTGGGGGCACACTTTGCCAGGCTGTTCCAGACAGCATTTTTTTTAGATGCAAGCAACGAAAGGCACTGTGACTGAGGCGACTGTGGAGAGGTGACAGGCTCAGACAAATAACTTTATTAATATGGAAGAGGTTATTTAAATGCCTCGTGGATGTAACTAAAGGGACAATTAAGGCACTTTACAGTCAGGCTGTCAGTGGCAGTCTTTACTTTCAACCCACTTTACAACCTTCACACAGGATGATGAGTGGGGCCCTCACGCAACACAAAATATTTCATCAAAATCACATGCTATCCCGTAACTTCACATTCACTTTCTGTCACATACAAAAGCAGTAGATTGGTTGGTTAAGGTTTATGTGTATATCCACACATATTTTATTCGGAACTGCAGACATCCGGGAGCTTAGAGCGTTCCTCTTGGCAACGGGTCCAGCTAGATGAAATCAACACCCTTACTGAAAGCCACTGAAATCAGGCAGCTCCTGGTATTTTGTAAGCAAGTTTGTCTCCCAATCTCACAGCCTCCAGTTTTAGTTTGTATCTCTGTTTTACTTCTTTTTTATGGGAATTATAATAACCGTATGCCATTTTGACAACAGATTAATAGCTGATTCCAATAGCTTGTGAGTTTGTTTTCCCCACAGCCTGTCTATGTCCGCACATTCTGTTTTTAGCTAGTTGGACTTGCTATGTTTAGAAGTTCCCGGATGTTTGAGAATGTTACGAATAAAGGGCCATTTACACTGCGATGCTTTTTTCAGCTCCAAAATGCGATGTGTTCCACAATCCAAACACTTAGAAAGCACTTGCTGGAGATATCAAGTTCGTTTAATGTTGTTAAGTTGCATACAGTTCTCCATTTTTTACAGTTGATATTTAAAATTCAGCTGTCCACGAGTCACCGTAGCTACACCAGAGTCAATGTAGGAAGAAATGCATTCCAAAATTTGAAGAGATTTTAACTTTGAGTGCCTCATGTTTTTTAGAAGCCTCACTGTTTTTTCTGCTTGCTTCTCGTTTGGAAAACAGAAAAGAGTGTTGCAATGGTCAAACCGCAGAGAGAAAAACATTGTCACAGTGTAAACAGCCCCTTGCAAAGTGCTTGCAATTCCAACATCCAGCAATGTTCTGAAGTGTGTGAGGAAATGCATGTGAATCAGTATGGGAACCCATTTACAATATATTCCCTAATCTGTAATGTACAGTTACAAGTGTCTGATACTATTGCTGCTCAATGGTTTCTACACCACAGAGAACATGGAGTGGAGTAGGATGGAGCAGACACATATTAACTGTGTTTGGAGAGGCTTGGTGGGCACATTGTTTTCCATTAATTTTTTTCCCAGCATTTTTCTCTTTTTTTTGCCTTAAATAATACAAACACGCTACTGTTTTAAATACCAAATAATGCATCACGGAGTCCCCAAAGGATATGAAATCGACCAGAGAATTATAACGCTCCTGCGGGGTGTTTAACAATTGCCGGCACAACACAATGCCATGGCTGGCACCCCCATCTCAGGTACTCAGTGGCGGTCTGTTCTCAAGGCATTGTGGGCAGGAGGCCAGCCTCCTGTCCTCCGAGGCCGCTCTTTGGGCTCTGCACAGAAGCCGTTAAAGCAACACGAGAGCTGCGAGCTCACACGAAGGTGCCCACCAGAGAACCACACTTCAATGAGCGCTGTTTTCCGCTGACAAACACACAGATATGTGCAGGGAGGAGGGGGGGTGTGTGTGTGTGTGTGTGGGGGGTGGGTGGGGGTGCAGAGGAAGAGATGGGAAAGGTGCCACTTCCAGGGAGGATGTGGGTGCAGGGATGCGGGCACTCGCTTGGCCTTGGCTGGTTTTAATAGAATGTTTGTCACAGGACTTTTGGGAGACTGTTGAGGGCTGGTTAGGAGTCTGAGCGTGAGTGTGTGTGTACGTATGTGTGTGTGTGTGTGTGTTTGAGTATGGGGCCAGGGGCACCTACTCCACCCCGTGGCTTTCCTGCCCCCCTGGCATGGACGTGGGGACCCCCCAGGGGACTGGAGGGGACATGGCTCTCGTGAAAAAGCCCCGCGCCACAGAGAGGGTCCAGCGTCCCAACGTGACGTCAGGCTCACCTCTGGCTTCCTGTTGCGTGTTGAGAGCTGCAGGCACTCTCTCTCTTTTTCTCTCTCTCTCTCCCTCTCTCTCTCTCTCTCTCTTTCTCTCCCCCTCTCTCTCTTCCTCTCTCTCTTTCTCTCTTTCCCCCATCTGTCTCTTTCCCCAATCTTTTTTTTCTCATTCTACCCCTGCTCCTTTTTTTCATCAGTAGTTCTGTTTAACTCTATTATTCTCTATCTCCCTCTCTCTCCCTCTCTCCCTCTTTCCCCCTGTCTCTCCCTCCCTCCCTCTGTCTCTTACTCTCTCCCTCTCTCTCTCTCTCTTGCTCTGTCTCTGCCCTCTTCCTCTCCTGTGACTCAGCAGCAGGGGCTGTTTATAGAGGCATGCATGTGAAACTCTTTAGCCTGTCACTGGCTTTCCGTCCAGATCTGAGAGAACCGGAGGAGTGCGCGGGCAGGAAGACGGCAGTTTACAGCCACAGCTCCCTGCCAAGTACATGCCAAGCAGCGTATGAAGACATGCTGGACACTGCAGATAAAACACTTTTGGACACTATCTACTGAATGATCTGGCTGCTGTTGCTAGGGTTTGACAATTTGACTGTTGTCAAATCTGATCTGCACACATTTTGAAGGATATTTGAAAAGTTTGACACACGGCAAATCTAATACATTTGTTTGAACAGAATGATTTCACCAAATCTTGAAAACCACAGCTTCATCTGTTCTGATGTGTAACATCTAAGGTTCATTCATCTGTTAATAGTTGTGAAGCAGTATAAAGACAGATGGCAGTCTCTCATTACCCCTCAGAAAAAAAAGATGGAATGCGTAAGACATTCCAGTAACATACTTATGTGATGAATTAAAGGGGTTCCTGCTATCTGTCTCTCACAGCTACCTATCTTAGGGTCACTGATCTACAAACGTGTCTCCCCACACAGCTCCAGCTCAGAGCAGCCTCACACTTTTTTTTTCAACCAATGTGTTTGTAAGTCTAGGTGTCAGTGTGTGTGTGTGTGTGTGTGTGTGTGTGTGTGTGTGTGTGTGTGTGTGTGTGTGTGTGTGTGTGTGTGTTTGTGTGTGTGTGTGTGTGTGTGTGCGTGCGTGCGTGTGTGTGTGTATGTGCTCCATTCCAACCATATTGTTTACCTTGCTGGTGATGTTCACTTAACCCTTACTAATGGATACCATTTATTTTCACCTATTGGCTATCTCTTATTAATGGCTACAGATGCTTAATCTTTATTAATAATTATCAAATCCTTAATCTCATCCTGAGGCTTTGTATCAGTACTGTACATTTCATACACACACACACACACACACACACACACACACACACACACACACACACACACACACACACACACAGTCAGTGGCCTTAGGAGACCAGTGGCGCATCAGGAAATGGCGAAGCCTGGCTAGAGCTGAGATTATTTGTACGGACGGGATGTCGCCATCATCACATCTTTTGGCATGAGAAAGTGGGAGATGACACTCTTTACTAAATAAGGCTGAGAATTCAGACAGGGAGGAAGGAAATTTTAGTGTGAGAACATTCATCGCAATATTGTCAATACTCTGGGCAATATGCGATTGGCTATTATTTATTAATATATCTTTTTCTTTTCCTGATTTTAGTGTGAGAACTCTATGTCTATCTGTGTTTTCTTTTAATTTATTAGATGTACCTTTATGTAGACATTTAAAGAAGAGAGTGATTTTTTATTTAGCTTTTTTTATTCTGTCGTAAACATCTGAGATTTAAATCTCTTCTGGTTTAACCATCTACTACATGTCACAAAAGTGAAAAAATCTAAAATATACAAACAGTTTTTTAAAAACAGTTGAAGTAGAACTGCAATACTCTCCCTCTAAATGTCCAGCCTTCTGACACAAACAGTAAACAGTAATATGCTATCTCTTTTTCGCTTTTCAAATAAAAACAGGTTGTAAGACAACCTGTCCTTTAAAATGTCAGCCGTGGATGTTTTTCTTTCTCTGAAGCTGACTTTAGAGGACGGCTGCTTCGTCCTTCACTGCTGAGGCCTTCTAGTGTTTTTCCTATCTCTTCCCAGGGCGCGTGGGAGTGGGTGGGTGAGCTCCACGCTCTGTCAATCAGCACAAAGGCCTTTCAGATGGTCCAGTTTTGCCTGCCTGCCACAGTCCTGCCTTGGCATGCTTAATCCAGGGGTCACAGCCTCCCTCATCACCAGTTTGGCTGCCAGAACACTGCTAGATGCCGCTCCTTAGATCTCTGTTTGTCTTCGGTATATATGAAGGGAAGGGGTTTCTTTAGGATACTAACCTAACAAAGCTCATCCAATACACATGTGGG
>CM059280.1:12602879-12802879 GCA_030347295.1 Setipinna tenuifilis | reverse complement strand
GTTCTTAGCTGACTTTCGCAAAGTATACAATGTGTTATTTACATTTAAATTAAGTACTACTCAGTGCAGTAAGTAAAGAACAAGCCCTCTACTTTACATATTATTAAGACTTGGATATATCTTTACATAGTTCAGGTATAAACATCGGCTATTATTCTATAACTGTATAATTTACAGTATTAGTCTTCTGTAATGTTTTAGTTACGCTTCAACATTTACACATCCCATAAAGCCTGTGTTTGTGAGAGTCTATTTGAAATATGTGCATATAAATATTTAACACCAATAAAACAAAACCAAACAAAAACTAAAATACTATAAAATCTGACCATGCAAAGACGAAGACAAGTCAAAGACTAGGGAAATATGTTTAGCCTCATTCTTGACCTTGGTGACATATTTTCTTGTCCAGAAGTATTCGTCAGCACCATCCAGAGGGATTAAACAGTTGGATCATGTGATCAAAATGAAATGTCCTGGACATCTAAGCCCCGTTGCTAAGGCCTGACAGGGAGACAGAACTTTGGAGTGTCAGCTGGAACCCGAACCTTTAGTATGAGGATGTGTGAAATTGAGTGACTTGCAGATTCCATATCATTTACATTCCTCATTGAAATTCTCACCATCTTAAAGCCATACTCATCGACCCCCTAAAGAAACTGCTACATTGGTATACTATGTGTACTATGTGTTGTGTTGTGTAGCTGTACTACAGGATAAGAACTGGCGACGTCCATTTTGTTTCAAAGAAATCTTTTTTGCTGAAGCTACAGAGTTCAAATGTGTATAATATCCTGACTTCACCACAACTCTGTGATCACAGAAAAAAAAAAACATGTGGTCATGGTCTGGTTATATGACTTCCATTTGAATGTAAATGTTGCTGTTGAGTCGTTTTATGGCGATATAATGTAGAAAGTGAAACTAGCTCTTGTGTAGCCCGGAGGTGTGTAAATCTCCCACGTTTTCTTCAATATGTGATGCCTTATATACACCCCACACTTCAACGAAACCCCCCCAAAAGCAATAGATATATGGGACGGGATGGAAAATGATGCCGACAGGTATCTCGCAGCACTGTTTCAGCCACGGTGCTAGCGCCTTCATTTGTGGAAAAAACTGACCCAAAACCATCGAGGGCTGAAATGCTATCTGCGTCTTGGAAGTGCTACATCAGGGTAATTCTATACGCGGCAGCAGCTGTAGCATCACATAGATCATTTCCAAATGCTCCTTTTCCCACTGTCCTCATATAAAACCATTTACCAGAGGAGCGCCTCCGCCGACAAACAACTGGTGAAAACACATTTATTTTTCATGGTGACTCTTTGATAATCTCAAATCCTCTGACAACTTAATCTGCGGATCATAATCCAGTGACGGATGATTTCATTCTGTCAAACAGGTTTTGGCAGAGAGACAGGCCGTGTGCTGTTTCATCAAATAATAATAAGACTTTTACTTGCTTAAGTGACATGAATGTGAATTGAGAGGTTTTCAAACTTAGTAACAAGTAGGTTGTGTCTACAAAAACAGTATTCAACTTCTGTTCTGGAGTTCAACTGTTCATCTCCACTGCAGGCAGAGTTTGCACAGCCTTATTTTAAGACATTCGTTTTCATTTCCTTCAGATGTTAAATGTGCGCATATTAATCACAAAATAAAGACGACACAAGTCTGTGGCATTAAAAATATAAACAAACACAAAAAAACAAAACTTGTTGTCCACCTGATGTTAGTAGCTTCTGTCACAAAACACAATAGACACTTCTCTGTGGCCGGTCTTTTGTAGTTTATATATAGGATCTGCCAGGAACTGCGCTTTGAACACGATGCGTACCACTCTGAATATAGCACTGAGACGGGAGACGGGCATGATAATGAAGAACAAATGCATTGACACTGCTCGCCGGGGTCAGCGGTGTCGAGTAGCCACAGACGCTCAGTCCAGACAGGGGGAGCTGGGGGCTGACAGTGTGTTCGGACACGTGCACGTGGGGTCACTCCAAAAACACAAAGTTGCTTGAAGATGGCCACGTGGTTTGGAGCTTATTGCTGCAGGGGTTGGGGGGGTTGGTGGGGGTGGGGGTGGACGAGAGGAAACAGGTCATCTCAAAGCTAGATGGAGCACAAAACTTAAACGCAACACAGCAGGGGTGCCCTGTGCCTCGGAAAGAGATATCTTCCTCAAAATGGCGGGACAAGTTGAGTGGGGAACATAAAACCATACATGACAAGCACAGGCCATCTTAAACAATAAGATGGATTGGCCGCTCTTAGCATGGTTAGTCATGGCCGAATGTTTGTCCCTCCTGATACAGGTTAGCATCCCAACAACTCACATGCTCTGTATTTCACCGTGAGCCACTGAGATATAAGGGAGAAGTACTGGCCAGTAATTTACTTTAACATGACATACGGTAGCTACATACGTGACTTTTGTTTATGTGCTATGTTTATGACTCTACAAAAGCATGTGCTACAGGTGAAGCAAGTATCCTTTTTCAGAATCTAGTAGCCATGTTTAAGGTTAAGCCAAGTTTTAAATAGATTACCTACCAGTGTGGTACTAGACTTCCTGATGGTCCTAAAACTGCCTAATAGCATGACTGCTATATTTCTAATCAGATCCATAGCATGACTTCTATTTGCCCATATTCAGCAAAAGTACATATACTGTGTATGTATTATTCTTTATGTTATGAACATTTTTGATATTTCGTTTAATCCAACGATGCCACATCCCCTCAGTGCTCAGTGCGGCACGGCTAAGAAAAAGAAAAGGAGCAAACAGCACTTAGGCCAGTTGTTGATTTTAGTTTACAGGGATAATCCTTCACTATTAGGAGCATGTGACAATGTCGGCCTCACCTCGTTTGTATGCGTGGGGAGGCGGCAGGTAAGGCTTGGGGAGGAGTGCCACATATGGGGAGCATTAGGGGGGTAGAGTCCTGGAGAGGCCGTCCGGCCCTTGTGAGTGGAGTGGCTCCCACTGACGACAGACACGTTCTGATTCCACATATGTTGAAATGCAGAAACCGTTACATGGCCTCTTTGATACTGCATGATTTATTGGGGCCTGGCAGCAGTTGTAAATGTCTTCAGCGACAGAGAGGCTCGTCTGTGAAAGCGGATAGTGTCTATCAAATCGCAGGCCGACAGCACAACAAATGCTGCGCCGTTTCCACACATTTTTCAAGCCCCCTTCACCTCGCTCTCTCACGGCTGTCGCTGTTATGTCATTCCCACGTTGCCCCCCCCTTCCAACCTCTCTAGTTATGTACGATCCAATTTGGTGTGGTATGGTTGATCTAGATCCAAAAATAACAATGTACACAAAGGACATAGTTAAAAATGGACTATGTTTCCCCAGTCAACTAAATTAACAAAGCAAGTTAGGGTAGGTATCATATATAGTGATCAGTGTCTCGTTTGAGCAAACTTTAAACAAAGCCACAAAACTTTGTAATTATGCTAAATGTCCATGTGATAAGTTACTGACATTAAAAAAAATAACTCTGACTTGGCCTCAACACGACATGGTGCATAAGTGAATCCCACTCATAAACTACTCTGGCATCTGCAGTTTTAATGTGGTACTTTCAAATAAATGGTTGTTGAGGAATCTGAAACTGTGTCGCCACATTATGCACATTGCTGTGTTAGTATGAGTTTGCTAGTATTACTGTGTGACTGTGCGAGTGAAACTATACTAATCTCACAACGTGCTACTGTGACTGTGTTGATGTGTTGTCATTGTGCTAGTATGACCTAATTAATAATACACAGTGTGTTAATATAAGTGTGCTGTTTTTTTGGTACCTTTTTTTTAGTTCCTTTTTAATGTATCTAGTACATGTAACAACAATTATGTACTTACGCTGTATATACCTAACACCAGATGTACAGTAAAATAAAGTTTTTATGGATGTGCTAATATCACAGTGTAATGTGATTGTGCTGGCATGAGTGTACTAATATCAGACAGTGTGCTAGTGTGAATGTCAGTTAAAGTGTGCTACTATTACACTGTGTTGTGATTGTGCTCATAACAGTGCTTGTGTGATTGTATCAGTAATGCTAGCATGTGTTAGTATGGGTGGAGTAAGTACATGTTGCTGCATAATCAGAATCTGCTCCATACACACACATTTGAGTTATTAACCTCACAGTCATGGTGTGTTCCAGTCAAAAAATGTTAAAACACCAAAAAAGTGGAAAAAAGGTTTCAAGTTAGTGTTTAATATTACTATTTTTTTTACCTAAAACTCTTTTACAGACTTGAAAAAGGTTGTTAAATATATCAAAATAAAATATATACAATTTGTTTGAGTTGTATGTATGTGAAAAAATACTAAGTGAATTTCTCTTATTTTGAATAAAATAGTGTAGCACAATATAATAAAATGCACAGTTGAAAAAAGAGTTAATATGTTTTTTTAATGGCAATTAATAAAACTTTGCATGAAGAAACAAATCAAAGCAATAATTTTCAAAAATCATTGTAATCATTTATGTCAGGCCAACCAATAGTGCCTAAGTGTGTTAAGGGGAGAATAGGGCCTATTTACTCACAATCCTGTTTTTCTAGGCGACAGACACAGTTTCACAGCAGAAAGCAGAGCTCTGTACAGCAACAGTATAAAACCTAAACCTTTATGATGTAATGGTTTATCAGCAAATTATCTTAAATGGCACTTGTAGGTCCAGTAATTTGCTCATGAAGTTAATCATAATACAATTAGGGTAGATAGGGCACATAAATGCATGCATGACTCTTCTCCCATAATTAACTATGAAAAGACGGTAGAGGTTGGCCTGCTAAAAGCTCTGCCATAGGCATGTACAAAATTCTTTTGATGTTTTTTGTGTGTATATAAGAAACACATGTCTAAAGTCATGTTGATCAGACCTTGGGCTCCTTTATTGCTTGTGTCATCTATTTCTGTGGGTTTCGGGGCTGTTTGGCTCAGTCCTGACTGAGAGCTGGTAAGGGGAGGAATTGTGCTGATGGGGGTGGCGGTGGGGGGGCAGGGATCAGTCCTCAGTGCCGTGCATGTCACTTCCTTCGCATCACATCCTCCCCCTTGCCTGAGCACTGCTGCACTTCTGACTGCCAAATTCTCCGCCCTTCCCTCTCCTCTACTCCCCCCCCTGATGTCCCATGTCATGCTCATCTGCTTACCATCAAAAGTTACAGCTCAATAAAATCAGCCCCTACAAGAGCAGCCAATTAAGCTGCCGTCCGCCTTACTGTACAGATGCTATTGATACTTGCCTCCTCTGCCACAGAGAGTGACACACTGGCATTAGGGGATGCAGTCCTTGTCTTTGCCAGATCCGGGCCAAGTGCTGTGTGTGCAGCATCAGGGCTTTGTTTTTCCCCCAACAGAGGTCTGTGGGGCAAGTGACAGCTGATGTGCAGTTTAATGACACGTCTGGTCAAGTGGAGCAGTTGATAGATAATCTTTAGGCCCCACTGTGACAGAAGAAGCTGACTGGGTAACCCAGAGTGCAGCAGTATCCCTATCACCCAGTCACAATTTGTCAGCTTGATTCTGCATCTCTGTGTGGTCATGAAAATCAGCTTTCATTATGGGCCATTTTCCTCCACAGCGTTAAGTTTATGTAAATAAAAACTCAGCAGAGGCCAATTAAGTTTATTGATTGTATGGTGGCTGAAGGTCGCTCAGGCCGTGAGTCACACTTGTGACAAAATGGCAAAGTTCACATGGCTGTGTGCGACAATCCTTGCCAAACACTTTGCATTGCAGTCAGGGGTCGAGCGAGGTCAGTTGCTCTGTGTGGTATAATTATATCATAAACTAAGCTTCACGCTTCAGCAGGCCACTAGATAAACACAAGGCTGATCTTCACCGCCTCTCAAGTTCCTAGCCCAAACCACTAGCATAATTTCATTAGCTAATAGGGTATCAGGCCACAGTAAATGAGGACAAGTGGGGATGTGTGGGGACTTATCCCAACATCTCAGTCACCCTCAGTGTTTATCCTGACTGTCTTCCAGAGAGTCTCATGATGCTAACACTAAATTTGTATTCAGCAGTTTGCTTCTGATGTGTTAAGAAGGTAATACACACACAGACACACAGACACACACAAGCAGAAGCACACAGGCACATGAACACACAC
Organism: Setipinna tenuifilis; assembly: GCA_030347295.1. Taxonomy (NCBI): domain Eukaryota; kingdom Metazoa; phylum Chordata; class Actinopteri; order Clupeiformes; family Engraulidae; genus Setipinna; species Setipinna tenuifilis. The sequence continues at coordinate 12,796,729 of CM059280.1, read as the reverse complement.
ACACAAACACACACATACACACACATACCCTCCACACCCACACATACACACACACACACACAAACACACACACAGTCACACAGGTACATTGATGTCACCTGCTTGACAGTTAGTATGATGTGGAAGTTTGAAGTTGACTCAGGCCCCAGCCACAACAAGGCCTGGCATGCAAATGGGGGTATTTAGCCACGCCTGGGGAAGCCGTAATCAGGTTTCCGTGGGATACATACATATTTGAGCAGGGTTGAGCGGTCAGTCATTCTAAGTAGAGAGTGTGATGTGATGAGTGAAGTGGGAGGGCAATTAATAACGCCGGCGTTATGCCTGACAGCTGATGGAGGTGTAGATGGAAGGAATTGGCAAGTGTGGTGCACAGCGTCCCGTCCCGTCCTGTCCTGTCCTGTCCGGCTTCATCTGCATTACGCCTTTCATTTAATCGCAACAGCAGATCGAATCATCTCCACAATGCAAAGTGTTAGTCAGCTTGCTCACTCACACACACTCACACACACCACACACACCCCGCCACTCATCTCATAAGGCACTTTAAGTGGCTTATGCTGAAGTTTGTGTGTGTGTGTGCGTGTGTGTGCGTGTGTGTGTGTGTGTGTGCGGGTGTGTGTGTAGGTGTGGGGGTGTATTTGTGTGTTGTAGGAATGCTGAAGACGCAATTGACACGGTCACAGCTATGCCTGTAATTGATGCGAGCCTGGTATGTCACAGAGCTGAGGTGGACTAAAAATGCAGCTCACACCGAAAAAATATTTTTAAACGATCAAAGTTAGTAGCTCAAAAAACTGTCACAAAAGGTGCTATCAGCGATGTAAACAGTTTGTACACATGTAGCAGTTGTTATAGCATTTACACAGTATCTCCTCCTGATCTGCTAGCTCTCCATTACCTTTAGAATGTGATGATAAAAAGGTTGTCTTACACTTTTCCTCCTCCTATTGCGCTTGCTGTAAGCAAAGACACTGCTTTCAGACTTTACTTACCATCTACTTTTGGTGTGCCTTCACACTCTCTATTTCATGGTACAGATTCAAGCCCCATGACAGTAGTTGCAAGCCAGAGTTGTTGAAGGCTACTATATTCTGCCCTAACCCAAGTCCATTAATGTGACATTCGCCCTTTATTCACATTTTAGGGTGGCTTTAAGGATGTGGGGACAAGTGCGGGCAACACTGTCACATTCTGTGGTTCGCCTCTGCGGCTTGGCCACAGGTACAGTATGGTGCGGTAGTGACAGACAGATGAGACTCTAGTTAATAAAAGAAGAAAATGAAAATTGAACACGGTACAAGGTGTTGGAATGACAGGAGGCCAGCGACGGCAGGTTCATTTAAGAGGAGGGGTGGCATGGGGGGAGTTGGGTGTGGGGGCTGTACAAGATCAAGTTTACTGTTAGCTGATATAAGGTGTTTGCTTAAAGAGCTCTTCTGATCAAGGCGTGCTGAAATTAAAGCCGGGTAAATTAAGACATGACTGTGACAGAGCGGAGATGGGTTCATGTGGTTTTCAAATGTCCTTGATATTTTTGGGTCATCGTAATTTTGCCATAACATTTTTGTACCTCGCTGGAGCGATGTCACTCTACTGGGTGAAATTGTAGAGGAAAATAACTTTCTATTTTAAAATGACACTCTAACTTTAGCAATATATTTTCAAACAACTGTTTGAAACAAAAGTTTGGGACCTCGAGTTCATGTATAGGTTAGTGTGTACTGCCAGCAAGTGGCAAGCATTTTGTATACTATCTATTCGACCTTTAAGGACCTCTTCTATGTTGTTGTCCTCCTTCTAACAAACCCGATTTCATATATCCATTCCAAATCTGGAAAGACGCTCTAAATAGGCCTGTCCATGCTTGACATACTGTTCTACGTGTTTTGCTATCGGTTTGTTATGGCATACTTCTTGTTAACCGAAGGCACAATGAGCAGTCCGGTCCTAACTACAATGTCATCTAGTCTGCGGCAGCTAGTTTGTTTACACGTGGCCCGAGATAATTAGCCCAGAAGTAATGACCACTCTCTGATGACAGCCGGCGAAATAGGATACCCCACCGCGACATGCTCTTCCTGTCACTCTCCCCTGCCCCAACAACTGCAGAGGTTTTGGGGCTAGGAGGGGTGGCTGGGGAGGGGAAGGGTGGGGTGAGGTGGGGTGTACTGTGTGTGTGTGTGTGTGTGTGTGTGTGTGTGTGTGTGTGTGCATGCTATTTTTTGCCCCGGCTGCCGGGGTTTGCCTGGCGCCAGCCCCTGGGACCTAGCATACCGGGAGCTGACAGGGCCAATGCCATTATTTGCCCCTTTGCCCCCCTCAGTCCATATATGAGAAGCGCAGGAACTTAACACTAAAAACACTGTCAGGGCGGGTCACTGGTGGGGAGCAAGAAACGGGAGAAATGCCAGCGCATGTGTTCCCAGCCCTGAAACACTGGCCCGTGACCCCCTTCTCTTCCCATCCCCTTGCACCGGAGAGAAAATGGCCACCAGGGCTCCCGTTGATCTGAGGTTTTGGGCCGCCACTGACACCCCCGAAGGTGTTGGCTTAATCACCACCAAAGATGAGACCCTCAGGCAGTGACATGTGTGCTGAATGTCATCGTTAAAAGTATCCTTGGTGGGCATGGGCAAATACATGGCGCTCATGCCAAGATCCCCTGATAATGTGTGCAGTGACGGTGTCATGTTGTCTTGGCCCCTCCACTCCAGCTTAGTAAGCAACACGGAGGATCTCGCCAAAATCTAAAACAAACAGGAATGAGCGTGAACCCTACACTTGTCCACTCGTCCCCCGTAAAGAGGGTTTAGTGGGAAAACAGCCACTTCTCGCCACTGTCCCGGGAGACTTTGCAGGAAGCTGAGCGCAAAGGATCTGTGGTTGAAGCAGCAGGAGAATGGAGCTCAGTTTGCAATGGCCGTGCCAAAAGGATACAGGGGTGACCACAGCACTTCTGTCTAAAGCCCATCTTGTTTCCAAGCTCTGGGCTTTCTGTGCATTTGTTTGACTGTAAAGCCTTGTTTCTGTTTCAAATAGTGTGACATCAGGCGTAAAATACCATGTCAGTAATGTAATCTTACATACAGATTAACAATGCATTATTACAAATAGTATATATTCATATAGTTTTCTGATAATCTTAATAAACCTGAAGGAGTATTGCTGGGTAGCAATTTATAATAACTACTTCCTAATTATTTTGCATTTGTTAACTCTTACTTAACACTTTGTTCATTGTTTACTAACCATTGCTTTTACACTATTTCTCATCCATAAATCATTTATAAACACAGCTGACACAGCTGTTTGAATGTCAGTTGCTGTTTGTCTGTATGTCTGACTGCTGTCTATCTTTCAGCCTGCTATCTTTCTGTCTATCTGCTTTAACATTTGTAGATATGTTTATAAATGATTTACTGATGACAGATAGTGTAAAAGGAATGGTTACCAAATGATGAACAAAATGTTGAGTAGGAGTTAACAAATGCAAAAATGAATGCTCACTAGCAAGTAGTTAGTATAAACCTATTACTGTGTAAATACCTGAATGCAAGTTTTTGTAATACCTTATTTTGACCTGGTCAGTTTAAATACATTTCAGGAGTGTGTATTTCTCTGTCAAAGTCACAAATTGTCTGGGGACCCTGTGAGAGACCCACTGGGGCCAGAGGTACGCTCCTGCTCTCGAGAGGCAGACAGTAACATTTAAAAGGAGCGAAGGACAGAGGCTCTGCCGCGGGTGACCCCCAAATGGTATTCATTCCTTGCCGGTCTTGTGTGTGAAACATTTCTGTTGACACCCGGCAATGCGGTGTTGATGAGTTAATCTAGCAGCTGAGTGTGTCCTTTAGCTGCACCTAGCCACCCCAACACATCCCAGCCCCCATGTGGCTTTTCAGGCGAAAAAAAAAAAGAAAGAAAAAAAAATTGCCTCAGCTAACGACAACGAGGGGAGTTTGCAGGAGGTAAATCACCTCGACCCATCTGCACAGACACCCCCCAAAGCCTTTGTTCTGGATATGATTTGTTATTGGGGGGGTTGTCTGGTGTTTTCAGTCAGGAGTTTTGGTAGGCAGACTGTGCGGGGAGACTTCTGGTCAGGTATCTGTTGTAACTGAGGCGTCACAGGGCGGGGGGTGGGCCTGGGACTATAAAAGGATTAAGCATGCCCATCATAGCTGAATGGGACACTCTGAATACCTGGGTCAGAAACATCAAAAAAGCCCTAGCAGGGTGCGAACACATGTGAGCTTCTGTGTGTGTGTGTGTGTGTGTGTGTGTGTGTGTCTGTGTGTAAGCATGCATGTACAAGTGTGTGTCCATGTGTGTGTATGTGCATGTGTGAAAGCATGCACATGTATGTACTGTATGTGTGTGTGTACGTGTGCGTGCGCGTGCATGTGTGTGTGTGTGTGTGTGTGTGCATGTGTGTGTGTGTGTGTGTGTGTGTGTATGCATGTGTGTTTGTGTGTGTTTGCCTGCGTATGTACTTTATTTTTATTAATGAGACACCTAAAGCTGCAGGACGGGTAGCTGGCAGCAACACTGAGTCATGGAGATGTGTTTGCTGGGTGGTTTGCTTGTTTGTTTAGTTTGGCTGAGGGGGGTGGAGCTCTGTCTCTGCTGCTCGTTGCTATTAGTGCAGAAAGGAAACATGTCACAATTGGTGCCAACTCCTGCTTTATCATGGCGAGACTTCCCCACTGTGGTTTTGCAATATTGGGAAATACAAAAATAGGCTGTGCATATGCTCCCCACTATCCAGCTGAACTTCATTTTCTCGTCGTGTTGCTCTGTTGAATGAGAGGTGGCACTGCTGTCTGCTAGTTCTTAGAAAAAGTTAACAATCCATTTTTAACACCTTCAGCAAACGGTTCTGGGAAAGCCAGCACCACCAATGAGAACATACAGGCGACTGAACAGCGATGAGTAGATTGAGTTTCTGTGTGTTTTACGACCTGTCAATACATTTTGTTTTGAACCAATTATAGACACCTCGTACAGCAAGTCTTATAATACAGTTTGAAATGACCTTAACAACCTTAAAACTCCTTGAAAAGCCTTGTAATTTTTACACACTGACACGCTTAATTTAATTACAATAAACCCCTGATTTCACAGAGTTCCTCTTCCAAGAATAAACTTAGCAATTGTCTATACAAATGCCAAGTTTTTAGTATTTCCTAAGAATGGTCTGTTAAAAACTGTTTCTCTGTAATGACAAAGTCAAAGCCAGAAACAGCTTAGACAGCACCAACACAAGTGGCTGTGTGGAATGATTTAAATCGTATGTGTTATCTCGACAGTTGTCCTTTGTAAATCTTCCCTAAACACATACCTTACCAGTAGATATCTATAGAGGTTATTTACTGACCAAGCTTTTTAATGCTGTTTTTACAACTTAACACATGCCAACACGGGCGAAAATCCTCTGAGGAGAGACAAGTGGTATGCTCCAAATGTTCCAGTTGGGATCCAGGCTCTGTGGGAAAGTCCATCTGCTTCTCACCAGGGGGGCCCTTACGGTTTACACTTCAGCCAGTTCCAAAGGTGGCTGTCTTAGAGATCCGCTCCCCCAGTGACAGCTCGTCTGACAGCTTGGTATGCTCTTCTTGTGGCCATTCTTCGCAGGCTTAAGCTGTGAAGACGCCACGGGATGATAAGATTGTGTGAGTGTGTAAGTGTGGGAGCGTGTAAGTGTGTGTGTAACTTTTTCTAGAGCAGACCATTAAACAGGGATTATGGAGAGTGAATAAAGACATGACTGTTTATTTGTTGAAATCATGAGAGAAATACTAGATGTAGATGGTGCTTTTATGTGGCCAGTAGGAACTTTTATGTAACCAGCTTTTCACTATGACACCTAAAGCCTTGGCATTTCACTCTACATGTTAATTGAAAAAGTGAATCTTGTCCAAAATGGCTGAAATACTTGAAATAATTGTATTCATTTTGTATTTTAAAAAATGCCTTTATTTAGTCAGCCAGTTCTGTATGTAGGCAGCAGACCTTACTAGGCCTAATGCTTACTTTCTATATCTGACCTTTAACTCGTCTTGCTTTTCTTCATCAATGTCACGTGAAAGTTTTAGGAATGGCCTACATGTGTTTGCAAATGTGTATGCAAATGTAGCAGTGCTATACTCAGGTCTTATTTTTTCTACCTTGAAAACACATGGAGTTTAATTATTGAGAAAAAAGAGGAAGAAAAAAGAAGCACTTATAACCATGTAATACCCTCTTATCTTTAATAAGGCAAACGAGGTTCTCCAAAAGTAAAAAAGAGGTTGTAAGTCTGTTTATAAACACAACTACACACGCAGTTGTCAGGGCAACTAAGTTAATTAACTCTTGTCTCCTGAGGTCATTTTGGTGGGAAACTCATTATTATGTCAAGTAATTAACTTCCTTCCTGTAGGAGATCCATTATGGGTGGAGCTTATTACCTATTTTGCAAGCCAGGGCAGGTTCCTGATTGGTTGCTGGAGTGTGAAGATTGCCACCTGATTGATTATGGCCCTGTCACCACAGCGGTGATGGATGAAGTGTCCCACCACTGCCACAGCATGTCCCCCTGTGCAGGGAAACCCTCCTTCCTCTCCCAACCGTAAAAAATGGATCCCCCCCCTGTCCATACACTGACTCCCAGGTCAGTGAGCTGGAGATGGTGGGTGATAAATTAGAGAGGGAACCATCAGAGTTGAACCACCATCTGATTTTACAGTAACAGGCTTATCCTGAGCTATTTATTTTGTCCAGAAGGTAAGGAACTTGTTAAAATTAAAACATGCAGTGGAAGTACTTTGTGTTCATGCATATTTCCATTCATATTATGGAACAGGAAAGGGAAAGATTCCCATAAAATAATTACTCACTACAGAAGGTTCATTGATTATTAGCCAAAAAACAAAATTAAGGGCAAACACGCAAGTATTGATCACAGAAAAAAAGAAATGTTTATAATTATTTTAGTATTGATTGCCTTGCAATAATTATCACATAACAGCTTAGCACACAAATGATACAAGATGTGTTTTCAATAATCCATTGTGTAGGAGACACAAAACATTAACAGTCAGTCCTTGGTAATGTATTAACACAATGATGTACTAGGGCACATAATGCATCCCCTATGATGTAAATACACCCACATATTGACCAACCCAATGTAGAGCCAGCTTAAGTAATGATACTAAAGGAACCTTATTGATGTCATTGATTATGCTAAAGTAATCGCTATCTCTCTCACACACACACACTGTGACTTGGGGAAATAGACGTCAGGATAGATGTGGCTAATTAAACATATCCCAAAAGCCTGCACGGTTTAGATACTTGTGGAACAGTAGCCGCACATTCTGCTCATGGACGGCTGTGTGGCTTTGCCTTTTGAGGTGGTGCAGCATTGCGTGTTTGAGGGTTTGTTTCCGCCAGAGCGTTGCCATGGCATCAAACAGTAAGAGAAGTTCCTGCTGACTGATTGGCCACCTGCTGGGTGGATGAGGAGGGAGGCGAGGGGAGAGGAGGGGAGGGGAAAAAGCGGAGGGGGTGAGAGAGAGAGAGAGAGAGATGAAGCGGGAAAGTGTTCGGACTGCCTCAGGAAATGAGATCCAATGAAACCTTATCTACCAACTGAGCCACACCAGGCACCATGTGACTCGGGCATTGAGAACGCGAGAATCTGTGGAAGACGCGAGCCGGACCTTGGGGCAAGGACCAGTGCACAGTCAGCCTCTTCCTGGGCCTCCGAACGAGAACGCAAGAACACAGACCTCTTAGTGACAAAACCATCAACATCACTTACCTGATATCAGAACACAACCTGTGCTGCGGCACACAACTGGGTTAAGAGTCAGGTTTCAGAGTCACAGGCTACAGATGTTTTCTTTCTGTTTTTGTCTGTACGCAAACACTGACCTGGCATACAGTGCAGCGCAGAGGAGAGGTTGTTCTGGTTGCGATATGAAATGTATTTCAGATAATGTGGTCCCTACGGCATTTGGATATGCAAGCCATTAAACATGAGCGGCTGTTCCAAGCCAAATATTCCCATATGTTCTATCACTTAGAAAGGTCTTTGGGTGCCGAACACATTCGGTATGAGTCATTAACTAATTCACAATCATTTGGGTAGCTTACTTCCTTTTTTTACCCTGAATGTGTTTCCTTTCAATTTGAAAACCCAGTCATGTGTGCACTTTTAACCACACACTTTTAATCAGGGTCTCTGCACTTTTTAAGTAGCCATTTATGATCCATACATTACATAAATACAGTATCAACACTTCTGTATAACATTTATAGACATTTTGTATGCTCTAGTTCATATAATGCAGAGAACCTAGTCACAGTTATGCTGTAGCCCTAGCCTAGGGAGCATGCTTGGTACACATGCACATTTCGAAGCAGATGATTTTGACCAGCCATGTGTGTGTTGGTTATGTGTTGGTCTCATGCCATCTGGCACGCGCTCTCGCCGGAGATTGGCCTTCGTCCATAACCTTACTTCCATCGGACCGGTAATACTTGCTTCTATTTATACAGTTGGAAGCAAATGTTTTGCTGCACAGTTTACGCGGTGGAGTTAGCATTAGCGAGCAGAGAGATTTTTAACAAAGCCGGACAGCGGGCTTTGCGCATTGCCTGGCATGCTGCATGGAGTGCCTGGGATGGCTGGCCAGTGATGGAAAAAAAGGGCAGCAAACTTGACAGAGCTGTCTGAGTTTGGACAGGCATAGAGGACACAGAGGAAGATGAGATGGAGGAAGAGGAGGATGGGGATGAGGAAGAGGGGTAAGGAAGGGGATATAACTCGATCACCATCTTGTCTGCTTGCCTCCTGCTGCTGTTGCTGCTGCTGATGCCCACCACCAGTGACCCCTCCCAGCACAACCCGCCCAGCCCCACCCCCCACGTCACCTCTCAACGTTTCAAGGCAATCTGGACCACCTCGAGTCTGCATCATGGATTGTTTCCCCGGTTGCCGGGTTGCGACAGACACGTAGCCACGGCTGCAGCGCTGCAGGACATCTGGTGAGCAGCGGCCACCACCTGTTTCCACGGATGGATCTCGGCGAGGCGAGACGAGGGGATCGGGCTTTGGCGATGTGCACATTTGTCGTCCGTATTAGCCTCAGCCGCACATGCTCCCCGACAGCCAGGGCCTTAGCCCCGGATCCCCTGCCCTGTCTCAGATTCCCCATTAAAGCGTAACAAGAGAGGCGGAAATGTGGCAGTGTGCATTCAAACGATAAGTAACGATGAAGTTTTTTGGTGGAAAGGAAAGTGTTCACATTTGGCCGGGGTGTGCCACGTCACAGATTTGCATGCTTGTCAAGAAATGCAGACAAATTTCTCCAGTAGATAATCTCCATAGAGGCACTAAGATACTGATGGGGTATTGAAAAAGAAAAAAAAAAAATATATATGAGCTGAAGCACAGAGGCAACTGAGCAAAATATCCTATTAGTATGCTGTAGCAGTGCTATTATGATATGCAGGGCGGGCAGCCAAGAAAGATCACTAACAATACAATCAAATCGGGTGGAAAATGCCGGGACACCCTGATGTATTCGGAAGGAAAACATTTAGGCTGCCTGCTATGTCCATCTGGCAGCGATACTTACATCCTTTTATAAAGAGGTAAACACACTTTCACAGGTTATATATAGAGTTTGCAAAATCTATGGCTTGCGTCCAATCGCCCCCAGATAGTGTGACTAAATGTCCTTCTTTGAAAGAACACTGGTGCTAATAAGACATGGGGGGAAGAAAAAGAGTGATCCAGACCAGGCCTGAGTTTTCCTCCAGCCCTCCATCTAGTTCTCCCTAAACGCTTTGAGGCCTTTTTCGAAAAGAGAGGATGTGGATGTGGATGTGTGTACAGTACAGTCCACCTTTTTACAGTGTAAGCAGTTATGTGTGTAACTGTTAGTGTAACAGCGTGTATGTGGTGTGTGTGTGTGTGTGTGTGTGTGTGTGTGTGTGTGTGTGTGTGTGTGTGTCTGTGTCTGTGTCTGTGTGTGCGCGCACTTGTCTGTCTGTATATGTGTATATCTGAGTGAGAATGTGTCTGTGGGTATGCATGTATGTCTTTTTTGGCATGTGTAAGTGTGTGTGTGTGTGTGCGCCTGTGTGTGCGCATATGTGAGCATGAGGTTCTTGCCCTGAGGTCGTAAGCACCCTTGCAGTGTGATTGGTCTCTCAGTGGGGGGCAAGAACAACCCAATCCATTCCCTCTCTTCTCAGCTGGCTACACTAACCACCCCCCCACCCCCCAACGCCCCAACACTCCAACACACACACATACACACACACACACTCACTAGCACACACACACTCTCACACCATTTCCTCAAAACCAGGAGAACAGCAGGCTCTAAAACAAACACTCATTAGCAATGGTGCTGCTTGGTTTACACAGCCAGCACTCCTGCAGACCACGTCTTAATTTAGTCTTTAAAAGCCTTTTTATTGTTATTTCTCCTCGTTTTTATCGTGAGAAGACTGTGTCAGTCGTACAGAACAATGGCCGAAGGAGTGGAATAACACAGTGTGGAGGACCCGGCTCCCCAGGTTTTTATGACATGCTAATCCATAAAGGACACAGACTCCTTGTGGTGGTGGTGTGTGTGTGTGTGTGTGTGGGGGTGGGGTGGGAGGTGGGGTGGGGTGGAGGGTTGTGGGGAGAAGCGGGTGCGTTGGGGTGGGGTGGTTGCCTTTCACTTTTTAAGTTTTACTGCTCTCTCCAATTCCCCCAAAACCGTAAGCAGTCTGGTCCCTTCCTCCGACCTGAAGAAACATGTTATGCTTGGAGGTTTGCCACCCCCCACCCCCCCAACCTCAATTCCAAATAAACCAAATTAGTCAGAGGTGTTTGAAGGGAGGTTCGTACTGTTTTGTTTCTTTTTTTTTGTCTTTTTTATTTTTTCGTCTTTGAGCAAGGAGGGGAGTTATGTCTGTTGAGGAGGCCTGTGGCTTTCCAGTGTATCACCCAGCACTTTCTCTCTGGCTGTGCCGGGGCCCTCGTGGGAGCCCTTGAGAATGGCTGTGTGTCTCAGCGCTTCCCCACAATCCCTCACTGTGAGCCTCTCATTGGTCTTGGCAGGGCAGCTGTGTGGAGATTTAGACATCATCAGTCAGACGGTCCGAGAAGACATTGAGCCGTTTCCTTGAGAGAGGAGAGAGGGGGAGGCCCGTGCGGCTGACGTGATATGTGTTCATCAGCCCCTGTTTCGAGTAGGAGTCCGTCTCTCATTGACAGCCCAATGTCTCCCGAATGAACTGCTTGTAGCGCTCCCTTAACTCGATTTACTCAAAGCTATACTCTTGTTGTGTTGGTTCTTTTTTTTCCGTTGTTTCTCTCCGTCTTCTCTCAGTTCTCTCTCTCTTTCACTCTTTTTTTTTTTCCACCGACAGTTGGAAAGGGTTTGGCCTAAATGTGGGCCTGGTCAGCAATTTGGAGTGGAGCTGCAGTTGTGTGAAGAGGGCTATCTAATAGAAATGGAAAAGTAACACACATTTTGGGTGGTCCCTGAAACCTTAGCTATACACACCATGATCTCCCAGACGAAAAGCTCACATCAACATGATGGATTTCGGTAAGAAGCATACTTCCCTCTTTTTTTTTTTTTTTTTTTTTTTTGCTGGTTGTTACAACACCAAGATGCAACAACACCCTCGAATTATATGTGTTCAACGAGATCACGCAAAGGTGATAATAACTAAGTGGCCAACATTACAAGGTTAGCATGTTCTATGTAATGATTTCCCATGAAAAAGAAGCCGTAATGCATTTGTCTGTGGTATTAGTGCTTTCCTTTGATCATTACAACACTGGAAACTGAGAACATCACGTCTTGGTAAGTTTTTTTTTTTCCTCTCTCTCTTTTTTTTGACGTTGACTGTTTGGCCTCTGTGGTGATCACAAAGGGAGGGAGAGAGAGCTTGCCTTTTCAGAGGGGATTCCAAATCAATTTGTCAGGTTTCTGCGGACGGGCTTCATTACTGTTTGTTTGATGAAAAAGAGGGTGAGTGTGTATGCATGTGTGTGTGAGTGTGTGTGTGTGTGTGTATGTCTGTCAGTGTGTGTGTGTGTGTGTCTGTGTGTGTGTGTGTGTGTGTGTGTGTGTGGGAGGGGGTGGGGGTGGGGGTGGTGTGGAGTGGGCGTTCAGGTGACTGACGCGGCAGCTGTGACTGTTACACGGAGATTTTGGGATCGCATCCCGGCACTGCACTCCCATTCCCATCCGGCAGACTGGCCAGTGCCCCCCTCATCCATCAGCAGGGAATTCCAGCCCCCAAAACCAATGTGGGACACAGCATGCATGGCTCCGGACGCCAAGGAATGGCCCTCCACTCGCTCACCAGTTTTTCCCTGCAAAGGCAGCGTGCTCGATCATCACAATTAACAGCCCTTGCTGTGCTTCGTGCATTTGGCATGGCCAACTTTGAAATCTGGCTCTGCCGCAAGGAGAGAAAAAGAGGTCTGAGTCCTTTTCTCTCTCTCTCTTTCTTTCTTTCTCTCTTTCTTTCTTTCCTTCTTTCTCTCTTTCACTCTCTCTGCCGGCAGCCTTTCCAATGCTGGTCAGATCAAACATGTGAGTATTCACTGGCCCTGCCAAGGACAGCAATTAAAGAACATTCCAGAGTGGACCGAGCGCGGCTTTTTAAGCAGATCAATATTTCCTTAAAAACAATAGAGGAAACAAAAGAGGATTATTACCATATGGCTCCATTTAATCAGGCTGACAGCACAAACGCAGTCTGATCAGCTTTGATACGACACCCCAATAAATTACTCCGTTTGTCAGGAAACACATTCCACGGCATGCTGGTGTTTCGTATCAATTTCTCCTCTGTAATATAATTCAACAGTGGAGTTTGTTTTCATTGATCTGGGAATATTTAATATGAATATTTTCCAGATTCCTGTTTTCATGTACTGCACATTTGGTCTTTGGCCTTCTCCACAAGGAGCCATGCAAGCAAGCAAGCAGGCAAGCAGTGATGCTTTTATAGTCTGAGCTAGTTTTCTTGCAATTAGCGGCCAGAACCATAAGGAGAGTGTGTATGGTTTGCGTTTGCAAAGAGCCTATCATAGTAATCACAAGTAAATATGTATAATTAGTAACAATTACTATTGTGTTTGGTAAATGAAAACATCTACAGTATGACTATTGTGTTTGGTAAATGGAAACATAAATGAAAGAGAGTTATTTTGTTTACGAGTAGCGTTTGTTTTATATATTTGACATTGTTGGTTCGGCAAGATGTGCAGTGTAGTGATGATGTGAATATATCTTAAACACTGACATTGTTTATAATTTTGATAATCAGTAAACCACCACCTGATCGAAGAAGCTTGATATGCTAATAATGTTTTCTCTCATTAGCTTGTAGAAAATGTACGAAGATGTATAAGTAAAATTCAGTTTGTGGTAGTAACAAAATACAAGTAACAAAATACAGTGAGAATAAAAATTCCAGATCAGAATAAGAATTTATATCCCTAATTCTTGGAAACATATTGCCTGTCCAGTGCAAGTTGTGATTATATCGGATGCAGTTTTTAGGGCTAAATTAAAGAGAACTAGACCACAGCAATAAATCCCTCTGAGTCTTTGCCATTACACATGTAAGATACAGCAACGTTTCTGAGGCACTGCCTTTGACCCGTAACCCTCAGGCCCTTTGAGCACCAAGATGGCTGAAAGATGACTGCGCTCTGAGGGAAAGAGCGAGAGAGAGAAAGAGAGAGAGGAAGAGGGGGGGAAAGTTGTGTCTTTCTAATAAGCCAACTCGCCGGTTACCACCGTAATGGATTCCATGAAAGGAGCACTCGCTTCTGTCAGCACGTCCAAAAATACAGCTCGCTGCACGGGGACGTCATCTCACCAGGGCTCAGAGTTAAGGAGGCATCGCTGAAACCAGCCAGGACCTGGCTTTGGTTAAGAGACACACCAAAATAGCAGGAAATATTCATCAGGCCCTCCTACTCAAACACATTTCAACACAGGTGGTCACATTTGAAAACTATTTGAAACATCGGTGGTTATTTTATTGCAAAGTGACCCTGAGTGCAGAGAGCAGCACCCTGATTCCCAGTTCTTTTTATTTTATTAATGTGTTTTAGCACCGTTGCTGCTTGTGTTACTATTATGGTTGCATGGCCTAAAAATCTCATGGGAGGCCACATTTGCTCACCTCATTGTTCATCTGTCAGCATTTCACTTTAGATAGTGTCCACTGGGGCTGTGTGGAGCTCTTCTCTGTGGTGGTTTTCAGCTGATAATGGTGCTGATCTTTATCCCCCAAGGGGCCCAGCAGTTCATCCAGGCCCTAATTTAGTACTTTACATCCAGAGACCAACACTGTGAGGGACCTTATGGTCCCATTCAAAGTAGTAGGACTTACAAGACAGAAGGTGATCCGGGATGATCAAAACCACCACGGCCCAGAAATCCTATAAGATCACTACAAGCATGGCCGTGCTTAACGCAGGCCTAAAGGACTCCATCTGGCTACGGTCTGGAGAGGGCTAGACCCGGGGTCATCCCAGCATGGTGGAGGCTTAGCTGAAGTCTGCCTATTTATCATCATTACAGGAGCCATTTCTGTCCTCCTCTCCACCCCCACTTCAAGGTCCATCTAAACATGTCTGCCAAAGAGGAAGATCAAGAGGAGTCCGTTTGGTTGATTTTTTTTTTTTTTTTTTTTAGTACAGAGGTTAGCTCTGGTAGTGCAGACACTGTGGCATTTTTTATTTATCTGTAGAGAAACTATTCTGCCCTCCTACTATAATGTAATACCAGTGTGCAGTCGAGATGATGCGATAATATATACTGTATGTATACACTATATAATTTACAATATATGATTAAACATTTAGCCTAAAACACTTTGATCTAGATTGAACTACTTCCAGTAGCTCAACCAAGAATGTGCTCCCTCAAACATTACATTCAAATAGCTAACTGGTAATGTGCTTCAGGAGAGAGAATGCTATATTAACCGAGAGAACACAACCTCATCACAACTGAAGCTACACGGATATCACTAACACTGGTACTGAAAAGTTCTGTTGTGTCCACCGGGGCAAATGTAAATAAAGTATAATAAATGTAAATAAATTCCTTATCACCATTTTATTTTATTCTTAAAGGAAAATTTTGGTCATTTTCAACATGCAGCTCTATTGCTTAAGCTCCCCAAGACTTGCCAATACCGAAGATGCAAGACATTTTGGTCCAAGCCATAAAAGTCTCCTTCAATGGAGAGTTAGCACTGACAACTAACCCATGGGGGCAGGACTTTAAACTATGTTTTTGGCATCTTAACATGCTCCAAATCTCATCCCAAAGGTTATGCAACATCAGTAGACACATTACAACACAGCACTGTAGCCTGTATGACTCAAAATAAATTAAAAAGTGGTTAAAACTGTGTGTTTGTGCAAGCAGCCACATGCCGGTTTGTTTACAGCCCTGGCTTCTGGGAGTCCAAACAAGTAGTTCCTCATTTGCACACCCTCGTCGGATCACATATTGGCATCCAGCTGCTCTGCAACGTTTTTATTTTGCCATTTGGATTGCGCTTAATTTGAACTGACAATGACAATGTTTAGGACGAATAATTTCAAGTTTCAATTCAAGTTTCAAATTTTATTCATTACACACACATTATACTTAGTAGAATATGCAGTAAAAACTGTCTGTATCAATACTAGATATAAAAAATAAATTTAATTGAAAATAACATAAGCATGTTTAAGATATATACAAGAATGTTGCTATCGCTTGTGGTCTTCTTTTAAAGTGCATATAGATTTAGGTAAACAACTCACCTGCATCTTTCCATAATTATGCACAGCGTTGAGCAAGGTGCTTAACTGTAACTGACCACAAACTAACAAACTAGACAGAACAAACTGCTACTGTTATAGAGCTTGGGTATGTGAGGTCAAGGGCCAATTTAGCTTCAACTTTGATAAGTGAATATGGAATGAGTGAAGTGATTTGAGTATGGAATTAGTGAAGTGAATTCCCATAGACAGCAAAGTTTTACTTAGACAACAGATAGTGAGGGTTGAATTAGGCACACATACATGTAGAAACCCACATAGGCTACACTGGTCATGGATAAAACTACATGGATGAAAGTACATTTTTATTTTGAATAAATTTTGCCCCCCTGCTTGTGTCATTCCCATGTGACTAACATGTTTTCCTCTCGTACCATAGTATGATCTTAGTGCCACTCACAATGAGAAATTTATGAAAAGTAGACACAACATCTGGTGAAAAATTATATCAAAGACTCAAGGATGCTTATTTGAACTCTTCTTTTCCAATGAACGAAAATGCTTCAATGCAAGAAATACACTTCGACACCGATGAGGACATGTATGGTGAATTTGTACTGAGGAAAGCAATTTGTCCTATTTAATTTCATTTAGCAAGAAAAGAAGAACACCACATAAGAAAGAAAGAAAGAAAGAAAGAAAGAATGAATGAAAGAAAGAACAAAAGAAAAAGAAAGAAAGAAAACCATCTTTAGCTATATTCTATACTATAAATATTTGACAGACCCTTGCCACACAACCTTTACAACAGACCCTGCCACCATTATAGCAGTTTCCAGTGTCATAACAGTTGAGAAAATTGGTCGAGACGTGGGTTTGGATTTCAAGGGTAAAAAAGGAGTGAAAAAGAAAAAAGGGAAAAAAGAAAAGAAAAAAAAAGGGGGGCATCAGCCATCTTGAGTGATCCCTCACTCCCCCTCTGCGCCCTGGCCTAATTATGGCCGTGCTGCTCCAAGGCTGTGAACCCACACGGCGCTCCAGTGCTCTTCATGGCTGTTTACTTCAGACGGCTCTGATGTCATAATGGCCCGGCCTGGCGCTTTGATATGGCCTCCGCTGGAATTCCATGCTCTTTATGTCTCCGATACAGCAAGGCGCTTGGCTGGCAGGTACAGTAGAAATTCGAGTTTTATTGCCCCGGGCCCGTGAGGGATTACTGACCAGCGCTGTGGCGGGAGACCTCTGCGCCGCATATTCCCCCCCACCCCATTTCCCTTGAACATTAAAGGGCGGCCTCTTTCACGCCGTGTAATTCAATGGCGCGGCTCGAATGCGCTTAATCTCGCCGAGCACAATGGGCCCTGCGGCAATGTACCATTTGCACCTCGGAGGAATGCAAATAGTTAATTGATCTATTTACAGAGTGGCAGCACATGGTGGGCGACACACACGGATGGCTATTTGCTGGATTTGAGATGGATGCCACAGAGAATAACCATCAGTGCCTGGGAGTCAGTGGGGAGAGAGGAAGAGAGAAGACCTTTGGCTAACTACAAGGGCATGTTAATACACAGAAATAATGCTCTCGTACATGTTGAAATTGAGTAAGACATGCAAGGATATTTATGAGTGAAACACAATATTGGCTGGTGCGGTAGTTGAGCGATGCAGGGTGGCAGATATGCTATCTCAGAATGCCAAGGAGCAGTTGGAGGATGTTCAACGCCACAGTAGGGATACAGGAGAAGCTAGGACCGCATGAATATTCACTAATTTCAAAGGGAAAAACAGCCATGAAGCCTTACATGCAGGAGACACGTGTTCAATATCCGTCTCTCTACATAGATCTTTATTACATCAAATGGGCTGTAAGATGTCAGAACAATAGGGAGACAAAGGCCGACTTATTTCCTGCAGCAGCCTAATGATGTCATGGAGAGTGCCTCTCTGTGCAGGAGTAACAATCAGCAGGGATATATGGCATTCCTGCATGGCTCCAGGGGAAAAAGTCTTCAGCGTCGAGCTCCGTTTGACAGGGGTACAAATTTATCATTCGCTTTACGATATCCCCAAAATCATTTCAGAATGAAAAAAAAAAAGCCAGTGGGGCGGGTGGAGGTGGGGGGGGGGCACCACCACACGAGCGGCTCACAGACACATGTGAAGCGTGTGTTGGTTCGCCGTCTCTCAGCGGGGCATAAATCCCCAGGTCTCGCCGCATAACCTGTCTACAAAGGGACCAGATTTTGTCAATAAAGAGTACCTGTCTCGTGTTTGTTAATGGTTTGTCAGGCAGCAGTTCTGTGGACTTGCTTACCTTTTGACCTCGAGAGCAAGGGTGCACGCTGACAGCCATGAAGCATATCTCATGGTTGAGTGTGTACATATGCAGGAATAAATAAATGATTGTCAGTGCCAGTTCCTGTCTGAAAACTATTTCTGCAACACCAAAATAAAATGTGAATGAAATCGACAGACAAAAGTTAGTACCAAATTTATTTTAAATAAACCCATCAGAAACCAGAAATGACACTTGCATACAATACTATTTGTCTGTACTTCTCAAATGTACTTCCTACCTGAGGCCACATCTTTCATAGACAGCTGGACTGTATTTGGGAAGCAGACATATGAAGATGATAAACATACTAGGGGTACAACTAACAACTATTTTTTGTAGTAAATATTAAAGCAATGAAATTAGATGTTTAATCTCACAATCAAAAGGTGATATTGAACTATCAGAACAGAGTTAGTTTTTTTCACATACTAACTTACTACCAATTAACAACAAAGCTGAGAACTTCATTTAAGAAGACGTATTTTAAAGTAGACCACAGGCATATTTTAATTTATGGGCAGGGCAGTGAAAATTTGCTGGGGAGAACAGGTTTTCCCCCTCAAAGAACCCCCCCCCCCCCCCCCCCCCCCCCCATGTTGAATTAAAAGATTCAACATATCCATAACTCCCTTCAATTTATTTAAGTGCAACCCACTCTTTGCAAAGTTCTGTAGATTTCTGCACTCAGTAGTAGCACTAGTCACGAATGTTGGCATGACAATGACACAACTTCTGACTAGTGAGCTTGTAGTTACATGTGACATCATACATGTGACATGTATTGTGTCACACCACTACTAACTAAGAGCAACATGGACATCAAAAGACTCCTCGATGTGTAGAATACCTGTACAGAGAAATATGCTACTAAAACTAAAATGACAATACTTTAAGCATTTACCAAAAAATGAAGACATTAAAAGTTGTCACTCTGAAGATTTTACAAAATGTTAATGTGTACAGCATATGACCTAATTTGAAGGCACCAAATGTTTCAACAGATATCATCTCAAATTTGGGACATGTTTAATTTGTGAACAGAATAACAGGTAAGTCTACCAATCAAGAGGAAAGGAATTACAGGGTGAAAAACATTAGTGGTAGTTACAAAAATAGTTACATTTTAATGGGTTTTAACTTTAGCATGAACTATGCCAGTTAGTTAGCTAACTTGACAAGACAAGTCTTTATTATCCACAGGGCCTTGATACCAGAACCGGTCAGATTTGTAAATGCTGTTGTTTAAGGTATTGGGCCATATTCTTTCTGCCACAGAAGACTGAAAGACCAAGGACTGAAATGCTGCCACCCTTTTGAAGGCTTTGTTTCAGGGGGTGTTGCCCTTACTACTGTTGATAAAAGACATAGCTCACCTGTCTGAAAATTTCCAGTCAGCACATAAAACAAATCTCATGACATCACCAAACATTTGACTAAAATATTTATGGGCAGCTAATTTGGTCATCTGTTTTAGTCAACTGATATGCTCATGTGTTGGATCCTGCATGTATAAGTTAATGATAACCTATATATCATGACAATATTCTAGCATCTAACAATGTAGTATTATGGGGCAATGTATCTAGCTCAATGGGTGTAGCTGCCATTGTATGCAATGGCAGGATCCAATGATGGATGAGGCACCAGGGATTCTTGCCCTATCCAGCACAATAATGGTCTGTCTCTTCCTCAAGTCTTCTTCAAACATGGTGTTGGATGACAATTTCATTAGCCAAGATTAGAGGTGGATATAAGAAATTAGAGAACATTATTGCACTCTGCTGTCTGAAGGATCCGCCTTGTCATACAAGACCTGACAAGCTTTGACAGATGTATTAAGAAGCGTGAGACTGGAGGAGAATTTTAAAGACCACTGTCAACTGGGATTTCTGGGCACTTCAGGGCTGATATCATCTATTGTGTGTGTTTTCAAGACTGTGCGTATGTTTATGTCTATGTGCATTTCGGTGAAGGAGAGCTGTTCTCTGCATATTAATTTGTGCGCGAGAGTTGATGTGTTTTTGACAGACAAATGCAAAACAGACACATAGCACACATGATTTTAATTTAGGGATGGAATGCCATTTCCCATCTACTTCCTCTTGCCTGAGTGTACTCTCATAGTTTCATATGAAGATGGTACTGACCCAAAGATTGTTACCCATTTTTGCTAAAACCCAGAATACTGAAGCATGTACAATAACTGAGAGACACTAAAGTGATACATAATTCACAGCTAAATTCTTCAGCCTCTATTTCCCGCTCGTTAGGCAGGTCTGTTATGGTAATTGATGATGGTTTGATGGGTGCGATAATCAGAATTGGCCCAATAGCTCTGGCAAAGGGATTAGCATGGTCCTTCTGCATGAACAGCGGCAGCAATGCTTAACATGGAGAAGGAGCCGTTTCTGCGAAGGAAAAAAAAAGAGGAAAGTCTAATGAGGAAAATAAAAACAGATCTCGAGCAGATGCTCTGGTCAGGGGAGTTTATAACCACAGCATTTTTTTTCTCCTTTTCCCAGGAAATGTGCCTTTCGTATAGCTGTCAGCAGCCAGAGAGACGCTGATAGGGGATTTGCAGAACACTTAAGATTAATATTTAGTGGAGCTTTTGGCAGAGTTCCGTTGTATCCTGGCAACCACCTCCTTAGGATAAAAGTAAGTAAAAGAGGAACCCAAGTTTTGATGTGGTGAGGCATTAGAGCCTTGACAGCTATGACATTCAAAATGATGGGTTTTTATTGGGTCTCAGTTCCTTCGCTTCTGTCATAGGTCAAAGGATGCACCCACCTACCCCTCCCTACCCAGCTTTCTCTTACACCCTCACCCTCCCAGCCTCTCTCTCTCTCTCTCTCTGTCTCTCTCTCTCTCTCTCTCACACACACACACACACACACACAACATGCACACACACACACACACACACACACACACACACACACACACACACCAGCATCTTTCACCAGCCAACAACAGCCCTAGTCGGGGTCAGTGCAGAAGACACACATCCATTGAGATGAAAGCACATGTGGGGAGGGGCAGTAATGTTATACTGTACTCTAAGCTTAAGCGCAATTAGAGCATTGCAGCCTTTGGGTCCAGTGCCACAAGCCTGTAGCATAGTGGCATATGAACACTGCAGATGTGGTGGCACTGCACACTGCTGATGTGTGGAAGATGTGGTGGCAATCCACTGATTAGCAAATACTTGTGATGATCACCGAAACCTACTGTATTTGGGGGATTGGTGAGGTTTAAGCAAATGGCCATTTATCCTGGTACAACATTGCACTGTATTTTCTGAAAGCAAATGTGTTTGTATTAGTGCCAATGCATATGTTACGTTTACATATGTAAGTGTGTGTGTGTGCACATGTGTGCTTGTGTATTTGTGTTGATGTATGTGTATGTTTTTAAATATGAGTGTGTGTGTATATGTGTGTGTTTGTGTACACGTCTGGGTTTGTGCATACATGGGTGAGTGTGTGCATGAATATGTGCATGAATATATGTGTGTGTGTGTGTGTGTATGTGAATGTGTTTGTGTACGTGTGTGTGTGTACGTGCGCACATGTGTGTGTATATGTGTGTGTGTGTATGTGTGTGTGTGAATGTGTGTGTGTGTACGTGCATGCATGTGTATATGTGTGTGTGTGTGTGTGTGTGTGTGTGTGTGTGTGTGTGTGTGTGTCTGAGTGTGTGTGTGTGTGTGTGAGTGTGTGTGTGTATCACCCTCCGCTTGGCCGTGCTGGACTCCGATAGAGAAGCATTCCAAACAAGGTGCACATACAAGGAAGCAGAGCAGGTGCTGAAAGAGAGCGGCCGGTTCTCTGGGGGGGTGCAGCCGTCTCTCCTCGCTCACCTCCCCCTCGTCTCCTCGTGCACCCCCCACCCACCCCCCCATCTCACCGCTCCTCAGGGGCAACCAGCGCGTCCTCCTCCAGGGCCCTCTCTCCCTCCAGCCCTAATGAGTGCCAGTTGGACTTCAGTGGATCCAGCATTTCACAATCATCAGCACCGCTTTTGGCCCTGGATCAATCAACCTCACATTCACTCTGTTTCCTGTGTGTGTGTGTGTCTGTGTGTGTCTGTGTGTGTGTGTGTGTGTGTGTGTGTGTGTGTGTGTGTGTGTGTGTGTGTGTGTGTGTGTGTGTGTGTGTGTGTGTGTGTGTGTATGTGTATGTGTGTGTGTGCTTGTGCGTGTGCAAGTGGGAGCGTTGTTCAATCATTGTGATTTTTTTAAGCTATTTTCCACTTCACCACATGATGTGACCTCCCTAATGGGAGAGGGAGGCCATATTCATCACTTGATGATGACAGTGCTATGGATAGACACAGAGAGGATTGGGTTCTCCTTTCAGACTCATGATGACAAAGCCAGTGGCAATGGAAATGTTAATTAATTAAGTTACTTCAAAATCAGAATCAGGTTTTATTGGCCAAGTATACTTATGTACACAAGGAACTCGACTCCGGCAGATGTTGACTCTAGTATACATTCTGCATTTAGACATGTGCTAAATGAATAGACAAAAGTGGTGTGTAAAACTCAAGCTACCATTGTAGAGTGGTTAAAGATTCATTATCAATAATAGTTTCATCATGTCTTGTCTATTAATTCACCCATTTCTCTTGGTTTGAATTAAGATGATAGTTTATCAGGGGTTAACTAGTTGCTGGTAGTTTAAAGGCAGGAGTCTGATGTTTCGTAACAAGTCCAGTTTGTAATACAGGGATCCGTGTGTTTTACTTCTTCCCTACTTCTACTAAGCTCATACATGTGTACAGGCTGCATGTACTGTGTACTGCCAAAGACGGAGTACAAATTATGACTGAGGATCAAACTGACAGAGCAAAACTGGGGCATGGAAATAAATTCCTTCCTAACAATGTCTTGACATAACTGAGTGATCCGTCCTAGCCACGACACAGCTGTACTGTAGCTGAAGCACAGCATTGTTAGTTTTCTTTCAACAGGTTAAGCTGTGCTGTTTCAGATGGGTTGACCTTTGATGGTTAGTGCCTTTTTTAAAGAAGAAGAAAGAAAGAAAAAAAGAAGAGGGCATTCTCAGCTCCTCAGTATATATCATAATAGAGATTTTTAGCCCAATATTAGTGAGGTCATCCACAGGGTTCTCCATTAAACTTTACGGTTCATTGAAAGAGAGTGCCGCCATGTGGTTCCCATCAGATCCTAATGCTTTTATCGAGAACACGCCGTGGCCCGAGCTCTGAGCAACTGTCATGCAATCCACTCTAAACTTTGACTGACAAATTTATATGAGTGTTAATTCTCCTCCCATCCTGTGCATAGGAGTTAAGAGACTGGCAAGGAGGATAACCCCAAGGCCGGCGTGCATTTGCACACTTCAAATGCAATACCTACAAAACCGCTTGTAGCCAGGCCTCGCAAACAAAACCCCCTGAGCAAACTTGGCAACGGCCGAACGTGCTCGAGCCCAAGCCAGAGCTGAAACAAACACATACTGAGCTGGTTAACATTGTGAAAAATAGGAATTTGTGGGTGATGGCCGAGCCGACAGCTGAGAGCAGTGAGAGAGCCTTCAGGAAGTGGACGAAAGGGCTGGAGGAGAATCAAAATCAAATGGGCCCGCAAAGTTTACAAGCCCAGCGCCTGCTTGTGTACCGGCGGGCGGGAAAGCGATGCCAAACACACAATGCTAACGCTAATCTGCTAGCATTAATTCAGGCTCTGAAACACCTGGCAGACGCCACGTGTGAAACATTACCTAACTCTGCGTGCACCGGCGTAACCTTAGAAAGACAACTTAACGATGAAAGAGCCAGGATTGGAGGGCTCACTTAATCACCGCAGACGTTTTAACGGTTCCTCCAAGAGCAGTGCCTGACCATCAGCACGGCTGGCGAACAGAGCAGATGGCCCAGCGTCCCGCTTGTGGGGGTCTGCTAGAAGATTAGCAAATGCCTTTGGACGAGGAATGCAGAGGCCTTGTGTGAAGCAAGACAAGAGGAGGAACAGCTTTTTTCCCACTGCTAACCATGTTGTTCTTCTGTCAGTGTTAAACATTACTATACAATATATTGTACGTTTGCAAATACTTGAATTTAGCATAAGTACCTACATTTGTGAATGAAACCTGATATGTTAAAATGATTAATCAATGACTTAGATTTTAAGTTGATATATTGCCATCAATGGGAAAAAGACACAATAAGCTTGAAGAAGACACATAGTTTAAAGTCATATCTTTCATGGTTTTTAATATACAACAGTTTGAGATACTGCCTGTTTTCTATGCGAAAGACCAAACACAAAACAAAATGTTTTTAATGTAACATGCCAGTATCCCAAAATTACAACCTGCATCTTCTGACTCATTTTCCCCGATGGTGTCACAAAGGAAGTGTGGTCAGTCATGAGTAAAACTGAAGTCATTACATATAATCCATCCTAATTGCATTGTTCTAAATCACAACAGAAAGAAAAAATTAAGTATTTCCTGGCCGCACAGTATGAAAGTTTTCGCTGTTAAAACTGATGCAGGATAATCCTTAGAGACGTCCGTTGATTATCCATGAAATACTCTGGCAACTTAACCGCCTCAAACATCAAGTGACAATGAAGCAGGGATAGGGGCTGTCATCTGGATTGTGATCAGCTGTTCGTAGTGCAAATCTCCCCAATCTCCCTGTTTAACGCAATCAGGCTGTTTATGGCAGCTCTTAGGACCAGTCTTAGGGCGCTGCATGTGGGCTCCCTCCCGGTACCGGCGCTACCCCCCCACTCAGCCCCCCCGCCCCCCCAAGTGTCTCTCAGCATCTCACAAGTGTCTCACAAAACACAGATTTTACGTCCTTCACAGATGTTCATATAAATCCATTATTAGTTCCATGCAAACTCTTGTCTTAGGTATTTTTCTGTTAATGTCACTCTGGTCACCACATGACAAATGATGCGTTTGTGCTCGATTAGAAATGCAAGAGCCTTTGAGGCAATCACACACAGAAGGTCCCCAATAGAAGTTGGGATGATATACAGGGCCAGGTGCTTTTCACTGGAAGCAGAGCCCTGTGACAACCTGTCCTAATGAATTAAGGTAGGCCTTTTCACACAGCGCAGAGAACATCAAGGCATGCCTTCCTTTAAAAATGTGTCCGAGACATCCCCGACCAAAGCCCCGTCAAAGCTCACAGACACACTCGCTACAGCGGTGGCCGCGGCGGAAAAAACGCGAGGTCGTTGCACACCGTCTCGAACGCGGGCCGTCTTTTTACGGCGCCGCACAAGGCCGCCGGGGGATAGGGAGGTGGGGGCAGATGCGTTACCGTGGCAACGCTGACCCTTAAAGTCAGGGTGCAACCCGAGCTCGCGGCCAGATTTACGGGTGTTTTCAGCTTGTTACAGCAGATTTATCTTTACAATAAAAAAGAACAACAATCTGCAGAAGCCATTAGAGAGGCAGGGGGAAGAATGGCCTGGTTTGAACATTTACTTCACCTCTGTGCTCGGCCCGCCAGAAGGCCTGAAGCTAAACTCCAAACATGTAACAAGTTCGGCACACTACATAAAACATGCATATTTGAATTACTTAATTATGATGAGACTGAATTATGACTAATTTTGTAAAAGAAAGCCTACTAAAAGTATTGCCGAATAATACAGAAATGAAAAAAAGAATATTAAAAAATTACTTTTAATTTTTAATTGCAATTTATTCCAGATTGGAATTGTCATGTGTTTGACTTCGTATTTTTTGCAACAGATTTTTTTTTTGTAAATATAAAATATATTTGTGAAAGACATGAAACATGACCCGTGAAAACATGAAACATAAAAAAAACATGGCAATCTGTCTGATTATGATAAAATTTGAATTTGCAAGTCATACCCAACTGGAGCCATGGCCAAAAGACTGCAGCTATGCTGACTAAATGGACAAGCAGGTTTTCTTCCAGGAGAACATTTCAGCTTTCTGTGGTGGCTGCATTAGCCCTGGCCAGAGCCAGTGTTGTCAGTCCAGCTGGATTAAGACGGATGGCACTGAATGAGCAAGCTTGGAAGGTGGCGACGGGGGGATCAGGGTAGGGGTTGGGAGGGGTGGAGGTGGGTGATGGGTGGGAGAGAGTTTGGGGACGATGCTGTTGGGTGAGTGGTGGTGGTGCTGGTGAAGGGGGGGGGGGGGGGGCTTGCTGGCGTCTGTGTGTCAAACGCAGAGAAGGCCTCGCTGTGGTATGCGGAGCAAGTAGACGTCTTCATTCCGTCCTGCCGACGTGAGCAATCTCCTTCCATTGGCCACGCTGGGGGGGACGCGTGACCCCACGGGGCCCCGTCCGGCTGCCTGGCCCCACTCCAGGGGCCAGCGACGGCAGATCCCCTAAGCAGGCTTGACCGCCGATAGTCACACACGGCCGCGGTCAAGCACTGGGCAGAGGGATTTGAGGTGTGACAGCGTAATCAATTTCTGTGATTCATGATCACCCAAAGGAGCGGAGCCTGCTGGCCAGCCGAAGGGGGGGGTCGGGGGGGTGGAGGTGGAGGGCCGAGTGACAGGGAGGCCTGTCTCAGAACGGCCAGAAGACAAGATGCTGTCTGGTGGTTTCCCCATGTACTCAAAAAGCTTTCTAGAGAAGACCGAGACCGCTATTCCTCCACTGTATACTTGTCGAAAAAGAGGAATGTATTTGTAATGTGATACGCATTGGTTTTAACCAGCCGGAAAACACATTGATATAAAGGCTGGAGTTAATGGTCACTCTACTTTTCACTATTTACTACAACCTATCCTATGCTGACCAGGAAAGCCGCTGTGCTAACCTCACTAGAATTATGTTTTTGCAATCCAATTTTTTTTTTCAATACCACTTCTTACTTGCATGCTGAAGCTGTGAGCTCACCTCTTAATCCTGTTTCTGTTAATGCTGATCACATGACAGGAGGGAAGTGTAAGGCAATTATTGTAAACATCCACAGATGTTCACGGAGAATGAAAATAAGCCACTAATTTGTATACTTGTCATTTTAATTTGTTCATAGTGCTGTAAGAAACCCCACTTTCTGTTTGTCTGGTAACCTTTCACAGTAATTGTACCAACCTTTTATTATTGCTTATAAGGAATTAGCAATGTACACATGATGCACTTTGTTTACAAATTTATTTCATACAGCTGCATGCGCCGCCCTGATCACGCTGTAGCTTGATCTGCTAAAGCCCGCTCCAGTTGCGGTGTCAGTCTGAGTATATGACATTCATTAGTATTAAAAACAGTGTCAAGATGACTTTTAGCCCATGGTTGTTACATGTTGACCCTTTGCCCAATATTGCAACCATTTGTGTGATGTGCACACAGCAGGTGGAAGGCATAAAGGCCGCTGTGTGTGTGTGTGTGTGTGTGTGTGTGTGTGTGTGTGTGTGTGCATGGGGGGGCCGAACAGGTGCTCGTGAAGCAGGACACACTGGGGCTGCTCTCAGCTTAGCCTCACACACTCACTGCAGGATAACAATCCCAGAGCCGTCTTTAAAGGGCCGTTCCCAGGGCGATTTTGTCTATTCTATTTCAACACACACACACACACACACACACACACACACACACACACACACACACACACACTGACCCTGTAGGCCTACGGCGTTCTGGTGTTGCAGGAGGAGAGGGAGAGGAAACTCTTCCACCCCTGGCAGAGAAAAGAAAAGAAAGAAAGAAGAAAGAAAGAAAAGAAAAAAAAGCTAAATCTAAATAGAAGCATGCGAGAAAGAGAAACATTTGAGCCTTGGCATCAAATCAAAATAGCCAACGTTTTTTTTTTAACAGACTGAATGTGTCAGGGCCGTGTGTGTGTGTGTGTGTAAAGGACGTGGCTGCCATGAACCATGTCATTCTTGTAAAAAGTGTTTTGTTTCTCTTTAGCAAGTGTTAGCACCATGTCAGTCTGTGCAGAAGTTCTCCTTGTGGGAGGAGGGCGAGAAAGTTTCTCAGACGAATAAATCACATGGTCAGGCATGAGGGGCCAGTGTGTATTTATTTTTAGTTTTGAAGTGAAAAATCCACTTACCGGAGCATTAATGTGCTAAAATATATGGCAGGAGAGAGCCTACTTATCCTCGATGCCTTATGTATATATTTTGACATTAGTCTTCTGACAGTGAAGAAAAATATATTCGGCATGCACATAAAATGGAGTTTCCCAGCCTTCAGCCTGGTAGAAATTGTGATGTAATGACTTTGCACTAAAAACTAAAAATGCATGCCAGAGTTTCTTGAATATGTTTTTTTTTGCTGATACAATAAATGCATACAATATTGAGTTCGGGTCAGTTAAATCTCGTCTGGACTTGACTTGAAAGATGTTTTACAGGATACTGATACCAAAGGATACCAAAGGATAACATAGCTCATAAATGGGTGCATCTGGCATGCAGGATTATAAAGTTTATAAATGGACAGATCAGTGATCATGCATAAAATTAGTCAGAAGTGAGGGGATTTACTACTTACCACATAGCTTAGCTTTACGACAAAAATGGAAAACAGAAATACAGGCTAACATTAACATAAGCTAAAAACATGCAGTGAGTTATGCAGTGAACTCTCCACACACAACATTCCACGGAGTGCACAACTCCCCTTTGCACATCACGTCAATATAAACTCGGGCTGTTTAACTAACACAAATATGCCTTAGAAAGATGTCATTGTTAAAAGGCAAAAGGAACCTGTCTGATTTAAAGAGTCTGTTGGCTGTGTATCCCCTTCCACCATTCATGACGAACATGCTATATCTAGCATAAAAATACTCCTGCACAACATAATGAGGGCGTTAAGTCAGCTTAACAGCACATGGCCAATAAAATGTTCTCCATTTGTCATCACAGCTCTGTAAACTGACATCCATAAATAAAATGCTAGTTACTGCTCCTTGACTTGTACTTGGCTTGGCCAGTTCCCACTAGAGAGCAAGGTCATGAGGCCTGTGCCAGGAGCGGCCAGGAGGGGTCATGTGCTGTGCTGGGGCGGCAGAGGAAAGAGTACGTGAGCGAGCGCCGGTCAAACTGGAGACGCATTCCCAGCATGCCTTAGACAGGCCAGCACCGGAGTGGTCGCCGCAGAATTAGAGTGGTCACACAGAGGCTCGCCGCACCAACAAATCATCAGCGTTTCCAGGGGGCGGCCGGGCGGCCGGGCGGCCATTTTGGATCTGGTGGTTTCGGTCGGTCATCATCTCCTCTTAAGTAGCTGGACTCGCATGTCCCATTGACGTCCACAGTGATACCCTGCATGTGCTGTTGGCGGTGTATGTTTTCGACGTTGTGCCAGTTTCCCCCGAGCGTTGTCGCCCTGAGCTGCCTGGTGACTGTGTTGACTCTGTTTATCAGGCGGTTACACTGACAGGGCACTGACCCTCTCCACCCCGGGGAGACGGTCGGCATTAGGTTCCTCTACGCTTTGGGCGCATACCCATGAAGCGATTTAGACTGATGAGCCACATGGACAACTGCCACCCACTCCCCCGCTGTGCCATGCGGTGTCTGGGAGGGTTTGGAAGAGCGCAGTTTGACATGCCTGGTGCTATCCCTCCTCTTGCAGGTCCTGCCTCGCTCTCTTCATGAAACAACGTCTAAAAGGAAACCGGCTATTGACACTCAAACACATGTGTACGGGCCATTACATAAGGCTCTTTCCATTCTTCCAGACACCTGATAAAAAACAGACGCATGAATGAGATGTTCTTAGCAGATGACTTGTATATCTCTGGGGATAGCCACGTGATGCAATGTGAGTTATGAGGTCAGGATGCTCAGGATATTTTGGCATCTTTTTTGCATTGCTTGACAGGGGGACCCATTTGTGCATACCATGAAACACGCATCTTCAAAAGGGAAGCATATGCAACAGCATAGGTATGCATGACATCAAACGTACTCGTGAGTGGACATACTGAAACACATAGCTCAGATTAGCAATCTCTGTCTTCTTAACACAAATAAACTCTGACCCACCCGCCTACCCACCCACTCGCACACACACTCATACAAGCACTAATTGTTCATGTAATTTATGTGCAAATCAGCAGAAAACAACAGTGAGCGTCTCTGTCTCCTGCAGGGCACTAACACGCACTCACTGTAGACTACATGGTGCATGTGAAGTATCCACCAAAGAGGGCCCATAAATTACTGTGTGGGGTTTAAGGAGGACATTTTGTTCAGTCAATCAAAGGCAAAGCCCTCTGGTGTTCGATCGATGTTGCATACAGCATTGCATCTGCAATGTAGGCTTACACACATGTTAACGCTTTTCCTTTAGAGATGATGTATTGGGTCTTGTCTTAATGGTTACAGAATTACTAAAATAAAGAGGAGCCATACTGAGCAATCCTATAACAAATGACACCATTTATGATGGTCGTTTTTCGGAATCACGAGTGGTCGACGTTGTTTACTGCAATCCAACTGAGTTTACATAAAACGAGTCTTTAGTCACTCCCTACTCTAACCAAGGGGGGCGGTAGAGAGAAGAGAGCTGAAGGATTTAGAGTCTTACTGAGAATGGGAAGGTGAGCCATCCGCCAATAGGAGATCAGCTCAGTGAAATATGAAGCTTTATCCTTTTTCTAGCTTTTTTTTATTGATTTATTTAGCCTCGATAACAAGAGTCGTAAACCCATTTTAAGGAATCTCTCCCTCTCTCTCCTTTTTCGCTCCAGCCTTAGGTAACCCTCTGCTGCAGGCAGTGAGAAGACCGCCGGCCTGTGAACGCATTTCACCCAAGCTGTAAATCTGCATGGCAGAGATTGTCTTTGATTTCTCTCTCCTCACTTTTTTTCCTTCGCCTTTCCACTTTCTGGCTCAATTTGTCCATATGCAGCCAACTCTTTTTCTCTCACTCTCTCACTTACTTACTCACTTTCCCTCACCCTTTTCTCTGTCTCCATCTCTTGCTTTGTGATTTAAGTAAAAGACGGGGGCCAAACAGGAGTTTATAAGGGGAGTTTGTGTCCATCAAGACTCTGTATCTGCAGTTTGACAAACAAACCCCTTTGTGTGCATAAAACTTATTGACTCTGTGTGAGCGGAATAGCGATAACCTTTTAAAATAATTTACAGCTTCCCCCACAGTTTCCTCTCACCCTGATAGAAATTGACATGGTCACTGGCTAGTGTAAGACAATGGTTCCCAGCAGCCTCTTTGGTGGTTACTGCCTGAGGATTGAAGCACCATGTCAGCTTGTGCCACCATGCTTAGGGCCTTCTCTAGAGGACCACATGCAACCCTTGTTTGCTTAGTCGATTGCTCCCCTACCAGGCCCAATGGTAACATGAAACACTTAACAGCAGCATGACAATGGTCATAAAACTGACCAAGGTGTTAAACAGGTGCGGGGGGTGAGGGTGAAAGGGGGGGTGGGGGGGTGGTGGGTTTGGATGTGTGGGGTGGTGGAAGAGGGGAATAGGCAAAAGCGTGGGCGGAAAGGACTGAAGAGGGACAGGCCGGAGCAAGAGAAAAAAGAGAGGGAGAGAAAGAGACGGAGAAAGAGCGAGGGCTTTATGGGGTTCACCAAATGACCTTTGACCTCTCGCTCTCAGCAGGACGGTGTCATAATAAATTGCCGGTCGTTAAGGGTCTGGACACCTCTTGGCACCTACTTCAAAAGAGCTCGGAGGTTCTGCCTGTTAGGTTTGGATTTAGCATGGCAGACGGACGGGTTATGGCCCAATCGCTGTTTCATGCCTGCACATCTGGATGGCAGCACCTTGGCTGAAATTGAGACTTTGTGTCTCTTGATGTTTTCTCATGACATCTTTATTAACACTCTGCACGCCTATCCACGCACCTCCATCATATTTCTGCTCTCAACCCCCTCCCACCCCCACCCCCACCACCAGCCTCCTGCTCCACCAGCACACCCCCACCCCCACCTCCATCCACCTCCCCACCTTCTCCTCTTCTCATCCCGCCGTTGTGATGGCGTCCTAATGGGAAACAGTTGGGTGAGCCAACATGGGGAGGCGCTACTAAGTGGCGGTATGATCGGAGAAAAGGCCTCTTTCTCTCTTTCTTTCTCTCTCTTTCTCTTTCTCTCTCTCTCTCTGGGTCAAAGCACAGAGCATCTATCTTGTAGTCGGAGTCAACGGAAGCCACCGCTGGGCTGGTCAGCGAGCAGCACCTTGTCCACATTAACACAGCCAAGTCCTTTTATGTTACCTTCTATCGATGAATCCATCGCGCCTTCGCTATGAGGTCAGTGCTAATTTATCGGCCGGCTAGAGATTTCACCTTCTGTACCCCCGACTCATACCACCGCCAACCCCAGTGTCCTTCCACTGATCCCCCCACCCCCTAGCCACCCCCTTAAAAAAAACCCCACTGTTCCCCATAGTTCATATGGAAGGGCTGGACGGACGGATATAAAAAAAAAACAAAACCTTTTGCCGTCTTTCAAAAGCAGCCAGGTTGACCTGTGCTGCCACCCTACTAGCATCTCCAAGCCGCAGTGCTCTTGGCAGGGAGACACTGCTCATTGTGAAGGCTGAACAGGTGCAGGGCCAAAGCCCGAGGCCAGCGAAGGTACATAAATTACGCCGGCGGGGCCAAATCACACAGTGCTGTTGCCGTGTTAATCTGCCAAAGCCTTTGAAGGCAGGACAAAGAGTTATGAATCTGTCTTAGGGAAAAAAGCGTCGGCTGTTAACAACCAATCTCACCCACCATCAAACGCTTTACGCAGAAGCCAGCACTCATGTGCACACAGGGTCCGTGGTAAGGCGATTATTACAAAGAATTTGGAACAAACATAAAGACCGAGGCGAGGTTTTAAAATGGCATGGAGGTGGAAATTTGAGTTTGCCTAAATTTTTATTATCACCCTTTAAACATAAAGACATGGAAAAGTGTCTTTTAAACTTTATTTCACAAAACCAAGTCAGGACATTGAAAATGTTTATGTGCATACCGGTATTAACTTTTGAATTTGAACTATCATGTTGTAAATGTATCAAAGTAAATATTGTGTTTTCAATTAACTAATTGGTTAATAATCTACAAGTATAAGTTGATGTATGACAAGGTAGTGATGATGTTATCAATGTAGTATTTAAACTACTAAATACAGAGATGTAGAAATTACTGACTAAATTTCTTATTTAAAATTTGCATTTGTTCGTTGTTCGCATTGTTAGTTTAACTGGTAATAGAGAAGTCAAATTGAAAAAAAAAAACTGTCAGGGAGATTGTCATGTTATGATACAAGTATGCTGAATAAGGGAATCAAATGGATAAACAATGTATTCTCGATGCAACCAGACAAGTCAAAAACAAGTGCTCACACACACACACACACACACACACACACACACTCAAACAGACTCGCACAGACAAAGGTGTGTGAGACGTGGCCCCTGTCGGCCCTAGTCAATGGCTGACAGGCGGCAGACAACAGCGAGCGCTGGAGGCAGAGAGTAGCTATTGTCCCTCTCCTGACAGCCGACACACACACACATTGACTTCACACACCCTCCTGACACACACACATTCAACTCCGCACACACCCGCCTGACACACACACATTCACATCACAGGGCCGCCTGTCACCTGGGGACAATGAGAGCGGTCCTCGCAACGTCACCGTTCTTCCGGCAGCACCCCCCCACAAGTCCTTGGGGCGAGGTGCCATCCAAAGGATGCGAACACACACACACACACACAGAAACACACACACACACACACACACACACACACACACACACACACACACAGACATGCGCACAAACACCAGATTTAGAGGGGAGAGAGAGATAGAGATAGAAAGACAGACACAGAGGGAGACAGAGAGAGAGAGAGAGAGAGAGAGAGAGAGAGAGGAGGCGATGGTTGGACCGTGAGACTCTCATTGGCTTTGGCAGGAGAAGATAAATCATCTCAATTATAGGCCAGCTCTTGTAAATGGGGACAGGTCACCCTTATCATAACCCAAGTTCAAGGCATTTCCTGATCAGCCATGCTCGACAGGTCAGCCTGCATGCCAACACACAGTAAAGGAGCTCTTATCCCGGGAACAGCTGACCCAGGAACAGCGCTGGTCGAGCTGAGGGGGCCGATAGCACTGGGCCGCAACCGCGCCTGTGTGAGCTGCCATCTAAGTAATAGAGATGGAAGGCCAGTCACTGATGCTGAAATCACCGCAGCAGAACATCACGACATAAAATAAACCACTCAGCGGGAAAAGCTGGTGTTCCAGTTGTTTACACAGATTCACTCTTGCATCATATGGTAAAGCATGTGTTGCCAAACTGGACTATTTATCAAGATCAAAAACCAAAAAACCTCAAAGACAAAAATAAAAAATAACATTTGATTAAAAATGATAATAATCTTTTTTTTGTGTGTAATGGCTCACAGAAATGTGTTTTGGGTGTGTTTGAGAGCATATGTTCCACAGGGGTGCGATGCATTCAAAGTCAAGTCTGCCTATCTTTTGTGTTGTTTCTCTTTACACCCCCCTCTCTCTTTTTTAACACCATCTGACTGTTTACCTTTTATTCTTTTCATTCACCATTTTCTCTCTCTCTCTCTCTCTTGCCTCCTACCCTCCCCGTTTGGTTTTTTTTTGGAGTGCAGGACAGGCAGGGGGAAATTGGTGTAATGAATTTAGGGCGCCCATGCTTGCTGAGCCGAACCCCCTTTGGCTGCTCTCGGCCATTAATCTTCCGCACTCTGTCGGAGGAAAATGCGTCCACAATGGGCAGAGGGGGAGCTCAAATTGACTACCAATTACGCGCCTGTGAATAAAAGGAGGTAGAGAGAGGGAGGGAGGGAGAGAGGGGGAAGAGGGGGGGGTGGGGGGGGTTGCAATATGGTTCAGCGGTAGCGTTTATTTGAACCCTATGAGTGCGCCAGTGCGCCGGGGCCTGAAAAAGAGTGTGTGTCCATCCAAGGATGAAATCTGCATGGGGCTCATTTGTCTAGCTGGAGGTGTTTCTCTCTCTTTTTTTTCTTTCTTTTTTTTTCCCCCACTCTCGTCCCTCCATGGGACAAAGTGTAGCGCATACGTTAGCCCTTTTATAGTCCCTGTCTAAGATTATCTGTGTTCTCGGCGGAGTCGAATAACAGGCATTAGGTTTAGCCTGATTTGTCGTTTGTACTTTTTCAAGGCCCCAGGAGATCACAGGCCATTACAAGCTAATTGGCTGAGATTTGTTAAGGTAAACAGAATTTCTTTTTTTCCAAAGAGAAAAAAACACACACACGTTAAAAGTGTAAAAAGAGTAGAAGTTATTATTACTGTGTTGAGCACATCTTGTTTTTATTATATTCTACATTATTCTGGCTGAATTCTGAATATATTTTAAGTTCATGTTATATTTATACTGATAATGACCAACCTCCTACAGATAAAGATTTTTCTAATACATAAAAAATATTGCCATTACATCAGTGCAAAGCAAAACAACACACATACAAGTTTTAGACATATGTTATGGAGTTTCTAAGCAAAGAATTCTTTGATGTGTAAAATAGACAGGCAAGAGATTTTTTTAAAATCTTAGGATGATAGACTGGTGTCTTGATGTAAGAAATATATATTTATATAAATACTGTTAAAGGAAAAGCAAGTTTTAAGATTCCTGGTGTCCACTTTATACAGCTGATGGGACGTGAGAAAAATACACCCAAAATATTCACGAATTTCAGCACATCTGATTCTGTCTAATACCAATTTCTAACACGTACAACTCTAGCCGAGAATTCTGGTGCGGTTAAAAAAAAAAATACTGGCAGCACATAATCAACCTCCAGTTAATAAGGCTCTTACACGCAGAGCACCCCCTCACAAGCTACAAGGCGCGTCGAGCAAGTGGGAGATCAGTGGAACGCCTTAATTAAGTTTGACTTTCAGACACAAAGAGCTTTAATACGAGACCCTCATAACTTATGCAGCGTTTATAATTCCTGGGCAAACATTTGCAGCTATAATAATACATCTCCTGATCGTCTGTCGTTGGACAGACTTTCCGAGCGGCACACTCACGGAGATTCTCGGCATATTTAAACAGAGGGAGAAATCGGGAATGAGGAGATGGGTATGCGGCATATTCGGTGCATATGGGGTGGAGGAATGCGGTGCCCATTTTCCTCAGAAATATGCATCACTTGGTCTGTCCGCGAGGAAGCCTCTCCTGACAGACAGAGGAGGCAAGCATTTAATAGAGTTCTCCTCTGCCATGGGCGAAAAGGCTGTCATGCTGACAGAGAAAGCAAGAGACACAGGGAGAGATAGAAATAGAGAGAGAGACACAGAGAGAAAGAGAGAGAGACAGAGAGAGTGAAATAGAGAGACACAGAGAGAAAGAAAGAGACACAGAGAGAAAAAGAGAGAGAGATAGAGAGAGAGAGAGAGAGAGAGAGAGAGTCATTCGTAAAGCCATTTGTGCTTTTCCTTCTATAAACATCCCTGGTGCAAGTCTCAGTTAAGCTTCTTTGTGTGTCTGCATGGGTCTGTGTCTGTGTGCGTGTGTGTGTGTGTGTGTTTGTTTGCGTGTGTGTGTGTATTTGGTAAAACACTATGATCTATTACAGTACATTGTTATTACTTAAGCTGCCATTCCAGCTGTAATTGTAAATGATGTTTGTTTGTGTTGTCTGTTGTGGCATTTGTGTGTGTGTCTCTGTGTACGCATGCAAACGTCTGGCTATACGCTGATGTTAATTATCCAGCTTTTATAATATACAGTGCAATATAGTTTGCTCCAAGCTACACATACTGTGAGATGTAGTTGAGTTACCTCTGTCAGGGAACTGGACACATCCCCATGAGTTGCTGTCAGGTGAGAAAAGGTCTGCATTCTCCTGCAGATGTGAAAGTAGAGCAGCCTGGGAGGCCACCACCAATTGGCTGAGGTCAGCCGGGGGTGACAGTCATCCATTACGAGCCCTTGTTTGATATGGAGAAAAGGAGAAGAAAGCAAAGAAAACAACTCCAGGATACAAACAAATGGACCGGGGTGCACTCAAGGCCTTTCCCTCTCTCTCTCTGTCTTTCTCTCTCTCTGTCTTTCTCTTTCTGTCTCTCCCTGGCATGTTGGCTTTGCTCACCTCTGAAGCAGCAGACAAGTCTGAGGGGACAGACAATGCAACTGGACAGAGGTTGTAGGAACGAGTCCCACTCACAATCACAATTACTGTGATTTATATGTTAGTCATTATTCTCATGTAAAATCAAACAATAGTAAAAAAACATTTTAACTATATACACAGGAATGTAAGGGGTTTGGTGTGTTGGTTAAGGTACATTGTGGCAGACACAAAATGTCTGTATTTCTGGCAGTGAAAGATTGTAAATCAGACACACAAATTATCCTCCTAGGTTGAGGATTTTCAGGGGGTAAAAAAACACAGCAGTGTGTTTTCTTCTCCCTAATCACTCTGTTTAATGGTTAGAAAAAGAAGCCAGAAGATAGTGACAATCAGCTAAGGGAAGACATTTAACATGCAGAGTCTCTGTCTGTTAGTGAGGATGATGGGAATGAACTACTAGAGCACACTGCCACCTACTGAGCATGGGGCAACACCAGACTTAGGATGTCGCATCAAGTAATTAGTGCACTAAATACTGTACTTACTACTTTACTAAGTACTTACTCTACCGAACTGTGTTAGGAATTTAATAATTAAAAGCAAAAAAAAATGGATGATGTTAGTAAGTCCAATACAATGTTTCACTAGTCTTTGAGGGTCTATTTAAAAGGTATCTTCTAAACTCTGGAGGAAAGCTGACTTTCTGAGACTGATAATACACATTTTGCATGTAAAGTGAGAATATCGGTAAAATCTCAAGCATTTTATTATGATTAAGTTAATTTTGTGTGTATCTATGTTAATTAAGACTAAAGCAAGTAAATAAATTACTGCGACTTACGATTTAACATACAAACACATTTACCTTATTTTTCATCATTTGACCACATAAACATAGTTCTTACTATGAACCATTTACAACTCCATGCATTTTGTGTCAAAAAGGTCTACCAGAGTTTAGGTACCTCCATCACAGTATGGTGTGTTCTTCACTGTGAAAAAAACAGTGTCAAACCAAATCTTTAGCTAACCCTAAACCTGGGGTCCTCTATCGCACCAGTCTAAACTTGGCCGTAAAAATAAGGGCCTAACATAATCTTTACCCAACCTAAACCGAAGGTCCTATAAACACTGTGAGCTCACACACACTTCCATACTCGTGCGAGCGTGAGTACGCACACACACACACATACGCATGCGTGAGCACACACACAGACACACCTCACTTCACAACACTACGACACACACACACACACACACCTCATTCACTACACTACGCCACACACACACACACACACACACACAGTGCAGGAGGAGTGGAGTGGGGAGGCCGGTCAGTCACTCCTCCCGTGGCACTTCCTGCACTGGCTGCACTAACAGAGGGACATCAATCTCTCACTAATTCCGTCAAGTGTGAAAGGGCCCTTATGTGAGGGTGGCCGAAGGCGGCCGGGGCCCGCCGGGGCCCTTTGTAGCGCCGGGGAGAGGAGGAGGAGGCCAGGGTCCTTACAAAGGGCCCGGCCAGGCCTGCTGTGCTCCTGACAGCTGACCAGATGGCGGTGGCATAAACCCAACAAAGCCAATCTAATTAGGAGAACAATGGAGGCAGGGCTCGACTAGGACGCAACAGCCAGAGATGCACAGGAGACGGCAGTGATCGAGGGAGGATGAGGCACTAAGGCAGCGCTCGAAAAAGAGGGAGAGAGAGAGAGAGAGAAAGGCAGAGAGGGAGGATGTGTTTGAAAGGAAGAAGTCAGCGGCCCAGACCTCCTGTTTTTCACTCCCCCCTCCTTCTCCCTCCCTCCCTCCCTCTTCTCCCCCGCCCATTGCCTGGCAGTAATATAGGGGGCTATGACTTTATTAGCCCTCATTAACACAAATTAGACCACTCCAGGCTCTTGAATGGAGGTGACAAATTGAATTAAGCGTTTGAAAACAAACCTTGCCCACCCCACGCCAGCTTGCCCCCATATTGTGTTAACATTCATGGGAGGACCTCACAAAGACAGCCCATTCTTCTGAGGATTCTTTTGGAGTCAAGAATCACACATTCCAAAGGAAAATGTGTCTGTGTGTGTGTTTCTCCCTACAACAGCAAGATACATGCACATTACTCCTCAGATTTTGTACCAAACTACTGTGCAAAAATGTGTTTTATTAAACTGATGAATAAACAAATAAAATATATCCTTAATATAATATATAATTTATATAATCTTTAGTTATACCAGATGCTTTTTTTCTTAACCAACCAAATGAAACCACTAACCAGTATCAATCAATAGATGCTCTATTGTGTTATTATATTTCAAAATCTTTATCTTTCTGATTGCTCCACTGTAACATTTCTATTTTTAAAATTACTACATTGCAATTATATAGTAATCATCATTCACCTTTATCACAATATAAGTATAAAACACTCACATATTCAAATGATAATGTGTTTATTATTTAAAGTCCATTATTAGCTTATTAAAATTCAAGCAAAAAAAAAAACAACATTAGAAAATATGCAATATATAATAATGTGATTTGTGTTTTAGGTGTAGATGCCCTCTTGTGGCTTAAAAAAGATATTGCTGAAACTATGAGTTTATGCAAATTGTGGGCTCTATGCCAAACCTCTGCACAGGAAAAGTTGTGTTGAGCTTAGTTTAGTTGGGTAAGAAAAGGAGTATTTTAATGGCTAACTATGCTCACAGGACTACTGAAACTGGTTGGTTAAGGCAAGGCAATTTTATTGTAGAATATAACAAAGTGAAATCATAGTAGTTTATGGTAAATAACTATAATATATGTATTTTAAACATGTATAAGCACAAAATGTTACAATTACAAGTAAGTCTATATATATTTAGCACGTCTTACCAGTTCAGAATAATCTTGTTCAACTCAGTAAATATGTAACTGAAATATATGCTGACATTATTCAGGGGAGCAATTATTTTATTTCAGAATTTGACATAATTTTATATAATAAATGCTTCTCTCTGGGAGTATGTCTAATGACGGGATCCAAAGAGGCCAGTGCAGCAGTAGCATTTAGAGGAGGAAACTACCAGTTTCCTAATGAAACTTTATTTTGAGATTTTTTTTTATAAATCTATCTAGCCAATTAGTCTTACTCTTTTTAATCCTAAACAGCAGTGCACTTCTCTATGTAAAATGACAGAAATGGTGTTGTGAATAGTGCTTCACATGGGTTACATTTCTTGGTGTGAGTTTGGTAACATTTTAACACCCCTCCAGAGCTTTCACTAATATTCAACCAAAGACTTGCACTGACCTCTTGGTCTAAGACATAATGGTTCACCTCCAGGTCAATAAGTCCATACTGAATTAGTGTGATACAAACAGTGAACTATAAACACATTAAGAAACCTCATGTTAAGCTTTTGAAAAGATATATTACCATCCTTTGGATGTGTGAGGCTGAGATGGCATCACCAAATGCTACCCAAGAGGAGACCTACAGGGCAGCTTTGATTGCTTGTAGGCTTTTTGTTCTAGCTTTAAATAGCATGTTTTCAAAGTACGTGCTTGAGGGTCCTGTAAAGATAAAGTGTATGAAGAGCAAGGCTGGAATGGGGTCTGTTGCTAGATCAGACGTAAATCACGATCAAAGAAACCCCTAAAGAAACTTCAGCACAGGCACCATATGTGATTTGTTTATACCACTAAATGCTGCCACCTACAGGGTTGTTTAGGTATCACCATTTACTTGGTACCGTTGGTGGACAGCATTTCAATTAATCAAGCAAACTGATGAACACTGTGTGGAGAGAGAGAGAGCGAGAAAGAGTTTAGTTACATACATTTGTCCACATGTCACCATGCTCAATCTATCTCCAATTTCCAGTCTCCAAGTTAAACCACCAATAAGCCTAATATGTTTTACTCTTTTAAGGTACCTTTTAAAATGCAGCGGGTTTTAATGATCATTTTTCATAATTTCAGTATATGAATGTAAAATAACCTAAAATAGAACACATAAATTGACAGGGTCACCACCTTTTTGTAGTGCACTATTGAAAGGAAAAACACCTGGCTTGTAATGGCTTTAGCTAAGTTAAAAGGTTAAAAAATGTCTTTTTGACTACATTTTATCATTTACTTTAAGTTAAATATAAAAGACTGCAGTATTTCATATGGTCTACCTGCAGCTGTGAAGTACAGAAGTAGACATTTATGCAAAACAACCATGTTAATCTGTCAGTGTTAATCTTTTACAGTTTCCAAAGAGATGAGGGGTGTTTTTTAACTGCCTCTCAGAGAAAGAGGAATGATGAGGATTTTTCCTTCACTTTCGCCAAGGTAATTTCACTGCTTTTGATTTTTACAATGTATTTATTTATTTATTTTTGGGGGGGGCTTTGGCGGCCTCCAGTGATTGGGAATAAGAAGCCTCATTTGATGCCTTTGAAACAGATTATGTAACACAAGTTAGTATAGTGTTAAGGTATTCTGGAATGGAGATTTTCTTGTTCGTAGAACAGCTTAATTGTTCAGGCGTGATTTTTGTATTAGGCCTAATTTCTTCTTGTGTTTCAAGCCAGCCCATCACCTCTGGCCAGCTGTGACTCATGCTGTTGTACTTTGACAAAGCTCACAGTAATACCAGCAACAGGAAGCCCTGGCCAGTATTTTATTGAGAGAGATAATAAAAAATAACAAATAGCACCAAATGGAATAAAACGGTATGGGCTGTCCATGATGTTAAAAAAAGTGTAACCTTCATCTTTCCTTACCAGGAATTAGCCGCCTCCCAAAACACATACACGCCCAACACACCCACACGATTAACTCTCGACACTCAGTTTTCACCAAAAGTAGAAAATAATAGCTCTGGATGCCTTTATCTGCATAGATACATGCTAATGTAGACAGTTTTGGAATGTCCCTTAAATTGCCGAAAGCCATTTGCTGATTCTGCTATGCTAACATCATCACCAAACTCATGTTCGTAATACAATTTGAATAAAAGTTGAAGCGAAGTGTTTCACAAGGAAATTAGGTTATTTACAAAAGGACAAAATGGGAGCCTAGATGTGTGGAGGAAATTAATGAAAATCATTAAGTAGGCTAAAGTGTAAAAGGGGAATGTGAAATGCCCTGAAAATGCTTGATAATAGACCAAAAATATTTAAGATGACGCTAATTGTAACTCATTGGGTTATGTGGCTTAAACAGGCTACTTGAAGACAAGGTGAACTTCAAATACATGTAAGAGACATAATGGCTTTCAAACTGCATGGCAGTTACTTTGTGTAGTTTGGATGTGATAATGAACAAAATTGTGTGGGCACATCAACACAGAAATTTATTTTCAGCATTTATGCACCCAGCCGAGTCAACTAACACTATATCATGTGGTTGCTTTGCTGTATATGTTTGCCTACCTTGTTAGCCATACAATGTGCTATCAGCCCAGTTAACAGGCTGAACGTAAATGTAAAGGTAATGTAAATGTATCTCATAGATCTCAAGTATGCGTGTGAATACAAACACTGTAACGCAAGTGGACATCTTTGTTGGATAACCGTTCTGTTGTTATTGTTATGGAGTGCATGAGTGATCAGATGAGAATGAGCAAATTCTTACAGCAACAGTGCTAGAAGCACTGATCTCAACTGCTTGCATTTCAAAGGAATGTCTCGAATCTCACTACAAACAAATAAAACTGTCTTTTACCAGCAGTAGTTCTAGTTTTTTACTGAGATGTCCTGTTTCCCCCTTACACCTGATTCAAATCAATGAGCTATTACCAGGTGTCTGCAGAGCTCGTTGAAATTGTTCCCCATCAGGAAGTTATTAGGCCCCACCAGCGTTGATTAATTCAGCGGCTGTTATCCCTTACATAGCGAATCAAAGCAACATGAAAAGTCAACAACATATGCTAGCTACATGAGCTACATGATAATAACTGTAACTACAAACGTAAACTAACCAACAAAAGTATCGTATCCAGACCTACTTTAAACTAACCATTCAGAAACATCCTGTATATCAACTTCTTCAGGTGCTTGTCCATCAGAATCAGATTCTGGGTCAAATTGAAATGTTTAAACAACTGCTTGTCTTTTAGCCAATGCGAGCCATTGAGATCCACTCTAAACATTAGCGCGTGGTACCACAGACTGTATATGGCCGCAAGTTGGTCAAGGCCACACCACCACCCGCATCTCTTCTCCTCATTAGCATTTAAAGCTACACACTCAAAATGGCACAGCCAGAAGAAAAGCTCTTAGTAGGACTGGTTTTAAGAGGCTGTAGTTATGCATCAAGTCTTCATCGTATTAGGGGACCACTAAGGCCTATGTAAAAGCATCAAGAAGCACCATGTCATAGGATCTTTAAAATCTCCTTCACACCCCGAAGGCAACCAATTAATGAAATACTCTACCACAAAAATAAAACATGTTAGTTACTTGTGGGATGGACAGGCGAGCACTGCAAGGGGCTACACCTCTTGGCTAAGAGCAATATTGCAGCAGGTTACTCTCCTCATGTGAGGGAACACCAGCTGTATCAGCCGCTGAATCTCCTGCCTCATCAACCTCATCTGAATGGTGTGGTCTGGTAGCACATCCAAGGGGCTGAAATGTTACCAAATGTAGGCACTGACATGAACAACTCAACTTGCACACGGCAACGCTGTTGGTTTTCTGAGAGTATGAACTGTCTAGTGATTCGTTTCCAGCGCCATTCAATGTGTCGTAACGTGTCAGTGATAGCGTGAAAATTGGGCCAACAATATGTGCATCCACTTGGCAAT
Source organism: Setipinna tenuifilis (assembly GCA_030347295.1). Lineage (NCBI taxonomy): Eukaryota > Metazoa > Chordata > Actinopteri > Clupeiformes > Engraulidae > Setipinna > Setipinna tenuifilis. The sequence continues at coordinate 12,752,746 of CM059280.1, read as the reverse complement.
CACATACAACTACGTACAGCTGTTGTTAATGCAGACTATGTATGATGATCCGTAGGTAGTTGCACATGTTGAGACATTATGGCAGAGACCCAGAAGGCAAGAGGCAAAAAGTCGCATGTCACCAAATATATGACTCCCTCTAGTCCATGTGGTTTGTGTGACTGGCAGGGAGTGATGAAAAAGTGGCTGAAGTTTGCCGGCCAAACAAAATGTAAGGGGGCAATTGCCAGAAGACAAAGATGGGAAGCGCAAAACATAAACTGAGAGGAGTGGAGACAAAGACATAGACAGTAAAAGAAATGGACTGAGGCATAGAGACTGAGAGCGGATGAAACCAAATTTTTAATTCTTGGCTTGATCACGTGTGATGCGGTCTACTGCGCACACTTGTGGTGACGTCTAGTCAACGAACCCAAATACGATAAATTGACAAGTAGATGCTCAAACACAAATCAGACAGCATACGATAATTTTCGTAATGAGTATTTTTCTACCACTATGGCTGCAATCACACTTACTGGAGTGGAAGGATAAGACTATACTTGGGTATTTTACTAACTTTCGTTCCAGGTAGTCTCATAACCTACCGTGTCAAGGGCGCTAGCTAGTTAGCATGTCCATACCAAGCTATACTGTGTAGCTTAGCTTAGCCATCTTTCTTTGGGCTTTATTTGTGATCCCATAGCTGACCAGAGCTCTTGTCTTAATTATAAACACAGTCATGTTAAATTTACACCAACAGCTGATGTCTTTACAGCTGATGTTATACAGTAGCTTGGACAGGAGTGGTGTTGCATGTGCTGATAGAGCAGTGAGTAAAGGCGCAAACTATGGAAGTCATTCAGGGAAAATGAATTTGACGTTTTAGTACATACAAATTATTCTGAATGGGCCTCTGTTTATTATATTGCATGTAATAATAGTAACACTAATGAAGAAAAAAAGCAGAGTGAACATGTAAACGTGATAATGGTCTTAAAAGGGGAAAAAAATACTTCATAAAGTGATGTTGATAAAGAAGCACTGACGTTAGTCAGAGATATCTTTACACTGCAAAAACTATACCCATTAAAATCATCCATAGGTTGTACTCTGCTGTACTGTAAGTGAATATGAGATGTTTCTCCTTCTTCAGAGTTGTTCCAAAAATCCTACCTTTTGTGGACAATGTGGTACCATAATACAGTCCTTCTGAATTTTGCAAGCATTTCAGATTGACAAAAGACCAAGTAGCGGTATGTAGGCTATGTTTAGGTATTCATAGTCATTTTAATTTACTGTGTACTGTATGTAACATATTAGTTTTTGTTCTGTTACAGGACGTTATCAGCTTTGGCTAAGGACCCGCAGTCCCTGGTCCCTGAGGGTATGCACATAATTGGTGATTCGGTGTACCCATTGCTATCACCACACTTGGGACTTTATATCAAAAGCCTCGACACCAAAATCACAATGGCACACTGTCTTCTTCCATGTCTATGGACATTGGCAAATCAGGAGTCATATAGGATCAATTGCAGATAGATTTGGCGTAAGCCGATCGACCCTCATGCTTCGTGTACACGATTTTTGTGCCCTAGTTAATGTCCACTTGGCACACCATCTCACATGGCCTGTGGGGCATGCCTAACAACTGGAGGAAATCGGCTTTGCCCATAGTGGTTTCCCCAGAACCATTTTGGCAGTCAGTGGGTGCTACTTCTCACATGGCCTGTGGGGCATGCCTAACAACTGGAGGAAATCGGCTTTGCCCATAGTGGTTTCCCCAGAACCATTTTGGCAGTCAGTGGGTGCTACTTCGCCATGAGAAAACCTAGGGTTAACCCTAATGCATACCTGAACAGAAAGCAATATTATTCCACCATTTAACTGCTTTCTGTGACAGCAAGAGGCGGTTCTGCCATATCACTGCAGGTCATCCAGGCAGTTGGCATGATGCTAGAGCTTTCCACCAGACAGTGGTTGACACAGCTTTGGCTAAGGACCCGCAGTCCCTGGTCCCTGAGGGTATGCACATAATTGGTGATTCGGTGTACCCATTGTTATCACCACACTTGGGACTTTATATCAAAAGCCTCGACACCAAAATCACAATGGCACACTGTCTTCTTCCATGTCTATGGACATTGGCAAATCAGGAGTCATATAGGATCAATTGCAGATAGATTTGGCGTAAGCCGATCGACCCTCATGCTTCGTGTACACGATTTTTGTGCCCTAGTTAATGTCCACTTGGCACACCATCTCACATGGCCTGTGGGGCATGCCTAACAACTGGAGGAAATCGGCTTTGCCCATAGTGGTTTCCCCAGAACCATTTTGGCAGTCAGTGGGTGCTACTTCGCCATGAGAAAACCTAGGGTTAACCCTAATGCATACCTGAACAGAAAGCAATATTATTCCACCATTTAACTGCTTTCTGTGACAGCAAGAGGCGGTTCTGCCATATCACTGCAGGTCATCCAGGCAGTTGGCATGATGCTAGAGCTTTCCACCAGACAGTGGTTGACACAGCTTTGGCTAAGGACCCGCAGTCCCTGGTCCCTGAGGGTATGCACATAATTGGTGATTCGGTGTACCCATTGCTACCCCAGCTAATGAAGTTATACAGGGACAACGGCCATGTCATTGCCCAGCAGAGGTGCTATAAACAAAAGCTGCACTCTGCCCGGGTAGTTATGAAGCATGCTTTTGGCCTCCTGAAAGGCAAGTCAGGAGGCTAATCTACCTTTATGTGGCCACGGTAGAAAATGTTAGTGTGGCTGTGACGGCCTGCTGCATCCTTCACAACATCTGCATTGAGCCTGTAGATCATGGCCTCGTTTCCCAATAACGATGGTTCTTGGGCTTAAGGCTTAAGATCGTTCTTAAAGGACGATGATGACAACAATGACTATGGCGGTGGTGGCGGAAACAGACAGGGCCAGGACCGCGACCGTTTGGCGGGTGTTGAGGCCCGTCGCAGTGTCATTACAATTTTCTTTTGAGTTTGTTTTGAAAGACTTGCACTTTTATGTTCAATAAACTGCACTTCCATTTGAAATTTACCACTTCTGCGTCTGTGTTTTTGTGTATTTAACACTTTCTCTTAATTATGTTGATATAGGCCCTGATGTCCGACATAATATGTTAGGTTATATTAATTTAATGAGCATATTTACAAACAGCGGGGCAGCACCAACGTGCTTCACATACATAATGAAAAGAAAATGGAAATATGAGGGACGGCTGTTATGTCGCTGGTTTCGCTGTGTCATGATGGTTACGTAGACGCACAGACCATATTCTTGCGCACATGGAGTAGTTTCGCTACAAGTCCTCTAGGTGTCTCCACTGTGCCCCGCCGCTAAGATCAATCTTAGCACGCTAAGACTACTCCAGACCACACTTTGAGTTACGTGTGATCCTACGATGGTTCTTAGCTAAGATGGTTTCGGGAAACGGCCCGTGGACTATACGATGGTGTTACGTGTGAGCTTACGTACTACTTAGGCTTAAGGGCTAAGGGCTTAGTAGTACTTAAGGGTTTTTGGGAAACAAAAAAAAACAAAAAAAAGATGTCGGAGTTGTGGTCCCTAGAGGTTTAGTCATCATTTTGAATGGCTATAACCAACCACTGGAGGTTAAAGAAAATTAAGTTGCGCCTTGTGTTCAAGTCCTACAATTATTCTGGTGTCTTCTTCAGTCTTAAATGACTGTTGTTTGAGCAGCAGGGACTCGCACACAATAAATAAAATCAGTTTTTTTTTCAGAGCATGTATTCTTAGGTCTTCACCAGAAGAATGCAAAAGTGCATGGGTGCAGATGTTTTAGTCCTAGACGTGGACTTTCCTCAGTACAAACAGAGAGTGAGGATTGAGCCATCCCTTAAAAGGGGTGTAGACACAGGTGTCTTTAATCAGAGGCCTATTGCCATATCACACTTGATCACGAGTCAAATATCCCAGATCCCCACTTACAAACATGGACACAATATGTACATTAAAGAAAGAAGGACATATCCAATTTCTCATTTATACCATTGGGGTGTAAGGTTTTTATATAATAAATTTACCAACATTTACGCTTAAGCAGACATTTGTCAAGATTACCACCTCGTTGAGTTGCAACAATTAGGTCAATGCCACAGAAACTCAAGTCTGTAATTGAATGATTGCCATCTGCAAAGTGTCTTGCTACTGCAGATTTAGTATCTGCTCTGGGGATGTTGCTCTTTGTGTTCATTGATTTTGCATTACCAACATACTGGATACCACATTCTGTGCATATTAAAAGGTAAAACATTGGTGGAACTACATGTAATAAATGTTCTAATTTTGAAGTCTTTTTTGTTACAAAGCTAGCACAATTCTGGCATGAAACAAAACCTGTGGCATTGTGAAGACATTCCAGGTGGATGTTTTTACGGTATGTATCTGCGTATAATACACATCTAGGACTGAATCGTCTGCACCTTGTACTTTTTGAACTTTTGCATTCGTCTGGTGAAACCCTATGAAAGAATACGTGAGTCCCTTCTGTTCAAACTATAACCAATCACTGCCTTAGAAATAAAACATTTTAAGAAGTTTAACACTTTAGTAACACTTCACAAGTGGGAAAGTTTGATGCATTTTATTAGTTTGGCCAACATTTAGCAAACATTTTGTTCTTGTTAATTGGCCAGTTGCCTTGCACGTCAGCAAGCGTGGCCAGCAGCTTTCGCTCAAAGGCCCTTCTCCTTCGCTTCTTTACTCGCCTCCACCTCTCCAGATCCGAGCGCACCATGGATTCCAGCACAGCCGTGCGGCGTTAAGCATAATTCTCAAACAAATAAAAAAAGCTGGAGGCTTAGCTTGCTGGTCTCCGGGGGATTGGTTTGTGAAGGGTTTGGGTGGAGGAACAGAGGGCACTCTGGCTGCTGCTGCTGCTATTTCTGCTGCTGTTGCTGTAGTTACTACTGCTGCTGCTGCGGTTGCTGGCTTGTGGAAGAGTGGGTATTGTACCCTCTAAAGCACTGCCCATCCCAGAGCCACCAAAGATGTCATCCAGTTTCTGTTGACAAACACATATGCAATCACACAGAACCAGTGTAAGTTAAAATACTTGAACAATAAGGTTTACATTGTACTTATGGTGTACACAATTGTACTTATGGTGTAATGCCCCCAGGTCACCCCATCTTCCCCAGTCGCTCTCGGATCCTTCATCCTTTTGTAAGTGACCAGCATGTTATGCTACTCACTGTGAGGAATTTATGCTGTTATCCCCTTTTAACAGTGCCCCTGCTGGGGATGATTTCCCTCCAGTGTCAATGTGGTCTGGGATAGGAATAGGGCAAGAGTAAAGATTGGGGTTAGTGTTAGGTATGTAAAATATACTGTAAGTACACAATGTTACATGTTGTTACATGTAGATACATTGTACACGTCACTGTTAAAAGTACTCAAAATTGTATCTTCCTAGGGGAATGTCTGATGACTATATACTTATTGGCAACAGGTGCTGGACAATCAAACTTGCATTATTAGTATTACAGCATTGCAAATTGTCACATCAGATATTAAAGCATGTACATGCAGTACTGTGGTAACTTTTATTGGAATGGTTGTCTCAAAAACCTTGTTGAATTGCAGCATATATTTAGTCACCTTGTTGCCCTTTTACTCTCATGGCTGTTAGGATTCTGTGCTCTGTTTATCTGTGGCCTCCTGCTGGTCGTTTTAAGTATGCCTGTCAGTTTTTGTGCCATGTGCTTTTTGTTGTTGTGCTGTTGCCACTCTTCCCTTGGTCACTCCCCCCATGATTCAATCTTGGTTTCAAATTGTGTTCACCTGTTACTTGCTTTGTGCTTATTGCCTGCCTTATTTAAAACTACCTTTCTGTGCCTTTTTTCCCCCTCTGCTGTGAGCTCCTGGTTTGGTGAGTCTTCTGCTACGGGCGCTGTGCATCTTCCTGTACTTCTTTTTTTATGAGTTTTTAACCATGTACTTCTTGGGTTCCTTTATTCTGTGGATTTTTTTGTTGATTTTTTTAAACTCTACTAAATGTTGCCCTCTGTTCCTGAGGATTATCTCAAAGGTTTTTTGTGCCTAGATCAGTTTTGCCTTTTTGCCCAATAAGACTCAGGATGTTTTTAACTGTTGGCATCCTGTTCCTGAAGCCCATGAAACACTTTGTGTGACTGAATTTGCTGTGTTTGCGCCCACCATTTCTGAAACCCTGACAGTGCGACCAGACCAACATTGACCCAGCAAATCCCAGTCAATTACAACAGTTTGGATTTAAATTGCTGCATTTTACTGACCAGTCATGGCATAACACTTTCTGGATTGAGGTTGCAGGCCTTCGGGAGACTTGCTGACGTACTGGAAGTGCTGCTTTCACACGCCTCTCCACAACTGCCCAAGTGTACCTGTGGGCCCTGTTGGACCCGCACCTGCATCTCCGTCTCAGCGTTGTGATCCAGGGTCAGCAGGAAGGGCCAGCTAAATTCGTAAAGGTCCGCAGAGGAAGCTACTGTCCCCAAGGAGTCAGCAACCCCCAAAGCCACTACCTTCCACAGAGTCTAAATTCGTAATGGTCCGCAGAGGCTAGCTACTGTCCCCAAGGAGTCAGCAACCCTAAAAGCCACCACCTTCCACGGAGTCTGCATTCATAAAGGAAGCATTCTGAATGATGCACACCACCAGAACGTTCAGTTGTTTGTGACATGGTCCACCCAGAACTGCCAGGTCCTCCATGGCTCTCTGCACATTGATTTTTGTCTCCCTCAGACCTGAAGCTCCACGCTGCACTGGCAGTGGCTGGTTCACCTACATCGGATGGTGCAGAGCCAAGTGGAGGGATGGCCATCTGAAGAGGTAGCAGATGATTATTACCCTTCATTGTGCTCATTTCACATACAGTACAATTCTCTTTTTGAACCCTGTACATATCCAGTATTCCCAACTAGGAAAAGACACACAGGCTCACAAACTCATAGGATATACTTACAGCAGATGACCCCTAGAAATGAAACGGAAACGCTGGCAATTGTTGTGGATTATTAAAAACCCAGCACCACGAAGAAAAAAAAAATGTATCTGCATTGGCAACCAAAGTCTTTCATCAATAAACAGTTATATTCTTGCAGTTCAAAAAAAAAAAAAAAAAGATATTTCATGCTGTGTGAAGTTTGTTTGTCTGTGTTTAGCCATTTTTAAAACATGAATAGCCAACACTTGATAAGTAGTGTAGAGCAACTATGAGCAGCAGGTGTTCTGGCTAATGTTTCCTAACGAATTAATTGACAATCAGACTTAGAATAAATTAGGATAAATACTACCAGGTGTGCGTTGTTGGAACCCATGACTGAATAGAACAATAATGTCAGGCACATGACTTTGTCGTTGAGCTACCGACAAATGACCGCAACATTAAGGAATGACTGCATGAAGCTGTTAAAACCTTTGGGATTTGTAAGAATATAATTTCCTTTACTGCATGTATTAGCATTGACATTAGGACAAGTTTTAGCACTTTAGTTCTGCCAGATGATTACCATACCTCAATCATTCATCACCATTGTAAGATTTCAACAAGGACAAATGCATGTCTTCAAAGGAAAAAACAATGGCATGCTTAATGGAGGAAATCAGGATAGATAGGCACTCTAAAAGAATCCCCAGCAGAGGTTGCATGTTGTGAATGCCAGGAGGCCAGTACTTCATGATACATTTCATTGTGCTGACTATACCAGTGACTAAGTGGATCGGGGCCACCTACCAGCGAAAAAATGCCAAGTAAGTAAGTGGCAGATGGCTGGATGGAAGGCTACCATCTACAGGTGCTGGTTATATAATTAGACTATCCTGAAGTTGTTTTATTTCAGTAATTACATTCAAAATGTGACACTTGTGTAATGCATACATTCTTACATTCATACAACATATTTCAAGTGTTTATTTCTTTTAATATTGATGGTTATACCTGACAACTAATGAAAACCCCAAATTTAGTATCTCTAGGGTTAGAAATTCGGAATATTGTGAAAAGGTTCAATATTGAAGACACCTGGTGCCACCTCCTCTCCTTTACGCTCCTCAACCTCTCCAGATCCGAGCGCACCATGGATTCCAGCACAGCCGTGCGCCATTAAACATGATTCTCAAACAAATAAAAAAAGCTGGAGGCTTAGCTTGCTGGGGCCTATTTCACAAAACCAAGATAAGGGATTAAGACGGGTTTACTTGGTCATCCTAGATGACTTTAGCCTTGAAGTCGTTTCACAGAAGAAATTGCATATAAGTTACCATGGGGATTTATACCTTGCAGCTAGCCTGCTCCCGACCAGGCTAAGAACCAGGATTAGTTAATTCTTGCCCCTTATTGGCTCAATGAACTGTCACTCAGAGTTGTCAGTGAACCTCAAGTAAAGAGACGCAGCCGGCCAGCCAGCAATGGTGTTAGCCAACTTTTAATGGCCTGTATGAAACACTTTGAATAGGCTAAATAAAACATTTTCTCTGCTGTTTATTATATTTGTCTGTTTGCTTATTATTATGCTTTTGATTTCTCAACCATTTGTAATCGAATAGTTTCTTTTATTTATTTCATTAATTGAATGAATAAGCAAACCAACTTTACTTGTGTTCTCAATTAAGTCGGTGATCACAGCAGTATAATGACAGGCTACACACGTCCAACACATTGCAACACAATGGCTTGCCCTTTTTTGCCCGACATTGCAGATGAGGAGGCTCTGCTCCGCCGGGGTGAAGTACTGCGCACGCGTCTTCTCCATTTCATCGCTCATTCTGGGATCGATCCATGCCGTCTTCTATAGAATGACGTGAACGCGCTCTTAACAGGATTTCTTACACCTGGCTTGGCCTAGCCGCCTCAACTCATCCGTGCTCGGCGTTAGTGAAACGTATTTAGCGTGTTTACATAGACAAGGCTTGGTCAAGCCCCGTTTTCGTCACTTATCTTGGATGTGTTTAGTCAGGTTTTGTGAAATAGGCCCCTGGGGGGTATTCCAAAAAGCGGGTTTACTGACTTAACTTGAGTATGTTAACCCAGAGTAAGCGGTAAACCTGGGTTTTCAGTTCCAAAACAGTCAGGTTAAATAAGTCACTATGGTAACATACGCTCTCAACATAACCTAGTAGGGGGTAGGTTTTGTTCAGGTTATGTTTAGGTAATCGAGTTATGTTCGGGTATTTAAGTCCAAGTTCAGTAAGACCGCTGCGAAACTCGCTACACAATGGCGTTTCCTTTTGATGAAGACCCAATCATTGACATTGAAGCCCAAATTATCTGTGCAATTCACCGTGAGAGGGTGATAAGACCACGATATGATATTTTGGCTTTCCCGGATGATTACTTGCGAGAGCGCTACCGTTTTTCGGCGGAATCGTTGATCTATTTGAACAACCTTATCCATCCGTACATTTCTAATGTGACACATCGTGGGTTTGCCCTGTCCTCTCTGCAAACAATGTGCATTGCTCTCCGTTTTTTAGGTACTGGGAGTTTTTTGTACAATGTCGGAGATGCAGAGCACATTGGCAAAGCAACTGCCTGTCGATCGGTGCGTAAAGTGTGCCTTGCACTAAAGCGCTTCATACATGACTTTATTCGTTTTCCTGGCCACAAACCTACGAGAGTCATCAAGACGGAGTTCCACCAACTGGCAGGTCAGCAACTCTTAGGGTTCACCAATATGCACAGAAATATTTGCTGTTGAAACATTTTATGACCATTGGCTATTGCAGGCTTTCCGAACGTTATTGGGTGCATCGATGGGACACATGTGCCTATTAAAGCGCCATCCCAAAATGAGGCGGATTATGTCAACAGGAAAGGTTTCCACAGCATCAATGTCCAAGTAAGTATAGTGAAACCGGTAGGCCTACGTTTCTTTCATTTTTGAGTGCTATCTTAGTGATCCTTGAAAACGTATTTTTCCCCAATTGCCAGATGATATGTGATGCTGCAAACCTCATAACAAATGTGGAGGCGAGATGGCCAGGGTCTGTGCACGATGCCAGAATGTACAGGGAATCACATCTGAGCACCAGATTTCAACAGACTGCGTTATATTCCTTAGACTATGTTATATTGAGTAGAATTGCAAATCTTGTTTAATCTTTTTATTTCAAAGGACATTCAAAGCAAATACATTTTCTTTGTCATTCCTATACATTATAAGTCCTTTTTGATTATTTCCCCATGCCCCCTCATCCCCCCCCCCCTCCCCACACACACCCACCCAGGGATAATCCAAATCATATAACAAATTAGAAATACTGTAACAAATTTTTTTTTAAATAAATACATAAAAATAAAAGAAGAGATTACGTAGAACAGAATATACATTCAAACGTACACACTCCGACACACACACTCGCGTGTGCCCACTCTCTCTCACTCTCTCTCCCACACCCACTCACACACACACACACACACAAACGGAGCGCGCGCATACCCACACGCATGGAGCGCGCGCACACCCACACACACAGACACACACACACACACACACACAGAGAAAGTAAAAAATAGGGCTATGTTATAAAGAAAACAAAAAAGTTAAAGAAATGTGTATGGGGGGCATTGCTTTCAGTCTCAAAATGTGCATATATTTAATAACCAACATAAGATTTATTATTAGTAGTAGCAGTATTGTTATTATTTATTTTATTTTTTTCTTTATGATGTGGAATACCAACGTCATGTCAAGGCTTAGAATCTACCTGTTCATATTTATCAAACCAGAAATTATAGGGCACCAGAACTCATCAAACAGATGGCCTTTATTATATTTCTCTAATGTCAATTTCTCTAAAGGCAAAAAAGAAGATATTTGATCCACAAGAGTCTTAAAAGATGGAGGTAATGCATTCTTCCAAAATAGAAGTATACATTTCTTTGCAAAATAAGTAATCAAAATGAATATTCTTCTTTTTGACTGATCTAGGACTAAGGTCTTTGTATCATTAAGTAGATATAGACTCCTGGTAGGTTCGAACTGTCTACCCAAGACTACTTCAATAAATGAATGTATTGAGCCCCAAAAGTTTTTTAACATGCTACAATCCCAAAACATGTGTATGAACGTCCCTTCGGCCTTATTACATCTTTGACACACACCTGTGATATCTTTTGATATTTTGTGCATTTTTGACGGGGTTAAATAGGTTTTATAGAAAAATTTGAAATTAGCTTCTTTGATTTAGAATTGCAAATCTTGATGAGTGTAGGCTACTTGAACACTGTGTTGTGTGTAATTGCAGGAGAATTTGATGGGTATCTCCTGGGGGATAGAGGATACCCTTGCCTGTCAACCCTCATCACCCCATACCCTGATCCAGATGCTGGTGCGCAAACTCGTTTTAACGTGGCGCACAACCGAATGAGGGTGAAGATAGAGATGACTTTTGGGATCCTGAAAGAGAGGTTCCAATGCCTACGTGGGTTAAGGGTCCGCCCAGAGAGGGCCTGCGACATCATTGTTGCATGTGCCATATTGCACAACATTGCAACGTTGCGCAAGGAATTACCCCCAAACATCGAGGAGCCAGTACCAGAGGAACCTTTCCACCAGCAGGAGGATATGCGAGATGGCCAGAGAGTGCGTAACCACATCTGTCACAATCACTTTAATTAAAGAAAAAGCAACACTCCTAAACACTTTTGTTGTATTGGTTTATTTAGTTCTTTCCCATAGACTGTTTCATTGCCTGAAAAGAGAAACATTGCATTAGAGATCGTACAATAAAAGAAGCATGCATTATTTGCTCCGCGCATCATTTCTTTACCTCAATCTTCAGTTTCAGATACTCCATCTCCAAATCTGCCTTGGTGATTTGGCGCTGGAGGTGTAGCCGGTAGAGTTCCTTTGCCGACATCTAAAATAACCAAGCGGCCATGTTCAGCATTTGATGATCGGTCCATGTGCGCTTATACTATTATTATTTCTTACGTTGCTGTATTGATTGGAGCTTGTCCCCCCAGAATCGGCCTCTTTTTCAGCCTGGAGGTACATATTCGTTTAACTGAAGTGAAGTATGAATGAAGGTAGAATAAGTTGCACTGGATCACGGCAAAGGCTTTACCTCTGACATTGTTGGGGGCTCCTCCAGGGCCGACACAGTCTGTTCATCATCCTATAGAAAAACGACAATAGGCTAGTGGCATGGGCTTAAGAGCCTAAAACACTGACTATGAAAAAACGACTTACAGCAGCAGCAGCAGCAGCATCAATTTCTGGTGGTGGCTGCTCCACCACCAGCAGTACTCCACCTTGAACTAAAAGAGGTTGAAATTGGTATTTTCGCGTAAAAGCAGCAATTACTGCACAGCACACAAGGAGGTTCCTATAGGCTACAACATAATAATCATGATTATTATAATTTAATATTTCCATTTCATATTCAATAAACCTGCAGTATAAGGGTAGCCCAATAGGTCACATTGGATACATGAAAGGCTGGCTATTACGCATAACCTAATAATAAGGACAAATACACTGGACAAGAGGGGTGTGCTCCTCCTGGGAGGTGGCCGGCTCCGATGATGTCCCCCCAGGAATCCCCTCCATCATCGGCCGGCCCCGATTCACGGACATCGCTAGCTCCTCAACAGGGGTGAGGGGCTCAGCTGTCCCAGCGCCAGTCCTCCGGGACTCTGCGGTCTTCTTATTAGCTTTAAATACAGTAGACGCATCTTGTTGGAGCATGACAGTTTAAAGGTCCACATGGGAGACATGATGTCCGCCTAGAAAAAATACTTACCATTTTGTACTATATTTTTATATTTCATTTTCACCTGCTTCCAGGTCCTTTTTTGCGCCCCGGGGTTACATCTAATTAATAAATCAATTAGATCAAGACAAGACAAGACAAGGAGTCTATTTTTGCAGGCGGCATCAAGATATGAAGGCAGTTTTGAACTCCCAGTTTCGCCGGGAACGCGCACAACACTAGGTTAACCAATACGGGGTTAATTGAGTTAATTCATAACCGGTGTTTTGGAACCAACTTCGCGGGTTTAGTCATCCTGGGTTCAACTAACCTCGAGTTCAGGTTTAAACTCAGTGTTTGTTAACCTTCCTTTCTGGAATACCCCCCTGGTCTCCTGGGGGTCTGGTTTGTAAACGGTGTGGGTGGAGGAACAGAGGGCACTCTGGCTGCTGCTGCTCCCATTGCTGCTGCTGTTGCTGTAGTTACTACTGCTGCTGCGGTTGCTGGCTTGTGGAAGAGTGGGTATTGTACCCTCTGGAGCACTGCCTACCCCAGAGCCACCAAAGATGTCATCCAGTTTCTGTTGACAAACACATATGCAGGATGTTAGATTTATAGAAGAGTGACCAATCACACAGAACCAGCGTAAGTTAAAATACTTATACAGAAAGGTTTACATAATTGTACTTATGGTGTAATACCCCCAGGTCACCCCATTTTCCCCAGTCGCTCTCAGATCCTTCATCCTTTTATAAGTGACCAGCATGGTATGCTACTCACTGTCGGGGATTTATGCGGTTATCCCCTTTTACCAGTGCTCTTGCTTGGGATGATCGCCCTCCAGTGTCAATATGGTCTGGGATAGGATTAGGGCAAGAGTAAAGATTGGGGTTAGTGTTAGGTATGTAAAATATACTGTAAGTACACAATGTTACATGTAGATACATAGTACACGTCACTGTTAAAAGTACTCAAAATTGTATCTTCCTAGGGGAATGTCTGATGACTATATACTTATTGGCAACAGGTGCTGGACAATCAAACTTGCATTATTAGTATTAAAGCATTGCAAATTGTCACATCAGATATTAAAGCATGTACATACAGTACTGTGGTAACTTTTATTGGAATGGTTGTCTCAAAAACCTTGTTGAATTCCAGCATATATTTAGTCACCTTGTTGCCCTTTTACTCTCATGGCTGTTAGGATTCTGTGCTCTATTTATCTGTGGCCTCCTGCTGGTCGTTTTAAGTATGCCTGTCAGTTTTTGTGCCATGTGCTTTTTGTTGTTGTGCTGTTCCTGCCCTTCCCTTGGTCACTCCCCGATGATGATTCAATCTTGTTTTCCCAACTGTGTTCACCTGTTCCTTGCTTTGTGCTTATTGTCTGCCTTATTTAAACCTGCCCGTTTCTGTAGTTCTGTAGTTTCTTTGTCCTTCTCTTCTGCCGTGTTTCCTTGCGCTACTATGCTGATTTTTTTTTTTGATTTTTTTTTTGGACCTTTGTGCCTGGATCAGTTTTGCCTAATAAGACTTTGCTTCTTGTTCCTGAAGACCATTTAAACACTCTGTGTGACTGAATTGCTGTGTTTGAGCCTGCTATTTCTGAAATCCGGACAGTGCGACCAGACCAACATTGACCCAGCAGATCCCAGTCAATTCAAACAGTTTGGATTTAAATGACTGCATTTTACTGACCAGTCACGGCATAACACTTTCTGGGTTGAGGTTGCAGGCCTTTGGGAGACTTGCTGACGTACTGGAAGTGCTGCTTTCACACGCCGATGGCCCTCTCCACAACTGCCCAAGTGTACCTGTGGGCCCGCACCTGCGTCTCCATCTCAGCGTTGTGATATGGGGTCAGCAGGAAGGTCCGCAGAGGGAAGCTACTGTCCCCAAGGAGTCAACAACCCTCAAAGCCACCACCTTCCATGGAGTCTGCATTCATAAAGGTCCACAGAGGGAAGCTACTGTCCCCAAGGAGTCAGCAACCCTCAAAGCCACCACCTTCCACGGAGTCTGCATTCATAAAGGAAGCATTCTGTGACGCACACCACCAGGACGTTCAGGTGTTCGTGACGTGGTCCACCCAGAACTGCCAGGTCCTCCCTGATGGCTCTCTGCACATTGATTTTTGTCCCCCTCAGACCTGAGAAGCGCCACGCTGCGCTGGCAGTGGCGGATGGTGCAGAGCCAAGTGGAGGGATGGCCATCTGAAGAGGTAGCAGACGTTTTATTTGCCTTCATTGTGCTCATTTCCCATATACAACTCTCTTTCTAAGCCCTGTACATATCCAGTATCCCCAACTAGGAAAAAGACACACAGGCTCACAAACTTGTAGGACATACTTACAGCAGATGATGACACCTAGAGATGACCGCAGGGGGGCAGCTGGTCAGCTCCTGAGTAAGCTATACACATTTATGGTCCCTGGGATCCCTTCAGCTGGCTCAGGACCCAGCACTGCCAGCACCCTCTTCTCCTCAGGAGTGAGAGGAGGCAGGCTGGTGCTGTCACTACTACCAGTCTTTTCTGTCTCCCTCCTGAGTGCTGCAGCCCTTTTTGAAACGTTAAGTTTCTGGTAAGGGTGTTAAGTTTTAAGATACAGGAATACGTTAACGGGTCCTTTCTGAAAAGCGGAAGTGTGACGCTTAATGGAAAAGCTGGCGATCATTGTGGATTATTAAAAACTTGGCAACAAAAATAAATGTATCTGTTGTATTTTTTGAAGTCTTGAACTGGTCAGAGACTTCAGTTGCCAATGCAGATATTTCATGCTGTATGAAGTTTTCGTTTGTCTGTGTTTAGCCATTTTTAGAACATGAGTGGCCAACATTTGATATGTAGCATAGAGCAACTATGAGCAGCAGGTGTTCTGGCTAATGTTTCCTAATGAATTAACTGACGATCAGACTTAGAATAAATTAGGATAAATACTACCAGGTGTGCATTGTTGGAACCCATGACTGAATCGAACAATAATGTCAAAGGCACATGACTTTGTCGTTGAGCTACCGGCAAGTGACCGCAACATTAAGGAACGGCTGCATGAAGCTGTTGAAACCTTTTGGATTTGTAAGAATATCATTTCTTTTACTACATGTATTGCCATTGACATTACGCCAAGATTTAGCACTTTAGTTCTGCCAGATGATTACCATACCTCAATCATTCATCACCATTGTAAGATTTCAACAAGGACAAATGCATGTCTTCAAAGGAAAAAGCAATGGCATGCCTGGTGAAGGAAATCAGGACAGAAAGTAAAAACTAAACTAATCCCCAGCAGAGATTGCATGTTGTGAATGTCAGGAGGCCAGTCATGATACATTTTATTGAGCTTAAATGAGCTTCAATGAGCTGACTATGCCAGTGAAGAAGTGGATCAAGGGTGCGTACCAGTGAACAAATGGCAAGCACTCTGGGCTGGATGGAAGGCTACCATCTATAGGTGCTGGTTATATAATTAGAATATCCTGAAGTTGATTTATTTCGGTAATTCCGTTCAAAATGTGACACTTGTATAATGCATACATTCTTACATTCATACAACATATTTCAAGTGTTTATTTCTTTTAATATTGATGGTTATACCTGACAACTAATGAAAACCCCAAATTTAGTATCTGTAGGGTTAGAAATGTGGAATATTGTGAAAAGGTTCAATATTGAAGACACCTGGTGCCACACTCTCATCAGCTAATTAACCCAAAACACCTGAAAAGGCCTCTTAGTCTAGTTCTGTAGGCTACACAATCATGGGGAAAACTACGACCAAGGCACAAGGGCAAGGCACAAAAAGGTCATTGCTAAAGAGGCTGGCTGTTTACAGAGCTGTGTCCAAGCACATTAATAGAGAGGTGAAGAGAAGTAAAAGATGTGGTAGAAAAAAGTGCATTGCTTGCAATAGGCATAACTGCACCCTGGAGAGGATTGTGAAACAAAACCTATTCAAATGGGGGGGGGGGGCACAAAGAGTGGACTGCAGCTGGAGTCAGTGCTTCAAGAACAACCAAACACATGACATATGCACGACATGGTTTTCAGCTGTTGCATTCCTTGTGTCAAGCCACAAACAAGAGACTGTGTCAGAAGTGTCTCGCCTGTGCTAAAGACAAAAAGGACTGGACTGCTGTTGAATGTTCGAAAGATATGTTCTCTGATGAAAGTAAATTTTGCATGTCCTTTGGAAATCAAGGTCCCAGAGTCTGGAGGTAGAGAGGAGAGGCACAGAATCTATGCTGTTTGAGGTCGAATGTAAAGTTTCCAGTCAGTGATGGTTTGGGGTGCCATGTTAACTGCTGGTGTTGGTCCACACTAATTTTCATTAGTCGTCAGTTATAATCATCAAAATTAAAGAAATAAATATTGAAAATATAACAGTCTGTCTATAATGAATACATATAATATATAAAGTCTCACTTTTTGAATGGAATTACTGATATAGATCAACTTTATGATATTCTAATTATATGACCAGCACCTGTATCCAGTGGAAGTTGGATGCATCCACTGGATAGCTGCTCTGCCTCAAGGAAACATTCCAGGATTAAAGGAACGGAACGTTGTTGATCGGTGGTTCCTGGCTGATGACCCTGCAGCTGACCCGTGGGCACCGGAGGAGGTGCGACTGACAGCACTGCCTAGCAGGCAATTCTTTCTGCCTGTATATACTACTCATAACTGTCTGGAAAATGCATCTGGCAGAAAGGGTGATTTTTTTTAACCTGTTACTGCAGATGGTCTCCTCTGAGTGTCTTAAACATTTTGTACATCAGACCAAAATTCACCCTGTGCTTCGTTTGCAAATTCCTCTGTTCTTAACAGGCTGTTCTCTTTTGGGATTCCCTTGTAATTG
The DNA here is from genome assembly GCA_030347295.1 of Setipinna tenuifilis. Taxonomy (NCBI): domain Eukaryota; kingdom Metazoa; phylum Chordata; class Actinopteri; order Clupeiformes; family Engraulidae; genus Setipinna; species Setipinna tenuifilis. The sequence goes on along the minus strand of CM059280.1, from coordinate 12,735,180 downwards.
CTATATAAAACTAAATTGATTGAACTGAAGATAAAATTATATGTTCAATTCAACACGGATCGAGCCAACTTGGACCTTGCTCATGAAGGCTGTTCAACTAGCATAAATCCAGGAGTTACCATAAGCCAATGTTCAGACACAGGCACTCTACACTCCATGCAGAAACAGCAGCCTGGTCTTTAGCCTACCACTGTAGGCCACAGTCCCTATACACAGGAAGCAGTCTTCAAGCCTCATGGTAAGCAAGATCAACATAGACTATAGGGTGACTCGTACCCAACTGTATTAAAGAGGCACTAGTACATCATTTTATTTGTTGTATCCATTAAAGGAGAAATATGGTGTAAAATGAACTTTTGGTGTGTTAAAACATAAGATGGTATGTTGGCTGAGGAGCAAAACTATGCTAGCCTGTTGCATTCGGAACTTTTTTTTTTTTTAGCGTTTTTATCGAAAAGGCTCACCATGCTAGTGATCAGGGCACAGAGGAAGCTTGAAGACATCACTATTTTTAAACCACTAAAAAAGCTCAAAGTAGCTCCACACTTCCTTGGATAACAAGGGCCGTGACATTTAAAATGAGGAAAGTGTACAGGTTGCTTATTAAACAGGCTGTTTGTACTGCCAGACTGAAATCTGCTGGACAAGTTAATTTTTTTAACGCATATGGAGGGCCTCAGCTATGTGATTTCTTCCACACCGCAGTCGTTTGGAGCTCATTGCACGAGAAATGTGGATCCCCATAGAAAATGAATGACTTTCCATAGTATCAAGCTCCCTGCACATTACATGTGGAGATACGGCTGTGATACTACCGGAAATCATTCATTTTCTATGGGGATCCACATTCCACTTGTGATGAGCTCCAATCGAGTGCGGAGCAGAAAAGTCTCATATCTGAGGCCCGAGACTTATTGACCAAAGCCAGTTAAATTGGGCCTACATTAGGCCTAAATGGCCTAAACCATGACCATGTGTGTGGGGGTGGCGGAGTGCTTGAGTGAGAGGGAGGCAGAGATGTAGCAAATACTGTGGCAGTTAAGGTGATGATACACAGGGCAACTTTTTGGGCAATGTAGACCTAAGGTGTATTAAAGTTCACTAACACAGGCGAACAATCGCGAACATTGGTGTACAGTTTTTCAGTTCCTCTGAAGTTCTTGGCTAATGGTAACGAAGAAAGGCGAACAGTCAGAGGAGATAGTGCTCCGCGAACAGTAATGGTATTTCATCACTGCTGTAAGCCCACATCGTGACTATGGGTTTGTTTGTGATTCAGGGCGATGTGAACATCTATTCTGTTAAACTAGTAGCCTAAAATAAGTTTTTGAAATCAATAAGGCCTGTGAGCAAAGTTTGTCTCCTGTCCATATAACCAACAATAAACTCTCTTAACCTATTAGACCTATAATGTCTTAGCTTCATTCTTACTCCCCCTCTTGATCTGTGCATCCTAAAATGTAACTTAGAAGGTGTAATCACAGTAGGTCGGCACACCTTCAGGCACATGAGTCTGGTTGGACAAATCAAGATATATTTGTCCAATTCCTTAAGCACATTATCAGTCACACCAACTGCTGCCCAAGTAACCGTCTCATGCTGATCCTGGATAGCCCCGAATCTTGTGTGGCAAAGACAAATGGGGTAGTGATGCTGACCCTCCCTCCCCATACCTCACATGAACTCCAGCCGCTCAACAAATCCATCTTTGGTCCCCTGAAGAGATATTACAACATGGTGGTCGATGGAAGGATGAGATCAGACCCTGGGAGGGTCGCCACCATCTACGACTTCCCAGGGATGGTCAATACAGATTTTATGTCCTCAATGTCGTGTCAAAATATCTTCTCAGACGACTGGAATCTTCCCTTTTAATAGGGAAAATTTTACAGATGCTGGTTTTGAATAAGCTGAGGTCACAAACCGACCCAACCCAGAGGACCTAGCCACACCTGCGGACCCTAACCAGGAGCCAGAAACATCTGTGGACCCCAATCAGGAGCCAGCTACATCTTCGGGTCCTAACCTAGAGGAACTACTACGGAACCTGGAACTCCCCTTTCAGTCCAGTCACTCTCTGGAGCTAATTCTGGTGACCGATCCAGGGGATATATATCTCCCGAGTCTATCGTCCCACTGCCAAAAGCACCACCAAGAAAAGTAGAACAAACAAGAAGGAAGACGGTTAAAACGAGGATTCTGACAGACACCCCAGAAAAAGACAAGTTGGAAAGGGAGTGAAAGAGAGAGAAAAGAAAAAAGCAAATGTCGGTAAGAAAATACTTCCTGTGTAGTAAAATTTTTAAAAAGTAACATTTTATAAAGAAAGCAGCTCTGATGACAACAGAGACATGTTATTAGATGACAACCCTGACAGCCCTTACCTGCCTTCTGATAAAGAGGACCAAACATTGAATGCCAGGGTTGATGTGGTGGCCAGATTTGCAGGGAAGAAAATAACCCACTACTACATTGGTCAAGTGATAAAACTGGATGATAATGAGATGGAAGCAAGGTTCCTTCAAGGAACCCTGTCAAGCCATGAGTCTAACAGGAAACCAACCTTTGTCTTCAACAAGAAAGATGAGGCTGTCCCATCAGGACAAGATGTGGCAAAGAAACTGTCCCGCCCTTTCATTGTTGGGGTGACAGCAAGGGGAGAGAGACAGATTATCTTCTCTTGCAACTTGCATGAGTGGAACATTGAGTAAAAGTTGGGGTGTAGTAGACAGGGGGAACACAAAAGAAAGTCGCCTGAGATTTTTGTTTTGGTTGAATTTACCCCACACAGAGGCTCATCCTAATCAGAATGAAAAATGCAAAAAGTGGCTCTTGTTACCCCTCTCTCCCCTATGCAACCTCTCTTTCTTTATCTCCCATCTATCTCTTTTGTTTTGCTTGCCTCTCAATCCCTTTCTCCCCAACTACCTTTCTCCCTCTCTCCCTCTTTGCTACCTCCCCCATCTGTCTTTCCAATTTCTAGTATATTCATTGCATGAAGGTTAGTGTAACTGAGGACACCCTGTGCAGCCCTGTCCCAGCCTCAAACCTGTGACCTCATGTTCATGTCATGATGTTTATTTAAGTTTAGGGATAAATAAGTATAATCTCAGGTCATCTTAAAAAACTCTAACTAAACTAAATCATTGATTGACTAAATCATATGCAGCAATCATAATAAGGTGACGTTGGGGACGATGTGACTAGCAAAGTGGCTTACAAAACCAGCAGTGAGAACAGCCAAGCAGTTTAAATAGCAGTGCCCGGTGTCATCTTAGCCAACAAGGCAGCAGGAAGTAGTCAGCTGATCAACCAAGCAATTTAGTTGAGTTCGCCAACGGCTGACAGCTTAGCTTGACTCCATGGCCTGCCAGAACCAACACAATGCTTGATTTTTTGTAGTGCCTGGGTTGTTTTAGTTACCTCTCGTCTCTACCAATCCACAAAAGGTAAAATCTGGGGCTGGACTGTGTGGGATGACTGCATCACAAACTAATTGTGTGTCACAGCAGCATCTATGGAGACTGTAAGCATTTAAGAATTAAGAGTTATATTGTGTAAACATAAACACAGTGGTGGTGGAAAGGGTGAGGGAGATGCACAGAAACTCATTAGCATTCCAGGAACATAGTCCCTAAACAGAGCACTTATGCACCACGGTGGTCTGACAGGGATTGGCACAGAGCTGTTTTTTTATTGTTTTGCTGTTACCAAAATGGCAATACCTAAAGAAACATTAAGGAACATGGCAGTTGCAAAAATAGAACCATTTTTGAAGTGTTTGGAGGGAGGTTTACTAACATTCTAATGCTAAGCTTGTCTACCTGGCACCTGTTGCATGACAAGCATACATAAAAGTAGTTTTACTTTCATATATGGAATAATAAAATGTATTAAAGGATCTTGAATCTCAAGGCAAAGACACTAATATAGATGGAGGGTGATTCAATTAGATACTAGATAACAAAATTATGTATGGGTCAAGTAGCTTTCTCTAATAACTCTTTGACATGCATGGAGTGTAATTAATTATGCAACTCCACATTAAATAGAGCACTGTAATAGCATAGTAATTCAATTCAGTTCTATTTAAATAGCAGCATGATAACACATGCATTTGTCTGTAGGCGTTTGATAAAGTACAGTTTGAGCTGTAGCTCAGCCAGCATTAAGGCAACACAGGCAAGCTTACGAAAATGTTCCTGTTTTATGTGTTTGTTTGCTTTTCATGAAAATAATAGCGTGGGGGCTATGTAATCAGCAGGGTGGAGGAATATGTACAGTTTGTCATTAAATACAACATGTAAAAACTCAGTGCAGGGTGGAAAACGTATGTGAACCCCTAGGCTAATGACTTCTCCAAGAGCTAATTGGAGTCAGGTGTCAGCCAACCTGGGGTCCAATTAATGTGACGAGTTTGAAGGTGTTGGTTAAAGCTGCCCTGACCTACAAAAACTCTCACTGGTTTTGCGATAGTTCTAGTTAGTTAGATAATTAACATTTAGCATATCTGTTTTCCCAGTAAGCTAGCACTAACACATTTTGTGGTAGCAGCACCATGATGGGGTAGCTTCTTCAATGAAATGTTGAAAATAGCTTACATTTAGCGCATCTAGTTTACCAGTAAGCTAGCACTAAATGTAGTTTTTAAAATGAAATGTTCCTAGATAGCTTACATTTAACATATCTGGTTTCAAAGTAAGCTATCACTAGCACATGTTGTGGTAGCTAGCATCATAAGCTAACTATTTCAGTGAAATAGCGCAAATCTAGTTTACCAGTAAGCTAGCACTAGATTTATTCTTTCTACTTTAATATTGTTTCATATATAGATCGTTAATATATAGATCAAATATCATCTACTTCATGCTATCCTCAAAACTTAGGCTACTTGACTGCATGTAGTCCTCTGGTTGAAATGTGTGGCATTAGTCTGTATTTGTTGTGAGCTCAGAAAAGTAGCTTTAGCTCTTCAGAATTCTAGACGTTATTGTGCATGTGATAAAGGAATGCAACATGCATGTAGGGGGTGTGGCCTCTGACTCTGCAGAAAAGTGTCCTACTTTAGTAAATTTGATTATTTTAACCAAGATTATGATACAATATTTTTTTCTACCAACTATATTGATGCCCCAAAACTTCAACTTTGATAATTATCAGTTTATTCCTGTTAATTTTGCAACCGTGGCCATATGGCAAGTAGTTAAATGCTCTGTCATGGAAACCGCCAAAACATGCTCTCCTACAATTCAGAGTTTGAAAGACTATGTTTTCTTCTAGCAGGCATATCAGAATAGACCATAAGAAGCTTATTAGCCTGCTAAATTAGCATGCTAATCTGAAGATAACAGGAGTCTTTCTTCAGACTCTTTTCTAAGTTAAGAGAAAACATAGTTGCTTGGCAACGGTATTTGTAATGAACGCTGTTGTGAGAAATTCATTGTGTCATTTTAGAAAAAAATATTGTTACATAGACTGTGCAGCAGAATGTGTCACATAGGGGCACTGTGGAGCTTCAAAGTGTGCAGTTGAGAGAGTTTTTTTATAATTGCTAACAACACCCTCAAGTGCTCCAAGCACACGTTGGCCCCTTAGGCCTTTTCCTGCTGATGTTTGTGCCAGGCATTCCCAAAATTCTTTGCGTTCACCATGGGTGATGACGACACATTAGCAATTTCTGTTACTTATGTTTGCAATAATGCATCAAAGTGGTACAGGAAAAAATTAAATTGTCTCATATAGATACAGGGTCTGTTGAGTCATTTGGGAAAATTAAAGCCCGGGATATTATTTGCAGCTTTATGGTATTATGCGATCAAAGTGAGTGACGGGTACATTAGGCATTGTTTATGCATGATTTTACATAAAAAAGAAGAGGTCAGTCAGCATTGTAAAATTGTAGGAAATGTACATACCGAGGGTAGCACCCTATATTTGTAGCAGTGTATAAAAATCAACTGATAATGTAACTTTAACATTTACCTTTGTGCCTTGCCAGAGAGCAAGCCTGGTTGCATTTAACTGCAACATCCACTAGATGTCAGGGTTTCACCATCAACTAGCCTGTGGAGGTCAACAGCATGTGAGAAACAACAAAGGAGACCAGACAGAAAGATGGGCTGTAAACTTTAAAAAGCAGACTCCTTATAATATTATAAAATTAGTTGCCAGCGTCCTACACTCTGTGTGTGTGTGTGCTGCTCCCAGTGTGTTTTCACTGATCATGGATGAGGTAAAGTGGTTATGTTGAGGTTTGCATTTGCAACCCTTCGTTGCATTGATGACAATCCTTGTGACTATGGTGAAGGTCTGTCACTTACCAGTCAGGGAGCTCCACAGCCAATTACCTTGCATACCTACCCTCTGCCCCGCAGAAGCACTGTGCTGCTCAGTTTGAATAGTTTATTTGGCTGGTCGGAACCACTTTGTTAGTTTTCCCTGTACAGAGCAGTGAATGTGCACAACTTGTGAATGTGCACAACTGGACTTCTTTTTAACATATATATTTTAAACTGAATGCCAAACAATGGACATCTAGGGGATTTGGGAGAGCAGTGTTTAAATGTGAATAATTTGGAGTGTTTGGATTGAAATTAGACTGTGCCTTGAAGTGTCACCTAAAGTGCCACCTAGAGGAAGAATAATGAAACAATTTCATTGTAATGTGATACCATGAATATATATGCTGCATTGCATCTCCAATTCAATATTTTTATTTGCAAAGACTTTGGAACATCATTATTAATTTTTCTACAACATAATTATTAATACAGCATGGAATATATCCTGGTGATAACCATGCACATATACAAGATAAAGTTATTATATAAAAAATATGTAATATTGATAATGTATATTACTTTGAAAAGTCACATGAACAGTCTGTGAGATTCAAAATATACACTAAACCATTACATATGCCAGCTCAGTGTTCCATTTCTGCTCTTTGTTATTCGGTGTAATGGGATGCCCTTGTACATGGAGCTTGGTCTGGCAGAGATCCAATAGACAGGATCTCAGAGGATCAATGGGTGTCTATCAAGACATAGAACCAATCAGATCACTGATTCTGATGACGTATGTGTAGTGACATTATTCAGTAGTTCCCTTTTTCATTGGCACAGCCAGGCAAGGAACAGCCAGAAATAGGCTGGTTGGCCAGACTGACCTGAACACATGAAATTCTATGCACCGCCATGGGCAGTATGGGCATTCCCAGGCTATTACTGTTTATACCAGTTCACAGTGACTGTGAATGTCAAATTACTGTATATTTCACAGTTGACAATGTTTTAAGCAACAGCAGGTGGCAGCAAAGAGCTTTTTGGGACGTAGGCCTGGAACAGTGAGTGGCATCACAGGCCAAACTAGAACCATCTTAAATCACAACTGGGGCTCTGTAAACACTGTGTAACATGAGAAAATATTTCCTTTTTCTCTGTTATTTGTTCAAATGACTTCCTGAGGCACCAGTAGTCATCCACAGCATTGTGTGGGTTGATTCAAAACGTTTGGCTCAGATCAAACCATCTAAAACTCCCTAAGGAAAGAAATGAAAAGAAAAAAAAAGAGAAGAAAGAAAAAGTGAAAAAAAAAGTTCTGTGCAGAGAGGAATGTTTACTGAATCCCACAGCTATCCAGCAGACAAAAAAGAAGAATAATATATTTCTTATTTCCTGGAAAACCAAAATATTTACAGGCCACTGTGCTGAAGATAGTTTCACTGTGTGTGTGTGTGTGTGTGTGTGTGTGTGTGTGTGTGTGTGTGTGTGTGTGTGTGTGTGTCTGCATACATTTATAAATTATGGTCTTCATTTGTAACACAGTGGGCTGTTAGGCAAGCATGAAAAGTGAGGTGGCCCAGTGTAAGTGTATAAGCCTGGCCTCTGGTCTACCTGCAGGCTGGCCAAGGGGCACGGTTATGCAGGAAGCCTTTGCAATTTCCTCTGGGTCCGCGTCACAAGCGCACAGCTACGCCTTGCACCCAAACCACAACCACATGGAGCCTCAAACAGCACAGGAATTTTCCCATTGACTTAAAAACTTGAACCCCAGGCCAGTCAAATCGGTAGGGGCTGCTTAAATAAATCACAGATGAGTCAGACACTATTGTCTTGGCACATTTTTTTTCTCCTCTTTTTTTTCTCCTTTAAAAAAAAGCCGTACTCATCTGTGATGATTATCACTGCTGTGTTGGCAGTGTTCGACTGATAAGAGTAATTTGTGTTTTTCTTCTCGTTGTCGGCAAAACAGATGTTGTGGGATCTCTTGGGGCCATCTTTCTTAGATGTTGGCATGTCGGAAAGCTCGCTTGTGTCGTCTGACTAAATAGCACACGGTCAATACAGCCCCCACTTTGTAGTCGGCATCAAAGCTTGCATGTGCGTGAACAAACAAGCGGCCTAGACTGCTATCAAACGCTAACCCACACGAGGAGATGGAGTCACGGGGTGTGTGCCTGCCTGTGTGCCAGCTCTGTGCTCTCATCTCACACACCTGCCAGGGAGACTGCTCTTGCGTTGACTTCTAACGTGTGAACTTGGGATCTTGTGACTGAGCTCTTACTCTCACCCTCACCCTCATGCCCCCCCCCCAACACCACCACACACACACACACCAACACCCCCACCCCCATCAGTCCTCTTGCTTTGAAATATTGAAAACCTGCCCCTGCTTTAAACGAACAACAGTAGCACACTTAGGACTGAGACTGACAATTGTGTGTAGAGAGAAGTAACTTAGAACTTGTACTTCAAAGTATTTGAAACTACAAAAGGGTAAAACCAAGATGTGGAACGCACTCTGTTTATTCTGAGGACATCTAGAGGATCTTTTTGGTACTGCAGTATTTGACAGTAGATGTAAATAGATGTAAGAAACCTGAAACCTGTCATTGAAAACCTATGCTCATTACGATTTGTTCAAATGCATTTGGATTTTTGGTTTTCAATATTAGACTAGGTGTCATACGTTGCTTTTTTTATGGATTTCTTATCAGTTTATCAGCAATGTATTTTCTCTATGCATGTACACACACATATATATTATTTATTCTTTCTTGTCCTTGCTTTTAATGGACTGCTTTCTGAGAAAGTAGACAGACTGCACTTCAAACTGTGCTTCGTGGAGAGCAGTTGTCAGTGGCACAAACGATATGTGATGTGAAAATCAATATGACATCTTCACAGCGAGCCTCTGTGATGGCTTCTTTCAGAGGGACTAAAAATTGTGCACACACAAAGGGGATGCTTTTACTTCATCGGGGAGTAACATTAATCACATTTCTGAAGATGCAGCTGTTGGTGTCTGTGGGAAGCGGAACGAGAGGGGAAACATAAAATTACCAGATGAGGATTTCTGATTGCCAAGTCAGTCTAATGAAGCTCTTTAGACTTTTACCAGTTGAAAACATGACGACTCTTTTCAATTAGATTTATAATTTCCCCTCATTTCTCACTGCTCTGACTGTGGGAGGAAGACAAATAGTATACTTGACACCAGACAGAGTAGACAGCTGTCATCTTGTGGTGCAGTTATGTAACTATGCTAACTACATTAACTGCATTCCTTTCTTCTCTCTCTGCTTTTCCACACTGCCGCATTCAGTAGAAAGTTACAAGCTGGTTCTAATCTCATGGATATTTTTTTTTTTGGGCTTATCAAAACTTTTTGTTTATAGACACATTACAGTTTTAAACATGTATACTTTATATCACCAAATGCAACCAGTTCTGTTAGTGAGGTCTGCTTCACCAGAGCAGGAAGTAGTGGGAAGGGAAAAGTCTCTTTAGAGAATGGTTGTGTACTTGCTGTTGCACAGTGGCTGGTGTCCTTGTGCCAAGGTACAATGGCAAAGCAAGAATTGGCTTTCACCTGGTGTACCTGCCTGGCCCCTTGTCCTCCAATCTGGAATTTGGAGTACACACACGCACACATGCACACACACACACACACACACACACACACACACACACTCTCTCTCTCTCTCTGTTCCTGTCTCTGTCTCTCTCTCTACCACCCCCCTCTCTCTTTCTCTCTCAAACACACACACACACACACACACACACACACACACACACACACACACACACACATACACACACACACACACACACACACAAAGCCAGAAGGCCTATAGCCAGGGGACAGTGGGGACCTCACATGAATCATTTATTATGCTCACACACCTGTGCCTGCTTACAAGGACAATTACACTCAAAGCCAATTGGTGCTCGGTGTTCAGGGTCTTCCACAACCCAGGTTATTAATTATTGTTAAACGATTGCACAGCTATTGCATGATGTGTGCAGTAAATTAGGCAACTTGGTTGTAAGCACAACAGGTAACAAAAATAGCTTGATTTATGTGTGTGCCAGCGATAATATGTAAGTACGGTTAAACAGCAGTAGTATTAGCAGTGCTTCTCTTTAGCATTGTAAAGACAAGTCATTTTGTGTCTAGAAATCGTTTTGAAAGCACTGTTGGACATAGCGATAGCCAATATGGCTGTGTTTGGAACAGATGTATGACATGGTCTGGGCCTCGTTTTGAGGACATGGTGGCTTTTGTACCTGTGATCATGTCCTCTCCCCATCACTGGACAGGGAAGGAAAGGTGATATGTCACACACACACACACACACACACACACACACACACACACACAAGAGGATATCCACTTCATCGTCTCTCTGAAATGGCTCTCATGCTCCACTGCTGTCCAATTTTATCCTCCAGAGCTGCTCCCCTGACAGCAAGAGCAGCATCCTCCAGAAGAAGGGAGAGTAAAGAGAACGAAAGACAGGAAAACACAGGGGTACAAGCTAGAATGAGAGCAGATCAGATTGCCCTGCCTTTGTGTGTGTGTGTGTGTGTGTGTGTGTGTGTGTGTGTGTGTGTGTGTGTGTGTGTAGTGTTGTGTGTGTGTGTGTGTGTGTCTGTGTGTGTTTGTGTGCGTGTGTGTGTGTGTGTAGTGTTGCATGTATGTGTGCGTGTGTATGTTGTGTGTCTGTGTGTTAATGTCTGCGTGTGTGTGTATGTGTTTCCTTATGACCAATTATCCTGCACCAATATTATTGCAGTATTATCAATAGTAGTGCAGCCGGCGGACCCAGGAGGCCTGTGTGGAAAGCGAGCAGCTTCAGGGCCGAGCGAATAAAGCGGAGTGTTTTCATCTCGCCCACTGTTTGTTTTGGCTTTATGTTTGTGCAGTCAGCTCCGAGTTTAGCGAAAGGCTCCAGGGACACTGCCGTTTGCCACTGTGGTATTTCTAGTGGTGCAACAAAACATAATCAAACGTAACCTCCGTTAGAACAATAAAGGTCTGATTTTTTTCCAGGTAACACTGAATGCAGTAAAAAGGATGCATTTGATTTGAGGGGGCGTAAAAGACTCTTTCATTCTGCTAACACAATAAAAATGCAATCTGCGTTACAAAAAGGGATCTGGTTTTCAGGTAGCACTGAATGTGTTTCAAAGATGCATTTGATTTGAGAAAGCCCAAAACACACTTTCATTCTGGTTTGATATATTTTCCTACTTTATTGCTGCTGACCTGTAGCACCATTAAGCTCAGACGTGTTTCCAAGCGGGGAGGGGTGACACTGCCAGCAATTTCACATGCTTCAAGTTAAAACTCTACACAACTCTAAACATACATACTGATGTGAATGAATGGACTGCATCATGGTGGGAGACCATTCAGTGATTTTTCTCCAAAAAGAGCCTATCATGTGATGATACATGTGTTTCCACTTCATAGGGTAGGCATGAGAAGCGCTCTGCACTGTTCAGTGCAGTGGAACATTGAGGGCCTCAGCAAAGTCTCAGATATCCTTTTTGAATATATTCATGCAGGCCTGCAAGTACAGGCTGAGTGAATGGTAGGGTAGGTTAAGGATGATCATTCAGAAAGCACATACACACACATGCCTCCACTCACTAAACGGGGCTTTCACAATCTACCTTTTCACAGAGTTGTTTCCTTTTGTTTCAATCAAAAAACATTTCCAGGTCCTTTTTTCTAATCCTGTACTTGTTTTTTTTTGTTTTTGCTTTTTGTTTCAGTTTTGTTTCTTTCTCTAGTCACTGAAGTTTCTCTAGTCAAAGTTGTTGTTGCCCAACACCCCCTTCCTAGACCACCATTTCTAACTAGGCCTATTCACTGGCAATACACATGAAATATGCCCTAAACGTATGTATTCAGGATTGGTTAGTTAGTGGCTGACACAACAGTCTTTGGCAACACTGGTCCTTTAGCTCTTTGTCGAAAGAGAAAGGAAGACAGTAGGTTTGCATTGTCTGAGGCAAACTGCATCTAGTGGTGTTGTGATGCTATTTTTGTCAGTGTGTCGATGGCATTTCGAAGAGCCTGGAATTGCCTTCAGAGACCCTCTTTCCTGATAAAACACACAAACAGACACACACACACACACAAGCGTGCGCAGGACAGCGAGTGTGGCCATAATGAACTGGAACACTGATAAAGATGCTCCTGCATACTAATGTACACGCAAAAGGGCAACAACACGCTTATCGGGGCGGTGGGTTTGTTTAACAGTGATAAGACCGCATTTCATTGTCCTGCTCAAATATTAATTAAAAAATCATGTTAGATTTTGAGGCATAAATGGCTGGAACTAACGTGATTATAAAAATGCTCTGTGTTGCATGGCTAATGGCTATGGGTGGCTGGGGAATAAAACCTGTTAGCCAGACAGCTACGTCTGAAATGATACCCAACAGGCTGCCCGGCTACTGGCCCCTGGAATATAAATCCCTGTTGCACTTTGTACTCATCCATTTTTAATGTGGGGACGCAGCTGGAGATAGGGGTAGTGTGTTTGTGTGTGTATGTGAGAATGTGTGTGCGTGAGTGTGTGTGTGTGTGTGTGTGTGTGTGAGTGTGTGTATATGTGTGTGTGTATTTGTAAGGGGAAGATGGTGTTTCAGTTGCCAGATTTTTTCCCTTTGCCCAGACAGATGCTGATAGTGGGACCAGTCAGGACCAGTCTTGATTCTGGAGGATCCGCCTGCGGATCTCAGCCAAATCACAGCCATACCAGCTTTACCCTCATCCCTGTAACATTCACACACTCACACACTCACTCACACACTCACACACTCACTCACACACACACACACACACACACACACACACACACACACACACACACACACACACACACACACACACAGTATTAGCAGTGTTCATGTGGTATGATATTACACAGCTGGGAGGTGTGGGGCCTGGAACTTCAGCTATTCGGCAGGCTGGGATGCATGGAGGCCTGAGCTGTGCACGGAGGCCCAGACATTCTTGAGTGGGTGGCTTTCGGAAAACAAGTGCCCAGAGGACCATGGGGCTTTGTTGCAGTATCTGCTTTTCCCCTCCCTAGTCTGGCCCGGCTGGAGAACATATGGAGGGGGAAGCGGATCCCTACAGTGTGTATGTGTGTGTGTGTGTGTGTGTGTGTGTGTGTGTGTGTGTGTGTATGTCTGTGTGTGTCTCTGTGTCTGTGGTTAAGGGACTGAAGACCTGCAATGTGTGTGTGTAGTGTGTGTGTGTGTGTGTGTGTGTGTGTGTGTGTGTAAAGGTGCATGTGTGGGCTAAGGTCTGAGGCCTAGGGCTCTGGATGCCAGAGAGGACAGTGTCCGTCTTGTCACACGTGTATTGTGTGTCAGTAAGGCAGTGGATAGAACAACATCAAGGCATAAGGTTAAAATAGCTGACAAGCTGTTTATTTCTCTAGTGAATTTATATCTTTGTAATTTCTCTGCACAGCAGCATACAGGGAATTGTGACAAAATATAAATAACAAAATTCAACAGTGTTTATTTTTCTCTTTTAATTTAATTACAAACCTCAGTTAAAAGTGGCAAAATTGTCTAATGTCTTTAACATATTCCATTCTCTCTCTCTCTCTCTTGCTCTCGTTCTCTCTCTTGCACGCCTCAAGAATGTAACATTGAACAGCAACTTAAAAAAAGTATGGATATCATTATTTACAACAGTCACCTTTTGGCGAACAATGCTTGGAGCTTATTGGAAAGTCTCTTCCATGTGTTGAATGCAATGAAAGAAAAATACAATTATGTTATACAAAGATCAAAAATACTATTAAAAACCCTTATTATAAATGGCAGCACTATATTAATAAACTGCTGTTGACATTTTACATGTAAGTACAAAATCCTGTTGAGGTAGTACCCTCTGAAGTCACTTAATGTTAAAATACTGAATTAACATCACTAAACTTTTTTATTTACAATACAGCAAATCTATGTTCCTTACTTCATTAAAATTGTATTCCTTTGGTAAACACAACTGTTCGACATGTGCAGTCCTGCAAGACTCAATTGTACATTCACAATATTTTGCATCTATTTTTTGGATTCTTTTTTTAATGATACATTATGCAAAAGGGGAAAGTATGCTGTTTTACAAAAGCTCTTTTTTATTCATAACATTCATTCGTGCTATATTCCCACCACTGACTTGGTAAAACTGCCACATTGACTCTTGGAGAGTGCTTCCTACTTCACCCAGCAATTATTCGGGGAAAACAAATTAATAATAAAAAAAATAAACAAACAAACAAAAAAAGTGGAATATATGATACAGTTGAATGGGAAGTGTGCAGCCTAAGAGAGATACCCATAAGACATTAAATCCAGTGTGTTACCCTGGGTCAGGGATGTAAACATCAAAGGTACCTCACATTGGCCTAATAAACTTATTCCAAAATAAGCCTTGGCAAAGAAAACAACTATTTCTGTCAGTAATGTTCAGAGTAATTTGGCAGGGCAACTATTGATTATGAAGTTACTCTGAAAACATGAATGCATAACAGAGACCCCTTTGTGTGTCTTTTTTCTCTCTTGAACATATTAAATGTCAGTCCCAGAGGGAAGTAAATTGCGTGGTGGACTGCATGACGGGAGGAATGGGCTATGAATACCATACCAAGAGCACTTCAGTTTACACAGAACTCTAGTATTAAATGTTACAGAGATGGAACATTCTTAATGTTGTTTAATGGCAAACTTAACTTTGGTTTTAAAAGACAATAGAAGGAGTAAGCTTGGCTTACATGGAAAATACTGGGGGTTAACATAAATAAAACACCTCCAATGTTCATGACAACTAGTATACTTCCCCACGTAAGAAAATAACATTGTTTATTCACACAAAGTGATTGTGTACTGTGGATTTTGATGAATAAACATCTAAACACTAACGAGTGAAAGAAAAATATATACTTTTATGAATAACGAATACAATAAACTATGGAAATAAAGTATCTATAAAAATATAAGAGATTTTGGAAAAAAAGATATTTAATTTGTTTTATTAAATCCTGTAGCATAGCAGTTAGGACTGGGAAAGCCGCAATCGAAACAGTCATCTGAAAGAAATGTTCAGTGCAATCAAATTTAGTTTATTTACTCGACGTATGAAGCTCTGTCTTTTAGAATATTTTCATTCGCTTACCACCTACTGCCCTCCCTCCCTTTAATGGTCGCTGGGCTGGTTGATCTTTGGAGAGTGGACAGTATTTAATTGTGTGTGCATTATCCCCGTTGGCACTGCATAACGGACATGTGTAAGCCCGGAGAATGGGACACACAACCCTCCCGTCTGGTGTTTTCAGTACGTGAGAGCCGTACACCTCCTCCGGCGCTCCGTTATTCCGACAGAAGACGCAGATCTTGGGCTCCTGCTTATTCCGTGCCGCTGGCTTGCGCACCTTCCGCTCCATGCCAAACAGATCAAATCCCGTGAAGCTTCCTCCAAAGCCGAGGTCTCGGTCTTGCTGAGGAACGCCCGCGCTTTGGTTCTGGAAGGGGCTCAGTATGGAGAAGCGCTCTTTCAAGTCGAGGATGGAGGTAGGCGGGGGACTCCCAGAGTGGCAGCAGCAGTCCAGGTGTCCGCCTTCACCGCTGGCCGAGATTACGCACGCACACGCAGGAGAGTCGTCCAAGCCCAGCGTTGCTTTCAAGGACTCCGTGATGGAGTTGGGACTTTGGGGCACAGTGTGCTTGTTATTCTTCGTGACCAGTGTCGACAGTCCGAGATAGTCATTCCAAAAATTAAAGGTATAGTCATAGGGTGTGCGCGCGTTCAAATAATTGTGGTTTAAGAAATCCATCTTTATCTTTTACTTTTAATGTATTCCGTGAGTTTTCTGTTTTCTTACAGAGTTCTCCGCCAGTATGTAGTCAAGTCAACTGTGGTCAAGTCCAGTGCCTTTCTTGGGAAGCTCAATGCGTCAGCAGCACAACAGGCTGCTGGTTATAAGGCTCCCGGAGAAGCTGAAAGGAGGGCGGGGCTCTTTTCAAACCAAGTTTATGATCAGGTTGAAACCATGTTTCCTCGAGCTCAGATAGACTGATAAAAAATGCAGGGGCTATTTTTTGCAGACAGGATAGGCGATGAGGGCTACGATCTAGAAACTTCCAGAGAAATGACATATCCATATTTCTTCAGCGGTCTGAAAATAAACGGTTACTAAACGACGTGTTGTATATGCTGTTGCGAAATAGTAGCCGTGTCCCAATAGCGTACTGTACCAGTTTGTCAGTTGCTAGTTTCTGAAACATGAAACGATGGCTACTAATAAATTTGATAGCAGATACGCATTTCCACTTCTCACTTTACAAATAAAGTACATTATAGTCGATCATAACAAAGAACTTCAGCTTGAAGCAGGAGCGTAGGCTACTTATGAAAATCCACTAAATGCGACACTTGTCGTGTATCAACAAAACAACACATTTAAACATCGGCTTTCACCACGCTACATTTTCTTCATGGTTTTAAAAACTACGCAGTCACCTTGTTTTGGTGCATGTATAGAGGCTCTCGGGGATACTTTGTTAGAAGGGCTTCGGTGCAGAAACTTACCATGTATGCACATTATGTAATAACCTCGCTGTAACATAATTGTTGTTATCATGGTACTAAAATAACAATGTCTATGCACTACCAATCTTTGCATCAACATATGCACGCAAAAGAGGTGAAGTCAGATGTAGGTGTATCATTTTTTAGCTAAATAGCTTATGATCGAATGTCAGAAGATTTACTTAGGCCCTGGTGTTCTTTTATGGTGTTCCTGCTGTGGTTTTGGCACTGGCTGAAAAGCCACAGCCTTGGAGAGGCATTGTTCTACAAGCTCAAGGCTGAATGAAGGCAAACTGTGTTGCCCTTAAAGCAATCCTCTGCAAATCCCTTTCCCAAAAAATACTGGCCTTCAAGTGACACACGGGGAGCTTCACGGTTAATGAAGTCATCCAGATTTAAACACGACTCTCATCTGCATGTTCCCTTTCGCACCGAGAACAAAGAAGGGAGGGGTGCTGAGCAGAGCAGCGAAGGGGAGGGGGGCTTCCCAGGTTTGACAAGGTGCAGACCAGCTGATGAATGTAGGCAACTAGCCACAGACAAAGAGATTTTTCCCTCGCTAAAACTTTAATCAATCTCAGCAGAGAGGTTTGGGGGGCGGGGACGCAGACCATAAACATAAATAAAGCCAGCGAAGAACGCACAGTGGGTGAGAGTCAGTGTCATTTCACGCAGCCCTCCCACGATCCCCGCTAGGTCCCCGTCAACAGTGGTGCGTTTACAGTGAGCTACAGTGCCTGCTGTTCCGCTCTTCTACCACTGGGGGTCTTCGTGTGCCAGGCACAGTGTTGTGTTTGGGATGACGTCATGACGCGGGTGTGTATAGGCACAGTATATTCCAAGGGCTTTTGTGAGTATCGGTGACATGTAAGGGAGGAAAATAAACACGTGATGAGAGCCGCCACCGCACCACCACAACTGAACAACAACAACAACTGGATCTGCCATCCTTCAATTAAGACAGACCTGTCTGTCTATAAGGTTACACACAGTAAGAGTTTCAGCCAGCATAGACTGACAACACGCAACAATAACTTACAAAGACAAACTGTGGAACTACTCAGTGGCATAAACATTAAAAGAGAAGATGTCATCTTCCATAAATAATTTCAACAGTCAGTGTCAGTACCCAAGTTCCTGTTAAACATGTTCACACTGTGTCTTATTTTCCATCAATATTAATCATCAAGTTATGCTTGTATCACGCAGTGGTGTAATACGGGTTTCATGTCACAGTATACACTCTGCTAATTGCACCTTAATAAACAGACACTTTTTGACAGATGGCTTGATAGGAGCTCTGTCTGCTGTTGCAGTGTGCTTATTAAAAAGTCACCTAGAGAAACAACATGCCAGCCTAATGATGACTTTAGCGATTGCTGCTGTAGTCCCCTGTGTGTGTAGTTTTGGGCCCCTAAGAGTAATGTGTTTGTCGATAATGGTGCATTCTACAGCAGCGGTTTGGCTCTCCACCCCGACCATGTGCTGTTACACAAGAGCTTCCCCCATCAGTATTAATTATCTGCCTTCACGGAATGCGAGCAAGCGAGCAGTGGGGTCCAGCTCCGGCGCTGCCATAAGAGGCACTGTATTTCTAATTAAGAGCAGAGGAGAGATTGTTGAGCCCCAGCCAGCCTGGAGGATTAAGGCTATTTTAAGGGGGGAGGGGGTGTATTCAATAGAATGCCATACCTTGAAGTTTAGCGAAGCAGAAAGTAATAAAGAGGATGGTCTTTGTGTGGACATGCTTTGTTTAGTTTTTTTTTTCTCCCTCTCCTCTCTCATGCTCACCTGGATTCCAACCTATTTGGAGGAATTAATGTT
Source organism: Setipinna tenuifilis (assembly GCA_030347295.1). Classification (NCBI taxonomy): domain Eukaryota; kingdom Metazoa; phylum Chordata; class Actinopteri; order Clupeiformes; family Engraulidae; genus Setipinna; species Setipinna tenuifilis. Next base: position 12,716,451 of record CM059280.1, on the reverse strand, counting down.
TAGTTCAATTGTTCAGATGAAGGCTTTCTCATTCCTTCTTTCTACAGCAATATATATAAAAGAGTCTCTTTTGTTTGTGGCTGTAAATAAATGACACATAACATCCCATAAAAACATATCAACAACTGCACCTACCCTAGACTTTGTACACACACAAGACATTAGCAAACATTCTCTGAGTCTAAAGTTTCCTACATGCTCTGAGTATGCAGCTTTTGTAGAGGCTGCACTAACACACACACACTTGCTGCTTTGCTATTCCCCAGTGCATCGTGGCCATCATTAATAATGAATGCAAGGAGCATTTTTGTGTGCTAATAGTCAACTAGGAGAAGGCTTAGCTTCCAGAAAACACATCTAACGCCTAATTCTTTTACATCATACAAAACTGCAGTCAAAGCTGTTGCAAGTGGTTCAATCCAGCTCCCAATATGACTTTCTCTGATTTATTAGCACTATTAATAATGCAACAGCCAAGGCAGAGAGTCCTGTGGTTATTGCTCAGTATTGCACTAAATGATGCATTATGTTCTACAATGAAGAGGGAGAATACTAAATGTCGTATCTACAACCCCCCCCCCCCCCCCCACACACACACACACACACCCCTTCAGAGCAGTTCTGTGTGTCCTTCTGTCTATTGATGTCCCTCATTCCCTCTCTCTTTCTCTCTGTCTTCCATGCAGAGTCAGAGCTGTCTTGAGAGAGAGGAGCCTCCTGTGCGTAGGACACCTAATACTCATAATGATGTGGAGTCTGCCCGCCAGTGCCTCTTTGGGACATCTCCATTTCTGGAGCCCACTAATATGACTGAAATATTAATGGCTGTGTCATTACTTAATTTTGTTGTGACTCGGAGGGATTAATACTCATCCATTAAGTCGGTCGCTTCTTCTCGACCGTCTGGGAAGAGCCTCATTCATATTACAGCGGGCGAATAAGATTACGAGGTGATGATCTATGGAGCCATGGTGCCGGCCACCACTGCAAATTGATTTAGTGGTCGGAATTGACAAAGTGAATATTATATGAGGCTGTAGCTGACCAAGGGAAACGTTTACTTTTAATGAGATATATTGTTGTTCCCACCAGTGCAAGTGTAACGATAAGTCATTTGTTGGCCACGTTCCCCTTTTACAACCCAAAAATAACTGGACGTTAACAACAACAGAATTATCTCAGAGTGATTCATGGGTTATAAAAAGCTTTAAATTCTTGCATTTTAAGCAAATAACCAGCCTGGTGCTGAAACAGTGCTTTTCATTATTACATAAAAAGCTAAAAATTGAATCATTAGCCTCCAAATGTGGTGTGTGAGCTCGTGCTTACTATGCAGAAGAGCCCGTTGATAAGGGAATGTAATGGTTACTGCAGATTACTGCTCAGTATTCATTCACTGTGGCCTGGAGTACAGGGGACTTAGGGCTGCAAACTATTTTTTAAAAATGTGCAGTATTGCAATAGTAACGTGCACCATGCATATCACAAAACATAGCCTAACTGCAATAAATGGTACAGCTCCTAAGCTATACTTCCCTGCTCTGCATATCTGCACCTGGCTCTAGGTGCCTACCCTTATAGCACAGGCTAGTCACTTTCTTGGGTCTAGCGTTGAATATAAGCTGAAAAACCTTAAAAATGTACGTGTCATTTTTTAAAAAGTTGTTCATCTCAAGTCACAGCATAATTTTTAATATTCACCTATGTCACACTTTCCTTATATTATGCAGCCCTAAATAGGACACAGTATTATTTTGTGTTCTTGTGCTGGAGTTGGGAGCTGTGAACCGCTTGAGGATAGCATAGTCTACTGTCACTGTAGTCTGCCATCACAATAGAGACTTTATGTTTCCAGAGTAAATCATGCACAATGAACAGGAGGCCTGGATGTTGCAGACTGTGAACCATTTAGTTAGTTTACTGAAATGACCTAATCTGCACTAGCAGAAGTGTTACATTTGTTCAAAGGAAGACCTGACTCACATGTACCGATATACAATCCTATAAAGGTAGGATTGGTACAAACAGTAAACTGTTTGACAAGTGTATGGAAAAGTGTATGAAGTCTGTCTTGGCCCAAGCAGACGTTTAAATGTAAATCACATAATAAAGAGAGAGTCAGCTGTATGTATATGGAGTACAACTACACTATGGGACAGACATGTGATTGGGCACAAGCGGTTGTAGTTGTGCAGCAGGGTTTCGGCTCCCACCCATGAAATCTCCTGTCTGTTTAGAGACTGGAGGAGAAAAAAAACAACCTCCAATTGAGTTTTTCCCCCCTTCTTTCCTGTTTGCCTAATAGGCCTCCACAAGCAGATGACTACAATGAACATCCATGCTGGCCTACTTTGCATATAAAATGGCGTGCCCATCTGTGCTCTCGGCCTTACCCGCACACTTCCTTTTAAGCTGTCTCTTTGTCAGGCCCTGGTCAGCAGATGACCACATGGAATCATTAATATCCATTAGAGCCAAGTGTGTGAAGATGCAAATTCAGCCATATTCACAAATTTAATAAGGGAGGTAATTTGGTCTGGCATGATAGATTGCAGTAGGGATTTGATAGCATACTATCATCTAAAATTGGGATTCAAATCACATAATGTATGGCAATTTTTCCCTTAAATCAAGAATATCTAAGCCCCGCGGAGCCTTAATGAAACTCTTTGGGAGACAATATCAGGAAATGTGATAGCGGCAGCCTCAATGGCAATTTCAGATTGACAAAGGGTGTACTCCTCTATGTATCACCAACCCAGGATCTCTTTCTCTTGTGTGAACAAACATGCACACACACACACACACACACACACACACACACACACACACACACGCACACGCACACACACACACACACACACACACACACACACACACACATCAACACAGCAATCTCCTCAAGAAGATTATGAAGGGCCTAGTACAAAAATTGAGAATTGATAGCGAAAGCCTGTAAATGGAAATTATTTTCACTTCAATATATTGAGTGTGGAGCTTATGACTTTGTGTTAGAAGAAGCTGAGGGAAAATGTGTGTATCACGAGACTGTGCTTGTCTGTATATCTGTATCGACTTAAAGGGGGAAATGGACACAGTGTAATTGCATATTAAATCCAGAAAGGTCATATTATATGCACGCTAGTCTACTGTACATACACGCCCCATCCATGGGGAGCCCGTCTCTGTGTATAATAAAGGCAGGGAGTACGTGAGGTAGTCAATGACAAAGCCAATGGCACTAGAGATAATTGTGAGCTCGGGAAAAAAAAGAGCAGTGATCTAATGACTAGCAACACATCGCTACAGTGGCATAATGCCTTCCATTTAAGGATTGGCTGGTCGGAGCAGCTATGCTAATTCTAGCTATAATGGAAAATAAGGGTGCTCGCGCCTGAATAAGTTCGTTTTTTTTGTGGTGAGCTCCATTCAGCACGTATGAGCCAGGCAATGCTGGCTCGCTGGCATGACTCCCTGGGCCTGATGGGCTAATTCAATTGACGCTCTGAAAGAGGAGTAACGGCTTTGACTCCCGCAAACGAGCCTTTGTTTTAACAAAAGGCAAAGAGGATAAAAGACACAATCAAGTCAGGGTATTATTGATACCACAGCTCAAGACACTGCTCTGCATCAATCCAAGATTTTTATTCTCCTGAATTTCACTTCACAATGGCCTCTATGTAGACCATGTTGATGCAATCTGGATGTCATTTGCATCAACAGTCCATTAAAGCAATGCACCCAAGCAGAAGGGGATATATTTTTTTCATTTTTTTTTTTCAAGGATTATCAGTTAGCTTTTTTTTTCACGTGAGACACCATTCCCTGCAGTCCCTGGTTGCACATTTGTACCCAGGAGTGGGAAGCTTCAGTAATTGCCATCCCCTTACATCTTTAGGTGCAATACATTATGTGTAATAAGTTGATTAAAACGTTATTCCCTCCCCCGACTCTGTGATGAGCCTAATTCTCGTGTAATGAAGACTATTAATATTCTGATACCATCAGAAAGAGAAATTCCCGATTTACTATCAGCGGGAGGATGGTAAATGATTGCCTCACCAGGCAATGAACTGGAAAGACAGACGGTAATTAAAGAGTGGCTCAAACCTTGTTCCACAGACGGTTTTCCTCCAACGTGTCCTCAGTGTAATGGCTATGTATGTATGCCTGTGCCAACGCCACAGAAGAGAGAGACAACAATTACCTTTAAGAGGCTTAGAGGATTGAAAACTGTATGTTGAGGAAAAGAAAAGGGCATTTTTTTTTAAAGAAAAAAAAACTACTTGGCCTTGGGTCTTTTGTTCGGTTTGTATGAAAATAAAATTAATTGGCCCAGTTTTGTCTCCTTGGGCTGGACTCTACTATGAGCTCAGGAGACTGACCCAGTTGAATTAGTATCCCTGGGGGTCCTGGTTTTCTGCAAGTATAAAACAAACACTTTTTAGCCCACAACAGCAAACATAGAAGACCTCCACCACAGCACCAAGTGCTACATTATATATATTTATAGAAAGGTTTTATTTAAATCCTCACGCTAACCCAAACAGCATGTTCAATACAGGGAGGGGAGGGGGAGATCCATAGCCACTGGCTGGCAGGTGCAACCGAGCATGTGTCTCTCATTACACACTGACAATGTAAATGTATTATACACTGACAATGTAAATGTGGTGTGTGTGTGTGTGTGTGTGTGTGTGTGTGTGTGTGTGTGTGTGTGTGTGTGTGTGTGTGTGTGTGTGTGTGTGGCTTAAGGGGAGGGGGGTGGGCTGGACTGAGTGGGTGAATGGATTACTGTGCAGAATCTGCTCAGCATCTTTGTGTGGTGCTGTTCTTGACCAAGCTAAATCCCAGGCTATGCAGGTCTGAATGCTGCCGCAGCAGCCTTTTTCTTTGTCTGTTTGAAGTTATCCCTTATGCATAATGGGCAGCTAGCGTACACTGACACTGCATGGCTCCTATTTGTAAACAGTCTTTGTCCTTATACCATAAGCCTTATTCAAATTGTATAATGTGGTATATAGCCTAAGACCTTTGGCTGTATGCTTATTTAATATAGTACGGCACTCGATTACTGATCTTGTGTGCAAATCTGTGTTTTAAACTCCAATAGCAAAAGTCTTGTTTCTCACACCCATATAAAGACCTAAAAAGCGCGAAAGAATAAAGAACACACATCCACAGGTGTCGAGTGTCTTTAACTTTGCATTTATCAGGTTTCGATTTACCTGTTGATTTACCTGTGCATTTAGCTGTCTACTTACCTTTGCCTTTTCCCCTAAGACGCACCTGTTTGTGCAAGAGAGGCCCTTGCTAAGTCCCTGACGGATGCGTCTAAGAGCCGCTCACTCCCCCAGCCTCCTCCTGGGATGCTCGGATTTTAATGCGTTGTTTGTGTTTGGTGCAGAGTACGCCTCACAGGACACCCACAATGCACCTGACACGGACACAATGGCGCCTTTGTTGCCCCTGGCTTAGACTGGGAGAGAGCTAACCTTTCCTCCCATCCTTTCATCTCTGTCGGCTCCCCGGCTGAAACATGGGCCGCCTTTGACCAGCAGCGGAGAGCCCAGCTCAGGACCCTGTTACCGTGTTTACGATGGGGTAGTGTGCAAGCCTGTACCTTTGTGGTTAGAGTGCAGAGCGTAGTGTGTGTTTGCCGTGAAAGCGGTTTAACATTTTCATGAAGGCAGCCTGTGCCGTGGTATGTTTGCTTTCTGATGGCAAGCTTGTTTGAAATAAAAATGCCCAGTGCTATGAATGCACCGTGGCATTATGTGGATGATGTGTTATTGCGGGCAAAAATTGCTGGAAACCGAAAAGCTGAAAGGCGAACTGCTTAAACCAGCAGATTTGCAAACCCTTTGTTTTACAGTCTGTCCTTCCCCAGTGCAATAATACATCTGGCAGGACCAGAGTACAATGAATATGCTTATTAGCGGATATGATCATGCTGAGGGAAAGCTTCAGTACAACACTTAATCTTCTCCATCATCCTCCTTCCTGAACCTTCCTGTGCAAGCACCGACATCATTAGTGCGCTGGTCTAGGTGATTGATTTAGATCTAAGCTCAGGCAGCACTCTGTGCGTGTGTGTATTTGTGTGTGTATGTGTGCATGTTTGTGTGTGTGTGTGTGTGTAAGAGGGAGAGGTACTCTTTGTATGCATAAGTGTGTGTGCCTGTGTTGCGTGCGATCATATGCGTGTGCATGTCAGTGTGTGTATGTGTATGTGTGTGTGCATGCATGCATCCGTTCAAGTGTATGTGTGTGTGCGCCCAAGTTCATGTTAATGTATGTGTAAGGGTGCGCGTGAGTGTGTATGTTTATGTGTGTGCACTTCCTCCTATGTGTGTGGGAGTCAATCAACACCTTCTGAGTTTACAAGCACCCTGGTGGCACACAGACAGGAGGTTATGCGAGCAGACTCTCCATATGTCTTTTGACAGATCCATGCGGTTAGCTGACCCTGGGGTCTGTGGAGACACACACACACACACACATGCACACACACACACACACACACACACACATGCACACACACACACACACACACACACACACACACACACACACACACACATATATACACACACATACACACACACACATATACACACGCTCACTCGGAGCATTAGGGTGCAGTACCACTGAGCTCTCACCCTCCTGTCCATAACGAGGACCTTTTCCAGATGGAGAGCCCATTACCCTACTCTCTGCTGTCATAAAAGATTCCCTTGTACTCTGGCAAACTCAGCGAGATGTGGGCTCGGCCAGAAGCAGCCATCTCCTGAAATGGACCAAATGGTATGTGACTCTGAAAAGAGTGATTCCGCGCTTTAACTTTGACAGCAGCCCTGCTCCTAATGGGGTCTTAAAGCTGCGCGCCTGGATTACTGGCAGGCCAAGAATGTGATGTATGTATACAGTGGCAATGCACTGATTAGCTGTTGAGTGTGTGTGAGTGCGTGTGTGTCTGTGTGTGTGCGTGTGTGTGTCTGTGTGTTTGTGTGTGTGTGTGTTGTTCACATCAGTGGTGTTTTTAACTGATCCAAACTGGATAGCGGCGGCATCTCATTATTGGGCTTAACAGTACATTGTGCCATGTGGGACAAATAATAAAAAAGGGAGGCATCCTCACTTTGGCGTAAAATACATTCTTGGTTATCAGTGCGAAAACCTGAACGTTCTGAACTGCATCGGAGAGAAAACAAAACATTTATATTGGAATTCCTTCCACCGCTCACAGGTTTTCTGGAACGCAGCAGTGTTTGGATGTTGTCACTCCAGCTGTCTGCTTCCATTGCGTTCAGTGCGGTCCTAAGCTCCCGTGTTGGCAGATCTGCGCCTGGAGCAGTTCCACTTCATTGGAGCAGCTGTAGTCTGCGTAAACATGGCTCCTCCGAGCCCTGTTTATAATAGTCTCCGTCAAAGACAGCAAATGTGCATCAGGGAAAATGTCACAGCCTTATATTTCATGTGTGTGTGTGACAGAGAGAAAGAGAAAGAGTAAGTAAGTGTGTGTGAGTGGCTGTTTGTATGTGTGTGTGTGTGAACTGTACTGTATGTGTTGAGTTGTTCCTTGAGAAATCCTTTTTTCGCATTACCATTTAACTACGGCTAATTTACGCCCTGATCTCCGAGACGCGCTCTATGCGCTGAAAAGACCCAGTGGCGGTACAGCCCACAAAAGCACCAAGTATCAGATTTGGACAGCAACCTGTGAGGGTTGGTAACCCGATCTGGTGAGCTGTCCAGAGGCAGCTTTGCGAGAAGAGAGGGAGGGAGGAAGGGAGGGTGAAAGGGAAGGGAGGGCAGGTCCCTGTCGTGTGAAAAGCGCCGGTGTTTTCCAGTCGAAGAGTTTTCAAAGCGGCCGCTGAGTTTTGGTGCTCCTGCCTCCCTGACAGGAGCCACCTGTCCGCCCCTGACCAAAGTCCCTCAACCTGAAAGTTCACCGTGGGGGTCTCGACGCACAGTGGGGAGCCTTATATCCAATCTGCTTCTTGCATGCCGACAAATATGTGGCGATGACAGACTTGTTAAGGAAATTTCGATCGCTGCCCCTCATTAAGTTTTTAATGGAGACTACATTTAGGGGGAGGTCAAGATGCTTAAGGGCTTAGGGATCAGAGTGCAGCTAAGCCATACATTTCAGATACTTAAAGGGTAATTTGGTGACCAAAATACTCTCCTTACATTAATGTCTAAGTTTGTGTCAGGCATTAAGGCAGAGAATGGCATCTTTGAGGAGACCTGCATGTCTGGGATTATTCAGTAAATGACTAGCCTCTGGTTTTGAGAAGAAGTTACAATAAATCCTTCATCATGCAGACTGAACACATCAGAGGCATTATAGTCGGTGGGTAATCGGTGACTGAAAAATGCACTCATAATATGAACACTGATTTGGGGTTTCAGCATAAGGTTAACATTAAAACTAAATTAATGCAAAGAGAATGCGTAGTAAACGCTAACATATGCTTCAAAAAGATCTTTAACTAGAGTAACGGGGGTCAACCAGAAAGTCACAACACACTATAATATATTACAGGCTAGCAGAACACAATATACATTCTTGTGAGATCTTATTTCTGCAGCAGGTTCTCCGGTCTGGGGTTTTTCCACTGCCTGAGCCTTGCCTGGTCTCCAGGCGAGTGTAGTGGGGAGGCAGGGAGAGTAGGTGGGCGCAGTGTCACACAGAATTCCTGCTTAAGGAGTGTCAGTTGGCCCTTTGTTCCCCAAAGAACAGCCTCTGTTCTGCCCAAGTGATTTGCCAAATGGACATCCAGCGTTCCACAGCCTCCTATGACATCTCACTACCATATGGTTCAGTAAAGCTGCGGGGTATTGGATACCATGGTGTTGTAACATCCTATCTGACTCTTTTTTTTGCAGGAACAAAAAAAAAACAATATTCTTTTATAGCTTGGGACAGAATGTACAGTAGTTTTGGAGCACATTTACGAAAACATTGCAATAAAGCTTTGGAATAGAAAATTGTCAGACTCACAGCGAGTATTGCTGCCAGATAGATAGAAGCCAATTTCTAGCTTTCCAACTTCTAACTGAATCTGCACTGAATGCAACTCTGTGGATGAGCCTCACAGATAGTCAATCTGGCAGACTGAACAGGTTATTAAGGGAGTGTAGTGTTTCCTGTTCTATGTAACTGTGTATCGCTATATGTCGCATAATGTATAGTATGCTTAACAGTGAAATGTGCACTGCAAAAGGGGAGTCGTGTCACCAAGACAGCGCTTCGACAGACATTCAATATTATATCACGGGACCAATCATCTTGTTAAACTGGGTGGACAGAAATTGAAAATGCTTTCAGATTTTCTGATTTCGTAGTGTATAGGGTCAAGAAATGCAATTAAATGCTGCAATCCCTATAATGTTAGCTGTAATGTGAGAGCCAATGGATATCTCAAATAGACTGAAATGGGTAATGCAACAAGACAGCAGGCCAATGAGACCAAGATAGGGAAAAGTTCTCAGATGTAACCCTGCAACTGCATGCTGTGTGTGAATGTGCATTCATGTGTGTGTGTGTGTGTATATGTATGTGAGAGATCGTGCATTCATGTGTGTGTGTGTGTGTGTGTGTGTGTGTGTGTGTGTGTGTGTGTATGTATGTATGTGTGTGTGAACGTGTGTCTGTGTGTGTGTGTTTTTGTGTGTGTGTGTGTCTGTCTGTGGCAAAAGTGTGCTCACCGTCATCCTTATGTCTCCCTATAAGAGTGTTTTCCAGATGCCATGTTAGATTAAAGCAGCTGAGGGACCAGAGCCATCGAGCAGCATCTGACTCAATTCCACAGTGTGTGTGTGTGTGTGTGTGTGTGTGTGTGTGTGTGTGTGTGTGTGTGTGTGTGTGTGTGTGTGTGTGCGCCAGCGACAGGAGATGTGTGACAGGTGCAATCTCCCCGTTCTAATTTAAAGATTTCTGTAGCTCATCCGCCTGCCGTGCTGCAGCCAGTTTAATTCAGCACCAGATGTAGAGCAAGCCTGCTAAATGCTCTTAAGACATCCTTTGGCGTGCTCTCAGAAATTGTAAAAAAAAGGTACATTAAAACAGTCTTTGAATTCTGCCAGTCCATTACCTCTGAGAGTCTGCACAGCATGATTTCCCAGTAGCAACTAAAGAGAGTATCCTTTCACCACAAAATGCCTTTTGAAAGTGAGCATATACTGTGTGGAAAGCGAAGGATAATACAATGACCCTGCGCTGCAGTTGAAACACAACTGAGATTCAGAAGTGAGACAACTGACAATCTCCCATTTTATCTTTTTAAATTGACGAGGAAGTGATGAGGATGTTGCGCTTCTTTTTTTTTTTTTTGATGAGTTGTCTCTGTATTTTTTTTTTCAGAAAGGAAAAGAACCTGTCCCCAGCTTATTTATTTCTGAAATAGCCTATGGATTAATGTTGTCTGGGATGATGAATGCATGAGATCATAAATATTCATGGTGGGCTAAATAGTCTCGACTGACACCAGTTATAACAGTTGCACTCTGGGAAGGAAAAAAAAAACCTATTTGGAAAATTTACATAAGGCCGGTAGGAGATTAATCACTTTTGACAGCTCGGACAGCTTTGAGGAAAGACGCTTGAGGAGCCCAAATGGATCTTGACCCACATATTTAACACATAAACACACGTTTTCATATTTATCTGGCCTGGCCATTAGGACCTTCCTCATTCAAGTGGCTCATTTAAAGTCACATGCACTTTAATGAGCCCAAGTATCTCCATATCTAGAGTGGTATGTCTTATGTGTTTTTATTATGTCTTAATTATGTCTTTTACTACGTGTGACATTGACATGAACAGCAAAGAAAGCTTGTCATTGTACAAGTACATTTTTTTTACTGTACACATGTCAATAAACTTGAACATGAACTTGAACTATATACATACCTCTTTCTTTAATGGAAAACAAGGGAGAGTAAAACTTGTTAAATATACAGTGTGTCAAAAAATGTAAGTAACCTTGAAGTTGATGTTTCTGTGTACTGTGTACAGAAAATGAAGTAACCTTGAAGTTGATGTTTCTGTGTTTTAATGTACATCACACTTAAACTAAAAATATGAGTTGTTGCATCACTCATAAAATATTCCTACTGATGGCCAGCAGCAGAATTCATCTTCACTTATTTAGCAACAGATTCAGGCGAAGGCATCCAATTCATCTGTGGCCCCACTTGCTTGTCCTGGCAAGAAAGCTCAGGCTCTAAATTAAGTAGCACAAAATCGACTGGCTGCCTCGAATAAATCACAGATGACTGTCTGACTCTGTGTGTGTGTGTGTGTGTGTGTGTGCATGTGTGTGTATCTGGAAGTGTGTCTGTAGGTGTGTGTGTGTGTGTGTGTGTGTGTGTGTGTGTGTGTGTGTATCTGTAAGTGTGTCTGTAAGTGTGTATGTGTGTGTTGGAAACCCATACCACAGGGAAGAACCGATCCTCATAGCAGATATCCTTATGTAACGCAGAGGAAACCAGGGATTAAAAGAGGGTTGTGTGGTAAGAGTGTCCAAGTATAACCCTCTGCAAAGTATACAGTTCCTCACGGACGTTGATTCAAAGGGGCGAATCAAAGGGACTTTTGTGGCAGTTGAATCCAATAATGGAAAGGTCACTAGATATAGGAAAGATAGTGCAAATATCAATGCCACAGGTCGATGGGAGCTTTTATCAAGAAGATGAGTGTTTGCACAACTCAAGTTAAGATGGAAAAATTGATTTCCTCCCAAAGCCGTCTTTTAAATGCATGTATGGAATTTTTAGGAAGCAGTGGTATTTGTAGTGGCCGGTCTTTGTTTTTCCTGACCCCTGTTTCAGAGAGGCCTTGTCAGACAGCTACAGAAAACAATACGTGTCAGGTCTTTCTGCTCTGCAGGTGTTTAACAAAATGGAAGTCAATTAAACTGGGATTTCCCTGACCTTTTTTTTCTTACTCTTGCAAAAGACCTGAATCTAAATCCATGTCAGTCTTTCTTCTTCAGCATGCAAATCTCTTAAGTGGTTCATTTCAAACTATTTGTGGGGCCAGGAAAGGGGAGGAACAAATCTCGGTCTTAGTTTGATGTCGCTGCCTGTCCAAAGGAGGATGAATGACTGACCTGAAAATGGGTGAGTTCTTCACACTAGGGGGGGAAGGGGGAAAGCTTTTGATCTATCCACCACAGAAAACACCAGCAGGCCTTACAAGACAGGTCGACCATGTCACATCCAGTGCACTGAACTAACAGAAGATAATTCTGCCTCCCACCCCTTAAAACCCTCCTTCCTTATCCTGCTGGGTGTACGGACCCCCCTCTTTTCATCACAAAAAGGAAGAAGGAAAAACAAGGTTCATTAGTGACTAGCTTGGTTAGTAAGTGGATTCGCATACAGTCGCTTGATGTGCTCTGTGACTAAGAAAGAGGCTAGCTTGGACCCCTCACTGTGATGCTCCTAAGTCTTCTCTCTGAGGAAGAAATTTGTGTATATTTGTGTGTGATTTGAATCTATAAACCTAGTCATCAGTCAGAAGTACACTGAGCTGCTTTTAGAGAGGAAAACGGCATTACAGTGCATTAAAGATAATGACCGAAAAACTGTCATCTCCAGGGCAACTGGTGCATTCTTTTCTCTTCCGGTGTGTTTCCCTTTTGTATTAATGTTGGAGACATTAGGAGAGAAAGACATCAGGCAAATTAAAGCAAGGTGACTCTAATCATCACAGAAAACTGTCCAGTTCCCCAAAGGAGACTATACAGTATGCAGTCCAATATAGAGCATTTTAGAAACGGCTATTTGTATTTGTGTCATGCTTCGATGTGCTACTTTCAATATCAACTAAGCTTTGGTGAGCAGGGAACCACATCACTTATCAGTCTAATCATTGAGTGGGAGATGGTTAATCTGTAAAACCTTCTCATTTCATGCCTATTCATCCTGAGTGTGTGCTGGACATTCTAGCTAAAAATACTGTGCATAATGAGCAGAAAAGAAGTGCATTCACGTCCTGAACTCTCTGTTGTGCCTTACACAAAGATGAAGGGCATTTTGTCAAGACAACATACATTCATTTCATCCCATCCAAATCATAGGCATAAACATTCATTATGGATTTCACGCTTTCGCGACTCCCCCAGCCAAACGTGGCTTCCTGCGTCCCTTTGTCCCGCTGCTGAAACACACCCTCTGCCCAAACAAAATGGACCATGCAACATTGATTGACACAGAGGCACAGGGTACAACAGAGAGGCTTAATGCGTAGCAGAGGATGATGAACTCCTCCATGCAGCACGTACTCAGTGTCACATCTGTCCAAATTTAACTAATCATGTCTCCAAGGCGACTATTTGCATATGTTAATTACTGAATCTAAAGTAGGTGGGAAGACCAATTCGCCAACACACAAAGCCTGTTTCAAAAAGGAACATATGCATAATAATTATTTTGTGAATAATTGTGTTTGAGGGGATACAATCTGACTTGATAATTGCTGTGGCAGAGTTGCATGGCTCACAGGGCATATCTGATTTTGAAACACAAGAGTGGAAGATTTAGGAAATACTTTTACACAGAAAAACATCGCATATCATTTACTTTCATCCAGAACTGAGCTAACTACATGGAGTGTGTGGTAATAATAACATGCTGTGCTAAACATTATTATGTTTCCTGTGTGTATTTTATGTGTGTTCTTTTTTACTGTTGTTAGTGTTTAGTGTTACTGTTAAATGATTTTTAATGTCACTTCAAAATATATATAAAGCCATCAATTTAAAGTGTTTTAACACCTTTTAAATAGTGCTTTGGTAATTTTTTTCCCAGAAAAAGTCAGTTGTGCAAGGTAGCTTTCATGCTATCATGTTTCCCTCATTCCAGTCTATTGTTTGCTTTGGTGCAGTTGCCGTGGCGACGGAACTGTGGGCCCCTGTCAACGGGCCATACCACTGCGGGTGGAGGGGTGTGTGGGGAGGGTGGGGGTTTACAAGGGGTGCTGACGGTTCACTGTGCTGCATGCACTCAATTCTCCATGGCAATAATGTACCCACATCTCCCAGCCCATAAATCTGCGGGTCCACAGGCGTGCCACTGACACAATGCCCTTGTGATAACACTGTAAGACGCGTCTGCATAGCAAGTCCAGAGCAACACACCACTCAAGCGCAGGGAGGATGGAACCTGTCAGGATAGTCATCATTGTGTTATCATGCTTAAAGCCAAAATAGTATCTATTTAATATGATTAATACATTGAAAATTCAAGTATAGTGCTTTGTGTAATGCTTAATAAAAATGTCTTTTGTCTGGAACAAAATATTGTTCCATTAAACTATTGCATTTTTAAGTGTTATTTAACTGTATTTTTAGCAGATACTCGACATGTTGTATGCCTGGCAACAGTAATAGTAATAGTAAACAGTTACTCTTTTTTGAGCAAATACTAATATCACCTCTCAGTGGCATTTACCCTGTTGACATCAAAGCGCTCACAGTAGAAAAACACATTGTACAACACCTCCAGCGCCTCTCACCCACCCCTCTCCCTGCTGTTGACGGCCAGGTCTTCAGTCGCCAAAATTACAGTGTGCTGATTGACCGGTGGCCTTCTGCCACACCTCCAACCTTTAGACAACTTTTAATCATTTTTCTCTCTCTCTCTCTTGCCTTCTGTTCTCTTCTATTGTCCTCTGCTCTCCTTTTCTCTTCTTTTCTCTTCTCTCTTCTTTTCTCTTCTCTTCCCTTTCTCCTCTCCTACCTCTGCGGTGTGAGCCAAGTCAAAGCCCAAGGTGCAGCTGCTCAGGGAACCTTCAATTTGTTTCAATAAGGCTTGTTGGAGAGGCGACGGAGGGAAAGGGGTTTTGTTCATCTGGGGTGATGAGGGGGTAGAGGGAGAGGCCTGTGTGTGTGTTTAGCCACTGCATTCTACTCTTCATCTAGTGAGGCAACCGACAGGAATACTGATAGCTTTTTTGTTCTCCCTCTCTCTCTCTCTCTCTCTCTCTCTCTCTCTCTGTCTCTCCCCCTCCAGAGCACAGATGGAGAAAATGCCTATTTGATTTGCAGAGTGCATTCTCCCATCACCACCACGTATACTCACATGTACACACTCTCTCTCTCTCTCACACACACACACACACACACAGAGTTGAGGCTTTGGCTACCCCTTAGCATGAGGGCAGCCGTATTGGCTCTGCAGGGATCCAGGTCACATCTGTGTGTGACTCACGCCTTGTGTAAATTAAACTCTAAGAAAAGAACATCTAGTCAATGTCAGAAGCGTTGGAAGAGGAAGACAATAAAAGAATGATTCATATGTAATCAATAACAAGGCGAAGAAGGACATAGATTTAGGTTTCGTTTTGCAGCTTTGTCTGTGAGGGATTCAAAGGATGGCCCAGATCAAGCACTATGCACAGGGTGCTACCCATACTAAGTGATGCTGTTGTGTAACATGCTATCATGGGAGCAAAGTTGTTTAGAAGCAGTTTCAGATGATCCGCTTTGAAGATGTGTCTGTCTGAAGTGGATAATTGAAGTTAGTGCGTTTTGTTGAAGCTGTCCTCATTACATTCATGCAATCATGCATCTGTAGGGTTTTATGGACGCTTTCAAAGGCTACAGATCGCATCTCCTTGGGTAAAACATCCTCAGCTGTGTGTGAATCCCCAGTATATGTGTGGTTCAAGTTTGAAAAGTCATGCCTATGAACAGGCAGCAGCTCTGCATTAATCTAAAATGTATTAGGTATTATTCACCATATTTATTTTGTTCCTGTTTTTCAATTCCCCCTTGTGCAGGGATCGGTGGGGTTATCTAAATGCTAATGTCTCAATGCATTAAAGTGAAGACACAATCGGTTTCACTGATACAGGCAGTGACCCTTTTGTGACAGAAACATAGGAAGAAAAAAAGAAAAAAATCAACAACAACAAGAAAGAAAAGTCTGTGAAGGGTTTTTATCTGTGAGGGACGAGAGAATAAAAGTTGCTCCTATTTTAGTCGACATTCTGTTCGTCAGAGACCTGGGGCTCTTTACAATAGGCACAAGATTCAAATCCCAGATAGAGTCAATCCTCTGCCCCCTTGCCACAACAGCGAGGCAGGGTGTTCAATTTCTTGCCTCGGGTTTCCAAACAAAAGGCTGGCAATAAACATTTACAGCTACCAATAGCCTATCTAACTGATGGATTGTGTGCTATTTATGCTAACAGTGTCAAATTAAAGCTGTTTCAAAACATAAATCTTTAAAGGGTGTTAATGAAAGGGAGAGATACGAGAATGGGGTTGTGTAATCTGCAGCATCACCTGGATGGATGTTATTGTTGGCAATAAATGCAGTGGTTAACTGTCGACTGGAAAATAAGACTTAAGATGCAGTTATTTGTTTTATTATAGCATAATTTTTTTCAGCAATGTATTGTATTCTCTGATACTTGGGGGTTTGCCACAAGTGAGTACACTGTAATGTCAGGTAAAGCAACCATCTATCTGTCTCTTAACATGATAACAAGCATCATTCAGTAAGAAGGTCTTGGAACAAGGTCATCGTGTGGGGTCGATTAGCATGACACATGACAACCATAAATACATTAAAACAGAGTGCCCTGTTTACCGAGCGCTGTGGCCGTAATCATGTAACCCTGTGATAGATCACTTGTCCAGAGCCATCAGGGCTTCGCGGGGCAAAATGGAATTCAAGCACCGGCTTACGCTGTCGATTAAATAAACATCACGTCAGACCGGCTAGTAATGGGATCTTCCTTTCTCCTCTCCTCTCCCCCCCAGTCCTCATCTCCTTGGCAATACCACAGATGCTCGGTGGTGTGGCAAGGCCAAGGCCAGCTAGGGTGAACCTCTCTCCCAGCACACAGGCCAGCTTGCACACTCTCGGAAAAGAAGGTACAGAATTGTACTTTTATATGTTACACCGGCAGTACCCTCAAAGGCACATAATTGTACCTTTTAATCACTGTTTTACAACTAGTTTGTACCTTCTCCAGAGCTGAATATATACATATCAGTACTTCAACGTCCAACTATTAGCCTTTGGGGGTACATTAATGCTGATTTGTACCCCTACACTCTCAGCAATAATGGGACAGTAGACTGAAGGTACAATTTGTACCTTCTTTTCTGAGAGTGTACCGTACCTTACCTCGTCCACAGGCTTTGACCTTCACTGGTTCCCAATCTGTCCCTGCGGTCACCGCAGTGGTCTTGCTGAGGAACCTGCCCCCCCCCCCCCCCCACCCCCACCCCAGCAGCTCCACTGCCACCTCCTGCCTGCCCTGCAGACACTGGGCTTAACGGATCTCCTTCCCTCATATGGAGGGACACACTGAATGTGATGATTCATAGGCCATCCAATACCCGGCTGCGTGTAGGTTGGGGGGGCTGGGGGGGGCAAAGGGACACTGGGGTATTATCAAACACAGCCGCAGGGTCCCGCACCTTAAAATCGAGCTCTGCTGAGGAAATTGGAGACATGGATTTTCAGTCCTCAGAAGCTGCTATGCACTTATGGGGCTATTGCAGGTGCCAATGCAGCTGACAGTTGTGTTAGGACATGAAAAAAACATACAATGCAGCTATTTTTACTCTGTCTACACATACCAGTATGCTCTCCATTCAAAATATACCGATATAAATAATACGTCACCATTCCTTTGTGATTTAACAGTGGTTGCTTACATACACATAGCGGTTCCGTTTCAAAAACTTTCCATTCATATAAACGAGTGCAAAAATAATCTGTGACGCTTGTTTTATTTGTAGCAGCTTGTGCTTATTTGTGTGTCTGTGTGTGGCCTAGTTTTGCGTACGGGGAAAAAACCATCACAGCGATGCCGCTGTCAGGTCTAGTTACAACCTTAGCATCTGACAGTGGGGAAGCAGTCGCATACCTCAGTGCAGGTCTAAGCCAGCGCGGTGTTTACGACAGCCGACACACGCTAGGCTATATGTAGACCACAGCAGCCAGCCGAGACTCCAGTCACACATACAGAACACAGGGTGACAAACAAATGACTTTCCACAATTACAGGCTTAAAATGCTCTCGCTGAGACTCGCGGTTCGGAGGCGAGTGAACATCCAGGGAGGGGGGACAAGCAGGCCTTTTGTTCTCCGGCTACAATACAGAGGGGCATTGATGCATTCCAGCGATTGTGCTGAGACTGCAACTCTCCATCTCCACTGACTCCAAAGAAGTGAAAGAAAGAAAGAAGGACAGAAAGAAAGAAAAAAAAGAAAGAAAGAAAGACAGAAAGAAAGAAAGAGAGAAAAAAAGAAAGAAAGAAAGAAAGGAAAACCCACAGAGTTGTAATCATATTTTATCTTTCCTCAATGTTTAAGTCATGAGACATGGATGCTGAGACAAGCGTGGAGGAAGATCCCCCTCCTCAGTATGCCAGCACATCCAGAGCTCAATTCAAACCTTATCAGCAAGCGAGATAGGCTCTGAAAACAAATACAGCATTCACACATCGGAATCACCTGAGATGAGCTCACACCTAAGGAAAGGCAGAATCTCATTGGCAGGGAAAAATAAAAGGGCTCACTGTACATTTGATAGTTTATTTTTATGTTTTGCTTTGTTTCTTATTGTTTTACCAATGATTCAAATGTGTGAGTGCGTTTTCCAATGTAATTCTTTGTTTGTACACAATCTCACCGCAGAACTGTGACAAACACATATATATTGCAGTGTTGTTATCTGTTGAAAAGCTATATGGCTGCAGATTTGTAATAATGCATTATAATAAAGCCCCACAGCCATAGCTGAAATTCATGAATTGAATTTATGAGGCAGTGGATTGAATTGTATTTTTGTGCTGAAAAATATTTGCAGGGCGATTTCCCCCCCACATACACACACACACACACACAAATCACATTTCAAGAAACTCCCACTTTGGCTAACCCCTACCCTCTAAAGTAGAGCAGTGCTCATAATAAAGCATGCACTGTTGCTATTTTTTTCTAGCCAGCCCTTCTTGTTTATGTGAGCTAAAAATAAGGCCTTAGATTTATCTTTGAATACCAAAGCTATACTGCCTTAACAGGTAGAGCTCACAGACCAGCTTCCAAGGATCATCTTTTTTGGATGCTGTATTGAGGTTATTGTTTTATATCATAAGATATAGATGTAATGAGGTGCTAACTCACTACTGTGACACTTTTGAAGAACTTCTGAAGCTATAAATATCATTTTAATAATGCAAACATGTTGCACAACATGTTTCTTATTCAGTGTTGACATAGATCCTTGTGTCCTTGTGTGGGGAGGAGATTGGGTTCCAAAATAGGTGCACATCATGTGATTCATGTCATGTGGAATTGAGTAAGATGTTTTTTTGTGTGGGGTCTACATCATCTTTTATTTATAATCATATTTTGACGATGTGAACAAAACAGGAACTGCTCACCTTGAATACTTGTTGAACATGCTAATGTGTACTGTATGTAGATGTATATACATATATACATGCATACTCAGAAAGATATGAGTAATGATTTCTGTGTTGGTTTCCTAAAGGGACTTTGTCCTTGTGGTAGATAGTACAATGGATAAGAATGAAGTAAAATGCTAATACTTGAAATGTTCAAATCTATTAAACATCTAATTTGTTTTATTTTATTTTTACATCCTGCCAACCATTACTCTTCAATCTGTGCGTGTGTGTGTGCGTGTGTGTGTGTGTGTGTGTGTGTGTGTGTGTGTGTGTGTGTACACGCGCGCACGCATACTACTTTTCTTCTAACTTACTGTTAATTATTTCCATATTCTATATGTTTGCCATAACCCTAACACATACACACACACACACACACACACACACACGCACACACACACACAGTCCTCTCACAGCAACACTTCATGGACCAGCAACAGGCCAGAATCAGGCTCACAGTAAAACACATGAAACACACTCGTGTCAGAGTCTGGCTCGGAGACCACACTTTACTCTCACTGTACTGTCATGAACTAGTCATTTTACTCTTAGACTAACACTAATTGAACACACATACAGTATTTTACCCTCAGAGTGACGCTTTTGGAACGCACGCTCTACTTTTTACTCTTCACACTTCTGACTTCACAGAACACACACCAGAAACTCTGCTAAGAGTCTGGCCAGACCTGTGCCGAATGTGAGCCATATTCACACCAGACCAAAGCCACCAACTCTGTGTGGAGGAAGTTTCCAGAGTCTGGTGTCAAGATCCAGCTCGTGGAAATCTGAACTTATTATTCCGTTGACTTCACTCTGTGAGATTTGGTTGGATTTTTAGGGGGATATTTGAGGGATTTGTTATGAAAGTGTGAGAGCTTTTCTCACTGTACCCTGCTCTCATAGTAAGATTTGATATTCCTCCAAATTCCTGAAGTTCCTTCCTGACGTTTCAAAGGCTTTCTTATTCTGGGCGCAGATTACCAGGGTGCCTTTATTAAATTCCACAGTACTTTGTACAGGTGAATTGAATTACGCCGCTGTACCTCCAAATTGTCAAGATCCAACCCAGACTCTCTGGCCAAAATGGTTCTGATAGCAGTGCGGTCTGAAAGCCTTCACAGCCTTAGAGTAGGTTCTGTATCCACTTATGCACATACAGATACTCCATGCGCGTTAATATCAGATGACAGCAGTGAGATGAAAAAAATAAATCATCTTTGAAATTGTATACTTGAAGTGCTGCTAACAGATTTAAAATGACCTTGATAGGAGAAATTTAGAATTTAGAGTATGTCTTCATGCATATGTAAACAGAGAGCTGTATTACTGTAATGTGATGTACAGTTTGCCTATGTCTATTTAAGTGTGTGTGTGTGTGGTTTGTGTGTGTGTGTGTGTATGCATCTAGTATAGTAAAGGAACCCACACAAGGGAACACAGGGGGGGATAGACAGGTTAGAACAGAATTAGATACGAAATGTCACATAATACAGTTGACAATAAAACAAACAAATGAAGATGACAAGTTTCTTTTAACAGCATTCAACAGCATCTATCCTTATATGTATGCATGCGCTGTATTCATCTTTTTGATTTATTTAACCGACTTATAAACATTTATTATGTGGTTCTTTGGAATGCTGGCGAACGTCCCACTGACTTTGAATAAGCCATTCCAACATTCGGAGGTCAAATACCTTTGTATAATGACTGCTGAAAAAGTATAATCACCGCTGTCAGTGGCAAAGAGGTTTTTGCTACTTTCATATCACTCCTCAAGTAGTCCATTCACTGATCGTACCACAATAATAACAATTTAACTCATTTAATGAGTTATTTAGCAACTAGACACGCAACACTTAAACATTCTAATTCTTCAATTAACCATTTTTAGCAGCAGAAACCATAAAGCAGCAACAAAACATTTAGATATGACATTGTTGGAAGTTTCTAAATT
This sequence comes from Setipinna tenuifilis, assembly GCA_030347295.1. NCBI lineage: Eukaryota > Metazoa > Chordata > Actinopteri > Clupeiformes > Engraulidae > Setipinna > Setipinna tenuifilis. The sequence goes on along the minus strand of CM059280.1, from coordinate 12,695,040 downwards.
TGTATAATCGTTTTTTTGGCAAGTATCCATATAATAAGCGGGATAATGTTCTGCAAGGCAGTCAGTCTCGTGGAATAAGCCCCTTTAGAGTGATTCAAGACCCCTTCGCTTCACATTGGGGTCCTGCATCACTCTGTCAAGGCTTATTCCAGGAGAATGACTGTCTCGCAGAACATTATCCCTTACATAAATTTAGGGCATGATCCGTATTGTGATTCTTTCTTTCTTTTGCTCTTTTTTTAGGCTCTTCACACGTTTCTTCAGCTTATGACATAAGGCTACCCTGAGTGTCTCTGGAGGGCTCAATCCCTGAGCCCTGAGCGCATCAGTTACAGCGCCCATGCTGGCCTTAATGAGAAAGAGATGGACTCGTTGTCTCAGTGTCGGTGCCTGGTTCACTTCACCTGATAGAGAGGAGGGCTGGGGAGCCTGACAGCCTTTCAATGCCTTTTTTTCTGCACTGGGGCCAATAGGTAATGGGGCAGAGGCAAAGAGGAGCCACTGCCTTTACAATTCCAGAAGCAGACAGAAAGAAGAAGAGAGGGAGAGAGAGAGAAAGAAAGAAAGAGAGAGATATATAGAGAGAGATGGAGAAAGGGAGAGTGAGATAAAAAGAGAGAAAGATATAAAGAGAGAGAAAAACTGAGAGAGAGAAAGATCGAAAGAGAGAAAAAGAGTGAGTGAGAAAGAGAGAGAGCAAGAAAGACAGAAAGTGAGAGAGAGAAAGAGAGAGAGAGAGAAAGACAGAAAGTGAGAGAGAAAGAGAGGGAGAAAGACTGAGACTTTGGTCTGTACAGCACAGTAGTGTGGCACTGCACCGGTCTACTGTTGTCCTGGCAGGCTCATAACACAAGCTCTGTGCCAGTAGTGTGGAGCCGAGTGTGCGTGCCCTAACAATACCTCTCATTACTGCCCTGGTCAGTATTTAGATTACACCATGCTAAGGGAATGACACAGTACAGTCTGGAGAGGGTCTTGATTCACATGTTTGTTATGTCTTAGTGGCTGGCTTCCCAAACCTCTTGGTGCTCAACAGCCCTTGACAGAGCACACAGAAGCTATCAGAGCGTGACTGGATTGAAAGGGAATGTGTTCTGGGGGGATTCTAGCTCTGGAGGTGATGGGCCAAGATGAATTGCTGGTGCATTGCCCAGGAGAGAAGATTCAAAGTGAATCAACATTAAGTGCAGCTTCTTAAATCCAGATTAAACCCCTTTTTTCCAGTGAGTTTCTGTGGTAACACAAACATATGTGCCTACACACACACATACACACACTTGTGCACACAGGAATGCAGTGATAGACAAACACACACACACACACACACACACACACACACACACACACACACACACACACACACACACACACAAGCACCACTCTCTCTCAACCTGTCTTTCATGGGGTAATCAGGTTTGTGGCTATTGTATAGACAAAGACAATAACCTTCACCTAGCCAAATGTGTGTGAGCACAACAACTAAATAGCCTTTTGTGTACATGTTAGCAAAACAACAGCAAACTAAAGCTATACCTGAACAATGTATAATCGAAGCCATCTGCAGTCAGTTTTTGCCAGGGTAGCTGATCATAGATAACAGCCACCCCCACCCCACACACACACACAATTCCTGTTTAAGGCCCAACTCTATAACTGTCAATCACTCCATTCACAATTATTCATCAGTTTTTAATTAAGCACCAGTGCCCCGCACAAACCATTTCACATTAATTTGTTGCATACATTTACGTCTTGGGGGCAAAACCCCCTGTGTTAGCACTAAATTAATTTTCAAAAATGGTTCTGCTCTTGAGCGAAAAACAGCAACAGCAGCCTATTTTGAAGGTCAAGCTGGGGGTTTATTTTGCATTTTGCCATTCATTAGTGTTTCACATTTAATTGCATTTTTAATTAAGGTGGCGTTTTAATTAAAGATGTCAGTCTGATGATGGCCTAATGCCCTCTTGTCATATGTTTTATTAACGGCAATAAAATCGTCAAACACGAGGGCTCCGCCTGACATGCTTTCCAAAGTTTTGCCTTTGAATACCATGTGCACTTCAGATCTGTGCTAATTTTGCTAGCATGTTAAGTTATTTCAGGACAAAGTGTGTAGCCTAGTAGCAACAGCACTGCAATTATACAACAAACACTACAGAAGAATCACTTCTTGACACTTTTTTAGATCACAGCAGCTTGAACGTACACTCTTAGGTTGTACCAGGCATAATTAGCATTGGTTAAACAAATTAAAGGCAGGGACAGAAAAGTTAGCAAGAAAATTATCATTTTAAAAAGTACATATCTGGGAAAAAATCTCTCTCACCTCTTTCTTCCCTTCAAACTTAGTACTTTCATTACTCGCTACAGTTGTTGGTACTACTAATGTAGCACCACCAAAGGCTCACTTGCATTTCCGAAAAAGCATAGCAGGTACTACGGATGTGGCGTTGCCTACTATGGTAGTACTACAGTAGTTAAAAATGTTGGTAGTAAGCTACTACAGTAGGGAGCAACTTCAGTAGTATGACGGTAGTGAAAATGCTAACCTATGAAGTTGTATGTGAAACGCACCCCAGGAAAGGGGGCTAGATAGCCAGATAGGCCACCTTGTGGTTTCAAGCATGCCCAAAGGCAGGGAATCAGACAGGGTTTTACATTCCCATGGCTAACAGAGGTTATGTAACTTTTTGTTGTAAACTAATCTAAAATCTGCATTTTATGGAGAGGTAACACTTGCAACCTTTCCATTAGCAACAAAAAATGCATCTCAAGAAGAATGTAACAACCTAAAATAACCTATTACATTTTTATTCACAAACACAGTATGTTTTTTAGTATAATCATTAGCTGTAAGATAATCAAAAAGAGTATGTTATTGTAATGTTGACAATTTCATGCACTATGCTGTGTAAATGGTAATAGACAACACCCCATTTGTCAAGCAGGAGTAACATGAATGTTATGTCTTATGTCTACAACTTTACATTACATTATTTTCTTCATCTTTTCTTCTTTCTCAGAACAAACTGTTATTACTAACACTTCTTGTGGCAAATTTATTAAATACAAACAGATTTCAGATATATTTAACATGAAACTCTATGTACTGTACCTCCATGGGTTTACCCATACACAGTCTATGGGTTTACCTTTTGGTACCCTTGTCAAATTTTGACAGTTCATAAAAAAATCACATCACACTTGTTTTAACAGAAAAACTATGTGGTCAAAAACCTTTACCACTTCACAGAAATGAAACATAGAAATGCAAATATCTAAACACAGATTTACATTCCTAAGAACACGCCACAATAGGAATCTCAACCAGGCTGTGGTGTCTGAATTGGCAGCCAGAAACACATTTTTGATGCATGCCCCAACATGACGAAAATGGGCTACTCTATCAAGGTGAAAGTGATTTGCTATTGTGCTCTGTCCTCTGATAGTATGAAGCCCTGGCAGGTTGTCTACCAGATGTGAGCAATCAGTGCTGGTAGGAGTTCTGGACTTGATTCGTATGACTGTTTCCCCTCAGCAGCTGCTTCTCTGTCCCTCTGTGCTACTCCTCTGCTTACTGTACCCTCACCCCCCACCACTGCTGCGGTCTCCTGCTCTTTCCCCACTCAAAAGCATTTCTGCCTTTTTTTTCTTTCTTTCTTTCCAACAACCGGCTTTTTCAGGAATCCAGACAAGGCCCTTTGCTTAATCATCCTCTTTAGCCCATGCTCGCATTTAGCCCAGGCACCGCGCGTGCTTTTGGCTGGGCAGCCAAAATTGGACATCCGAAGGGCTTGTTTATTTCAAACACTTTAATGCTGACTCCTGTAGCTCCGTGCCAAAGTGTGCTGGCGAGGCCTGCTTCCTTTGCGCTACATATTTCACACATTGCTGTTCCCATTATAACCCCGGCGAGCCGCGGGCACGTCCCTTTCAGCGCCCTAAACACACATCCCCATCAGGCACGTCTGTATTGACACAGACGGAGCAGCACGGCCATCGGCACCTCCAGCTCCTCCACCAGGGCTTTGGCCAAAGGGGATTGGGGGGGTGGAGGTGGGAGGGGTGTGGGGGGGTGAATCTACATCATGGTCTAAAGGGGAAACAGTACAAGTTCACACCCAACTGTGATGGGGACTTTTATTTTCATGGTGTTTTCTTTATGTTGAGTATGTGTGTGTGTGTGTGTGTGTGTGTGTGTGTGCGCGTGTGTTTACCAAGGCCTTTATTTTAAAAGGTTGTGTTTCCTGTGTGTTCCTCTGTCTCGGCAGACTATTGTGTCTTTGTGTCAAAAAGCAGTGACCCCGCTACTAAATGATGCTTCAGGAAAAAAAAGTGTAAATATTTTGGTAACCATGTAAAAGAGCAATGATGTTTTGTTTTCTCAACCTCCCAACCATTACAGACACCTGGGTAACACCAAAGAGTAATAAACTAAAGAGTTGAAAAGAAACAGGCACACCATCACTGAGAGGAGTGTCAGATTATAATTTACAGTATTGCTTAAATAATTTAAATGGTTTCTCTAGATGTACACAGAATCCTTGAGGGTACCACATCCAGTCATGCTCATTCTTGTTTCCCTTCTTGCGAGACCTAAACTTCGTTCCAGATTAGTTTTCATGCTGACAGACAGTTGGCCCATTGACAGATAAAAAAACGTCTACTTATTCTGGGCACTGAGCTCTGCATCCACACTAAATCTCGGCCTGACAATTTGTTCACCCTCTTGTGGAAAACTGCCCCTTGTGTCAAACATCTGGTTCTGTGTGAAGAGCAGTTCATTCAGCAGTTTCCCTCTGTGGGAGAATCCTGTTTTCTTTTTTTTATTTTAGGGTTTATGACCCAAACGGAGAGGCACAACTGCCGGGAAAAGAGAGCCGCTGTGAAAGAACAGAGCGTTGTGTGCAGTGTACAGTGTACAAACTCGCGCTGGTTTCTTGTTGGGCTGTCTGGGCCGTCTCTGCAGCCTGGATTCTTGACATTCCCCTGCCTATGTATCAGCAGAGTATGCTGCGTATTGTACAGAAGCATCAGCGCTGGCCCGCTCTGGCAGCCCATGAATAGGGTCAGTTAGATTTCAAATATCTCCTGATGAGCTGAGACTCGAGCTCTGAGGCTGGAGCTCCTCCTGGCTCCTGCACAAAGACCAGCTTTCAAAAAAAAAAAAAACAGAGAGAAAGAAAGAGCGGGAGTAAGAGTGAGAGAGATGGAGAGACAGGAGAGAGAGGAAGAGAGAGAGAGAGAGATGGGGAGGAGGGGGGAAGGAGGGGGGGCAGGACAGACGAGTCTTTTTCTGCTTCTTCCTCCACAAAGGAGATAGGGTGAAGTAGAATAGTGATGAATGTAGTGAGAGGGAGCGGGGGGGATGAAAAGACAGAGGAGAAACAGAGGAGAGCAAGAGAGAGGGGAGAGAAAGAGCGAGAGAGAGAAAGCGCATTGCTCACTGGCATTTCTGTGAAGCGTCTGTGAAATGCTCGCTCACACAAAGGAACAGGTGTTTGCTGGTTTAAGGTTTCAGGCTGGGGGATAGCAGGATAAGGGGATGTTGACATTCATGGGTGACAAAAGAGAACTGTGCAGAGAACATGTATTTTAAGGCAAAAAATATGACAGAATTCGGGCCCAGAAAAAAATATTTAGGCTGGAACAGTGCTGTGTTTCTCTGTAAAATAAATTTAACATTAAATGTGGTGTTTATGTAATTACCTTCAGAATAGTGTATTTGTCTTTGTAATATGGTCTTACCCTGGGTTAGATTTACATTCTCAGTTGAGAATAGTGAACCAGAATATTGTCATTTAGATAATGAATAGACCATTACATAAACTGGTGAAGAACCAAAATAAACTAGGGCAAAAAAGAGATAGTAGTGGCTGTTTCCATAACATCCTGTTTAGTGGCACATCTTTCACTAATCTGATTAATGTAGAAAAGTACGACATGCTTCATGTAAAAAGAAACAGTTATGCAAGCCTGGACCCCATCAACACCATTACAACATGACTTCTCTTCAACAACCTCAACTGTTTCAAGGCGAAGGGTACAGAACAGGAGGAGGGGCGGGGCTTACATAGACAAAACATGTCACTCTAGCTGATCTACTGGGAAACACTTCCCCCAGTTCTGTTTTTGTACACCCCCCCCCCCCCCCCCCCAACCCCCCACCTTTTAAAGTTAATGTAATTTTCTTGGGGGAAAAGGGAGGGGTGTTTTCATTCCAGAGGAAATCCAAGGTAGTTTCCTTGCCCCCCCCCCCTTCCACACACACACATACACTTGACATATGGAGAGAGAGAGAGACAGAGAGAGAGAGAAAGAAAAAAAAGAGGGGGCGAGGGAGAGGGGAAAAGGGGTTGGTGGTGCAGTTTGTCAGGTAATAAAAAATAGCTGGGCCCAGGCATGTCTTGGAGCTGGTGTGGGTGGAGGGCTGGCAGAGCTGTAGCAGGAACAGCTGTTGGGCAGGACGGCAACTCCCTCCTCTGGGCACATTAATGTGGCATGGAGCTGGGGGGGTGGGGGGGGTGTTAGGGGTTTAGCTGAGGTGGTGGGGAATGGGGGGGGTGCTAGGGTCCATTGATGGGCCTTTATAGCCTTCCAGCCGGCACCACCAGCCCGCAGACCCCCCCCACCCCCCAAACAGACGCGCACACACACACACACACACACACACACACCACCACCACCACCACCCTCCCTTCCCAAAGGTGGTGCTGGGGGCACACAGAGGGGATCAGGACCCAGCTGCCCATGAAATCCGGAGGATGAGTCAGCAAGCGCTGCCCAGCATAATGGCTTTGGAGGGCTGAGGGGCTGAGGGGCTGAGGCCTGAGTCTTACAGGAGCTGCTGGCCTGGACGCAGCTGGGGGAAGGGGGAAGGTCCAGCCTGCTCAGGCTCAGGCTCAGGCGGATGTCAGACGGTGCACAGTGCTAATCTTCCCTCTGCTCACTGCACCCCATCAGAAGTGTCTGCTCATGCTGGAGAGAGTGGTGGTCATTTGAATATGCTTACACACAGATAAATAGAATGCGGATAAGCAGAATACAGAGAAATGCAATATTTATTGCAAAGTTATTACATTAAAATTATATATTTCATATATTCTGTTGATTTGCTGTAAGTGATCTGCCTTGTTGGTTTATACTGTGTCTGTGTTTTGGCATCAGTTACATAAGATGTGTGAAGTACAGTTACACAAGTTAGTTTTACAACAAAGGTGTTTTGTGCTTGTTGATTTTTTTCAACCCAATATCCTGTCATTATATACTCATATACTATGCTTGTTTAATATTTATCGTTTAATATATTTATTGTTTTACATAATCATGCCAAATGTCTTTGAAGTGAAGCTACTTAAACTGTAGGAGGTTAACACACACACATGTGATGTTCTAGACAAACATCTATTCTTGTTAAAATGAATAAATAAATAAACAAATGACATTATGAAAATCTGAGTGACTTCCTGCGAATGACTTGAGACCTGTTCCAAAAAACTATAAGAAACTCCTTTAATCCATGTGATGCATCATGGGAACACGGGCCCAGCGTTCACCGACCCAGTCACAGACTTTAAAAAGATCAAAGGTGTCTAAGGGCACTAATGCAAATCTCTGGGGATTAACGCCACATGAAACCCCTCAGGAATGTCACCACTTCTGGGGTGAAATCCCATATGTGCCAAAGTAGTTCTCTCTCTCCAAAGATCTCTGTGCTTGGCGTGCAGTGTTTCGCCTTAGTTGTAGGCTATGTTGTAATTTTTGTTCAAAAGTGTAAGATAACAAAGGATTAATGTGAAAGTCAAAGTGTGAATGAGTGTAACATAGGATGCAGCAATTGATCGTAACATATGTGTGGTCTCCATTCATATACAGTGCCTATTGCCTAATGTATAATGCAATGTGTGGATATCTTACATAATTAATACAACTTCAGTACAATATTTATCATCTGTAGAGTGTAATTTTCTAGTGAAATAAATTGACACAATGTGTTTAATTGCAATTTTTATATAATATTTTTTAGAATAATTTTCTAACCATAGTCGGTTTTTGAACAAAAATGGTTAAAACTGTCCATTACAAACACTGTTTGATTTCTCATTGGTGAAAAGTAACCCACCACAGCAGTGTAACAACAAATACAACCCAAGGACTTTTAGAAATGTTCTTTTTGTTTTGTTCACACTGGTTGTCAGCATCAATTTATTGCTCAAAAGGGCATGTATGGTGTTTGGAGGTAAAAATGAAATTTTGCTCCTTTGACATTGCTCCAGCCAAGCGGCTCCAGATGGAGCTTAGCAAACACAGGTCATTTACTCAAGATGTGTGCTTGGAACAGACCCAGACAACAACAAGCAACAACAGCCAACCCTCTCTCAGCACAAGACAAGGCTTGTCACCCTCGTATATAACAACGAAATGCAGCATGCTTGATTCATTAACTTTCCTAATAGCTTTTGGGACAACATATTGATAATGACTAAACTCAAGTAGGGTTGGCTTTAAAAGGGAGCCCTTTGAATTGCAATTCTGACTTTAAAGCTGCGGTGTACACAAACAAACAATTTCCACATGTTATCACAGCTAATCACAGTGGCTTGTACACATTGGGAGCTTGAAGCCCCTTGTCTAAAAAATTGCACCGCAGTTTTTCCCTTGTGTGCTTGCCATCTCATCTGGAACATAAATGTTAGTGGGCACTGTGTGTGTTTTAAGTAAATCACACACAGGGAAACAAGAAAAAGGGGCTCGTTAGGTAAATCCATTACACAATTAAGCCAGAGTCAGTATTGGTGCCATGTCTGTGCCACATTTGTTTCTATAGGAGGACCATAAACATGCCACAGATGTGCTAAATCAGAGCTATAAAAGTACTACTGTAAATGCATGCTAAATGAGAGACACAACAGTGACAAAATGCATGGCACATTAGGGCCATATCTGAGCTACATGTCTTTTTTTTATCAGCGCCATATTCTAGATTCATGTGCTAAATTAGGGCCATATCAGTGCCAAATTCACATGGTGTCAGGGCCATATGTGGTCTAAATGTGTGCTACATAGAAGACACATCAGTGCCAAATGTGTGCCAAAACTAAGTCAAATCCATGCCACATGTGTGCTATGTTATAGCCATGCCTGTATCCCATGTCTGGTCCATTAGTGTCATATCTCAGTCACAGACATTCTTCACCTGTTACAAATCTGGGCCACACTTAGGTTATATTAGGGCCATATCAGGACCAAATGTGTGCTATCTCAGGGCCCTAGCCATGCCACAAGTGTGCTTTGTCAGGGCCATGTCTGTGTCCCATATGTGGATTCTGCTGTGGGCTACTTTCTGTTGTTGGTGCCTCAGGCCTACTGAGGTGTGAGTAGAGCAGAGGCAGGCATGGGCCATAGGTGGGCCTTAGGTGGGCTTTGGTATGGGACATGAGATGGTTGATAGGGCTCTAAACCACATTTGCTATGGGCATCAGGCTGGAGTGGGGCATACCTGGACTATATGTAGTTTCTGGTGTGGGCCTCTGGAAAGCACGGGGTATACACTTGAGTCAAAAGGGCCACCTGCAGGTTAGCGCAAGCCATATCTGGTCCGGTATGCATGCCGGACGTATCCTGCCCACGGGACTCCCCTCCGCTGTCTGTCTGTCTGTCTGCGCCTCATGCCTGCCTGCTGAGCCGTGAGAGAAGGGCCGGGCAGGCGCGGACTGGCAGGGCTTGCTTGCGCTAGCCGTCTCATTTACAAGTAGTGACAGGCTCGGATGGCTGCCGTCTCTCAGGCCCGGCCGGGCTATTTATCGCAGGCTATTCAGCACCGCAGCCCGCAAAAACAATCACAGGGCCAGGCGGCAGGAAAGTGCTGACTCCCTGCATAACCTTTTTTTTTTTTTGCACGGCGGAATGAAAGGAGCTCGCTTGGCTCGCTTGCTCGCTCACTCCACTCGCTCGCTCGCTTGCTTGCTCACTCACTCTCGCTCACTGCCCCTAGGACATGAACGCCTGAGCAGAGAGCCTCAGTAGGCAGAGGCCATGCTGACAGGCAAGAACACCCCCCCCCACCACCACCCCCGTCCACACACACACACACACACACATACACACACACACACACACACACACACACACACACATACACACACACAGTAAAACCCTTACCTTCCCCAACTGCTGCAACCACACACACATACACACAGTAAAATCCTTACCTTTCCCAACTGCTGCAACCACACACACACACACATATATACACACATGCACACACAGTAAAACTCTTACCTTTCCTAACTAACTGCACACACACACACCCACCCCCACACACACACACAGAAGCCCCCACCTTCCCTAACCACTGCACCCTCCCACCGCCAACACCCCAGCGACTGACACCCCCTCCCCACCCTCTCTCATCCTGCCTCTGGCCCTCTCCCTCACCTTTTCCAGTTGACTTCAGGTGCAGCCATTTGCACACTAAATGGTTGTGTCAATGCTAAGGGTAGGCAGAGAAAGAAAGAAATTGAGAGAAAGAGAAAAGAGAAATGGTTTCCACTGCCTGAGAGAAGAAGTTAATGTTTGAAAGAAAAGGGGAAAAAAAGGTTGTGCTTGAAGACTACTTTGGGTCAGGAGAGCAGTAACAGTGTCGTGGCAGATGTGGGTGGCATGTTAAACATCGCAGCTCAAGAAAACATACCAGCAATGCTTGTGCCGTTGGGTAACAGTTTCCACTGCATTTAAACAAGCGCCATTAAAGGGATACTCAGGTGAATGCTCAGGCAAGACAGTCAGACAGTCTACACGTTCAGTCCTGTATCTACTCAGCGACAATAATCTTCCCGATTTCTGTGTGAAATCCCTAAATACTTTCAAAGTTTCAACATTTATGTTGGCAGCGTTGTCAGAGAGTGTTGAAAGACTGAATCTAGGATCTTTGGTGTTATTCCCAGTTTAATAAATCCTCTCACTATGACATCATCCCTGTGTTGTGGTTATCTTGGTGGACTGACCTTTTTCGACTTTCTATGAAGTTTGTATTCATAAGACTTAGAAAAATACATTTATAACATAATACATACCCATGACTGTACTCCTAAGGCATTATAATCCTCTGTCATAAGCTCTATTCCAACTTCAAGTGCATTCTAGGCTATAAAGCTTCACCTGTCTATGAGTGCAGTTATGAGTATGTATAAATCATTTTAAATATGACCTTCAAGCATTACTAAGCTTTATGGAGGCAGTAAAGCCCTTTATGAATGTGGCTATAGTGTCTTATCAAACAAGCTTCATAGAAAGTGTTACCACATTTCCTTGTCTAATGATATAAATACACAACTTGTTCCAGATAAATGTATCCCTGAGGGATATGGCAAAGATCGTAGAACATCAGGCCTTCTGTAATTAAGGTTTTATTCATAGAGGCCCAAATTCAAGGGAATTCAATTTCCAGGTCACAGGGTCAAGAGTCATTTTTTTGCAGGGGCTGCCTCGCTAGGCTGGGCATGTGATTGGTTGGCCAGGCAGCCTCTTCCTGGCAAAGGCCTGTGGTCTCTCGCGGGGTTAATCACTTCCTCAGACCTCCTGCTGGAACAGCGGCCCAGACATCCTCAGAGAGCTGACATTCAATCCACTTCTCTCACTCCCATACCTCTGTCTCTCTGTCTCTCTGTCTCTCCCTCTCTCCCTCTCTCTGTCTCTCTCTCCCTCTCTCTCTCTCTCTCTTTCTGATTTCTTCTCTCCCTTTCTCTCCCTAACCTCTCTCTCTCCTCTCTCTGTCCTCTTCTCTCTCTCCCCCCTTTTCCTCCCCTTACTCTCACTCTCCTCCCTCCATCTGTCTTAATCTCCCTCTTCTTTCCCCCCCCTCTTTTTCTCTCCTTCTTGTATTTCTCTCTACCCCAACTCACCATCTCTTTTTCTCCCCTTTCCCCCTCTTTCTCTCTCTACCTTTCTCTCTCCCCTTCTCTGCTCTCTCTCTTTCTCTCTCCCTCTTTCTCATTCTGGCTTTTGCTTGCTTTCTTACTCACCCTTTCCCCTTCTAATCCTCTTTTTCCTGTTTTCCTATTCTCATTTTTCTTCTGCCCTCTCATTCTGTCAATTTCTTTTTCTTACGCTATCGTTTAGTCATTCCATATCTCATTATGCTATTGTCTTTATTATGTCTATCCTTTGTGTGGTATAGTGTGATGTGTCCTTTGTGTGGCATAGTATGGTGTGACATGCCTTGGGGTTGTGTGGTGTCTGTGTATATGTATGAGTGTCAGAATGTATGTCCCCCCATCCTCTTTCTATGTGTGCGTGTGTGTTTGTGTGTGTGTGTGTGTGTGTGTGTATGTGTGTGTGTGTGTGTGTGTGTGTGTGTGTGTGTGTGTGTGTGTGTGTGTGTGTGTGTGTGTGGTTGTGTGAGTGTGTCTGTCTGTCGGTGTCTGCCTGTTTGTGTGTGGGTGTCTGTGTTTGTGTACATACGTATACGTGTGTGTGTGTGTGTGTAAATGTGCATTTACCTGTGGAAGGCAGAGGACAAAAGAATGGGGGAGAAAGATTAAGAGTGAAGTAGAGGATCAAAGAAGAACAAGACACACTAAGTATAATAAATGGTTTTGGCAATTATATCAATTCAGGCATTATGCCAGCTGATATTCCATATACACAAAGGTTGGAAAGGACTATTAATCATAATCTGCGGCCAGTCCACTGGAGCAGGTGTGCTGTGTACAGTCTGTGTGGTCCCCTGCCACTGTACACTTGCTTAATTAAGACGTTTCGAAACGGAAAGGAAAGGAAATGCCCGAAAGCAACTTCCTGTTCCTGAGTTGGGTTCCACCAAAGGGTTTAGATGTCAAAGGCTGACTCTGAAACTGCCTATACACACACCCAAACTGACTTCTCTCACTGACACACACACACACACACACACACACACACACACACACACACACACATACTTAACCTATACACAACCATACTGAATGTACACACACAGTGCATGCAGCTGTAGTTAATCTACACACAACAAGCCTTAATCTACACAAATCCATACTTAATCTACACAGAACCCACACAATGCACACATAACCACGTATAATCTATACACAAGCATGCCTAATCTGCACATAACAATATGTTACACATTCACACAACAATACATAATCTATGCACATAACCACAGTTAATCCACACACAGCCATACTTAATACACATATCAACTATGCTGAATATACATACAATCACTCTACACACTACAGTAAATCTATATAGAAAACCAATATTAAATACAGAATCTACACAAACAACGGTATTTATGCACAAACATACTAAATCCACACAAAACCACACAGCCATATTTTTTCACTCTGTTTTTTTATCATAGTGAGGCATCACTGAGTCATATTTCCAGCTCCTTCTCTTTGCCCAAAGTCCTTATTGTAATTTACAAGTATCTGCAGCATTATCAGAGATCGCAAGTGTTTCTTTTTTCAACGAGTCAACATTCATTCTGATGCCTTCTCATTCATATATTCTGCGAGGTAAACCCTGATCTCTTTCTCTCTCTCTCTCTCTCTCTCTCTCTCTCTCTCTCTCTCTCTCTCACACACACACACACACACACACACACACCCTGATACACACACACACATACACAAACACACGGAAACATTTTTCTCTCCCTCCTACACATGCTTGTATTATTAGACATAGCAAAGCTCATGATCGAGAGCAGAGCACCTCCCTGTGTTTGCATTATATCACAACTGATTTCTAGATAGACTTGGATGAGAGAGGGAAAGAAAAAGGGAAAGGAAAAAAAGAGAGAGAGGCAGAGAGAGAGAAAGAAAGAGAGACACAGAGAGAAAAAGAGAGACAGAAAGAGAGAGAGAAAGAGAGAGAGAGTAAGAGAGAGACAGCTAAGGCTTGTTTCACATGTGGAGCTTGTTATTTTGAGAGCTTTTCCTCTGCCCAGTAATTCCCCCCTGTTTCAGATAATCTGTGCAATTCTATGTCTTCTATGTTCCTCTCCTGCTCGCAGCCCTAATGTTTTCCAGCCTATCAGAATGTTGATGCCTATCTCTGCTTCGCGGCAAACAACCAAACAAAAGGGACGAACAGCATGTTCTGATAGCCAAGCAGAGAGCATTTTACTGAAAGGAAGACAAAGGAATGACAGTAGCCTGCCTCTCATCATCAGTATTCTACTTGCCATTCCAACACAACACAACCCTACCCCCAATCTCTTATTTATGTATACATGCATACATATACTGTATATATATATATAGACAAACATACACATGTTGGAAACATAATGAAATTGTACACATGACTCATTGTGGCAGAAGGCCATATTATATTAATAGTATATATATATATATATATATATATATATATATATAGCTGCAAGCAGCGATGAGGGGTATGATAATGCCATTTTTTTCTTGCATCCTCCCAATCATGTCCCTATTGCTATTGTTTAATTCATGTTTGGCTAGTATATGTCAAAGCATTGATCAGATAATGACCTCACAATTATGTTTTTAGTGTTTAGTGTTTAGCATAAAGAGTTATTAGAAAAAAAATGCATTTTGCCTTTAATGTATACCGTCTGCTTAGTTCCAAGTACCTGTTAAGTTTTGTTGACATATGTCAAATCTTACCTGAGATATGACCTCACTTCCTGTTTGGTGGCTCTGCAATTTGCTCTGCAGAGTTTTGGTTGGCTGTGATGTGTGAATCCTTTCACTGACCAAAGAAACTGCTAAGTGTAGATTATTAGGTTTGGTATAGAGATTATCTTTGCAAAATGTTGTAATGATTGACTAACATTTGTTCCCTGTGCAAATTGTGTCTTCTTTTTCAAAATATCCAATATTGCAGCCACTATAGTCAGGCTGTTATGATGATTTTTCTGGAGAACCCTTTGCTCTGTTAACCTATTAAAAAATCTGTTTTTAATAGAAGCACATCAGGAATTATAAGCAAAAAAGGCAATTTTTGCCATTTGCCATTTTTGGTATGCCTTCTCCTTATTGGATCCCAAGTGCCATTATTAAGTTTGGTTGGCCTATGTCAAAATGATGCTGAGATATGGCCTACCTTCCTGTTTGACAGCTTTACCACCTGGCTGTGGCTGTCATACACGTACGCTTTCACTGATCACATCGCCAGGGAGGTTCCTTTGTGAGGCTTGGTCTGAAAATGTTACGTGCCAAGTTTCAGGAAAATTGGACAAAATTTGTTACCTGTGAAAAATTTAGTTTTCCTTTTAACATTTTCCAAAATTGCTGGAAGATTTGGCAGGCAAAAATTGACATCATAGGGTCCGTTGATCCAAATATTGCACTGATACCAAGTTTTTGAAAATGCGATGTATGGATCAAAAGTTACGCATGTTAACACTTGTCCAACTTTGACCTGTTGGTGGTGCTAAAGCATGTGCTCCATTCACATGAAATATGCAGGAATTTATCTTGTGGCTGTCCTTAGCAAGTGTGTAATTTGTTTTACATGTATTTTCCTGTATATGGTTGTGGGGCTGGCTGCCATAGACTTTCATGGCAGAAGAAGTAGAAGAAGAAGAAGAAGAAGAAGAAGAAGAAGAAGAAGAAGAAGAAGAAGAAGAAGAATTATAGCTTCAAGCAGCATTTGGGGGAGGTGGGGAGTCAGGTTGGGCAGTGAAGTTGGGCAAAGTTGCCATGGCAACACAATGTAATTAGGTTAGAGAGATAGTCATAAGCACTCATGTCAATACACCTAACCTTGGCTAAGATAAGGCCACTTCCTGTTTAACGGCTTAACCATCATTGGCTGTGATGGCTGAACGTTTTGACAGACAAAAAATTCATATGATAACATTTGTCAGGCATGGTCTGAAGATCGTCTGTGTCAAGTTTCATAATGATTGGTCAAAATGTGGGCGCTGAAAAAAAAAATGTTTTGATTTTGATAGAATCCAATATGGTGGCTAAATTCTTAAGCTGACCTGAAATGTTGACAATGACCATCAATAATCAGACATTGGAATTTTGCTGCTAACCCAACCACATCATGAGATATGAGCCAAAACACATGTTTGCTAATCATAGTGCCCCCCAGAGGTCAAACGGGCCCCAATTTGTTGTAGCCCGTGCTATAAGGCAGCCAATTTTTTTATTTTTTTTTTGGTGGCATGGTTCCTACCCGAGCCCCGAAGTTGTATAGTGCCAATGTAGATGATACAGGCAGCTTGATCCAAGAACTCCAACAGCACCCGCTGTTTGAAAATCGGTCGCACAGGTCAAAGGTTACATACATGAATGCACCTCCAACTTTGACCAGTTGGTGGCGCTAGAGGGTGCATGGGAACTATGGGACTATGGGACTGTTTCTAATCAGTATGCCAAATTCCAGTGCCAATAAGAAAAGCTAGAAACACTTAAGGTGCCTTCACAGTTTCTTCCCTTGGCCCCCAAACATGCTAGTAATAGTAGTAGAAAATAATGAGAAACCGGATCAAAACAGGAAATCCCAAAAAAATGTTCTCACTTATCTGCCAAATGCTCTGTGATCGTGGTGGAATTAATGAAGTCAGCTGGAGAGGGTATGAGAGAGCAAGAAGAGGTCTTGGTGGTATTAGTGTCCTGCGTTTAATTAGCCTGCACCAAGGCAGGAACTGTGCGTCACGGTGGTCGGGCACATCAAGTCTAGATTGGAGCAGCGCAGTGGAAGTCCACCGAGTTCCTGCGGATAGGTTTCCCCTGTGAAACGGTTTGTTTATTACCCTCCCAGCAGATGATTATCGCTCTTTAGGGGCCCTCCGAGACTCGCGTCGCCTCGCCTTGCCACCAAGTGCAGGAAATCGTGCCAACGCAGGACAAAAAAATCCCCCGCTCAGCTCGGCTCCCCAAGGACGCGCACAGCACTCAAAACACACCTCACACTTGCTGACACATTCAGAAGAAATGAGCTGTAACAGACAACTGTTGGAGGTGTAATGTGAATACACCAGTGCACTAAACACGAGATGTAAACACAGCATGCATGCATTTGTTGTTTAGAAAAGTGCAGAGGAGGGCAGATGGCTCTGGATTTCGTGTCTTGGGGCTCTGCACAAGCATCCACAGCGACTACAGTGCAAGACCCAATACGTGCCACCTGTATTGCATTATTTATTATTATGCTATTTTACTGACTTAAGTGAGTCTTTATTTTTGTCTGTTGCTTTTTTTTTATTACACTGCACTTTCATATATTTATATAGTGTCTGTTGTCCAGCATAGTGATTCACTGTGCTGTCCAAAACAAAACAAAAAAAATGTAAAACCATGCACAAGACCACAAAAAAAAATGGATACACAATCATATAACCACATAAGAAGACCTGAGAGATGCACCAGGCAGAGACAAAACAGAAACAGGGATGAGTAGCAGGCCTAAGTGTAGGTGCAGGAATGCAGCCTTAGGCTAGGCTGCAACGTTGGTAAAATTGAATAACATAGCAGTTCAAGTGCAAGTCAGATTACTGCAAAATGATCTGATGATTAGCATATTTAATTGCTAATATGCTAATATATGTTCCTCTGCTGCTTATCTTTGGTGTGTATATTACACTGTATAACTGTATAATTAGTTTTGGGTATACTAAAACTGATGAAATATTCCTGGATAATAAAAACATGTTCATTATTGTTTTCCTGCTGCTAGGTACTTGAACCTCAAGGCCTTAAGTGACTTTAGACCTGTTGTATTAACATCACTACTGATGAAGGCCTTTGAGAAGGTGATAAAACAGGTGGTCCAGGCTCAGGTGCAGGGCTCCTTGTGACCCCTTGCAGTTGGCATACAGAGGATGTAGAGGTGTGGAGGATGCCACTCTGATACTGTTGAACAGCCTGTATCAGCACCCTATGGAGAGCCCTATGCCCCATGCCAGACTTTTCTTTATTGATTTTTCCTCAGCTTTTAAAACTACACAGCCACACCTGCTTGCAAAGAAACTCCTCAATGAATTTAAACTTGTTTTTAACACCACTGGGTGGATTTTAGATTTTATGACAGAGACAACACAGCGTGTAAGGATCAATGGAGTCTTCTCAGACAAGCTCTCGTTATCCACTGAATCACCCCAAGGGTGTGTTTTTTCCCCTGTCCTCTATAATCTGTATACAAACAGCTGTAAGTAAGTTTGATAATACTCAAATGATGACATTATAAGTCTACTGAGTTCTGTTAGTCTACTGGGGGGGGGGGGCTTATTGCCCAGCACTGGTTCAGCAGCGTTCAGAAATATTACCACTTTTAATGGATGTACTAAAATGATGACATTGTTTTATAGAACTTTTATTGAGTGTCCTGTCTTTTTCCATTGTGGTATGGTTTGGTAACCATAACACTGCACAGACGAATAAGCTTAGGTGGCTGGTCAGTATAGCTGGGTCATTGTGGTAAGCCAAACCCTTTGTGACCTGTAAGACCGTCATGTGGTCAGGAAGGCATTGGCAATACTGGAGCACCATGACCATGCACCCCCACTTCAGGGTGTTTATGGTCAGGTAGAAGATGTAGTTCCCACACACAGGACCAAAAGATATAAAGTCGCTTTTGTCTGTGCACACTGTTAATTTACTAAATAAGTACAGATGATGTTGTTGATGGATTTTACTATTTTCTGCTGTGACCCTAATGCTTTACCAGTGTCCCCATGTAGTAAACTTGTACTGTGCTGTATTGTGCTCTAGTCTGTATTGTATTGTGGATGGTCTGTTCTGTATTATGTAGGGGTCATTGTTCTCATGCTGGTATTTGACTCTAATGTTGAATCTATTTATTTATTTCAACATACTGACAGCCAACAGACAAGCAGACAGAATATAAATATGTTTATAAATGATTTATTGATGACAAATAATGTGAAAATAAAGGTTAATACATGATGAACAAAGTATTAATTAAGAGTTAACAAATACATTATACATGATTTATAGAGAGTAGTTATTGTAAAGTGTTACCCTGCAGTCTGAAATGCATTGCCATTGGTCAACATACCCACTTTGCTGATTGGTCCAGAAGAGAGATTACACCACATACTATTCACATACACAAGCGTTACAGAAACGGAGATTAAAACACACCAGGGTTGCTTTAAGTAGCCTAAAACTGACTAAAATGTTTAAGTTTTAGACAAACATGTGGGCATAACTGACTGCTGTTACTCTCGTTAACCCTACACAAGAGAGCTATCGGTCTGTGTATAAAGCACACGTGGTATTAAATCGCACTTCTATCCCAGCATGCTGCTTTTTACTAAAATGTCTACCCCTCTCATTGTCTCTTGCTCATTGCAGTTGTATGCACAATCTCCATCCATGGGAGGCATTCCAGGATCACGGCCAGCTTCCTGGACAAACATGCTTATCATCAGTGCACTGGACAAGCACGCCGTGGGCAAACCTGTCAGTGCGCCAATTTACAAAGAAGACACACAGATCCGGCACACATTTGTTATTCATTGAGGATCTTGATAAAATACACACATCTTTGTTTTATACATGTCTCCGTTCTGCAGAAGAAGTCTGGCATGGCTTTTTTGCAGTTGTTCTGTTGCTTTGTCCATTTAAATGATGTCCTTTATAGAGCATAATTACTATAATCTATCCTTACAGCCTAATCACTGCCAGCAAGGTGGCTCGTGGAGGTGCCTGGAGTTTTCAGCGGAATATGCTTCAGAGAGAAGCAATCATTTCATTAGACTGCTCCACCAGCAGCCATTTTAATTACAACTGTGCAAACAGCAATTGATATTATCATGGTCCAGGAGCCGTTTCTATTGTTTACTGCCAGCAGATTTCTGGACTAGCTGTTTGATTAACAACATGGAATTAGGTCCAAGAGTATGCACAGCCATTTCAATTTTACTTTTTAGAAACACTGCATGAAAACTGTTGCTCAGTTTGAAAGTGTAATCTTCGCCATCTTTGATATTGGGATTTTAGTCTCTGGTGGACAGGGGGAGAGCCTTCTCTGTTGCCGAGGTTGGTTCTGGTGTGGGGCATTCAACCCTGCCGCAGTAATGGCCTGCATTGCACACATGCTGTTGACTTGCCCGGAGGCATGAATCTAGTGGCAGGTGTGACTTCTGATAGCTTTTGCTCCAATTTAAGACAATCCCTTGCGGCAGCAGCCAGCCCCCCGCAGTGGAAGTCTTTTGAGAAGTGGTGCCGCAAATGAGACATTTTTTTTCTTTTTCTTTTTTAAGCAGGTTTAAGAAGTGCTCAGAATTCTACATTGCTGACATTCCTGTTACAGTTATGTGGTCCCACAAAAGGTAAGAGCCTCTGCATTCATAAACCTTTAAGGATGTAGTAACCTATGGAAAGATTAAACAGTTTATGTCAGTGTCATATGTTAAGTGCGGTCTACAAAGTGCATAGCCTATTCTTAAAAGTGCAAACAGCACTAAAAGCTGAAGTAATAGTCATCATATAACAGGCAACATCATTGCAGTTGTGTATAGTCTGTCATAAAGTTATTAACAGGGGAAATGCATATGTTAATTATGAATGACAAAAGAGACAACGATGTGGTTTGAGGTAGCACAGCTGTTAAAGTAATGGTTTTAACCAGACTATGGATGAAGCTGTTTTAGAATCAGTACACAAAGCACCTTCATTACCATAACAGAAATGACTGTCTGGATGCCAACCTAAAGACCATAGTATAACGCGTGACATGAAATCAAAATGACCCCCGTTTATTCTTTTGTGGCTACTGGGCTCAACATTAGTCTCTAACTGCTGTAAGCCCAAACCGAAAACTATTTAATTAACGTACCCCACTGAAAGGGAGGTATGCGGGCCCACTGGGCCACCGAGGCATTTAGGTGTGTGTGTCAGACCTCCAGCAGGGGAATGTCATAAGTGATCCAGAGCCCAGTTGCATTAATGAGACAGTCCTCTTTGTTCCTCCCCCCTCTCCACCCAGAGGAGGTGTGCACTCAAGAATTCAGCGCCACACAAAGGAGCCGGAGCAGGCAAAGGAAGCTCTTCTCCTCTTCTCCTCACCAACAGAGCGTCGCATCAAGAGCGAACCCTCTCAAGAACACACTCATCAACATGTGCCCGCCCTCTGAAGCTAGCGCTGGCCCCTCGAAAGTGCCTTTCATCCTCATATTGTTTACCTGTGGGGACAAAGCCAGAGGACAACGGTGAGAGTCATCGAGCAAGCATGGGAAAGAGGGAGGGACAGGGTTGGGAAGCATGACAGAGAGAGAGAGAGAGAGGTAGAGATCTTTGATCGTTCACTTTATGGCAAGAGTCTTTGATGTGCCTAAATGCTGAGTGTATAATTCTACCAAGTCAGGACACAGCTCTTGGATAAGGCTCCACGAGAACTCTTCAAAACTGAATTGCACCCTTAACTTTGTAACTTCTAGAGAGGCCTGTCAACAAAAGTGACATAAGCATACCCACAAGCCCAATGTGGGTATTTCATGCCCATACCATAAAGAGGTAAAGTGGGTTTCTTTTGGATCTACTTCCCTCCCAATATATTTATTATTTGCCACTATTTATTCATTTAACCGACTGCAGGACTGAGGCTGACTCGTGTGTTAATAATGCATTAGTTGCTAACAAAGAGTGGTTTCGTATATATATATCCATATATCCGTATCTTACAGCGTGCAGTATAGAACAGCCCTCATAAATAATTTCCCAGCTGCCTCTTGTAGCCGGAATATAAAGTGTTTTCTTTCTTCTCTTTGGAGCTATTTACCATTTGATTTCCTGGTCTGCCGTTTACTCTCGCTTTTCCCCTCCTGTGTCGTCTTGAAAGGAGGACCCCGGGGGACGGCCAGATAGGCAAGGCACATAAACTGTCAGAGGGAACTTAATAAACAAAATGAAAGGCGCCTGCGGGGGGGTGGGGGTGTGGGAGTGGGAGTGGTGGTGGGGGTGAGGGGTGGGGGTGGGGGTGGTGTGGCGGGGGGTGAGGGATGCCATGGGGAATTGAGTCACCAGCCATCTCATCGGCCTACCTATCCCTTTTTTTCCCTACAGGTGATTGACATCGCAGCCGCTCAGCCTCCCTGTCATCCCCACGGTCTCTTATTAAGGTCTCTGCCAGCTGCACCACATACATCTGGGATGTCCCGGGCACATCTCCCATTCAAATTTACAGACTATTTTATCGGCCCATTTTCCTCCTTTAACCGCCGAGACCCCTTCCAGCCTGCTGCACGGCATTTGAAATTCATGTGGCTGCTCGCTGCACCAAATCTCTCTTACTGACCTTGTGTTGGCAATTCGGGATGGGTGCTGCCTATGTTGACGGCTTCAGCTGACCTTTCCCCGTTCCAGAGCGGTGGAATAAATCTTTGGCTTTGTAAACAAACATGAGTCGCTCCGATTTTTGTGGCCCTGTAACCAGAACACCACACAATATGCACACCCACGTCAACACCCAAAAGCAGGCAATCAAAAGCTATGCTTTTTGTAGATGGAGAGGCAGTAGTCATAAACACAACCCCAGCTGGCGAAACATGAATGGAAGAAGAAATAGGCATATTCATAATTTCACCCTTTTTTTTGACCAATGTGATCAGCACACATGCTGTTGTTCCTCTGTAATACTATACCCTATTTCACGCATGTGTTCTCATCCCATTTGGGAACTTTTTCATGCTAAGGCTTCGGAGCGTTTGATTTAAAAGTGCACATAGTGGGACCAAACAGGATTAACTAGGCCCCCCCAAATCATTCATCACCACATACATGACTGGTGCCGTTGGTTTTCACGGTGGTGTGTGGAGACATATATACATGCATACATGAATATATACGCCCATTGGACTGAGTGGATCCATCCCTCCACCAGCATGGCTGCCTGCCTGCCTGCCTGCACTGATTTCCATGTTTCCATGGTAGTATGTTCAGCATCAGGAGGGAAATAACTGCCTGTGCCGAGTGCACATACATATTCACTAGTGGCGGCCGCTAGCAGAGCTGATTTGCAAGTCCCTTGCGTGCACGCAGCCTGGCTAGGTGACCATGGCATTTCAACAAGAGCCATGGTCCTCAGGTGCACACGCTCAAAGCATGTGGACTACTACACCCTCAGATGTTATTTTTCATAGTGTATTTTCACTCTCACTGTTATTGTTAGCGTGCCTGATTCTACGCACTGTCTTTGTGTAATTTTGTGAAAAAATATTATATGTTATGCTAAGGCTCTTCTTAGACCTGATGACCAAGTGTTTTCATTATGTGAGCATGTGTTAAATAATACACCATAATATTATGTCTATGTAGACTGTTTGAAGTCTGTATTTAAATAGTTTACATGACATGGATGGTAATAGCCAAAGTGACTTGGATAAATCCAATCTGTGAGAACGCTAATCAGTCAAACAATTTACTGCACATGCTACATAACATCTCCATTTCAAAGACAAAGAGGTAAAACAAAGAACACATTTTTTAAACAGATAAGTAAAAAAAATTAAAAGGAATGAAAAGTAAAATTCTACAGAGGTTTTGGAGATAGAGTTAGAGATAGAGTTAGAGATAGAGACAGAGACAGAGACAGAGACAGAGATAGAGATAGAGATGTCATGACCATGACCCAGCTGAATCTGAGGTGTGTTCTGTAAATACACAGTGACTTTACATCAGACTGGGCTCAGTGACTTAACCCACCCTGTGGAGAATTTCGATTGCAGGTCGCGGCTCCACTAGACGTTCTTCATCCACAATCTGAAGAAGGCACCATGGAGGACGTGTCTGAATGTGAGAGTTAAAGAAGGAGGCATTTGCAAAGCTCTGCGGTCTGGGTCAAAAGCCTGCATAGAGGTGCTGAAGTCAAAGAAAGCTTAAGGTCCTTCTAAATGGAGTGGCTGCAGAAGCTGTTCAGTGGGCTACCTCAGACCTTCACATATCCACTCTGGCAAACAGACATAATCCTAAGGTTGAATATATTGTTATTTTATTTTAGGTTGATTTTCTGGCAAGTGCTACCTTCCATTTCCATACATTTCATGTTCTTCAGCATTCCATATGACTTATTTTCTGATATTCCTGATACTGTACTGCGACTTTCAGATACTACACTTATATCAGCCATGTGTAGATAGAAGAAGAACAGTCACTATGGCTGGAATGGCTTGAATGATAGGAGCAGCCACATGCCAATAAATTGGTAAATTAAAGTTATGGTAGAAAAATGTTTTCCTGGAGCACTTTTTTTCTATATTGCTTAAAACCCCCTTCACACCCCAATGGCAACCAATGAATTAAATGCTCTAAAACAAAAATAAAACATGTTAGTCACCTGTGGGACAGACAGGACTGAAAACACACCATCCAATCAATTTTAGCGACCTGTTTGAAGTGACTGAATGGTGATATGAAACTCAACTGCCGTTTGTCCCTCCGTACACAAATCTGGAGGTGTGACTTCGGGGGGAAATCTGAAGAAAGTGGTTTGGGCTTTTGAATTGTGTACTTCCAAAATGTAGATTGCATGAACCGATTTTTCAGGAGCCTACCTTTAATAAAACCTGTCAAATTGTCAAATATCAGTATTCTCTGGGAAGTAGATAAATACATGCAGTCATGGAGTATTGTGTTTTATAGCTCAGGCAAATTGGTGCTGGACCCTAAGGGAATAATTTTAGCTTTAACTATAGTGCAGATATTAAAATGTGGACCCTAAACTGTCACTGTGTGATGAAGGGTTGAGTCACACATGAGGAAAAAGGTAATATGTTCAAACTGGAAGCACGAGATAGACCATCTGAGATGAAATCTTTGCTTAATTATGTGTGGTGTCTCTCCATTTTGTAATGCAAATACAGCTAATGTCTTCAGATGACTCAATCTTTGAATATGATATCCATAACATATTTTAGTGAGGCCGCCTGCCCGCATAAAGATGGGGAGACTGAGAGCTATTGTTACTTAGATGTTGGCGTGACCTGTCACCTCTCCTCTCAGAATAAATTAATTATTTCTGTCATAGCTGCTTAGTCTCAGGCTTCCACTTACCGAGCTCCTTTGCATTCCCCACGCCTGTGATTAAAAACCAAAATAATTGGATGCGCGTTGACTCGCGGGTCAACCCAATTTACAGTAATAAGAGTTTTATTTGGCAGTTCACTTTGGCTGCGGTGATATCAAACAAAATATATGCCACCCCCAGGGAGCCGCTAATGCATTCACCTTCTCTGCATGATCACGCCTTTCTGTGTGGTTTAATATCACGTGCTAAACATAAAACAAGGCTCTAGCCTGGGTCAGCTCACACTCTATGGGTGCAACAAAGAAAAATGGACAAAGTGGAGAAGGGATGGGGGAAGGAGTGGGGTGGGAGGTAGAGGAACGAGAACAACAACATCCTTTTGCTTCCTGCTTTTAGTCATCTCAAGCATCTGGCCCACTTAAAGCACAAAGAGAGCGACAGGGGGAGAGACAGAGAGAGAGAGAGAGAGAGAGAAAGAAAGAGATTCTGATAGAGAGGTAGAGAGACCAGAGTGCACCAGAGATAGGGAGAGAGAGAGCGCGACAGAGAGAAAGAGAGAGAGAGACTATCTATCACACATGCTTGTGTCAAACCTGCCCCAGTGTAAAAACACAGAGGTGTAAATAATGTGCCTGCAGAAATGAAGCCGTGTGCCATTCACCTCGGGGATATGGACCATAAAACTGGGCTCCATTGTGGTTGGCACGGCTGCCTTGCGGCACGACCTCCGGTTTCCCTTCCACCATTAATGCAGCATAGGATCCCGGCTAATGAACTATAAACAAGATGGCAGTGGAGGCATTTCTCCAGAGTCAGATATATTTAAAAGCCCTGCAGTGTAAATAATACATAAGTGTGGATTTACAACCGGTGAGAATGTCCACTTTTTTTTTTTTTTTTTAAAAGAGCTATATCAGACTTCGCTAACAAAGTATACTTAACAGAATACATAAAATGTCTAAAACATATCTGTGAATGACCCGTGTGTCTCAGAATGGATGATCATTCCATTCCATGTGGATGTGTTTGATAGCAATTTATCAGTTGGACAATTGCATGTGGGACTTTCTTGGCAGATTTGTCTCGCGAAGGGTTATCATCATGAGGCCATCAAGGGAATGGCAGTAAAAATCAAGGGTAAAACAAGGTGTGCATATCCAGCCGTCTGTAATGAATGGAGCTAATTAATTGTGACAGCCGCACCCCTTGTTGTAAATAACCATCTCAAGGTTATCTCCGGTGGGCCTGGGGCTACGCTTAGGCCCTGCAGAGGATACTCACTCATTCGCAGGACAAAGATGGAGAGATTCTGTATAGCGCATGAGGGGTTTTTTTTTGGTGAAATATATATTTCTTTGGCCTGCTACACACACCCCCACACATGCACACACATACACATGTCCATCCAAATGTCTGTAATGTCACAATGTCTGTGTGTAAATGAATGGACTAGAAGACCTTGACAACACCATTTCAGAGATTTTTTACTGGTCTGCGGTGTAACATTCACTGAATTAATCAGACCTCAAACTGGGGTAACTGAGGAGTGTGTCATCAGTAACAGACAGTGTGAGAAAGAGCTGTGTGTGGACGGCTCTACCCTGAGTGTCAGGCACCTTATCAGGGAACCACTCAATTAGGGCAGGGAAGACACACATGGTATCTGGAGGTTAATGGAATGTGTGTGTGTGTGTGTGTGTGTGTGTGTGTGTGTGTGTGTGTGTGTGTGTGTGTGTGTGTGTGTATGTGTGTGTGTGTGTGTGTGTATTTGAACTGGCATAGTTGTGAGGTCCAAATGTCCTCACTATGATAGGAAAACTAAAAAAAAACACTGACTAGTGAGGTCATTTTGAAGGAAGAATATATTTGTGTTTGTGTGTGTGTTTCACTGTATAGGTTTTTGTGCTTGATTGTTTGTTTGTGTGTGTGTGTGTGTGTGTGTGTGTGTGTGTGTGTGTGTGTGTGTGTGTGTGTGTGTGTGTGTGCGGGAGTGCATGTATATCATACCTAACATACAGTATGTCTCTGTGTATGTGTATGTGTATGTGTTTGTGTATGTGCATGTGCGTGCATGTGTATATATGTGCATATGTGTGTGTGCTTGCATGCGTACGTGCATGTACGTGCACGCGTGTTTGTGTGTCGTCTGTGTGTATGATGTATGACTCTTTGATTAACATAATCCCGATTAGCCGTGAGTGCACAGGTCATAGTAAAAATGTCAGGCGCCGGACCAACTTCCCCTTTAATGTGGGCTCAGGAGGGCTTGTGACGGCAGGCTCGGACGCGAGCAGAGCTTAATCTCTCTCGCCCAAATGTCACACTGTCCCCAACCTCCCCTCATAATTGCATCACCCAGACAAAGACGGCTCACTCTCACCACCCCTCCCCTCCCCTCCCAATAGAGACTTCCCTGTGCCGTGGTGTCATTCGCCGCGCTGCAGAAATAACATGGGACCAGGGAGGGAGTAATAGATTTATCTCTCTCGCTCATATTCTCCGGCATTCGCTTCGTTTATCAGCGATGCTCCCCCAGGAGGTGAGGGGGGTCTGCTGGGGCTGCACTAGATAGGTCCAGGGCTGCCATTTTAGGAATGGAAACTCGCTCAAAGCGTAGCGTGGCTTGGACAAATTAGACGGAGAGAGGCGAGGCATGTTGATGCCTGGCTTGCAAATCGTGTTAGATGTTGTAACGTCTTTATGATAGTTTGGAAGGGGCTGGGGCTGGGGGTGGGGTTGGGGATTCTCCCTTAGCTGCATCATGATGAGCATGTAACATGTAACAACTATATAACCAATGTGGATAGTAGGCAAGATAACAAGCATAGATACCTTTCATAAGCAGGGATTAGGTGTACCTACTGATGCATGTTTTCTAGTTTGCTAAGCACACACACACATATAGTACAATCGCATGCACAATCAAATACACACACATATGCATGCACCACACACACACATGCACGCACGCATGCATGCATGCCCGCACACACACACATACATGCACACACACACACATACATGCACACACGGACACACACAATCGCATGCACAATCACAAATACACACACGCACCACACACACAAACACACACACATGGACGCATGCATGCACACACACACACACACACACGCACACACACATATGCATGTACACACATGCACACACAAACACTCAAACGCACCCCCCACACACACACACATGCCAGGGTGCTATCGGCATGATAGCACACAGAGGTCAAGCCCTATTCTCTACAGAAGTGCTCTCGGAAAAGCACAGGAGGAAATAAAAGGCTGATAAGCGACAGTAAATCGTTTGGCTGGCGAGCGCGCAGGGGCCCATATGTTAATGGCTTCACGGCAGAAAGAGGAAGAGGAGGAGAATGAGCAGGCAGTGATGTACGAGCGGGCCGCTTTAATTGACACGAGTTATGCGGTGATAAGCACCACGCACTGCCCTGGGCTTCGTGTCCTGCTCTACTCCCACTGTCACACACGCAGCGCCTATATTTATTGCACCCAGCCAATTTTGGTGATGAAATATTTATGACAACCACTTTCGGTGGTAAAGCACAGAGCCATTCAATCTTGTGGACGGCATACAGTGTTGGGTTCCTGTGATGGGGGTGGGGTTTGGGGGGTGGTGATGGTGATGGTGGTGGTGGGGAGAGTCAAATGTATCAGAACAGCACTGAAACAAAACAAGAAAGAAAGAATATGTGTGTGTGTATGCGTGTGTGTGTGTGTGTGTGTGTGTGTGTGTGTGTGTGTGTGTGTGTGTGATTGTGTGAAAGAGAGAAAGGGAGGAAGAAAATTATAAAGACAGAATGAGGGTGAGATAACTTAGAAAGAAACAGATGAAGGAGGGTGGGGGGGGGGGGGGGGGGGGGGGGGGGGGGGGGGGGAATGGAGCATTACCTAAAAAAGTCCAGAAATGAAAACATCCACACTGCTTCAAGAGAGGGTAACTTAATTCAGGTCAGAAATCTCACTGTGTTTACAGAATGTCAATTTTGTGTCACATGATTTAGGGGGGTTTTTTATGACCATAGGATGCCTTGTGTCAGGAACACATGTAACAAAGTTTCTAAGGCTTTGACTACATGATAAACCTTTAGGAAATATCTTCTCGAACACCCAACTGATTTTCAAAAACAAACAAAAAATGCTATATATCAAAAAAAAACCACATTCCAGAAAAGATAAAAATGTATTATTGTTATTTCTATCTCATCTCAAACTTTTACGACATCCATATACATCATATACACAATTTTTGCTTGCTGTCATCTGTCACCACAGCCCCTGCACTCAAACTGACATTGTAAATGTGTTTTGCTTGTTTCTTTATTTATTTAGTTTATTTCATCATGTGTTATATGCATTGCCCCAAACCACACCTCAAAGCCTTAAAGCAGCAGGATAGGAACAGGGAACAGGGGAGAAAACTTGGCCAAAGGGGGCAAATTATATCAGCAAAGTCAACTTAACATCCTCAAAACCTTTTTTTTCACTTCTCTCTAACCCCCACCCACCCCCCTTCACCCCCCCCCCCCCCCCCCCCCCCCCCCCTTTACTTTCTCAACCCGCCAAAGAACACAAACATTGCTCTGAAATGAAAGAGTGGTCATAGCGGGCACCTTCCTCCTCTCTAAACAAGCTTGGGCTGAGGAAAAGAGAGAGAGAGAGAGAGAGAGATGGATGAAGTGAAGGGGTGGAGGTGGAGGTGGAGAGGGTTGAAGAGAGCAGAGGAAGCTTGGGCCTGCTTTAAGATGCCTGGACTGAGAAAAGGGGAGAGAGAGAGAGAGAGAGAGAGTGAGAGAGAGAAAGAGAGAGAGAGGGAGGTATGGATGGAGCAAAGGGGGTGGTGGAGGAGGGTGGGTTTGAAGAGAGGAGAGGAGAGGAAGCTGGGGCCTGCTCTAAGATGCCTTTGAGTCATGGCCGACGGCGAGAGCCCAGCCAAGGAAAACTCCCGGCCAAACAGCCAGAGGATTGTGCCGCTACCTGGCCGCGGATAAAATGCACATTCATGGAATTTTACTGCTCATACCTCGGAGGCTCCACAATGCAGCCTTTTCATGGTGCATCTGACCCAAGTGGGGCGGTCCTCGGCCGGCAGGCTTCAGATTAGACGGCCAAGATTCATTTCAGGGCCTTCATAAACCAGCACAGAGCGGCCATTCATGCCACTCTGATGGATAGACATGTTAATGGGGATTAATTGATTAGGTAATGACACTGGGTTGAACTTCACTGAAGCCCATCAGTCGCATTTGTGTGCGTGTGTGTGTGAGTGTGTGTGTGAGTGTGTGTGTGCGTGTGTGTAAGCACAACCTGTGCTTGTTACAGGAAGCCTGTCAGGCTTGTGTGTGTGTGTGTGTGTGTGTGGGTGTGAGTGCAACCAGTGCTTGTTACAGGAAGCCTGTCAGGCTTGTGTGTGTGTGTGTGTGTGTGGAGGGGGTGAGGGGGCAGGCGTAGTGTCTTTGTATATGCTCCCATGTGTTTTGACGTGGATTTTCATTGTTGCTGCTCTAACAGGCTCCTGTCAGGATTCATCTTCATGTGAGATTTAAAAAAGCCATAGTTGTCTTGTAGTTTTCCATGGCACGTTGACCTGTGAGACATCCTTAAGTTGTCTCTCTCTGGGGCCTGCTTTAAGATGCCTGGACTGAGAAAAAGAGAGAGAGAGAGAGAGAGAGAGGGAAAGAGAGACAGAGAGGGCAACAGGTAGACACTTGGGTGATTCACGGTGCCAAAGTGAGCCAGGCATCAGCACACTGAGTTCATGCAGGCAGCTGCTTAAACATCCGCGCTGGATAAACAGTCCGCTAGGCCACTGGAGAGGTGCCGTTACCGCGATCCGGCCTGTTTACCTCAGAAGGGGCTGCAACGTTTTAAAGAGCGCTCAGAGAACAGGCGAATGGTTTTGAGGTGGTTTTTATGCTGCCTTTTAAGCCCATGTGAAAGAATAGGACAGAACGAAAGAGCAAGAGAGAGAGAGAGAGAGGT
Source organism: Setipinna tenuifilis (assembly GCA_030347295.1). Lineage (NCBI taxonomy): Eukaryota > Metazoa > Chordata > Actinopteri > Clupeiformes > Engraulidae > Setipinna > Setipinna tenuifilis. The sequence goes on along the minus strand of CM059280.1, from coordinate 12,664,048 downwards.
AAACAGGTCACAGAGGGGAGAATTGGAGGATTGACCACTCGGCCTCTCTAATCCTGTTCATCTCTTTTGTTTGACATGGCAGTCCACGCAAAGCCGTTGCTCTAATTTGTCTTTGCTACACCCTGTGTGTGATTTTTAACCCTCTTGTCTTTGTTGCACTTCTCTTTTTTGTGTCTTTCTCTCCCCCCCTAATCCCTTTCTTTCTTTCTTTCCACCAGTCCCTCTCACATGCTTTCCTCTTACTCATCTAGCTTAGACTTTACAATGCTTCAAACTATGTTAAACAAAGTCAACCTGAAAAATGTGTGGCATGGAAGAACATTGCTAGATGTTCTTGGAGAAGTGAACATTTATTGGCACTTACACTCTGAGTGAGCATGTGTGCTGCCCAGGGTTCTAGAACACACTTGCAGAGTTCTACAGACAACAGACTGAATGCCCCTCGAGAGGGCAGTAGGTTTGTCTCTGTGCCCCAGCATGTCACCACGCGCTCCCGGGACCCTCCGTATGGAGCTTCGGCGAAAGTTTATCTGGACTCGACGACAGCCGGGGCTCTGAGCAGCGTGAGTGTGGCCATTGATTAAATGGTTTTTCTTCAGGCGGAGTGGGGGAGGCAGGCCCTCCCGAGGTGAGGCAGAATGGCGCTGGAGGCGACAGGGGGGGGGGGGGGGCGGCAGGGGCCCTGATCATCCTGAGCTGCCTTTTGATGTGCCTGATGAATACTGCCTTATGGGGAGCCAGCCTCTCAGGCCTGGAGGAACCGTGGAGAGGGACAGAGGATATGGGGAAAAGGGAGGGAGAGAGGCAGAGAAAAAGACAGAAAGGGATGGAGGAAGAGAGAGGGAGATATGGACGAAGACAGAGAAGGCGAGGAAGTAGTGAAACAGAGACAGAGAGATGGAGAAAGAGTGAAAGGGGAAAGAGACAGACAGAGAAAGAAGGAGAGGGCAAGAGAGAAAGACAGGAAAATGACAAGAGAGCCAGTCTGCTAAGGCCATTCAGCCCCCTAGCCTCTATGCCTACTCTCTAGACAGTCAGGGGGGGGCAAGGCCTGAAAGAGGAGCTTAGGAGAAAGCCACCGACAAAGCCCCGTGGCTGGGAAGAGGTGCACCCTGGGATTGTTTTCTTGTTTTCTTTTTTGTTTTCCTGTCCTCTGTGACAGCTGTCCCATGCGGTGCTCACATTGACAGGTGAGCAGCAGGCACGTAAAGAGAGAGACAGCAGGTGAAGGCTCTAAAGGTTATGGGGTGGAGGACTGCACAGGCCCAGAATGCATTGGGGACATTCAGCAAAGACATTAGGAAAGCATCCCCCTGTGTGAGTCTCTCACTTAAAGTCACAGTTAGGGGGTTGAATGCTGTATGGGGGAATGGACCTTTTCATGTGAATCCCACTTGAGAGCTGTCAGTAAGGCTACATGTCCATATATCTTTTTTTTTCTTCAAGCTATTTCACTGAAAATAGAGCAAAGGCTTCGCTATTTCAATGTATGGACATGGCTCTTAACATGATTCAGTCTGGTCTATCCCCATACTCTCCACAGCCATAGACATCTATACATCAGAGAGAAAAACGCATAATCCTCCTGGCATCATGCCAACACATTCAGGCACCTGAAAGGTTACAGAGCTCTCTAGCATTAACCAAGTAAATAGACATTAAAATTTATGTGGCAGTGCTTCCTGTTGGTATGCTCTGTTAATGGCCATAGGATGCTCCCACAACAGGCACTCCCACCGCCATATGTAAGACACTGACCCTTACCCTGGAGCCCTTTGGCCCAATGCCAGATCTGATTCCTGTTGCATGTGTTATTTCCCCAATACCAGCATCGTAAATGTTAATGCATGTAGACATTATCTCTCCCTCTCTGTCTTTCTCTCTCTCTGTCTTTCTTTTTTTCTCTGTGTCTGTTACTTTCTCTCTCTCTGTTACTCTTTCTCTCTCCCTCAATTTCTCTCTATCTGTCTTTTTCTCTCTATCTCTGTTTCTCTCTCTCTCCCTCGGTCTCTCTGTCTCTCTCTCTTTCTCTCTCTTTCCCACTCACTCTCTCTCTCTCTTTCTCTCTCTCTCTCTCCCTCTCTCTGGTATGCTCTAAGGGAGGCCCTGTTCCTGTTTGCACTCATCCATTTCCATCTTCTGGTCTGTCTCCATCTGTTGGCTGCAGTGAGTAGCTGTCTCGGTATGAATGAATGGGAGTTCAGTCACACAGTCACAGGCAGCACCACATTCACAAGCTCAGCTGCCTACATTAGTCCCACAGCTCTTCCTCTAGGCTACCGGTAGCAAACTCAAGGCTGATGGAGCAACTAACGCCATGCTTGTTTTTCTGTGAGTCATTTCTCTGTGAGGAGTTTGTTTGTGTGTGTGTGTGTGTGTGTGTGTGTGTGTGTGTGTGTGTGTGTGTGTGTGTGTGTGTGTGTGTGTGTGTGTGTGTGTGTGTGTGTGAGTGTGTGTGTGATTCAAGTGAGGTAAATACATCACTCTTAAGAACTGGATTTGTACTGACTGCCCAGGATTGAAATGAATCATAACAGCCACAGCTTAAGAATCTGTTCATAGAAAAGACCTTTTTTTTGAGAAAAGAAAACTTTATTCATCTACATTTACACAGTCAGGTCGGAAGATTACAGTTTTTTTATGTTTGCTTACACACTAAAATCTAAAGTTTTCCACAATTAATGAAACCCAATACTCAAATACCAAAACATCGGCTCAGGTAGGCACCACTCTAAGCACATTTTCAGCTTCACACATTTTGCAAAACACTACACACAGCGATTTGCAAAACATTACACACATTTAAATGCCATACACACATGATGCTTTTGTAATGTCACCTTTTTTCCATTTCAAAACACTAGCTACCAAATGACTACACACTTGCAACCAACTGGTTAAACACAATTGTCATGTGCCAAAACACTAAGGGAAAAAATGCAAAACACAGTAATCATACTTAAACACTGTAAAATAGAAAGCAGGGGCATAACTTTGACTTGAATATGAATGTAAGGAAGGCTTAGTAAATAAAGTAAAGTAAAGATTAGAGTGAAGAGGTAAATACTATCACTGCAAGGTACAATGGGAGGAGAGCAGACAGAAAAGACGAGGACTAAATTGATCACATTGGAATGACATTGGTTGACTACCTTGAAAACGCTATGTTGAGACTTGCCACCAAATTAGCCAGACATGATACTTAGAGTAACTTTTTGTCTCCAACAACACTGTGTTTTACTATGTTTGCTGTGAATATGGTTCTTTGAAAAAATGGTTTTCAACATGCAACCATGCAACAAGCAAACACTTCAGCATATTGACTGATTTTGGATTACATAAAAGTAAAAAAATATCTATTGAAATATATTTAGTGAACAGCATTTGTCATGTGTGTAGTGGTCTCGGTATATATTTTTAACTTTACCACAGTTTTAGTGAAGGGGAGAAAAACCCAGGTCTCTAGGGTACCAAACATGCACTTTGACCACAACACCAAAGAGCCAGACAGTGTGTTATGGTACTCAGAGCACACCCAAAACCCTAATGATGGTCACTCCTGAACTTATCCTTGCATATTTGGACAGAGTACACAACATTGAGTGCGTTCACATGGACAAGTCGAAACCACTTGGAAGTGGTTTGGGATCGTACCAGCTTCATGTGAACGGGTATTGGTTTGGATTGGGATTGGTTTTCGTGATCCCCCTGCGACTCCAGGCCTGGGCTCTTTCGAAACCACTTCGACTGCCATGTGAACGGGATCGGATTGATTTTGGGTATTGCGCATGTATCAACGAAATAAAAAACGCAGTTTGTTCCTTCATACGGACTTTCTACAGTTTTTTATGTTTGCTTACACGCTAAAATCTAAAGTTTTCCACAATTAATGAAACCCAATACTCAAATACCAAAACATCGGCTCAGGTAGGCACCACTCTAAGCACATTTTCAGCTTCACACATTTTGCAAAACACTACACACAGCGATTTGCAAAACATTACACACATTTAAATGCCATACACACATGATGCTTTTGTAATGTCACCTTTTTTCCATTTCAAAACACTAGCTACCAAATGACCACACACTTGCAACCAACTGGTTAAACACAATTGTCATGTGCCAAAACACTAAGGGAAAAAATGCAAAACACAGTAATCATACTTAAACACTGTAAAATAGAAAGCTGGGGCATTACTTTGACTTGAATATGAATCTAAGGCTTAGTAAATAAAGTAAAGTAAAGATTAGAGTGAAGAGGTAAATACTATCACTGCAAGGTACAATGGGAGGAGAGCAGACAGAAAAGACAAGGACTAAATTGATCACATTGGAATGACATTGGTTGACTACCTTGAAAACGCTATGTTGAGACTTGCCACCAAATTAGCCAGACATGATACTTTTTGTCTCCAACAACACTGTGTTTTACTATGTTTGCTGTGAATATGGTTCTTTGAAAAAATGGTTTTCAACATGCAACCATGCAACAAGCAAACACTTCAGCATATTGACTGATTTTGGATTACATAAAAGTAAAAAAATATCTATTGAAATATATTTAGTGAACAGCATTGGTCATGTGTGTAGTGGTCTCGGTATATATTTTTAACTTTACCACAGTTTTAGTGAAGGGGAGGAAAAAAAAAGTTACCCCACCAGGGTTTGAACCCAGGTTTCCAGGGTACCAAACATGCACTTTGACCACAACACCAAAGAGCCAGACAGTGTGTTATGGTACTCAGAGCACACCCAAAACCCTAATGATGGTCACTCCTGAACTTATCCTTGCATATTTGGACAGAGTACACAACATTGTAACTGCAGTGAACACGAATGAACGCATGCGTTACATTGTTGTGTGGGACAATGTGTCCTTTCATAGATCTCCTTTGGTACGAAATTGGTTTCTACAGCATCCACAGTTTACAGTCCTTTTTCTTCCACCATACTCATCTTTTCTAAATCCAATAGAAGAGTATTTCTCAGCATGGCGGTGGAAGTTTTACGATCTCGATGAAATTCTGAAGCCAGATGCAGCAAGGAGAAGGGATGCCTATTTTTTTCTTCAACATGGTTAAAGATACTGTTGTGTATTGTTTTGCTCAGTATATACTTTGTTGTCAAACTGCAACTATTGTCTGAGTTGAGTCTAGTTACAGGATAAAAAAATAAACATTTTCATTGGTCTGCAGAATTGCTGTCATGTAGTGTCGAATTTGTGAATTGGTGTCATCGGGTGAATTTACTATATTTTACTTTGTCTGTGTAATTTGCAAGAGAGCAAATGTTACAATTATTTTGCATTTATTACCACTGTGTCTAACTTATTCCAATACAATCATATGATGTGACTCATGTGTGTGCAATTTGGTGCCAGAATTGCATTTTTATAAATATGTGTACACTTTTGACAAAAGAATAGCATTTTGCAATAGAGCTGGGGTGTTCTGTTAATTGGGTATATGGTTGCATTAACTGTGTGTAGTGTTTTGTCAACATGGGCCCAGTTTTTAAAATTGAGTTTAAGCAACTGTAAAAAACTGTAACACAGCAGAATGCACAACACGTACGCGAATGCGTCAAACTCCTGGAACACCATGTTTGTATGCTGCCAGAAAGTTTGTTTATTGTCTGTATTTAGTAGGAACAGTGCAGAGCCCATAGAAGATGTGCCAGAGTATTACGTTTTTGTTTAGACTACCTTATTGTTTAAGTGGGTAATAATATCAGGTGAAAGGAGGAGGCTATGTAAATACATTTGCACTGACTGACTTGTAAGATTTTCTTTAGCCACTGTTTTGCGCCGTGGAATAACCGGAATGAGAGGTGAAAAGTTCAGTCTCCTCTACCTGTGGTCTGTATGCACTGTAGGCATATGTGTGCAGTGCTGTAGTCGCTGTTGCGTATACGATAAGATACATCTTACCTTCGTAGCAGCTTTGTTGTGGGCAAATGTTTACTCGTGTTATGTCCATTATTTTAGTTATGTGTCGTTAGTCGCGTTATGTCCAACATTGTAGCAGCTAGCATTGTAAATCTTATCAGCCTGGGTCGGCACGGTTTGACCGATATCTTTGCCATTTTTTGCCCAAACAACACGAAACTCGGTACTGCACACACTGGTAACAGTATGATGACGCAGTCCAAATTTGAGATCAAGCGGATGAGTGGTTCAAGAGTTATGCGTGGAAGAGACGTTCCTTGTATTAAAAGATAATAATAGAAAGATAGAAGTTGACTACAGCGCCCCCAATAGCGTAGCGGAAAGGGCCGGAACTCCCGCCGAATCCGCTTAGACAAACTGCATGTGAACAGGGACTTGGGGGACAGACCACCCGTTGTGAACCAATCCCAAACCAAACCAATCCCACCATGTGAACGCAGTCATTGTAACTGCAGTGAACACGAATGAACGCATGCGTTACATTGTTGTGTGGGACAATGTGTCCTTTCAGAGATCTCCTTTGGTACGAAATTGGTTTCTACAGCATCCACAGTTTACAGTCCTTTTTCTTCCACCATACTCATCTTTTCTAAATCCAATAGAAGAGTATTTCTCAGCATGGCGGTGGAAGTTTTACGATCTCGATGAAATTCTGTGGCCAGATGCAGCAAGGAGAAGGGATGCCTATTTTTTTCTTCAACATGGTTAAAGATACTGTTGTGTATTGTTTTGTTCAGTATATACTTTGTTGTCAAACTGCAACTATTGTCTGAGTTGAGTCTAGTTACAGGATAAAAAAATAAACATTTTCATTGGTCTGCAGAATTGCTGTCATGTAGTGTCGAATTTGTGAATTGGTGTCATCGGGTGAATTTACTATATTTTACTTTGTCTGTGTAATTTACAAGAGAGCAAATGTTACAATTATTTTGCATTTATTACCACTGTGTCTAACTTATTCCAATACAATCATATGATGTGACTCATGTGTGTGCAATTTGGTGCCAGAATTGCATTTTTATAAATATGTGTACACTTTTGACAAAAGAATAGCATTTTGCAATAGAGCTGGGGTGTTCTGTTAATTGGGTATATGGTTGCATTTACTGTGTGTAGTGTTTTGTCAACATGGGCCCAGTTTTTAAAATTGAGTTTAAGCAACTGTAAAAAACTGTAAAAGAGAGGCTCCCGGAAAGTCCAAATGTAATATACAATTAGCACATTTTTTTGTCTTGAATTAGTTTCTTAGTCCCTTTTTATCCTTTTCTCCCACATAAGCCTTTTTAAGTAAGTACCAAGTCCCTGACCAGACCAGACCCTGACAGAAGGCAAAGATGAAAAAAAAAATCCTTCCATGCTTTTATTTCACAGACTGTGATCAGACTGTGATGTCTACTTGGTGATGGAGCAGAAAATGACTGGGTATAAATGTATGCAGCGGCAGAGATAGATAGAGCATATAACTGACAGGGGATAATGGGGGCCGCCAGACACAGCCACAGCCTTAGTGGCACAGATGTGGATTTGAGTGTGTGGAGGTTTGGAGGTTTGGCCATGGTGTGTGTGTGTGTGTGTGTGTGTGTGTGTGTGTGTGTGTGTGTGTGTGTGTGTGTGTGTGTGTGTGTGTGGTAAGAGGGTTCATTTCTGCCTGGGCTGGATGGACAGGGAGAGAGAGAGAGAGATACAGTAGATAGAAAGAGAGAGAGAGAAAGAAAGACAGATGGAATGAGAGAGAGGGAGAGAGGGAGAAAAAAGGTGCAATGGAGGCTCCCATTCCACAGCCTTACGCTCTAATAAGTGTGGGGCCCATCGCGCTGAAAGCTGACACCACTGATCGATGTCGACAGGTAGTTTCAAGGCTGCTGATAAAATCTCAGGAAGCGCTGCTCTGCACATGTTCCTGCAAGGTAAAGCAGGGGAAGTCTGGATGTGTGTGTGTGTGTGTGTGTGTGTGTGTGTGTGTGTGTGTGTGTGTGTGTGTGTGTGTGTGTGTGTGCAGAGGGAGGTGTGTGTGTGTGTGTGTGTGTGTGTGTGTGTGTGTGTGTGTGTGTGTGTGTGTGTGTGTAGACAAAGGTGTGTGTGTGTGTGTGTGTGTGCAGAGGGAGGTGTGTGTGTGTGTGTATGTGTGTGTGTAGATAGAGGTGTGTATGTGTGTGTGTGTGTGTGTGTGTGTGTGTGTGTGTGTGTGTGTGTAGACAAAGGTGTGTGTGTGTGTGTTTGTGTGTGTAGAGGGAGGTGTGTGTGTGTGTGTATGTGTGTGTGTAGATAGAGGTGTGTATGTGTGTGTGTGTGTGTGTGTGTGTGTGTGTGTGTGTGTGTAGACAAAGGTGTGTGTGTCTGTGTGTGTGTGTGTGTGTGTGTGTGTGTGTGTGTGTGTGTGTGTAGACAAAGGTGTGTGTGTGTTTGTGTGTGTGTGTGTGTCACAGAGGGCATGTGGATGTGAAGTTCTTTTTTTCCCTCCACTAGATTATTAATTCACATTGCCCATAATCTTCCCTTGGACCAAGGCTTTTATGGACCAGTTCTGTTAGCTAGCCTAATGAGAAAAAAGGCTGACATACCCTTAGTTCCTTAGTGTTTGATGTGCTGGCAAAGTGAATGTGCTTTCCAATGAATTTCAGTCAGCAAAGTCAATAACCAGACTATCTCTGAAAAGTTTTTTTGAGTTGCTTTGAGGTGTGAAATGTTTCAGAAACATAAAAGAAAAACATGATCTTTGGCCTTTGTGCTTGTAAAAGCCATTGCTCCAAGATTGACAAAATTCTTCCTCCCTCTCTCTCCCTCTCTCTTTCTCTCTTTCTCTTTTTTTTGCACTCTAAGGAGCTTTTCCGTTTCAATGGTTCTTATTTTTCTTTCAATAAAACATAGTCAGCAGACAGCTTGACTGCCAACTTCAATACGTCTCTCAACAGGCACTATGTCACATGGTTGGGTTAAAAGGACTCACTATTGGCTGACGGTAGTTTCCATGGAGATGGCACTTCGTGTGCCTTCCAGGGAGAATGTAAACAGTGACTGAACATGGGAGGATTTATATAAATTGTTTTCTAATCTTATTTCTCATTTCCATGCTGCATGGATATTGGCTGGAACAGAGAAGGAGAAGGGGGATAGAATAAGGAAAAAGAGAGAGAGTGATAGACAGAGAGAGAGAGAGAGAGAGAGAAGGAGCGAGAGAGATAGATGAGATATTTTGCTCAACCCATTTCTTTTACAAAGGTGTAAATTACAAGACTCTTTTACAGAAATTGCAACATAAAATGTAGCCATGAAAGCGTTTTTAACAGAACTTGTGCAGACAAAACATACACAGGCACAAAAAAAAAATTAATCTAGCCTCTCTCTCACGCCTTGATAATGTCTCCATTAAAAAAGGACCTTGGCAAAATGCATACTTGTGGCTGAAGTCATTAGGGCCAGCTAGAACATGAAACAAGATAAACCGCTGCAATAATTACAATAATCAAGTGCCTGTGATCTGATTGCAGCTCTCATTCTTTTTATTTTGAGAACACTGAGGAAATATCTAGCTGCTTCTGACTTCATCATTGTTTATGTTCCACATTAAGGCAGCCAGACGCAGAGCTGGCTGCATATTAGTGATGCTGTTGCATTAGCTTTGCTGCTGTAAAGCGGAATTGATTGTCTCGAAGGCTCACACTCATGTTTGTTTGTTTCTTTTATTGACAGAATGCAAAGTTATGATAATCTTTTATTCAGTGCCTTTCACAATGTTGTCTCATGGGATTCTCAACAGTCATTTTCAGAATTTGCTCCTTGTTGCTTGAGTGAATCTAAGCATTTCCATGGGATAGAGATTAGAGGGTGGTGAGGCATGAAGGGCAAGGTGAATAAAAGTATGAGCCCAAAGCTAGCACTCTCACACAGGAGGGAGAAAGAGATAGGGCATGTGTGTCGCAGGATTGGGTTCATAACAACAACAACATGAACAGCCATCGACCTAACCCCCCCACCCCAAAACACCCCCTAAAATTGTCTCCCTCAGATCAGATTACTTTAAAACAACAGCAAATTTGCCACAGATTTTGTCCTAGTGTGGCTCATATATACTACATGGTTGTGGCTTCACTTATATTTGGCCCGGATTTTGCTCAGATCTGACACTGGTATGGTACAGATTTGGGCCTGGTGTGGCTCAGTTTCAGCTCTGCTCTGGCCTGTGTTGGGCCGCTTGCACACCAGCTCTGGGCCGAATGTGGGTTGGCCACTATTGCAGGCTCCCTCACTACCGGCCTCTTGGTTCTGTGTCCCGCTTGGCTGAGCATCAGCCTAATGTGGAATCCCCATTCCTGTGACGTTATGACAGAGCTGAAAAATATGAACACCTTTCATTCGCACATTCATTCTTTCTCTCCCTTTCTCTCTCTCTCTCTCACACACACACACAGACAGTCTTTATTGTGTCTTACTTTTTTCTTTCTTACCTGCTTTCTCACGCTCTCTCTTTTTCATTCACACAGTCTCACTTTGCCTCTCTTTGCATCTTTGCCTTTCTGCCTCTCCTTCTCACCCCCCCCCCCCCCCCGCTCTCTCTCTATTTCTCTCTCCCTCTCTCTCTCTCTCTCTTTCTCTCACATGTCCAACTTCCAATAACAAAATACCTATTAACATATCACCAGGGATGAATAAAATGCTATTTCAAAAACTACACTACTTAAAGAGGGACAAATGATTTAATGTTTGTTTGGGGACCTACCTAGTTAATTACATTTACCATCAGCTGGCTCAGAACATAAATATTAAGTCCTGTTAAGCAAGAGCCTGCACTGAAGCCAGAGTTTGGTAATTACTTGTTTTTAAAGAAACATTATGTCCTGCGTCCGCTCTTTTTATCTTTATAATTACTGATGACAAACATTCTGGCTGAACTGTTTTAATTCATGAAACACTGGTACGCAGACTTATCACTGGTTGAATCATCTCTTGAATGAGCAAATGTAATACAGCACCTCTACAACTTCACCAAGTGTTGATTTCTCTGAAGCTCAGTGTGAGAGCCAGTATTTATTTCCATATAAGGTGAAATAAAGACAGCTGAAGCAGAGCAGTGATTTTCCGCATGCCTTGCTTAATGTCTTATCTATTTGCTGAGCACCTCCAAAGGCAGGCAGGGACCAGAGCTGCAGCACAATAGCAAACATGTCAAAGATAGATGATTCCAACCATCAAAAACTAGTATTTCATTACACTTGTGCAAAAATCTTTCAACTTTGCGCTCAAATATACTGTAAACTCTCTCTCTCTCTCGCTCTACCTCACTGTCTCAAGTCAGGTCAGGTATGTTTTATTGTCATTTCAGTCAAGTACATAGTGAGACAAACAATGTTTTACCGGAAACAATCGGCGATAGACGCAACTGTAAAAACACAATCTCTCTCTCTCTTTCTGTGGTGTACAGCTGCTCAGTGCAGTGCTTGGGCAGTCCAGTGTGTGTGTTGGCGGTGGTAGGAGGAGGGTAAAAAATGTTCCGTCAATATCACTTAATCTACCATTCAGTGGAAGACTCTGGTACTAATGAAGCCGTGTAACACACCTACATATACGGATACACCTGCACATGTTGGCCACTGAAATCTCTCTGAGACCCCTTTCAGTTTTTCCTGTTTACTGTTTGGGTTGCATGCCAGTGCATTGATACTGAATGGAGGAAAAAAAAAAACATCTTGTTGAAACAGTACCAGCATTCTGACAGAAAATCAATGATGATGAATTGTGTGTAAAGGTGAAAATATTCATTTACATATAAATTTGACAACAACTTAATGCTGCATGCAAACACTGAATGTTTTTTTTTGTGCATGTGTACTAACAGTGATCCATCTTGATAAATAATGTTCAGGAATAAATCAGAGAGCACTCTCCATGGTAACAAGAGTAATTAATTCTAAAATGAACATGATCCTTTAATTTTTCATTGTAAAATGTGTCGGTTGCAATAGATTGGTTGTGGCAACCATGTGTTTAAAAAAAAAACAAAGAAAAAAATATATACTATCAAGCTATTAAACAATTTTGTTAGTAGCCCATACAGTGCTATTTTACACACTGCATTGGTAAGACTGCTTTATATAAACTTCTCCAGTGTAATTAAATGTCAGAATATTACAAGACAGAAAATGAATCTACAGCTACTGTAGTTGAAATGCTAACTGGTCAAAATGTCATATTAAGCGTGCGTTCATATATCCTGGTGTTAATTTTAATTCACATACCCCCAGTGTAATAATGTCACCATATGGACTAGTTCATGAGGCAGGTGATAAATTTTGCCTTGGCCCAAATTTGTCCTTTAGTGGAGTCCATGCATCCATAATGTAATTTAGTTAAGAACTTGGCCCTTATTCCTGCTTAGAAATCCAGCTTGGTGTGAAATTAAGAATGGTGTTAAAGAATGTAACATTTTTTGAGTGGCAAGATTAGATTAATATAAAATTGTTTGCCAACATTACATTCATGAATCTTATAAAATATTCCAATGTAGTGCCTCAAAACACATCAGTCTTTATATTTGTGTTTGTATTGATTGCCCTTTTTTAATTAATCCTTTATCCTTTAAAAACACACACTGTATGCTGTGAATGTGAATCTTTTCAGTTGAGTTCACTAATAGTTAACTGCACTTGGGGATAACAAGTAAAAAATAATCAGACAAAACAAACTGACTTCATATGAGTTGTTGCTGCTACACCACGCCTGCTCTACATTCATTCATCTGCTCTGCTGAAGATAAAGCTTGTCATTTCTCCTCTATGACGGCTCCAAGATAAACATAGACTGCAGAGCTGAGGCCAGCTGATCGGCCATCAGAGGGCTTTGTTAAGATGACAGCTGCTTGTATGGCTCATGATTGGAGGGAGGTGCGAGCTGAACACTAATAAGACAGTACACAAAATGCTTCAGGTCACCTAACTCCTGTGTTTCAATAGCACCTTTTAAACATGTCAAATGAAAATCGGTGTCTGTCTGACCTTGTTACTTTACTTGATCATAGCGTACATACCTTATGAAGCAGTATCAAAAACTGTTTGACTGCTGCTTGTGGAAAATGACGTTTCTCTCTGTCCTCTGGCATGGTCTGTATGACATTCTCCTGCATGTGTTACCTCACAGTCAGTTATTACAGCAACCAAAACTTGCCAAAGTTATTGGAAATGTTGGCTTCTACTGTCATTTAAGTTTCTTTCACTTCACTGTCTACACACTTTTTTGTATATCTGGTGTCAGCATTCCTTTCAGTACTGGCTCAGTGGTGGGGCTGTCTTGTTTGGGATATTACTGAGAGGATGCAGAGGCAGGCGAGGTGTCTGGAGACAAGGAGGTTGCAGAGGAATAAAATGGAGAGAGAGAAAGCAAGAGAGAGAGACAGAGACAGACAGAGAGAGATAGAGAGAGAGAGGGGGAGAGAGAGAGAGAGAGAGAGAAAGAGAGAGAGAAACACTGGAAATTAGACAGAAAGATGAGGTGTCTCCCCTTTAACCTGGCGGGACAAGAGCCATGAAAGAGCGAGAAAGTGGCAAACTATCTGGATAAAAATGGTCGTGTCTGCAGGAAAAACTAGTTCAAACAAACTCCACTCTCTCTGGGCCTGGCCTGAGCTGCCATATTTAACATAGTACTGAGTGAACAAGAGAGAGAAAGCAAGAGAGAGAGAGAGGTAGAGAGAGAGAGAGAGAGAGGCAGAGAGAGAGAGAGAGAATGTCCCAGAGTCAGTGCGTGCATATTTCCAACGGCAATATGGCTAAAGTGCTTTGGAAAAAAAAAAAAACATCAGAAATTTTGTAGGCACATGTAATTGCAAGCAAACCATAACAGCACTACAGTTTGAATACCTTAGGACTTTGCCTTTGTGGTCATGCATATATCTGAATGCTGCTTCATTTTCAAACACTCCCAGGTCTAGACAGGCAACCACAGTGAGTCCCTTGTTGACAATGGGGAATCTCATTCCAGCATGGCATTATCGCCATCTACAATTGAACTCTGAGCATCTGACCATCTCCTCTTTGGAGGTTGGTTCATCTCAAACATTAGAAGAGGCATTATGGAAACCAGGAGAGTTCTGAAATGGAATACATTAAAGTGCAATCTAAATTTAAATGGCAATATCTCCAAAGGCACACACAAAGTTCTGAAAGCCAATTTCCGAGTGATTATTCCGTTAATGGGTAAGCTAAAAGGACCTTAATGCTGTAAAAATCATGAGAGCAGAGGGGGAGGAAACTAAGAACTACAATAATGTGAAAAGAATGGGTCACAGAGGGAGGAATTGCATAAAATATTTAGGCAAATGTATTTTCTGAAATTAAAAATACTTTTTAGAGAGAAATGTCTTTTGGGACACTATCTGGTAAGTATTACGATACTGAGAGGTATTTTGTAAAATGTAAAATGCCGACAATAATGCTGTACCTTTATTGCATCCATTCCTTACCAGAAATGTTCATTTGTGCATGTGGCCCAGTGTTTTTGTTGTTTGCTGTGATTATATATGCATTAGATGCATCAACATGCTTTCAGTAAAAGTGATTTCAGTTGGACTATTGACATACATTTTCACCAAACATTGGCGTTAACCTAAGAAATCTATAGATGAAAAGAAATCAGAACTGTAAAGCCCAGAAATTAAGTTATGTCTAATAAGGTGAGATGACAGAGAAGAGGGCTATTGATCACATTAAGGAAAAAGCAGTAAACTAAGGCCAGAAAAAGCTGGGAGCCACAAAAAAAAAGGTTTTTAATACTATAGTGTTACATAAGGATATTGCATGGCAGTAAAGGCTAAGCGCTCTCCCAATACATCTGCAACCTTTTTTTTTTGTAAAAACATATCAATCAAGCTGTTTACAGACATATATCAGACTAAGAAAGGAAAGAGAAAGAGAGAGAGATTAGAGAGAGGGAGAGAGAGAGAGAGCAAGTCAGAGAAAAAGAGAGAGAGACCCAAGGCCCCTCAGCAACATATGTGGTCAGTCAGCTGGTAGGTGTTACTGAGGGGGCCAAGTCATTGTTAACTTTATGAAGGGTCAAAGTAGTTACAGCTCTGCCTGTGGTGCTGCCTGGCCTGAGCTCGGCAGGCTTTGATGGCTGTGTTAGTGCCCCAGAGCACAGAGCACATCAAGCACTCAACGACAGTTAGGGACCTTAGAGGCCTGGCTCCAATATAAAAGACAAAATAATTACATTTAAAGTAAAAAGGAAGTATGAATAAAGATATCAACCACAATCTGCAAAAAGGTATCTGTGCATGGAATATTGTAACGTCTTAGTAGTACTGTATTTTTTTGTGTCTTCTGTAACTAAGCAAGAAGTAAACAAGACTGAATTGTTAAAGTGGGGATGAATGCCAGTTTAACCAAATATCACCAAATATTCAAACCCAGGATCATCCTTTCCACTGCCCCCCCCCCCCCCCCCCCTCCCCTCATCAACCCCCCCACCCCTGAGCGATCTTCGCCCTACTTTACAGTACAAGGGGTGATATTGGCAGCCTGACAGGCAGCTGATGAATTAGAAAAATGTGTCTTCTCTGACCTCTGCTACTTGACCGACCCGCTTTTTGAATGATGATACGCTCCCCTCCCCTACAGCCGGAACAAAAGCCTAAATATGGGCCAGCAGTGCGCTGGCGCCTGCACTTGTTGGTTGTGCTGGATATCAAAGGGGAGCTGCCTGCTCCTGAGGGTCGCGCTGGATGCTGCCTGGACACTATATCACGGGCAGATATGAAAGGCCTGTCACGGGAGCCCAGGTCCATGAAATAAACACCTCTTGACCAGTTGCACCTCATACATTAATCAAAGCCTATGTTCTTCCTCTGGACTCCCTTAACCTCTAGGTGTTTTTTTTTTGTGGTGGTGGGGAGAAGGGGGAAGAAAAATACTACCGTGCATGAACTGTTAATGTAATTAGCAGTTAATGCATATGGCGTGGCTGGTGTGTGTGGTATGTATGGGCGCTGTGTCTTCCGAAGATTAACTCCAGCTAATTATCAAACTGCTCGGGTAAGCTTATTTTCTGCTTACACACACACATGGCAATAATACTAGTCCATAAAGCTCCATATATCATGTCGGGACGCGTTCATTGTGTATCGTGTTACGAGACGGTAATGTGCTGTGCCTCTTTAAGTGCCTCACATACACCAACACTGAGACTGAAAATGAAGGAAAGAAAAGGCGAGAGAAAAATATAAAACCAGTGTCCATGCCACTATATTGCCCGTTATATTGCAAATGCTTCCATTTACCCGACTCTAGATGCACTGCTGGTTGGGTTATATGGGTGGCGGGCTTGACAGGTAAATAGTGGGACTGACTTGCCAACAGCTTGTGTGGGCTCTGAAAACTGCCAAATTTTAGCACAACTTCATGAGTTTTCATTCGTGGTTTAGACCTGAGTAGGCTCGTATAGTCCACTTAGACTGCAGCTGTTTCTTAACTAGATCCATGTCAGGTCATGGCTTCACAATGAACTGCATCATCAAAAGTGATGATTCTTAGTAAAGTCTGGGCCTTGGTTTTGGCAGGACCTAAACTCCAGCATTTGCAATTTCAATTTAAAATTCAAGATTGTAACCACTAAGAAGTTTTTCTATTTAATTTAATTTAACTGAAACTAACTTAAGCTGACACTTACTTTGGACTGCCTCTTTCACTGTACCATGACCCAGTGCCATGGCAGAGCTGATTAAGAAGATGTGTCACTGGCTTCCTGTCCCTTCATTGTCTTCCTTCCTCTTCCTCTTCCCTCCATTCCATTAGTAGCCTAGAGCTTCACATATCATTTAGCGGTGGCTTGTTCATGGATCGAATCAGCACCAAATCGGATCAGAACCCGTCCAAGTGGCAGCCGGTTTTAAGGGGTCCCACAAGTTGTTGGGTTGATTTAGTGTGACTGCCGGGCCGGTGAGCAGGCTCGCAGGCTCTGCCGGGGTGGAAGGGATCCGAGATTAACGAGCCTTGCGATAAAAGTGCCACAGCCTCGCGCTTCCACTACTTAATAGCTCCTGAAATGAGGCTCCCCACCAAGCCATGGATGCTCGCCCCTTTGGGATTTCATTACTCAAAGACAAATGGATGAGTCCACAGACGCCTGGGTGTTTTTTGACAGGGGCTGCAGAGGAAAGGCAGTAATTACCCTAATCAGTGAGAGAGATCCTCCAGTCGCGTGGAAACATACTAGCAAGCACACAAGGGCTAGGACAAGGCGGAGAAGCAACAGCAACATGAAGGAGAAGGTTGAGCAGAATAAGAGGCCCCCTCCCCACACACACACACAAACACACACACACACACACACACACCACGGCCAAACCTGAAAGGCTTCCTGTAACAAGCACAGGTTGCGCTTATGAGCTAAAAGAGGGACCTTTAGAAGGACACTTTCCTGTCTTTACTTCTCTGTCCTTTCTCTTCAGCAGCAGCCTCCTTTGCTTTGTCGCTCTCTTTTTCTCTTTTCATTGTCCTTCTCCCATTGTCTTGCTCTCTATCTGCCTTGCTCTTTCTTTTACTGTCTCTCTTTCCCCCTCTCTCTGTCTCCCTTTGTTTCTCACACACAAACACACACGCACACTGAACAGTTCCCTTCGGTTTGACATTATGATGCCATGATCTTTGCATCAGTTCGGTGACAGCAAAAGCAGAGAGGCACCCAAATGCTATCTCTCCCTGCACTTTGCATGCACTCGTGAACAGCATTAGCCCAGCAGGTGCTGTTTTTGAACACTACAAAGGCTGTTTTGCACAAAGAAGCCAATAAAATGAAGCCACATGCCTGTTCAAGCCTGAAACTGGCATTTAGGTTTATTTGTGATCATCCATAAAATTGGAAGAGCGCTGCATTATTTTTCCCTCCGTACCCTGGCTGTAAGAGAAGATGAAGAGAAGCGGTTGAAGAGTAAAAGGACCTTATAAAAAATTGAGGGAAAGGGCTTTGCTGTTTAATATTTCATTTCACTATTTTACATTTACGAAAAGCAATCACTGTCTATTAAAATTCATACCCTCAGTAGTTGAGCCTGTGCCGATTATATGTCCTCATTCTCTCACCGGCACATTGTGTCTGACTGGAGATGAAAAAGCCAGATAGTCCTTCCCATGTACCTCACTAATTTCCTCTTTCTTTTCACCGGGTTTCAAATGCTTCCGCCGAACTTTAATCACTTTACTTTAACAGGTGTCCTTACCGCATTGTTTGGCTGCATACGAAGTGCATGGTTTGATGGGATTTAATGGGCCAGGCTGCAGAACAAAAGAACCCCACTCCACACAAAGGTGCAGATCTCTGGCACCCGGCCAGGACCACAGTCAGTGCTATAGAAGCAAACTTTTTTTTTTTTTTTGGAGTCCACTCCTCCTCCCCTGCAAGTGCCCTTTAAAGGTCTTAAAAATAACTTCAGGAGATGTAACGGTCCTTTTTTTTTAGTCCTCTCCACATATGCCTCTTTTACTTCCTTGTTTTTTTTTTTCTTGTCTCTTTTTTCAACCGCGTCATAGGTGTGCTCTAATACCCAGTACCTTGACATTCTTCAGCATGCTGAATAGCGGCATTTAATTCACCGGAGGCTCTCATGATTTGGGCTGTGTCCTTTAAAGGAGGGCTCTGAGGCCTGCCTACCCCCTGTACCCAGCGCACAGGAACAAGCCTCTTTTTGTGGTCCTGAGGAGCTACCGGTGTTTCAGGCGCATTTTAGCCGTAGCCTTTGAGGTCAACCTTTGAAGTCTCCGATCCCACCAGTGCTTCCAGTCAGAGCAGAGCTTTAAGACCGGGCTTTTAATTGCTCCCAGAGAAAGACAGCAGTGAATGGAAAAAGGGAGAGAGGGAGAGTGGAAAAAAATGGTACTCCATACCACTTGCATGTGCACAAATAGCCCTGTAACTACCTGTAAAAGACCTCACACATTCAGTTTTCACTCTATATTATTCTACCATTTTTGTTTTGTTTTGTTAGTTGTTTGTCCACTCTAGTTTTTGTTTTTTGTTTTGTTATGTTAGTTGTTTGTCCACTGAGCGTCATGGTGTGTTATGAGCTGGTAGTGGAAGTAATGTTGGCTTGCCTTAATAACAGTGCAAATGTGAATATAGTGTCTGTGTTATTTGGGCCCAGCCGCACTGGCTTATTACTGATTTCAGTGATGATAGTAGAAGGCATGGTGCCCATGGTGCTAACTGGAGGACCTTGTTGTTATTCACAACATGGCTGCATGAACATTTAACTCTGGCGTTTCCCAGCAACTGTAATTTCACAAGATATCGTCCGCCGCTTTGTTGATTTGCATCTGTTTCAACAAAGGAGCCGGGACAAAATTACATGCTGCCATGCCATTTTAATTATTCAAAAGAACACACTTGGTGTGTTGTGTAACGTCGAGTAATGACTATGAATGCTGATGACCCATTGGATTTTTCTAAAATGTCATATTCAGATGCAGTCCACCGCTTTCAGCGTTATCGATGGCGCGGCAGGCTTTTAGCTGTGCCGCCCCCCCCTTCCATTGTGTGATGTCTTACACACTCAAGAGGGCTAATGTTGTGGCAGAGCATTCAGCTTTGATTGGGCTGGAGGGAAATCAATACTGATGCGTCTTAAGAGCATCACAGCAGAGGCACTCGGAAGATGTTTTTCTCCAAACTTGATTCTGCAACAACCCCACAAACACAACACTATCTGGCTTTCCATTCACATAATTTGCATTTGAGTTATGCACATTTTTTAAATTTATCTACAGAATATGCACATCATGGTTGCATCTGCAGAAGGCACTGGGACAGATTATATGCAAATTGCTAGTGTTTTCAGCTAGGATTTCTTACTTGAATGGTTCAAATGCATGTAAAGAAAAGGATGGAGACATTCATCACTTTCAACAGTGATGAAACAGTTCCATTTCTCAAAATGAGCACCGCTGCATTAAATCCGGATCACAGAGGCAGCAGATTGTCCAGAATGCAGGGACATTAGTGCTACTGGATATGGCCAAGAGTCAAGATTCAAGAGTCATACTCATGTAATTTTGAAACAATCCAAAGATGAACAAGAAATATACATATTATTAATATGAATTTAAAAATCCCCAAATCCAGTCAAAATATATACAATATGTACAATACTGTGACTAAAGGTGACTAAAAATCAGTACAGTATGGAGAAAAAATAGAAAAAACAGAAATATAAAATAGACAGCTGTTAGCAGTGTTCAGGTGTGCCAGATTCTCTCAGCCTAAGCACCTTTCAGTGAGATCCAAACAATAATGGCAGACAATGGCTTGGCCTTCAGTGGAGCTCACTGAAGGATGCGGGGAGGAAGCCGGCAGCGGGCCACGTGTGGCGCAGATGTGGATCCAGAGACGGCAGCGGTTCCTGTGCTCCTTTGATAGCCTCCCAGCATCCTGCCCCTGCCCTCTTCCTCTGCCGCCCGTGTGCTGATTGCAAGTGGGGCGAGTAATTAAGAGAAGCTGATGGATCGTATGGAAACATTTGCAGGCTGTTAGTACAATATGAAAATCGCACTTCGCAGCCCCCCCGCCTAGCCAGCTGATAATTGGATGATCAATCTTGCCTAAATTGTGGAGGCCCAGTGGAGGCTGAGGGGTGGGGGGTGTGGGGTGGTGGTGGTGGGAGGGGGGAGGGAAGTGAGGCGTCCCTTACTGACACCGTTAGAAGTTCACCCCCCCACCCCCTCACCCCCCCACCAGTTTCTATCCCCCTTCCCACCCCCATCACCCATTTCCTCCTCGCAATCAAGGGACTTTGTGGGGGTCAGGGGGTCACAGATGAAATTTATCCTCACGCTCCTCTCAGTCCAGAGCCCTGCCACAGAGACAGATACAAATGGAAGCCGGTAGTGTTGCTGTGTGTGTGTGTGTGTGTGTGTGTGTGTGTGAGTGTGTGTGTGTGTGTGTGTGTGCATGCTTGTGTGTGTGTGTGTGTGTGTGCTTGTGAGTGTGTGTGTATGTGTGTGTGTGTGTGTGTGTGTGTGTGTGTGTGCATGCTTGTGTGTGTGTTTGTGTGTGTGTGTGCTTGTGAGTGTGTGTGTATGTGTGTGTGTGTGTGTGTGTGTGTGTGTGTGTGTGTGTGTGTGTATGTATGTGTGTATGTGTGTGTGTGTGTGTAAAGGGGGGTGTCATGGGTCTGATTTATATCTTTACGGGGGAGATGTTGTAGGGGAGGAGAGCTGTGTGGAGCTAGAGAGAGGGATCAACCTCTGCTCGCCTCACCTCTATCTCTGGGCTAGCTGGCTTTTTATAAGTTATCTTGTCATGGGATTGTAGTGTGTGCATGTGTCTGTGTGTGTGTCTGTGTGTGTGTGTGTGTGTGTGAGAGAGAGAGAGAGAGAGAGAGAGAGAGAAGTACAGAAATAGAGAAATCCCAAACTATTTATAAAAAGGACCATGGGTTCGTCTCCATTTAGCAAGCGGTGGGGAATCAGGTGGTTGTCATCCTCACAGCGGTATAGGCAGCAGGCACTCTAAGGCATCTCACATGTGACTAGATTGCCAAACAGACGCACACATCTATTTCCTCAGACGTCTATCTCTAGACCCTGATGTCTCACATGTTTATCACATCCATGCCATACGCATGTAACATCTGTGCATTAATATTTACATGTAACGAGCATACGTATACCACCAGGCTGTGATATTTCCTAAAAGGTTTTATATTGATGGTGATTATTTTAATTAACAACAGCAAGCTGCTCCTCTTGTCTTTCAGGATTGCTGTACATCTTGGTAGCTGAGCTGCGTTATTTGTCACACCTATGGCGTACTGGCAGTAGTCGTATAACTGGGAAAAAAGTCCCATATATCGTAATTACAGAGATGATCCTGCTAATGCTTGGCATGAGTGATTGTTAAGCCTTGGGATGTCGAAATGTGCCAGGGAAAAAAGTGGGCTGCCAGCTGAATCCCTCAGAAGAAGTCCAATAGCCATCGCACGATGACCCACTTTCAGCTGCAAGCAGCAGGACAAATCACCTTGAGACCCAAACTATTCTGGGCACCATCCTGAGCTCTGCGTGACGCGGGCAATCAAACATGCCATCCATCAGAGCCGTCCGTCTGTAATACCACTTCGGCCGGAGAAGCGAGGCGGGAGAGTGCGGAATAACGAGACCAGGACAAAGACCGTGTCTTAGAAATGTAACCGATATGCCTGCTCCACAGCAATGCCGCTTAAAGGTTGCCTGGAATTATTATTGCAGTGTTACTGTAAACCTGATACTAAAAGGGGTATTGGGTTATGCTTATTGCGTAAGATGTTTTTCAATTTCTTTGGAAGTACTTTTTCAGTAAAGGCTTAAGCTTGGACAACTAAAAAGGGAAGTCACAAAAGGTTTGCTGGGTGTGATTAAGATTTAGTTTAAAATTGGTCCTGCATAATAGAAAGCTAAGTTGCAAACTGAGAAAATGAATGTTTAATGAATGAATAATGATTTTTGTCAGAGGTGGGTATGCCCTAGCCTGGTAAACCGGCCCCTCGTACTTCACTTTGTTTTGTACACAGGGTCTGCCGCAGGTCTCATTAAAATGGCCATGAGCGATGACGTCGTTGTGTGCATTACATTTCACCTGTAGTCTATCTGTGGATGTAGATCAGCAATGGCAGCGAAGAACGAGGTAAGCAAGGCCATTCAGTCTGTTGTGGTAATGCTTTGGAATACCAAGGAAGTAAAGTCAGAGCAAGAAGAATCCTTAAAGAGTTTAATTTGTGGCAGAGCCGTCGTGGCCCTACTCCCCATGGCGTTGGGGAAAAGTTTAATCTTCCAGTTTGCTCCATTAGTTGTTAGTCCGTTAGTTTCCCGAAAGGTTCATTACTTCCTTCACAATCCGGTGCACTGCATACAATACATCACGATTAGACATTAACGTTTGGGTAAAGGCAGATCCAACCATTTTAAATTTGACACCTCTAGGAAGAAAATCGTTTCTCAATACAGCACAGCCAGACCCTCTAGCCTAGAAGTGAAGTGCAAGGGGCTGGTTTACCAGACCAGGTAAGCCCTACTTCATAGAAAAAAATGTCCTGCCTTGCAGCATTTGTACCTGTGCACAAAGCACAGGTGATTCCATTAATTACCTTTGGGTGAAGCATTGTGCTGATAAGAACCTAAATGGAAAAATGGTTAGCTGTTTTTTTTATATATTTAGAACAAAATATGTGGTATGGCCTTAAGCATTCTAGAGCTGGATTACCCACCTCCAATTGTTGCCTGTCAGGCAGTTTGATAGTCAGTATTCTGACATGCCTGCAAATGGAATGTATGGGCCACCTCTGGGCGAGACCAATTTTGTTATGTGAGATGAATATTAGCTTGCTGCTCTGTGCCAATAAAAACCATTATGTCACTTTAACTTGGAAAGGTCAAATTCATGACAGGAGGCACAAATGCCCTTCCCATGCTTAGTCCGCTAGAAAATGACAATGTTGGCTAGCTTCTGAACACGCTAAGCAGCCATGCTTCCAGTTTTATGGTAGTTACCTATTGCTGTAGGTCAAATTACCAACTGGATGCCAATGTAATAACCTATATACTTTTACTTACTGAGATAAGTTCAATTGATGAAGATGTTTTTTTAATGTGGATGAGAACACATTTGTGTACACAGTGCTGAAGCAATGTGGGAATACTGTACGTGTCCCAAACCACTTCCAGTGGTAGTTTGGGTTAAATGTGAATGCAGATCTAAAATATATTTTGGGTAGGTACACACCAGGACTTGGAACTTCCTGATGTCCATCCAGTGTTAACACCAGGTCAAAACAGATATTGTCTCTATTAGGATCTGGTTTATGTCTGGATTTGATATGGTTCTGATCTGGCTCAGGTGTGACTTTGATCAGGCTATAGTCTGGTTAAAGCCTGGCTTTGATTTGGTACAGACTTTTTTACCTGGGCCAGACCTCTCTTGACCTCTCTCCATACAGTACATGTCTGCATTAGTCTTATCTGTAAGTTCAAGGACACGTCCTACATACAGACGCAATAGAGATGTGCTGAAGATGAGGTTCATTTAATCAAACACTCATTCTCTTTGTGATGAGCATTATAAAAACAGGAGCTAATGGTTCCCCCCTGTGACAGCTTTAGGATATATTTGCTAAAAGATGCTCAAACAGTGCTGATATGTTTGGTTTTTTAAGCTTTCCTCCAGAGTAGCACATGGAAGCAAACAACCCCAGGCAAGGACAAAGAGTGATTCATTTATTGGAAATCTGTTAAAAAGGACCAGAGTTGCTGTTGTTTATGAGGTTCGGGGATTTGGAATGCAGGTGAGTGGAGTGGAGTTGGAGTAGGAGTGGAGTGGAGTTTTTCTCTGCAGAGACAAAAGGCGTTTTGTTATCTTTCTTTCATGGTCAGCTTGCTAACATTCTTGGGAGAGTTCAAATCAGTCTCACTTTAGAGATTTTACTGGATAATACTGAAATACCTTAGACACTCTCTCTTTGTCATAGCAAACACAAACACACAAACACACACAAGCACACACACACACACATGCACACACACACACACACACACACACACACACACAGGCTGTTTACAGGCCTCATGTTGATGGTTTTTCAGAACAAAGCCTATCTCCTTCACACAACACACAGGCTGCGGCAAATAAACCAACAAAAATGCCACTTAGATAAAAATGACCCACATTCAGGTGATACAGCACTATTTTACAGTGGTTATCAAAAAAGGCATCTTTGGTAGCCTTGTCAAGAAGTGGCCCCTACAATAATTAGACACACACACACACACACATGCACACACACACACACCTCGCTTGGCGGTGAATAATCACCACATACAGTAAAGTGTTTGCATGGCCAGTGTTCTCCCAGCAGCTGCAGCCTAACAGCTTACATTACTGGCCCGATCCGGCACCCTCGTGACTCATTTACATCCATTGGCACAATGCAAATGTCAAGCTGTTCTCAGCGGCTCATTAATAATGAATAGGGACATCACTCAGAGCCCCTAGCCCGGGTGGCATTTTGGCAATTAAAGGCCGGACTGTTATAATTTGAAATGCCGGCCTTCGGGGCGCAATAGGCACATGATGAATATTTAAAGGTGAGGTGGCATAACTGCAGTCAGCGATAAGAGGGTAAAGACAGATTCCCTGTCTCATTACAGCGGAGGCAGAGCAGAGGAAAGGAGAGGAAAAGAGAAGAGAGAGGGGAGGAGAGGAGAGGAGAGGAGAGGAGAGGGAAGGAGAGGAGAGGAGAAGGGAGAGATGAGGACAGGAGATGAGGGGAGAAAAGGACTATGATGAGGTGTGATGTTCTGCCAGGATTGTTTTTTTGTTTTGGTTTTGTTTTTTTTCAAATGAATTGTGTTTCTGTATCTTTGGGCTGAACATGTCCCTATTGGTACATTGGCTGAAATATTCTACATTCTCCTCCCCCCTGCCTTGTTTGTCTTTGTGACAAGCCTGTGGATGGTTATGGGCATCACACATGGCTCAGGCCACTAACAAGGCTGGAAGCCCAGGTGCAACTGTCTTACCACGGCGTCAGAGCGCAGCATTACAGAGACAACCTGTAATTTCACTGTCACCAGAGACTTGTTCCAGTTTTTCTTGCCTCCACTCTACCCTCTGTTTTGAAACAGGAATATGCCACAGGAGGTGCTCTTAAATGGAGATGATAAAGATTGTCCGGGCATCTCGCAGGCACAACACACTTGAGTTCCTTCTGTTGCAGGTTCAGCCTTTTGCTCATGGGCTGCTTGATTCGAAGACCAAAAAAACACCCAGAGACCCTTCTGCAGTCATCTTGCTCTCATTAAGCATGGCATTCATTCACATCTTTTTTAGAGGGGCTCGGTGGAAACACCAGATGCATCCCTTTCACTCGAAAGGAAAGCATCTGGTGAGAGCCACACAAAACTTCAAATCAAAAGGTTTGTCTTTTCTTAGCACATAGCCTCTCTTTTCAAAGTAGAGGATTATGTCATTCACAAGTAAATTTATAGGATTGTTTGTCTTGAAACGAAAACACAAACAAGGCACTCAGGCCAGGAGGTTTTTTTTTCTTTAACAGGCTTATTTATATTAGGGAAAGTAAACCAGGTTTTTTTTTTTCTTCAACGAATAACCAATTGCTTCTTTGCATGCAACAGTGAGTCGCATTATACTTAAACATTCTCTTTGCTGGTTCAGTTGTTGTTTCAGTAAGGGCTAAAAGTGACTCTGAAGAAGCACAAAACAAAAGTTGTGTACTATGACAAGACAAAAGCCCACTTAATGGGATGGAAAAAAACACCTTTTGAAATTAATGCTTGAGATGTAACCGTGGAGACTGCATAATTATGACAACCTCCGGGTGACTGTGAAGGGTTTCCATGGTGGCTTCAGATCTGTCTTTTCTTTTTGATGTCTTGGGGGAGCTATGGCAACGCAGCTCTGCACGCATTATTTCTCCTGACAGTGGCAGCGAGGTCACTCCTCTCCGCGGAGCCAGAGCGGGAGCCATGTGCACTGTCGCGACGGCTCTATAACGAACATGTCACAGTACATCACCATGGCGTTCATTTCCTCCCGGACTGGCCCGAGCACGCCTCATGGCTCATGGCTCTGGCGTGAGTTTGGCACAGAGCCGGGCCGTGTCTGGCACGAGTCCTCCTCTTGCTCTTCAGGGTCACACAAACACATATCCAGTGACAGCTACACGGGGCCTAGGTGTATAATCATTGAAGCTTTGGCGCACATACAAATATATAATCTAAACTCCCTCTCAGCCCTGAAAAATGTTGCTCACAGTTAAAAGGAGTGGACAGAATAATGTTAGGCAGTAAAGCACAAAAGCATAGTGACATGTTTAGTATTTCAAAAAATACATCCTGAAAAATAAATAATGTGCTGTATCTGAAAGACAATAGATATTTTATATCTACTGTATACTTATTTTTCCATTACATGAGGAATGGATTTCTCTCTGCGGCAAGTGTCATTTTTAGAGTAACCATGCCTCTGCAGATGCTGCTGCTCATGGCCTGAGGGTAGAGACGTCGGCACTGGTGGTTGACAGTGAAAGGGATGGTGAAGTACAGTGCTGTGTCACACCCGTGCCTGATGGGTAATTTATATGACCTTCAAAGCCACAAAGCGTTTGAACTGACACGTGAAACCCAGCACAGTGGTCAAACATGCCAGTAGGTAAATTGATATTCCACATGTAGGACACATAGAGGCCATGCTGTTTCATATGACTGCGTCGGTCACCAGCCTGAAAGGAATAAAAACACCACAGGGAATTGGAGCTCCCAGAAAACCACTGAGGAAAATGCACTGGAGACACCTGAATAGGGGTGCGTGTGTGAGTGAGTGAGTGTGTGTGTGTGTGTGTGTGTGTGTGTGTGTGTGTGTGTGTGTGTGTGTGTGTGTGTGTGTGTGTGTGTATGTGTGTGTGTGTATTTGTTTCTGTGTGTGTGCCTATGTCTATGTGTGTGCTCATGCATGTGTGTGTATGTGTATATGCCTTTGTGTGTCTAAGAACAGAAATTTAAAGATTGTGCAGGCTATACGTAAGTAACACCCTATAAGTAAAAAATGACATTGAACACCTATCTACCTCTCAGGTCTACCCTTATATTTCTTTCCAGGGGCGTAAACAAGGCTTGTCTGTTTGTTTTGCCATGCTGTGAGCAGCTCCACAGACATGTTGCTGAATGCATTTGAGATGCACCTCAAGGGGCATGGGGTAGGGGTGTGGGGGGGTAGGGGGGGGGGGGGTTGTAGAATGCGGGATGGAAAACAATATTCTCCATAGACAGCAGCCTAATGCTTTTTCTCAGCTGATGGGGGTTGTGTGTGTGTGTGTGTGTGTGTGTGTGTGTGTGTGTGTGTGTGTGTGTGTGTGTGTGTGTGTGTGTGTGTGTGTGTGTGTGTGTGTGTTGGGGGGGATGTATGTGACCTTTAAAGCTCAGTGAGAAGGGAGGCATCTCTGGAGGCCCTAGTGAGAGTCGAGCTGCTGCCCGTGAGCAATGCAGTGCGAGGCTTGCATAATTAGACAACCTGATGGGGGACTCCTATTCTTCGCATTGAACAGCAGAGCTGGGGAAAAAAACAACTGTGTGTGGAAGACAGGGAACTGAAGGGAAACTATTTCCTTCAAAACACAGCCTCAAGACAGAGAGAAAAACGTATGGAGCGGTGGGGAAGATTATGAGGTAAAGAGAGAGGTAAAAGAGTATGCGAACTACCCTTGTGTTTGTCCCTTCTTTTAAACTGTTTTAAAGTGTTTACCTGTAAAGCAGCACATCATATAATTCTATGAACATCACACTTAACAACCTCTCTGGAAAAGTAGAGTGTATTTAACGACCGCTGTGCACAGCTAAGTTATATGAAATAGCATTTTCAATTGTTTTTTTTTTCTTCTTTCCCCTTCCTGAAGCTTTTTTTCCTGCTCATTTTCCCCTTTAATCCAATTCATTCTTCTGAGTCCCTTTGTACATTCCACTGTCAAGGGACAAAGGCCTGCTCGGCAGGGACGGGGTCTTTATTCCGTAGATTTCAACTCCACTCCCCCGGGACGCCCCATCCAGGAAAAGTACCTGGAGCTCTGCTATGCTTTGTGTGCAGAGGCAGCAGAGAAGCATTGAAATTGGAAAGAGGTTGGGGGTGGACGTGTGTGTGTGTGTGTGTGTGTGTGTGTGTGTGTGTGTGGTGTGTGGGGGAGGAGGGTGAAGGATAAGTGTTTTTGAAAGGTATTCTAACCAAATGTAAAACTTAAAAGTCCCAGGATTTTCACATCCAATAAGAACATCGCACAGAGATCTCTACAGGGAAGATGCTGCAATGCTGGTTCGATATATTTTTCTGTGCAGCAAGACCTTCCCCAGCCAAAAGATTAGCCTAATGAACTGGGAAACATTAACAGTTGCAGAAAGGCACTAAAACATCCCTCAGTGACTAGAGTAGAGCCTCTCTCAGGATTAAACAGAACTGTGTATCTGACATATATTATCCCACTGACTTTAATACTACCGAGATCAGTTACATAAAATATAAATGATGGGCAATCTCCTCAGAACTTGTGACATTGAGTTTTAAAAAAGCTGCTACATAAATGAAACTCACTGTTATTAGCATTTAACTCTTCATGTGAATTAAAAGAATTGGATAAAGGCTGTAGCTTATTTAGTGTTTGCTTATACAGAAAATACAGAAACCTAGCAATAATTTCACTCAGTATAGTAAAGATAATCTTTCAGAAGTATAGTTGGAATGAGCACCTTACCCCTTACCTTCCTGGTTTCAAACTCTAACCCCCTCCATTTAGATATTTACCCTCCCTACATAATTAATGTGATTATTAGGGCATCGTCAGGGAGTATCATGTCTGCCTTTAATAGAGCTACTTTTGTAAGCCAGATAACGATCGTGTTAATGCAAAAAATCAAATGAATAATAAATGTAAGTCATAGGGGTGGACAGTATTCCATCGATGATCCTGATGGTAGACACCCCACCACCACCACACACACACACATACACACACACACACACACACACACACACACACACGCACACACACACACACACACACACACTAGTTCACAGCAGTACTGCTTTTCTGGCCAGTGCACCTCTACCTGTCTGTCTGAGTGCAGACATCACCTCAGCCCAGGGAGGCACTCGGAAGCAGCACCAGGGTAAGAGATGAGCTCCTCAGGGGACACCTCAGACTCCCAGAGCTGTCAGCTTGCACTGAGGGCTTCATAAGGGATCTGTCCTTGGAAAAAAAAGAGCCCTCAAGCCCAACAAACGGCAGGAACGAGATGACTGCCTCCCCAGCTGGGCTGGATATATCAGCAAAGGTAATTCCCTCCTCTACGGGAGTGGGTGATAAAGTCTCTCCCGGCGTCCCGGAGATTGCCGGTTTGCATCGGCATTCCAGCCCCAGCTTGGATGCCCCGCGCCTCCCTGCTGTTTCTCATTCAGAGGCGCAGGGGTCAGTTGTCCATGTTGTTATCTCGCTGGAGGTCTGAAATTTCCACACGACGTGAACAGCTGTGCGTTTGAATTAAAAAAATAAAACACACACACAGGCACCTCATGGCTCAGAGACAAAGATAGCACCTCGCAGTCGGTCAGGTTAGCTACCGGCATGGCGCGGGCTCACCAAATCAGAACCAGACATGGCCCGGATCTGGCCTACTGTCTGCTGGCACCTGGGAAAAGTTCTCACTGGGGACGTGTCAATCAAGCCCCCCAACTCCCCTCCTCTCCTAAAACTCTATATCTGACAAAGAGGCGCTCCCCTGGAGTCACACTCCCACTCGCCTGCTCCAATTACCTGGCCTTGACTGATAGGAGGAGGCTGGAGAGGTGGAGTGAAGGGGAGCAGGGTTACTTTAGATGAGACTCAATTAGAGGCCCAGACACACATGGGCTCCTCTCTCTTCTCCAGCTTGTCTCCAGCCCCAGACTCCAAACGCCCCCCTCTCACTCCTTGGCAGCCCCCTGACCCCTGTGGGTGCAGGAGCCACAGCCGTCCCTCTACCTGCGACGCGGCTCACGACACGGGGACACACGAGTCCACATGAGTCCACACCTGCTGACACCACACTCAGCCTCTGTCTCAGCCTCTGCCTCAGCAAGAGTTCCCAGAGATGACTTTAGCTCCAAACACACACACCACACAGAACATACACACACAGCTTTATGGACACTCACTCAAGTTGGTACACTGATAGGTGTTTAGTTAGTCATTTTGTTTTTTTAATTTTATTAATATTTATATAGTTGTGTAATTTCGCCTCTTTACTGCTTTATACATTATGTAGATATTTTATGCACATGTGTACATACAGTAGATGGCCTAATTAGTAAAATCACCTGTGTTACGGAATTCATAGCAGGACTTTTACTTTCTCAAGCTGAGATTGAAACCTCTGTTTAAAGCAAACCACAACATAGCAAAGGAATGAGCAAAAATTAAGCAAGTCCTTAAAAACCCCTTAAAAACACTTACAATAACTTTTTTTTTCTGTGCAAAGCTTTCGACCCCCTACGGTACAAAGCCAGTACTGCTTTGGCAAATAGCTAAAAGTTTATTGCTT
Organism: Setipinna tenuifilis; assembly: GCA_030347295.1. NCBI lineage: Eukaryota > Metazoa > Chordata > Actinopteri > Clupeiformes > Engraulidae > Setipinna > Setipinna tenuifilis. The sequence continues at coordinate 12,633,007 of CM059280.1, read as the reverse complement.
CTTGATTTGTTTTTAACCCATATGTCTCTAGATCATTTTACAATCTGAGATACATTTTAGGTGTCTTAAGACTGTGTTAACTTTTGGCTTTATCATCAGACTGTAAATGATACTGAAGTTAAGGAGCTATAGGACACTCCTAAAGTTATTGTATTTCTTGAGGTACTGTGGGATGTGTTTTGAGGTGCACTTTGAATTGATTATTCTGATGTTGAGCCCAGTGTCTTCTAGACTACCATTTCTTGAATATATTCCATTATTCATATCCACATTTACAGATATCCATCCTACCCTTGGTATGATGTTTCATGATGATTGCTGTTCCACTGCTGTTAAAAAATACCCAAACAGAATACATCCACCCACATTTTTAGCCCTTGTCAAGGGGCTCTTTTCATCAAATGCAAAATGACCTTGGATTATTTAGATATGTTCACTTTAAACATTAAACCTGAAAGCATCTTGAGTAAAAACTCGCCATCTTTTCGATTGTCATTAACCTTGCTAATATCAGAGCGGAAGCTTTCAACCACACTGCACACTCGTGGGAGCTGAAATAGAACCTTCTGAGAACCCTGGAGCGAGCTGATTGGGTGAAGGTTCCCTCTCATGGCTCCTCTAGGTTGACTCTGTGTAATATGCACTATACAGTGGAATAGTGCACCACCTCGCCTCACCAGTGTAAGATATAGCTTCCTGCAAATCTTTGAAGTCCCTTCAGCAGCTTAGTTGGCCTTCCAGTCCAGCAAACATATAGCCCTAAAGCAATTGGAGAGTTTTTTTTTTAAAAGCCTTGAGATGTAATTTCACAACACATTGCTTAACAGCCACTGGAGCTTGAGCTTTTAGTGCAACACATTTATAAATTCAGATCAGGGCAGTTTCTGAGAAGATAATTGAACACTGACACAACATTGGACAAGGGGTCCAGGAATTAAGCAGTGTAGGAAATAGCCATGAGCTTTGAGCAAGTTCAGTGAAAAGGAATAGTGCTGACATTTGAAGAAATATCCTTTTTACATTATCCTTTGCTGCAGTCTCTTTTCATAGAAGGTGTCATTGCATCATTTCATTCATTTTGCAGTGGTCTCTAGTAGTAATGAACACCCTGTGAGCCGGTTTTGGTGGAAAAAAAAAATGCTTTAGTGCTCCTGTTTCAAGATTTTCTAGTTTAGTGGAGGAGGTGCATGGGGAGAATGTCAGGATTTCGGCCATGCTAGTAACAGGCTACCATCATTCAAAGCCCATTCGGTCATAGCACACCACATAGAAGCTCTAAATGTTCTAAACAAACACATCGTCTTACCTTTTTGTATTTTGTTAGGTGAATGTGTGCTGCAATGAGACTTCTCCGGTATTCACAACTATGTAATGGCTTTTTCTAATTCACAAACCTACATCACTCTGTGTGCCCATTTGTTATCCACTCATTACTTTCTGTCATTCACTGATGGAGACAATGGCCACTGCCTCCATCAAAAGAGCAAGTAGTAAACAGTTTCTCACGGAATGACACTTTTAAACCCAACAAACAACAGAATACAGAATTTGTTCCTGGGTGTTCAAACTTGTGTGCAAAACTGTTAAAGGTTGAATTTCTAACATAATGATTGCCTTAATGCCTGCAGTCAAATGTAAATGCATATGCATTTGCAAGCGATGTGTATTGGCAATATGTCTTTTACACTATGACAGACTATATTATACATTATAAAATTTCTGAATAAATGTTCTTACCAACCATTATTACCCAAGTGCAAACAATTATGCTGTAAATAACAATGTCATTAACTTAAAGTTTGACAGAGTGTCTGTGGACAGTCAAGATCAGATCAATAAAACAACTGTAGCTTTGTTGAGGCAACCAGAAACAGATGATAGATTTTTTTCCAAATAGTACTGATGTTAAAGAGTGGGCTTACACTCTTATTCTTTTTGTTCTCTCACTGACAAACAAACATCTATCCTTGTTCTTTTGTTCTCGTCTCATTATAGTACCACACAGAACAATGGGTGCTGGCAAAGAGAAGGGTAAGGCAGTGGGGGGAAAATGCATTGCCACTGTAAATTAATCTTCCGCCTAGTACACTAGGTGCATTTTAATGAGTTAAATAAAAGGTGATCAATCTGCACATGCAATTTTTATTCATTATGAAGATTTAAAGCAGCCAAACAAAGAAAGGCAATCTCTCATGCTGACAATTAAAAACACAATCGTAGAAAATCTCCATGAAAGCGCCCCTGGATGATTGGCTTTGCAAATGTCAACAAAAGTGAGCCTCATTTTATGTTTGGCATACCAATTAGACCGAAGCATATAGCACGGCCAATCACAGGGTTGGGACCTGTCTAAGTGCTTACCTGTCTGTTCCTTCACAAATCTTAGTGTATGTGACGCTATTAGACCCAGCATTTATGTCTTATGGCCGCGGCTGACACGGGGGAAGATATGAAAAGAGGGGGTCACGGCCCCCACTCTCTTTATGATTGCAGAATGTAATCAGTGCGGGGCTATGCCGAGAATACCAATTAGACAGTGTATTGAATGCACACGGGCTAGTGTTTGCGAAAGGAGCTGGAGAGAGCCGTGTTGATATTCCGCTCACGCAGCCCCAGCCAAAGCTTCTCTTTTTTTTTTCTACACACATTTTTGTGTTCCTTCTGGTAGTTTTATGGAGGCTGCTGAGAACATTTGTTTTGATCTGACCCAGTCCCTATGAAAGGGGCTGGAAGCAGGCTTTTCTTTGCTGCTATTTGTGGCACTGAAGTGTGCAAATGGTTTGCCTTCTGTTCTGCCTTGCAGGACACACACTATACAGCCTGGGCTATATGACAGTGGAAACCTATAACGCAAGATGGAATCCATAAAAAATAAATTGCTACGCGACATTGCAGAGGTAATAAAAGCAACCTCTCTCCCCCTCTCTCTCTCTCTCTCTCTCTCTCTCTCTCGCTCTCTCTCTGTCCATCTCTCGCTTTCTTCCTCCTTGCCTCGACCTGACTCGCTCATCAGTGGTGTGTCATCACCGTGCCTGCTAGGTATTCACATGTAGATGATTTTAGGAGCAACAGCACAAAGCTGTGTGAAAGGCTTTTGTGCCACTCCTCCAGCACATATGCAGGAACTAATCTTGCACTAAATTGCATGATAAGGCTGAGGAAATTGAGGCTGTGCAGTTACTCTGCGTGTAACGGGAAACGTTAACCATTTCCACCGAGTCGCCTAAAAGATTGGGGTGCTCAAGACAGCGTCCCACCCCCCATCTTTATTCTCCACTCCTTTTGTGCTGAAAGGGGAAATGTTTTAGCTCCCAATCGTCATCCTCAATCTTCATCATCCCCTTGCTATGCTGCCAGTGTGGAAAGACAGAAAAATGAGCAAGGAGATGACGGTAATGGCGCTGAACATTTGATGAAGAAGACGTGTTTGTGCTAATTAACGAATGGCTAATGGTCCATTACAGGCAATTACGTATATGCTTCTCCATCACCTCCATACTCTACACATGAGTGGATCGGGAGATGTTGGGCTCTCTTGAACGGCTCCATGGTACCCTTGCGATGTGCCCCCCACAATGATGGGGCATCCAGTGCAAGCCTGAAGAAGAGCTTGGAACCAAAGCAGCAGAGAGAGGGGGCATTAAATATTTCATTTCCCGCTCAGTGGTGCTCAAACATTTACGCCAATGATAAAATCAGACTTTTAATAATAAATAAAGAAATATCTTTTTTTTAAATACTTATAGTATCAGTCTTTATGACTTGATGCCTAATGTTAATCAATGTGCCATTTATCGCTTTAATGTACAACAGTTATTACATCCAAACGTTTAATTTTTAAAGCAATGATGGTTGCAGTGGAATTTACAATGACTATCACATTTTGCACTGAAATTTGGCAAAAAAAATGTGGTATGGTTCAAAACATTTTAATTGCAAGGCATGGAGAAGTTTTTAGCATAGCTATCTATAAAACCTGGCAGAGGAGCTCTACATGTTACATGAAGAAACACAAAGTCAAACGGTTTCTACCATGAATGATTTGTGGCGACACTAATCACTAACACTCTGCCAAACACAAAAACACTTTCACTTTGACTAATACATTTAAATTGCATGTACTGTACCTTCAGGACGGGACAGGAACTTTTCAGCAACAATACAACCTAATAGTAATTCCAGATGCAGTTCCTGGAACTCAAAGTATGAAAGCAATAATTATACGTAGCCACGGGCGAAAACAAGTGGGAGGTTGTTCAAATGTATGGAGATTTCTCTTGGGAAGATGGTAACTGGGTTTGTAAGGGATTTCTGCGGGCTGTGTACTGCTCCCATTACATAATTTGCTTGGCATTCATTTTATTTGGGGGTGGGGGTAAGGGTGGGAGTAAGGGTGGGGGGGTTTGGTGGTGGTTCCTGCCTTCTAGTACTGCCACTGTAACCCACCCTCCACCCTATTCAGCCCTGAGGATACAGGATTTGGTGCGAAGTGTCAGGCAAGCAGCTCATTGCCGCAGGAAGTTCTGATTTTTTTTTTGTTCCTTTCAGGAAAGTAAAACAGCAGTGTCAAGGATTCTCCATCCCCACTGAGGCCCTCCTCAAGGAGCGCATCAGCGCCGAAGTACCAGCGGAACATTACAGCTGATGTAATTTGGTTTTTAATAAGCTCACTGATGATTATGCTCCAGACCATTCTCTTTTCTTTGTCTTTCAAACTTTGTCTTTGTCACTACAACTTACTTTTTACTCATGTGAGTGTTTGTCTTTGTCTCTATTTCTCTCTCTCTCTCCCTCTCTCTCTCTCTCTCTCTCTCTCTCTCTCTCTCTCTCATAATTTCTCGCCGTCTCTTCTTGGCGTTCTCAGTACTTCCTCCTCCCTGCTCCCACTGTTGCTTTTTTGGGAAATCTAATTTAAAAGTTTGACAGCTATGATGCAGTGCTGCAGGCATGATGGATAATTGGTTGGTTTTCAACGAGTCTTTTGAGTGACCAGTATGGAATGGGATGTTGGGAGCATGAATTAAATAGGGGGTTAATATGTAATCATTAAGTTCTTTGGACTATATATAGCAGATACTGGATAAAAGAAGCTTTTATTGTCACTGTAAAAGTACAACATTTCATTTGGAGCGGACCAACAGATGCACAGAGCAGAAAACAGCCGATAACAGCAATAGATAAAAGCAGCTAAATAAAATATTCTAAAATGTACACCAATATATACGACTAGCATATAAATCAGACATACACAGTTACCTAAAAACTATATCCTTCCTTTAATATATCCTTATTATGTCCTTCTGTTTGTATGTGGGCTACTGGTAAAGTACAGAACAATATTGTCTGTTCTTTAAAAAGACATGGATTACTGTGGTAACAACCTGAAAACACCTGTAAGTCACATATCGTTAGCTTGATAGCATAATTGCCTAAGTCATTTTTTTGTGTTTTTGGAAAACAAGAAAAAACACATTTTCTAAAAATCACATGCATATTTTTGATTGATATTTTCACAGAACATTCAAGTAGATGTGAGGAAAAGTTTGGAAAAAGAACAAAACCGAACATAATTTTTTTTATCAAATAAAAGTGACTTAGGCAGTTTTGATGTATGCAAAATGGCTGAGAAGATGTAATGTTTATTTTATATTCTCAGAAAAACTGCCTAAGTCATAGGCATAATCTGCCTAAGTCAAATTGATTGTATAAAAACTGCCTAAGTCCAATGGTAAAACTACCTAAGTCATAGGCATAATCTGCCTAAGTCAAATTGATTGTATAAAAACTCCACAAGTCCAATGGTAAAACTGCCTAAGTCAAATGAATGACTTGGGCAGCTATGTTTTTTTTTACTTTTATGAGTGTTGTGATTGGCAAATGACATAGGCAGACAGACAGGATGATGCAGAAGTGGTAGGGGAGTAAAGTTATGTAAAAATCTCAATTTGACCAAAAAATGACTTAGGCAATTATGCTATCAAGCTAACGATATAGTAGCTTAAATGGTGGTTCAAGTTGCAAACAGCACTAAGGCCAGCACTTTCATATAGACTTAGCACACATTCTGTGGGCACTTACTGTACATGTGTAATACTTATCTAGGGCCATGATGGAGTTTAATGTCCATCTTTCAAAGTAGCACTCATTAACACTAACAAACTGCTTGACAACGCTCTGTGCTGATAGCTTAAATTATTCATACATTATATGTCCTGACGTATAACAAATTTATGAACTGAGCAAAAATTGTGATAAAAGCACATTGGTTCATCTTTATCTTACAGAATATATTATTGATGTTAAAATAATTTTGTATTTATTATTATGACACTTCCCAGGGTCCTTGTTACTCATTTAAAGTAAGTCTCTAAGAGGACTTATAACTTCCCTGACAGAAGTGTCTACAGAGGACTCGTTGAATTATGTAGATATGAATAGTGGACCTGGTCTGCATCTGCCAGAACTCTGGGAAGCCTGTTAAAATAACAGAAGCACATCCGTTTCCATCACTGCCATTCATAGGAGAAACTCTATGTACTGTATGGCTGAACCAGACATCCACAGAGGAAGAGAATGTGGGAACACTGCCAAATCAGCAGAGAAATTGATGATATCCTTAAAGAGTAAACAAGGAAGAGACAGACACTGGGAGAAGAGTTAGTGGTCAGCACATCTGATGCACACTTCCCCTGAGCTGATAAGAAATAGCCCAGGCCCAAACTACTGTTCCAATCAAAAGATAGAGTGCTCACAAACCTGCTCAGTGCAGCTGTGCATAGTGCGCAGGGAATCTGTACAATGTAATATAGTTCATAATGCCAAAAATATATATCCATGAATAAAGAACTAAGAAATGGAAACTGCACATGTTCACTGTTGCATTATACAACAACCTTGTCGAGAAACAAAGAAAGGAAACAGACAAAACAGTTGTTTTTACCTGCATTTGAACACAAAGATCCCTGTCTCTCTTGAAAGCATAGTGCAATATGAAGTCAGATATCAGTGTCTGTTCTGCATTAAAGTGTAAACAATTTCCTTTAATGAATAGTGAGACATTGCCTTGCCTGCTACAGTACATTCTTTGCTTTCTTCAGCACCTCGGCATTCACACCACCTCTCTCTCTCTCTTTCTCTCTCTCGGTCTCTCTGTCTGTGCCTCCAGCAAACTATCAAAGTGTCTGGCAGAGAATCTATTTTTCAGTGTGTCATGTGAAAACGGCCTCATTTTAGAAATCACTAAAAGTATGCTGGCTTTAAGGGAGCACTCGATTCCCTGTGGGGGGATGGGAGGTGAAAAAATCATAAGTTATTAATCTTTAGTGGTGTGGGTATCACATCTGTGGTGTGTGGTGTGGAACCTAAACCAAGATAAATGATTTTATGATTCTATAATAGGTTATTATGCAGCACAGTATAAAATGGCACTCTGCAGTGTGCAGTTTGTGAGATGTATGTGTATATGTGTATACATTTTTACACACAGGCCCCATAACGGACGGCGAGAATGAGGGGGAAGAGACAGATGGTGCAATGTGATTGTGGTGGATGAAGTGCTTCTCAGGGTCATGGATATTTACCTGTGAGTGTTATTTCTTTGCTGTGCTGATGCCTATGGCCACTATACCAATGACTGTCTCCCAAAGCAACATGTCTGGCAACAACAGGCTCTTCAAGACAATGAACGATGCATAGGCATATGAGACGAGCACTCCAAAGGGGTGTGAGGACAGATTCCATCCTGTTAAAACAAAATCCATTCAGCGTCGAGAAAACACACATTTGTATCGGTCTGTCCCTGGGGATTGGAGGCAGACAGAAAGCAAGAGAAAGAAAGAAAGAGAGAGGGAGAGAGAGAGAGAGAGAGTAAGAGAGAGAGAGTGTGTGTGTAAGAAAGAGAAAGAGAAAGAGAGAGTGAATGTCTACAGTGAGAGAGAGAGAGAGAGAGAGAGAGAGAGAGAGAGAATGAGAAAGGGAGTGGGAGAGAGATGGAGTGGGAGAGAGTGGAAAAAGGAACAAAGCTGAATGGAAACCTTTCCTTTGTGTCTCAATGGAGGCTCAATGAGTCGTGGAGAGCAGCTGCTTCACTGGGATGCAGCCTCCTAAGATTACCTTCACCATTTTCCTGCTATTAATATTTGATTTTCATTAAGGCTCCTGGATGAAGAATGTCCGGAGGAGAGACCGGGGTCGTGCCAGACCTGATTGCCAGGGATTATTTCCTCCCATTTTGCCAAAGCAGAAACCGAAGATAACTCTAAGGCTTGGCTTCAGCCTGCCCTCTGATTTAGACTTTTATATAGCCAGTGGGAGCGTATCATTTCTAATAAGTTTCAACTGCTCTCACACACTTCCCCCATCTCTTTAAATCAGGCCTGATGGCGTGCTGAAAAAAATTGGTGAAAATAAAAAAATCTTTGACACTCTCTGTGGTTTAAACCAGAAAGACGGTCAGGGAATTACGCTTGCTTGTGGTATATATGGGCTCCTGGTGATCCTGGGTGTTGGGTTGTTCATTTGCTGTTAATTTTTCATCGTGTGCAAGGCAGTCTCTCATACGTCTTGATGGAGCATAATGCAGGTTTACTGTAGGCAGAAGTAGGTATCAGAGCTATGCTCTCAGGTAGGATGAGGTAGAGAAAGAAAGAGAGAGAGAGAGAGAGAGAGAGAGAGAGAGAAAGAATGACCAGAGAAAGAAAGAATGACCAGAGAAAAAGAACACAAACAACACCTTTGGTGTGCTCTGAATCTTCCACCATCACATCAAATCAGAAGAAAAGTGTTCCTCTGGAACAAACTTCAGGGTCGAACTCTACATGAACTGGAAACCAATCAGACGTATTTTTCTTTGAATCTTCAACCACACACGCTTGCTCAAAAAAAAAGAAAGAAAAAGAGAGAAAGAGAGAAAAGGAAAATGCATTTTCACTTGGAGGTCTTCAGAAAGAGCCCCGGTGGAGCTGTCACTGTCTGAGCAGAAGATGAGGGCTATTTCACATGACGAATGCTGCCAGAGTTGCTTTCAAGAGGGCCATGCTTGTCAGGAGAACATAGAGCTGCAAGGCATTAGTCTATTGGTCATATAGTGTGTCTTTGTGTGTGTGTGTGTGTGTGTGTGTGTGGGTAATGGACGGTGGGGAAATAATGTGTTACTTTCAGTGCATTGTACATGACAGTTTTTAAGAAGGCCACCATCATTATGAAATATGACTTGCACACAAACCAAGTACCATGTTTATGATTGGTGAAATTTTAGTTTTGTGTTTTGGAGTCTCTCTCTCTTTCTCTTTCTCTTTCTCTCTCTCTTTCTCTCTCTCTCTTTCTCTCTCTCTCTCTCTCTCTCCCCCTCTCTCTCTCTCTCTCAGGCACACACACAAACCCTCTTTGTGGTCTGTGGGTAAACAAAGACAGTTGCAGGGTGTTAGGCTGGTAGTGCATGTGTTTGCAAATACAGCTCATTATAAAGTAATCTTGTCAGGCATGCCTTTGTTTTTTTAGGAGCGGAAGGAATTGGATTTGTGTAGCAGCGCATCTGAATGTGCGTTTACATTTCATCCATAAATCAATAGTCCCATTTGGTTGTGATAACCTGTCATGCAGAGAGACAATTGATTCTTTAATAAAACGGGCTGATTCGATCCACTGGGTGGCAGAGACTGAAGCAGGACAGGAGCAGGTTTGAGCTGCCAGAGAAAGGTTAGCGCTAAGATAGCACTATGGTTTCCTTATCAACAGTCCCTAAACATGTTGTGTTCTAGGCTAACCAGAAACCAGATAAAGGTCAAAAGGGAAAGGGAGGTTTATCAGCAGGATGAGTGCCAATGGTAGAAGAGGCTGCCAAGAGCCAATTATCTGCCCAACTGTACAAACGGTGTTCCCATTATCTTGGGGTGTCTTGGTCCACTGTACCACACTTGCCATGTAATGAAAAACTGTGGGCACAGTTGACAATAATTCTTGAGAAATATGAGCTTTTAAAGTCTTATTCTGATACAAAAGCACCAAAGTTTCCGACAATTGCTATCAGGTTTTCATGGTCATTTTAATCATGTATTTTAAACATCCAGTAGTCCTTGAAAAGTGCAAATATTAATTCCTCCCATTTTGATAGAGGCCTGATCTTGCTACTTTGAAATAGCTGCCTGGAGGCATTACCAAGATGGCCACCAAGTGGTGGGTCTCTTCTAGAATGTCTCTGGCCAAACCGAAGTCAGCTAATCTTTGTATTCAGGGTGTACTGTCACACCAGTGGGAATGCTGAGAAGGTGAACGTTCTAAAAAACTGTCAGTTCATAGAATATAATGTGGAATTTTAGAATCTTTCATTGTTATAGAACGCATTCTGTTTTAGAATGTTCAAAAACTCGCAGCTTTAAAGGTTAACTGTCGCAATTGTCACACAAGTCAAACATGTCTCCCTGCACAGTGATTGCTAATAAAAAGAGATATGAAGCGTTGCCTCACACCTTAGACCTTATTTTTGGCACATAAAACCTGAGATATAAATCCAATCATCAACACTCAGATTGCTGCTCTGATGTGAAACTTTAAAGCCTGTTTCACTGCGCCATGCCACGATGTACTGCTGCTCAGTAGTGCGTTCTACTTTAACATATTTTGATGATAACTTTCTCATCTTCAGAGAGCACATGTACCTGTTACTCAGAGATAATCCTCTGCTTGATCAAACAGACTGAGCCGTGGGAGGAATGGGGAGTGGGTGGACTGGTGGCTGGCGCTGGGAGCCTTACATAAGGAGATTACCCATGTTTAAAGTGAAAACATTATGGTGTTATGGTTGCAGACTGCATCAAGGCTGTTGGGTCCACACTGCCTTATGTGCGGTACAGTAATCACACAAAAATCTAGTCTGGCCAAAATCTTTTTTTTTTCTTCTTCTGTTTTTAAACAAATCTGTTCAGCTGTGGGAGTTGTGATGGTTGGAGTGCTGGTTCTCTACAAAAAGCGCGAACTGAAAGGACGTGTGTGTTCTCTGGCTTTCTGAACCACTCAGAGTGAGAGTGTAAACACAAAACGCTGGTTATGATTAGCATGCAGGCTGTATCATTTCTGTGCCCATGCCTGGGATAGCTCACAAGTTGCTTCCCCCTCTGAAAAGAAAGAAAATTTGGCACGACACTGACCCCAAGAGGTCCACTGTGTATTGCAAGAATTTTTCACAACTTTCCTGGCAAAGAGTCAGATGGATTTCATGCATTTCAACCGAGGCAGTAAACATTAATGATTAGGCCTGCTGCGCACCTCTTGTGATTAGACTTTTTCTGGCACATCCTCTGAACTTTCAGGGTCATGACCCCTGTCTTCCTTGGGACAAATCCATTACCACTAAAGAGCCAGACTCTCTTTAGGCACCAGCCTGCTGAGAAATCAGGGTCAGATTTCTGTGAGAAGGTGCTGGATTATTCATACAGTCAAAGGCAGGGTGCTGGATAAGGGTGTTGGACGTAGGGCTGACACATTCCCAGGCCTTTGAAGTAGTGAAGGCGTATTCACTGGTAAAGTAGACACAGTAAAGTAGACACAGTTAAAGATAGACTGAAGGAGAGCTGGAGACAGAGAGAGAGAGAGACGGAGAGAGAGTTTAAACTGAGAGAGATGAGAGGGAGAACGAGACAGAGGGTGAGAGAAAGAGCGGAGATCTCCTTAACAGTGCCTCAGGCTTCATGTGCGAAGTCCACAGGCCTGTCAGAGACAGCTGTTCCCTCTCGCTCCGAGAAGTCTCGTGCCTTCTGAAATAAACATGAGAGGGGGTCTCGGCAGGATGGAGCGGAGTGGAGCTGCACCACCACCACCACACACACACACGCACACACGCACACTGCTGAACCTTCATACGTGTCAGCAGAAGATGGAAGTCTGGATCAGCAGCAGTCAGATCATCACTGGATCACAGCCCAACCAGTCATTCAGACAGCAGTTCACAGGGCCAGTTGCCATCTTTTAACCTTCAGTTAACGCCAGCAACTCTGACATTGGCCAACTTATTTTTCTTCCTCCAGGTGAACAAAGCCGTCTCCTTTTAACCATCCAAGTCTGACGTCAGTATAACTCCTTCACAGTCACTTGCTTTCTGTCTCGGTCTGATGTGGATAGTTTGGGAGCCTCCCACACGGAATCAAACTTTCAAACGTCTACATTTCTGATCTTCAAAACAGCACATTAAAATGTAAATAACTCAATTAATAGCTAGCTCAACAGGGATGCCTTCTCGTGCTGTAGGGAGAGGAGGGGGGGTGGGGGGGGTCGGGCAGAGGGTTAGGAGGCATGCGTCGAAACGGAGGATGAAACGGCAGACGGGCTTTTTTGATCTCCGCTTCTGAACAAGCGGGGTGCCTCCGGACGAGACTTATGATATGAGCCTTGTTGAAAAACCACTGTCCTTATCTAAAAATGCACTTATTAATTTGCATGTTACAGATTTAATATCTTAATATCTGGGGTAAGAAAATCCAACAGATGTGTATGTGTGTGTGTCTGTGTGTATGTGTGTGTGAGTGTGTGTGTGTGTGTGTGGGGGTGGGGGGGGGGGGGGGTGAGCCAAGCTCAGTTGTGCTTGAAGACAGTAGGAATGTTTCATACAGCATCAGAGAGAATGAGAGATAGAGACAGAGAGACAGAAGACAAATATCCAGTAACACATTTTTCAAGAAATATGAATCTCACACATCCTTTCTTGCATTTCTTCTTTCTTATTTCTCTCTTGCTCGTCTAGCAGGTGAACCCACTCCTGTCCTGGATTTTTTAATTCCTTTCTTAACTGTTTCACATCTCCTCTTTTTCGCTCTTCTGGTCTTTCCTTTGTCTTTCTCTTCCCCCTACCCACTTCCTCTCACTTCTCTTGTCATTCTCATCCCGTTGTAACTTTCTCACTCTTCCTCTCATCCACCCACGTCTGTCTGTTCTCTAGCCCTCTGGTATGACATCTCGCCCTGCCCTCTAGCACCCATCTCTGCTGGTGTAAATGTGTGTGAGCCAGTCACATCACCTTCCGCGCCCTCACTGTGATATGCGTGTGTGTGTGTGTATGTGTAAGTGAGTAACTGTGTGTGTGTGTGTGTGTGTGTGTGTGTGTGTGTGTGTGTGTGTGTGTGTGTGTGTGTGTGTGTGTGTGTGTGTGAGTGTCTGTGCACACAGACACACACATACACACACATGCACACTGGCACACATACACGCATACACACACACATGTACACACACACACACACACACACACACACACACACACACACACACACACACATAGACACAGACAGAAAACACACACACACACACACAGACTTACTTACTCACATATACACATACACGTACACACACTCACAACAGGTGGGTGAACACAGAACAAAGGAACGTGCAACGCATCTCAGCCAAGCACTGATGTACAGTAGGCTACACTCAAGCAGAATCACAGTGTGACTTGGAGCAGATCGGCTCTGACGGCAACCAAAGCATAGCAGAGCCCAGCTCAGCTGGTTTAGACAGAGTCTGTCTCTTTCCAGTCACGGTGGATTTAATGCAGTCATCCCAATGGACAATAATGAATTCCACATGACGGATAATGCATGGATGCTTGGCTACTGACTGACATGTAAAATTATGTCAAGACAACAGTAAAAAACTGAAGAACAAGATAGGTTCAGACAGAATATTTGATGCATTCAACAGTATTTTTGGCTCCATGAATATCTAAGCAGCTCCCAAAATCATGAGTTTATCCCCTGGCTGCTCATGTTGTTGCTGTTCTTATTTATAGCTCAGTAATAGAGTAAAATGCACTACTAATGTCACTCAAACACACACACTGAAGGATTCTTCTGCTGTATTTCGCTCACAAAGTCACTTCTTTTCTTAGACTTAGACTTTGACTTTGACTTTGACTGAGGAAGCATAGTCTTCCATGATAATACCTTCTCGCACATTATGCTCTGTAGTAATTTACCCATCCTCTTGCTAGATATGTAAAATGGGTAATGCGACAAGCAGACAAAGGGCTTCGCCTCTAAAGGAGCAGAATAAATAGGTAATGAGAAAATGGTGATGCCTCCCAGCTCCAGGTTTGGAGCATCTCCAGCTGTCCAGCACACCAAAGGGGCAGCAACACTGTCTGTCTGTCATGGCCGACTTCAGAGGGCCACAAAGGGCCCGTGGTGCAGCCTCTCCCTCCCTGGCACAGGGGCGCCCTTTCATCTGGCTGGTTCTCTCTCTTCTCAAGCCTGGCATTCCCCTTCTTGCCCTCCCCTCAGGCCCAGAATGAGGAGGGGAAAGTTAATGATTGACTTCAACAAACATCCTTGTAGGGGCCTGAAGGGGCTTAATCTCATTGTGGCCCGCTGCAGTGACCTTCCAGAAGCGTGAGAAAGTGGCTGGTCGGGCTCAGGGAGGACACAGCTGTGAGCCTTCAGCCTTCAGAGCAGAGCAAAGCGCGCTGCACTGGGCTGGGCAAGATAGCACTGGCAATGACTGTTCTTGTTGTGCAATGACTCCCCCCCCACCAAAAACGCCCCTCGCAAAACCCCCATTCCCTTGCTTCCTGCTCACCCCCACAAACATAGTCATACACAGAGAGACACACATGCACAAACACACACACACACACATACAGATCACAGATGCATATACACAGCAACTAACATACACACACACACACACACACACACTTAAACTTATCACATACACATACACAGACAAACACACACATGCACACACACAGCAATCAACCAACACACACACACGCACACACACACATACACACACACACACACACACAAACTCATACACTTATATACACACACACACTCTCTCTCTCACACACACACACTTCCCAATTCCTCCCTCTACAGTGAGAGAGAGAGAGATAGAGGGCCTCACTTTAAATGTGCCCTCTTCAGCCATCGTCAGTCTCCCTAGCAGAAGAAAAGGACCACTTGATTTCCTCTCAAGGGGGCTGTGGGGGCTTCTATATTTGGTACATGCGCCATGACCACCCCCACCCCTACCCCTACCCCCACCCCCACCCCCACCCCTCCACTGCATCCTCCTCCTGTAGCTCCTTTGTCTATTCAGCTCTGTCTGATGCAGTGTCTTCAGATCGACACTGAGTATTCACAGAGACAGTAACCACCCCCCACCCCACCACCACCACCACCATCCTACTGACTCTCTTCACTGCTTCCACTTCCTCTCTCCATCCCCATTCTCTCACCAGACATACTGGATCTATGGCATCAGAACAGAGTCAGTGACATTTCCCTCCAAAGCCCTCCCACTCCGCATGTTTTGACAATAGTGATTCAAAGGAGTTTTGCATATGTGGAATACATTAGTCCATCTGTTAGTGAGTGCAGCATGGTGCATGGCTGCAAACAATTACTCCTAATACGTTTACTTTGAGACAGACCCTGAGGGAGAAAAGCTGCTTGGAACGCCGTATTTGCATAGCATCTCTGTCAGGGAGAGGATGTGGGAGTATGGAGTGTGTGTGAGCTAGAGAGAGAGAGGAAAAGAGAGAAAGAGAGAGAGAGAGAAAGAGAGAGAGTGTGTTTGTGTGTCTGGGGGTGCCGGGAACTTGGAGCTAACTGAAAGTGACGGTTTAGGTAGAACGAGCTGAGAAGGGATGGAAAAGGAGTCAGAGAGTAGAGAGAAAGAGAGAAAGAAGAGGAGAGGGAGAAGCAAACATAGACAAAGAGAGAGGAAGAGAAATAGAGGAAGAGAGAGAGAGGGAGAGAGAGGGAGAGGAATAAAGAGAGGGGGGGAATGGAGAGAGAAAAGGCGGGTGATTGTGACACGGGCTCTGGGGAATCACCGCGGCGACAGTGTCTGTGTGCAGGCACGAGCGTATAAATATTGAACAGGTGGCTCCCACACTGGTGCGTGTGGCTACGGTGATGATGATGGATATGCCGGTAAGGTGCGATGTGGCGCGGTGCGGCACGGAGCGGTGTGGAGCGAGCCAGCTTCTCTCCTGAACGCTGCAGGGGCTAATTCCCCTCCTGAAGCTGTCAGTCAGCTGTAATGGATGTTAATTCAAGCTCCTGTCTCTCCTCCACCAACCAACCTCCAGTGCCAGGGCTGCGGAGGAGGAGTGTATTAACCGTCTGAGCAGGGGGCAGGGAGAGGGGAGGAGGACCTCTGGCCCAAGTATGCGTGATGTTTTTAATGGCAATAAAAACAGGTCCGAATTGATTCCTCAATCCATCAAAGAGAGTGCACTGAGCATTTCCATAAACGATGAGATGGTGTGCTGATTTCATTTTTTTTATTCCTCCAAGGTCCCAGATATGAGCCAGCAAATCAGTGGAGCTGTCATTGTCACTTTAGATCACTGTCCGAGAACCACGGGTCCATTTAGAGCCGACCCGCGGCTAAATAGCTTCGCATTAACGCAAGGTGTCTTAATCAATCCCTCAGTGGGCCCCAGTGGAAGGGTCAAGCTCATTTGGCGGGAGATTTCCCATCTTCCATCTCACGCATGTGTCGTTGGTGATGGCGCTAAGACGTTTGCCTGAGCACCAATAATAAAAGTGTGGGTCACGGTTTTTAACACCGCCATTGTCATTCTAATCAACTGGGTCATAAATACCAGCAAGCATGCGTGCAAATGATCCCTCATATCCACCACACACACACACACACCACACACTCTGCGTGTTTTTCACGTTTGTGTGCTGACACAATGTTCCCCCTTTTGCTCAGACCCTCTGCTGAGTTTAGGGTCCTCTTGACCCTGTCAGGACCCCTCTCCTTGGCAGTAAATTTGGGATAAAATGTGCCTCAGTGATCGGCATCATAATGGCCTGGCATGGAGAGAGGGGATAAAGGCAGGGGCTTTGTGTCAGAGGCCTACAGGGCGACACAAGAATGCATTTCTAGTGTTTGATTCATAACCCTGGGCCATGTTTACATGCTCTCTCTCTCTCTTTCTCCCCCTCTCTCCTTCTCCTTCTCACTCTTTCTATGCCTCCCTTCATTCTGTCTTCCTTTCTCCAACTTCACGCTCTCTCTCTTTCTCTCCCCCTGTTTCTCTCTCCCTCCCTCTCCCTCCTTCTCCAACTGCATGCTGGGTGCCAATGCTGGGAGGCAAAAGGGGCTGTTTCTCACACTGCATACTTGTCTAGCTGTTTGTGACCGCAAATGCCAATGCACAACATGGTCCGCAAGCATCACTACTGCCGCCGCCACAACCGTCCTCTCACTTTCTGAACCCTCACACTCAGGCCACAGATCATGCTGAGCAGAGAAAACACACTGAAAGAGAAAAACACATCACAGCACCATCAGGGCCCTTTTCACTGCCACGTCTGGGCCTTGCTCGCTTGCTCGCTTGCTTGCTCGCTTGCTTGCTTGCTCTGCAAACTGACTATTAAACAAAATTGCTCACTTCGCTGTGGCAAGCTGGGTCAACACAAACACACCAAACAAGCTCTCTCATCCTTAAAAATGGAGGGAGTGCATAAGCAAGTGTGTGTGTGTGTGTGTGTGTGTGTGTGTGTGTGTGTGTGTGTGTGTGTGTGTGTGTGTGTGTGTGTGTGTGTGTGTGTGTGTGTGTCTGTCTGTGTGTCTGTCTGTGTGTGTGTGTGTGTGTGTGTGTGATGATGGAGTGTGTGAGAGTACGGACGGCAGATCCTGGAACACTCTGTTTACATCTGTAAGGCAAGGCATTAGTCAGAAGCAACTGCCGCCTGCACGCTGCACCACAAAGGAAGGAAGCAGTAAATCCAGAGCGCTGGGATCTGACTTTATAGGTATGGACCCTGCGATAACATAAACAGCCTGTCCCCATTTGTCACATGTTTTAAGGGGAGAAAAAAACATGAAATTAAATAGAAAAAGGAAAAAGGTGTCAAAAGTAAACCCCGACAAAGTCAAACATTCACCGCAATAACTCACTGGTATGGTGGCTGCGCCTGGCCTCGTGTCGCTCTCTCCGTAATGAGATGGCTGCTCAACACATTCAGTAGCCCCTGGTCTTATTAGCTTCTAGAGTGTTCTCAAGTAAATGATCTATCTAGGATATTGGCCATAGCTAAATCACTCAGCCCCAACCACCATTAATCAAAGAAAATAAGAGTAGTTAATAATAAATGTTCATATATGGAACTTCACACACGCAGGGAACTTAGACTATGAGCAACTGCAATTTCCCAAATCAATTGGCCTATTAGAGAGAGATAAATAAAGATGCATTGCCTGAGGGAGGCTGAGGAGTCGGTTATGCGCCAGGCTTAGATGAAGCTATTGATCAACATGAGAAAATTGCACAGTAACATGAATAAAAGACTATTCCTTTGGGGTTTTCCATTGCCTAGTGTGTTCCACTGAATCATTGCTCTACACATGGTGTCCCAAAAGACACACATACACACACACACACACACACACACACACACACACATATATATATATATATATATGTGTGTGTGTGTGTGTGTGTGTGTGTGTATTCATCCATCTGCCATGCCTCTTTGTAATGACTATTTCTAATTTCAGTTGTCCAACTCACAAGGAAACACACACACACACATACACACACACACACACACACACACACACACACACACACACACACACACACACACACACACACACACACACACAATCACACACATTCCCAGCCCTAGTTCTCCAATTCATAGGCACACACACAAGGTCACAATCCATGACAGCTTGCTGCTCTGACATGGCGATAAGAGATCAAAGTGATATTGACAAGACCAACAGTCATTTACTTTAGTTGGAATGCTTTGCATGGTGTATGTGGTTTCCCAGGAAACTCTGAGCCTCTGCCAAGAGCTCTGCTCCGCCGTCCAGGGCCCTGGAGAGCCGGCTAAGTGGTTGCCGTCGGAGCATAGCAGAGAATAGCAGCGAGATTCGTTTATACTGAGGGGTTGGCTGGATGGACGTCATGCTTTTATCCCTCACGGAGCCCATAAAACACTTGCTTCCTCTCCCTTATCCTCACAGACAAGTAAGTGTCTAGACTGCAGCTTCATACTTAACCACACTGCCAATGTTAAAACCACTGACAACAGACTTGTAGGAATGTAAGTGTTGTGATGTTTGAGTGAAGTGAAGCGTGGGTCTATGTTGGTGGAGTTTACTATGGGACTCTAATGCTAGACTTGTTAAGCAATACTTCTAATGAGGGAGGTTAACGTTGGGTGCTTTTCTCCCCATGTGCGCTCACAGGTTGTGGAATAATATTGTTCCTGCAGTGCAGTCAGCCACCCCTGACTGAGCACACCACAAAGGCTGTGGTGACAGTGCCATCTGTTGTCATGATAAGGATACTACAGCTCCACCAAGTTCTAAATGACCACTAATCTGCCATGAAAAGAGATCATAATGAAAGACTCTCAACCGCACACACCAGACCTAGTCATTATAGTCAGTTATTATCAGGGATGGGTAACTCTGGCTACATAGAGTAAAGGTCCTGCCATGTTATAGCTCTTCACCAGCACAGGTGATTTCAACATTTACCTGGATGAAGAGTTGTGCTGAAAAATAAAAAGATTCAGATGGTTGGAACAAATGTATGGTGTGTCCTTTTACTCTGTGAAGACAAATTACCCACCCTTGGTTGTTATTCTACCCCACTGTTTAACGTTTTAAAGTCAAGTGTGTGTTTAATGATGTAACCTAGTCTTAGCAATGTGTATCTTTGTCAAAGAGATCTCGATGTTAGCACTTCTGTAGATTACATAGTAGACTACACTAAAAAAACTTTTTAAACATTAACTGCCCTGTGTCACATCTGTGAGCACACACACACACAGATGCACTCAGAAAGAAAAAAAAACTACCCTTTAGTTAAACTCCTTTAAAATGTGTTTGTGTTTAAACTAGAAGGCCATTTCATTCCTTTTTCAAGGCCATTGGGAATGTCCAGGTTTTCAGACCTCTATTAATAACGATTAAACAGACAACAAACAGACACAAACTGGAGCATTTGAAGTCTCTGACGCTTCCTCACACACACCCTCTCTCTCTCTCTCTCTCTCTCTCTCTCACACACACTTAGTTCTTCCAGTCACACTACTAGCACAGTTAAGCTCTTGTAAGCCAAGATGGGCAGTAGCTCCAAGAGGAAACTGAGTCACCAACTGCTGTGAATGAGCACCACACACTTCCACACATGGGGCATTCCACATGTCACTGCGCTCAGATCAGTCTGTTGGCCGTGTGTACAGTAGGCACTTGTCTGCTTGGCAGTGCTTTTACTTCCTAAATGTGTTTTGGACAGGGTGTGGACATCCTTTCTACTAAAATTAGGGAAGGGAGTGGTGTTGGTGTCAGTGGCATAGAGTAGTGAATGCCCTGACTGCTACATCGGAAACGTAATGGAAAGCCTACTGTAACATAAAAACAACGTCCTCAAAATAATACTCTCTTAGTCACTTAGGAATGGTAATGACAGTATAAAGTCAGCATCTGCACATTCAGTATGTCTATTTGTTTGCCTACATACACTGTAAAACGTACTGCTTTTACACCCCTTGTATACAGCCATGTATTTTCAGATCACATATGGCATTGTTCAGTTAAATCATCATAAAAGATCAATACAGCATGTTTACTTCATTTCACTTTGGTTCTATGCTTTACTTTCTACACTGTAGAATTCAACATCTGTAATAGTGTCAAAAACAGGGTTGCAGAATTTCTGGGAACTTTCAAAGTTGGAAACTATGCATGGAAATTAACAGGAGTTTATGGGAATAAACTTGGAATTATCAAAGTTGAAGGTTAGGAACACCCCCCCCCCCCCCTTATCGATTGTGCATTTCTCCATAACGGTCACAGATTGTCGGTCTAGAATTGTAAACTACTAAAGCCACTTTTATAAGCCCAAAACACAGATACTAGTCAATGTTGATGTTTTTGTTGTTCAGTAATAGAATTGATTGTTCGAGAAAAGAATTAAGCAATCATGAAGTTGTACTTACAAATAAATCTGAGTCATGTTTTTTAATTGTATCCTTTTGCAACAATGTCTGCTTATGATTAAGTAAAATGTTTATATTTATGTTGGTATATGACTCATGTTTCTGTAAATCATCCCAAATTTCCAGTTAATTCCCATAAATTCTCATAACTACTGTGGAAAGTTACCAATTTAGAATATTTACAAAATCCCCTTGCTAAAGTTTCCATGGAAAGCTTCTGGAAATTTTCCACCCCTTTGCAACCCTAGTTGAAAAAATGTTGATGCTTGTGTACAGTTGTATTAGTTCTTAGACTTTGTAATATGTTTTTAATGCAACACTAAACAAGCATTAGGCCGGAAACGGTTATTCCAAATTCGGAGTTTGAGAAAATGAATCAGGCAAAAGCTTTCTTCTATGGAATGACTTTTATTCCTGTGACCTGCACCATTCTAGTCAGTCTTGCAAATGACAGGACATTGCCTTCAAAACCAGCAATCTAATAACAAAAACATGATCTGATTTAAAATAAGTATCATTCAGTGAATATATCCACTCGATTGTTTCCTTCTTGACATTCAGAACATATTGTACAATTGAGTGCTTGATATTTTAGATAGAAGCAAACGTAAATACACTTGTGTTTCAACAGACCAGTACGTTTAAAGCTATTGGTTACAGACAGTGAGGACACAACAGACAAGTCTTCAGTGATCATTAAAGCATCTAAACAAAGTCACAGTAGCTCGCACCAACTGTGTTGGAGTGCGCTCACAATCTTACCAATGAAAAAACAGGCTTTATCAAAATGAGCCTTCCAAGTACACACTTGGTGTTTTAAACCAACTGTCTGGGACAGGCCTGTATGTTGGTCCCCAAAAACACATTTGGTGAAAGGAATAGGAAAACAAAGGACAGCAAGAGGCCCATTCGGATTGTGATCAGATTTTATGAGATAATGGATGCTCATTCTAAATGTTGTGGGTTTCAGGTACAGTTATTTATTTGCAAATGTTGTGGGTTGGGGAAAAAACACTATTGTGCCCTCCATCTTTCTTCAACGCTAGTCTATAGCTGAATCCGAAATGTTCACTTATTCACTATATAATGCACTAGGGAACAAAATGATATAACGCGCAACCTGTATATTGCACTATATAATGATTGAGTGAACATTTCTAATTCAACTTGTGATTGTGCTGTAGAAAACCTGCATTTCATACACATTTGTATTCTATAGGCTTAGGCCCCTAAGCCAGTTCACAGTATATATGTGATCTGAATACACACTTGCTACTTTTTTTCCCAAAAGTAAAAGGTTCAGATGCAGTATTTTCCAACATTTCTTTTCATTTACCTGTACAATCTAGAGGGGAAAAGTTAAACATAAACTGTGAGAAATCGCAGAAATTTAAGGCCCCTCTACATTCTTCAGTGTCATTGACTGGAAAGACTAGAGTGGCAGTTGGGGGTTCTGTTAGTCTTGTGTTAGTGAATTATCAAACCCAGAGGTAGAATATCAAAGCGTATAAAACAGACTGATATTACCCTCTGATAATTTAACATCGGAACACAACCTGCTGGCTCGTGTTTGTATTTTAGCTCTAGAACGGCCAAGATTCTAGTCCCTTTACTCCTTTGATCCTAAGACCACAACTTGACTACAGAACTAAGACCACCTGGGCAAAAAATATGCCCACTGTCTTGTTGTAAACCTTTTTCTTGAAATGACAGAGCAGTTCAAGTGTTAGAGCTTTTTTTCACCCACAGATTGCAGCATTCTGTAGTTTGTATTTATTTGTGGTCTTATTTCTCTTGTAGGCACAAATTTCAAGCAGACAATGTTGCTGTTGATGAGACATAATGACAGAAATGGTGGTCTTCATGCAACCCATTCTATGAAAAAAAACAAGCTCGCACACATCCAATCAGAGGCCACATGAATTGCACTTAATAATTCAATGTACTGAAATCAGGCCAATTCAGAAATAAGGCAGAACAAATGCTTCCCTTTTAAACATATAGATGACAGTACATCTTGGAGTATAGGAAGGAGGATAGGATTCCTGGAGGATAGGAACTTCAACCCATCTTTTACCTTCAAATTTAGAAAAAAAGGCTTTCATCTATTGTTGCTGTGGAACAAACGAATTGTCCAATTTGGATGAGAAGTTTTACCCCACAAAACAGTCCCAGATGGTGAGTACAACCAGCCATGGATTTTGAAGACTATAGTGCAGCATGGTACGATGACCTACATCTTACAGAGGACACCACTGGAGAAGATGACGTTAGGTCATGGCCTGGTCTGCTGTGGTCTTGGGTTAGACCAACTCCTGTTCGGTTTTGGGGCTGCATCTGACCTGACGGAAGGAGTTTAAGGTTGGAGTTGAGATGGGACCTGAGTGGTCTGCTGCAGTCACACCCCTGGAACTACCTCTCCTGCACCTCCTCTTTCTCCTCCACATCCTGCTTCTCCTCCACCTCCACCTCCACCTCCTCCTTTTCCTTCTCCTCCACCTCCTGTTTTTCCTTTTCCTCCACCTCCTGTTTCTCCTTCTCCTCCACCTCCTGCTTCTCCTTTTCCTCCTCCTTGGCCGTCTCCTGGGTGTCGTCACTGGGTGTGTCACACGCGGGGTTCACATAGCCCTCGAACGCCTCGTCTTCGTTGTCGTCGGCGTGCACAAAGTCATTCTCCCACTCCAAGGCGTTGGAGTCCTCGGAGGCGGACGGGGGGGCCGCTACGCATGGCCTTGCCACCAGGCCGCAACGCCGCACGGAGAATGTCCTCCTCCGTCTTCGATCGCTCCCACGTCGGACCCGTACGGTTTATGCCTGCAGCGACAGTCACACAGTCACAAACAAGCAAAACACACACAAACAAACACGCATACACACTGCATGTGAGTAACTTCTACAAAATTGTATACAACATCCGAAGGTCTTTAATATTACTGAAATAAACTGTTATCTGAAAATGGTCTCAAATGTTTATGTGTCACAACAAACATTATAATAATATTGTGCACTAATCATAAAGTCATTAATTTCATAGCTAGAGTTCAGGTGTAGTGTGTTCATTTCAAAACGCAGCAAAGAATAGTCACCTTCTTCATCTTCCCACTCTAAGTCTAAGGAGGTGCCATCGTCGTTTGTGGAGCGAGTCTTGCTGGTGAAGTCCCAGCTACTCTCCGTGTTCGGGGTGGCGACATTGGTGTCGGATGACAACCCTGAGGGAAACAAAATCAGCTTCAGTCCAAAAGCACAGCAATCAGAGCACACCCAGCACTGGAATCCATTGTCCACGACGGTCTCAGAAGTACACCGATAACATTTTGCGATCCAAGCTGAACCCAAGCTGAAACCAGTCTTTGTCAGACTTAACAAAGTACTCAACACACTACAAAGAATAAAGTAAGCACTAAACAAGATTAAAGTAAAATAACAACAGTCTGTAGAAAAGTGTTTATGTAACTAGTTTTGCACTTAAAAGGGAAAATGAACATGAATTTTGAATACCAATCAAATGGACATTATTATTGCCTGATCCACACATCAAAGGCTTTTGTGTAGACGATCAGCAGAAACCCAATTAGTGCCTTTATGTAATAATCAAGTTGCCTGAAAATAACCCCTTGCTTTCATCACCTCCATCATCAAACCTGGTCACTTTCTGCATGGGGTTGTGATGCCTAAATGAAAAACTGGAATGAAAGTTCATAGCAAGCTACTCAGTCTGTGATCACATAATTCTGTTTTAAATGCCATCACGGCGAGATTCTGGCTCACATTTAATTAAAGTCGTTAAATGAGTGCTGTCCAATTTAATGAATGTGCTATCTTTATATATCAGACCAGGGTCATGAAATGACTCCTTACACTCATCTTCAAAATGACACAGCCTTTTTTTAAGAGGATACTTTGTCTTCAACCTGACTTAAAACAAAAACCCTCGCTACATCAAGGGCACACTGTATTCACACTGTGCAAAAGGCATGGGATACTATGCAGGTAAAATACACAATATAAATACATTTTAGAAAGAACCTTGCATATTTGCTGCCTTGCATGTTTTAAATAAAAGCTGTTTTTAGTGGTCCTTGAGCCCAAAGGAGCTCGTTTCATGGCATTTAAAAAAGTGTCATGATGTTCCCTAACAAATGTTTATATATACCAAAGGTATAAATGATTTTTACAATAAGGCATTCTACAACCACTGACCAACACATGTTATGTGTTTGTTCGTTGTTTTTTAAATACAAAATGTAACTGTCAGCATATATATGTCAGCATATAAAAGTCTCAGAAGATGTGCTGTATTGTATTCTGCCCTACAAAGGCAAAGTGCAGTAACCACGCGAACATTAAAATGCCTTTAAAGTTATCATAATGCCCAGTCAAACATGCTGTTGGTATAATAGTGGTGATGCTATCATGTAGCAAGAGATTTTGTTACAATACAAAAAAGGTGTTATAAGGTCCATTTCCAGCCTAAACTCCATGTTGACAAAATATGCAGTTACTGCCTTTCGGCTTTGTAAGGCAGTCTTGTGGTATTGGTGTGGGACACATTTTACATTCATATTCAAAGAGTGAGCTGCAGCTGAAAGTTTTGGAACCACTGGCCATGAGTGACTTACGGGTGCTGCGAAAGGCTTCTGACTGGGCCTTCACACTCTGCAGGTAGACCTCAAAATCTCCACCAGGAGCATGTCTGTAAAAGGGCGACAGCACCAATGCACAGGAAAACATCAGTAGAGATTCCATTTAATTTTTTGACCGCCTACCAAAGGTTACTGACAGAATCAATGTGAGTGGGATGAGAGTATCTAATGCAACAGCAGGATAAAGAGATACTCACTTTCTCTGGATTGGAGCAGACTCAGATACTGGCTTGCCTTTGCTCTCTTCTACTTGCTGCTGTTTTGGAAATGTTACACATTTCATTAATGAGATACATATACAGACAGTTAGCTCATCTCTCTACCGTCACATTACATGATCTAAAAATAGTGTAAAAAGTTAATGCCGCACAAGAGTTTGTTGTGACTTGACAGCATGTCAGAATGAACAAAGATGACGTTTTTTGTTGCAACAAAATGGAAACAAAGCAAGGCACAGGGTTTGAAAGCAACAAACAAAAAAAAACACCTGGACTATGCAACAGAATATGAACTAATAAGTGCGTAAGTAAAACAAAAAAGCTAGACCTTCAATGTTTAAGTAATATTACACCTCAGGTAATATTACAGCAATACTACAGTGTGATGACAGGCTGTTTTGTGCACAGCATATTAGTATGTATTTTAATATGACACTCAGACAATGTCTGGAGATATGGTAGACAAAATGGATAGGATTATAGCCACAACAACTGATCAATTAAATGAACTGATCATTAGTCAGACAAAAGGGTAAGCTCTGACTGTTGAGCAAAGTGGGAGCAAACCATGGAGGCCACAGTTACAAGTTTCTCAGTAAGTTTCTCTCAGCGAGTTGTTACTCAGAAGGTGTATACTGAAGGCATTTCATATATACTATCAGGGGGTGTGGTTATTTGGGGGGTGGGCAACAAACAGGAGGGGACTGGGCATGCCCTGTGCCACCTCACCTCCTGCAGCCTTCGTTCCCGTGCCAACCGGGCAGCCTCACGCTGGGCAGCACATATAGCCTCCTCTTCTAGTCTTAACTTCTCCTCTTCTGCCAATAACTGGGCATAACATAAACAACAGAAAGTGGGGGAGGAGGGGGGTTAACGGCTCAGAACAGAAGGATAAAAAACATAATGAGACAAAACAAAAATGTAATGTACAAGTGCAAATTAATTTAATGAAAACACAAAAACCTGAAAATTAAAGAAAATGTAAAGAAAGCAAAGCCTTAAGCCCTCGACTGATAAAATAGATAAGGACTTTGTTATTGCCTGCAGGTTTACACATCTCCTTGTCTTTCTGAATTGTTTACCATTTCTGCAAGAGCTTATATCTAAATGTAAGATCAGATCCCACAGTTCACCACTTTTTCCACTGCTTCCAAAAAGTCAAGGTCAACATGATCCTCACGGTCATTCAAATAGCATACAGAAGTGTACAGAACACAATGAAACAGCGATTCTCCAGAACCAAGGTGTCCCTAATTCCCAAAAGCTATGCGGTAAGTGCCCCGTGCACCTGACAGAGACTGATCCAGCTCTGCTGTACACCTTCCACTGGGAAAAAGCAAAAAAAAGAGCTTATGGGCACTTCTGCTGGATAAATAATCTCTCAGCTCTCTGCTCTTGTAGGGATGGTTTGGAGTGAGACTTTGGCAAGAGGAGCTGCAGGTGCCCCAGCCATACCTCTGCATGCAGCTTCTCATCAATCAGCGTCTGCTGATCTGCGATGGCCGCGTAGCGATGCTCCTTCAGGTGGCCGATCTCCTCCTCGCTGATTGGCCTACGGGGCATCAGAACCAGGAAGAAAACACCCACAGTTGTCATGCGTGTGCTTGAATGTATCCTACACACTAGTAGCCTACACACTGCGAATTCCTGCATCCTGTAGTTCTCCATTCTTTCCCCCCCTGCATGCACACAAAAACACACTGAGGAGGACAGAGATGGAGAGAAAGAGCGAGAGGAGGGATGAGCATTTCCACAGAGACCGTGCTGCCAGGCAGCAGCTGGCTTCTCCTGGGATGTCTTTGAGATGGGGTTCAGATGTGGAGCAGAGATCTGCAGCAAGGCACAGCAGACATGAGCTGGGTGTTTGGGATGGTGATTGACATGCCTGGAACATTCTTTTACCACCAAATCCCTTAAGCAATCACAGCACAGCATGCCATAGTGTAAACCCCACTACCAGATGAAAGCCATGCAAATGAATACTGAGACTACAACTCCGGAGACTTCAAAGAGTTTTCTGGTCTTGTCTTCACACAACGTGTGCCTGACAGGACTACATGTAGTCTTTACAGAACTGGCAATGAATTAGTAAACCCTTAGATGAAGAAAAGTTGTTAAACATGCAGTGTAGCATAGTTCAGGCAGGTTTGAATGAAGGTGAAGAAGAAAGGAAGCCTAAGGGGTGACAAGCAGCTGAATGAGTAATCGTTTTGCTTGGACCATCGCCATGACCATTATCATTAGATACATAGATTTGTTTTAAAGAGTAGAGTAAAGAGTAAAGTAGAAGACTAAAGACAGTGTGTGGGCTGAAGAATTGGAGTGCCATCAATTTGCCCCTCTACAAGAATAATCCAATCTTGTAAATGGGCAAAGAAGGGGGAAATAATATTCGTTTGGTAATGGTAAATATGATGTAAATGATGTACATGACTGATTCGGAAGACCACTAGAAATAATCTGTATCCTACCTTAGACAAGTTTCTGAACTTTCTCCCTGTAACAGAGACACTGTTATAAGAATGGCAGCAAAGCAACCCCAACCAGAACAGGTAGGGATATTGTGCACAAATTCGCATGCATAAATAGTCTCTATTTCTTACCTCATCACTTTCGACAAGGTTCTCAAACTGCAATATGTGTATAAAAGACAAAGATTTGTCAGATTCCAGCATGTGGCAATCATAATTCATTCTTACTGACATCTATTTCACGATTGACTTACTGTACCTCTATGGTATAATGTTCTCCAGTTGTACTGCTTCTGAAGTACTTGGACCTGTGTATTTAAATTAACACATTTTTAATGTTCCAATAGTTTAAAAAGATGTTTTATTTGTGAACAGCTGACATTCCACGCAATTCTGTTGTCCCTCTTTAAAAGCATAAATATAAAGACAATACAGATAAGGCAGATAGACGTTGTGACAACATTGCAGCACAGCAATTATGTCAACGGTTTTCAGCCAAAGTGGCATTCAGTTACTGTCAGCCAGTAATTCAGTTTCAGCTCCCAGATGATGTGAAAACAAGGCGACGGTTTAATAAATTCATAAAAAGAGACTGTACACAGGCGCACTCTGCGATATCACGGATTAGATAAGTGGGCTAATGACCTATAAGTCGGGAATGTGTCATGCAGCCTAAGGTATTAAAATTGAAACCTATTAAAAGTCAATCGCGTTGGGAACGGGGCGTGGTCACTTGAAGATGTGGCTAGTGATGCGGAAACAGCCATGTTAAGTCAGTGCTGTAATCTAACTGCACGTTTTTCCATGTGTACAAACAGCTGAGATCCTAAAGACGAACTATTAAAACGTTCCTCGCCGCGTAGTGCAGTTTGCTGGCAAATACTAACTTATCTACTATTATTGATGACTAGGTTAGCCATCAAGACCAGATGTTACAGCTGATTTCTTTTGCACGCACACTTGGGCCACACAAATCGTTAGCAAGAGTTAGCGGCTTACCCTCCTCCTCGTTGAATTCTATTCGCTTCCCTTCTAAATAACGCATAGCAGTGAGTCCAGCAGTTCCCCATGGCATTATGTCAAAGTGGACAGCCAGGATGATCCGCTAGCTGTGTTGAAACTGGATAGGTAGCTGGCAAGCTAGCCAGTAAGCTACAGATCAGTTGACCAGGATCATCATTCTAGAAACAAACCAAGAGTCCTTGCTAACACACCGCTTTACATACAGGCAGAAACTCGCGAAGCCAGGCGCGGCTTCTGCAGGTAAACATGACTATTTATTGTTTTCTAAATAGGTGTTTAACAGCTTCAAACAGCCCCATGATGACTGACCAAAGCCAGAACAGTCATAGCAGGTTCATCTGACGTTAGCTGTCCTTTTGTTTCCTCTTTCTGACTACTCATACGTCATTAATGTTTCAGATACGGCAAGCGAGTGGGTACAAATAACTTATTCACTTTAGAACCAGCAGGGGGAGGCAGATAACAGAAAGTGGTTCAGGAAAACTAGGCCATGACTTACAGTATAAGGCGTACGTACCCTTCATCTCTCGTCCTTACCCTTCATATTCTCAGAGAACACCCCCCAACCCCCCCGCCTACACACACACACACACACCCCCGCCCCAATCTGAATATTGAGGACACATGTCAGGTCCCACTTATTAGTTGTGCTCAGCATACGTCCTGCAGGTTCCAAAAGGTCACAGGGATTAAAATCCGAGGCGCGGATGGACTTTGACGCCCTATTCCCCACAAAGCAAATCAGACATCACAGCGTGTGCAGCAGTGGGCACAGATTGTCAAGCAGGTACCGCTGCCCTGTCCCGC
>CM059280.1:12587879-12597879 GCA_030347295.1 Setipinna tenuifilis | reverse complement strand
AGCATACTGATAATGTGGATGCAGTCATTTTTATAAGCAAGAACATAACTTTTTTTTTTTTTTTGCAGTGTGCCACATTTGTACTTTTCCATTTACTTCATTTACAGCCCTCAGGACTAATTAATAATTCCTTTTTTAAAAATAAATCAAACAATGAATTCTCATATTAGCTGCTTTTGTCCCTACATTGTGCATGGAAAACTGATAACGATGAAGTCATTGAAACCTCATATTGTGTAATTCCCCTTGTCTTGCTCAAGGCTTTTCTGCAGGCAAGCGTGTGAATGGCATGGTTTAACGCAAGCAGCCTTTGACTGGGCTGTGCTGAGGTAGAGAGCCCCCTGTGGTAGCATGAGGAGTTCAATTTTAGCACGGCGTGTACGCTGGAACAGGCAGCCAGAGCCATCCAAGACAGACAGCGTTTCCTGTGCATGTAGGTCACTTAACGTGGCTTTCTAATCAGAGCTTCTCCCAGGAGTCACAGGAAACTCCAGCAATCCAAGGTGTGCGCTCAGTATGTTCTGCAGCAACCACTGCGGCACCTTCCCCCAATCTACGCGCCCACCTTGCACTTCCTGTCGTGTGTTCACAAGACTTGAGGGAAAGGTGTAATTTGAGATCTGGGTCGTGAGGATGCTTAGTCCTAAAGAGTCTCAGTCGTTCACTGTTTGTTTCACTTAGGTGTTCTTCGGTACATCTGAGGGAAAAAAGGGTCGGTGGAAACATGTGGGCGATTTTTATTTGCCGCTTCTGGGAGCGAAAAGTCAAGCAGGGAAAGTTTATACCTATTCTCTGTGTACTTCTTTCAAATTGCTTTTAAAACAATTGAATGTCTTATGAAACAATTCTTCAGACAACCCACTCTATATCTCTCCATTATGATCCTTTTTATTTTATAATACCAGCAAAACGCTGTGAGTTCGGCTATGACATTCTCTATTTCCCTGGGGCCCAGTCACAGATATGAGTGCTCTCCCCGGACTGTGTTCAAGGTTTGTTTCCATTGAGAAGACACTGTTAGGGTAGAGAGAAAGAGGCTGATGAGCCTCTTTGCTAATGACGCAAAAAGAGCGGACTATACCCATCCCAGTATCCCAGGGGCATTGGAAACCTAGATTTCTTAAAATGCAGGTCAATGCCACACTGTTTTCAGCAAATGATCCCTCAGTCAAACAGCACAATTTAAGCCGTGGTCAGCACATATGCCCTGATATTTGCCTGATGTTTTATGCATGTGTGATACAGCAATTTATGCATTGTAACATTTGCAGGAGATAACCCAAAAGGTCACCTTGCACGGTGAAGATTTGATTTCTTTTCTGTTTTCATGAACGAAAAAAAAAGAGAGAAAAGCAAAGAAATTGTTTCTGCGTCGCGTGACAAACGGGGCAATATAAAAAGTCAGCAAGGACATGTCATCGTAATGATTGCTGCACAAAAAAAGGAACAAAGCACAAAACAGAGAGGCGGGCGAAAAAATTACAGTGAAATAACAACAAGTCCCTTCCTGTAAGCTGGGTTAATGGAGTGAGCGTGACAAGCCCGCGGCGGCAATCAGCCATTCGTTCTGCAGGGAGACGCTTGTGCCGAAATGTAGCGTGAACCACAGGAAGTGTTCCCCCCCCCCGCCCCCCCCCGACACTCCAAGGTCACGCTCACGACTGGGGGGATGTAGGTAGCGCCTGCCGTTCTTTTTTTGGGGCTGGAGGGGGATGGGAGGTGCCTGTCAGTCTTCTTTTCTTTCTTTAATTACAATAGGACAGTGGAAGACATAGACTAGAAATAAGGGAGAATGAGAAATATGGTGGGATGGGAAAAAAATGACCTAGGGCCAGACTGGAACCCAGGTCCCCAGAACACCTTAGCCTACTGAGGCACTGCGTCTCCACCACCTGTCAATCTTCACAGCGAGATCTGTATCTTCCCCAAATGTGCTGGGAGATAGAGATGAAGCTGAGCATACAGTACCTGAGAACCATTACAGCGCCGTTTGTTCCTCACAGCCAGTCTCCCCAAAATAGACCGCATGCTCAGTCATGAGGTGTGTTGAGTGGACAGGCCTGTGTTCCAGGGCAACAAATGAGCAGACCTCTGCAAGTACCTTGGTGCTCTTTGTCAGCTTGCTCAAATGATCTGACCCGGTAAAAGGTCCATTCCCAAACCTCCCTTGCCCCATTTGTTTCTGTGTGTTCTGAAGCTGCACACACTAAGCGGTGGGAAAGCCCCTCCACCCCGCCCCCCGCCCCCTTATCCAGCCCTTTTTCACAGTCTGCTGTTCCTTCCACCCCTCTGTCACGGCCTCTTCACAGTCGCATTAATCCCCCCTTAAGCAGAGGAAGGAGTCACGGTCTGCGGGGGCCATTTGCTTGAGAGACGCCCCTTGTGTTGTTCTGACAGGCACGGGCTCATCACCGTGACACCGGAGGAACTCAAGAGGCGCCGGATCACCGCTCGCTCTCCGGTGGCTGCTCGGCTCTGCTAAGACAGGTTGTGCCCAGAATAGCTTAGTGTGAGGGGTATTGGGGACTTCAGACAAGTGAGGGGATCGCCTCAAAAAAAAAAAAAAACAGTCCTTAATCTTTGGCAAAGGATGTTAAGGTTCTTTTACCAAATTAACAACCATGGGCATTGAACCAGATGTAGATACATAGTGTGAACTCCCAGAAATGGTTAAAGAACCATTTAAGCACCTTTTATTTTTTTAGCATGTCACGTTGTAAATGGTTCTTCAGACCCTGAGGTCATAATGGGCTATGTATGTCATATCATCCTGAAATGGTTCCTTAAAGAACTGTTGCTCTATGGCATCACTCTGAAGAACCATTATTTTTTAGAGTGTGACTGCATGCTGGTGTGTCTGCTCCACTAGCATAGTAAACCCTGTGCTAGGGGCATTGGGATGCAAATGTCTTTACCACAACACCGAAAGCCATGTTTGGGATATCACTCAGTTAGTATTACAAAGCTCTGAGTTGTTGGTCCTGCCGTCCTGCCGTCCTGCCGTCCCCCAGATATTCACGTTTAAACAGATGCATGTTAGCCAGGCTAGCAAGCTAGTGCCTTCACTTAACAGTGTATTTTGCTACAGTACACTCGTTCTCCAGGCAGCTTTACTCATGAAATGTTTTGGTTATTAATCAGATAACAGCAGGAGGGATATCCTGCTCAGTTGGAGAGCTGAAAACAATAAGGGCCCAATTAAAATGTTGAGTTTGACTATGGATGTTGAATTTAGGCAGTTGCAATTGGCTGAAGGCAGCCAGAATAGTTTTAAAGTCTATGGAGAGTCAAAGTCAAAGAGAGTACACACTCTTTGTACAAAGTGAAATGAAGTGTAGCAGCGTGTATATTAGCATATATGTACATGTATCACCATAGTCTGCATCAGCTTTGCAGTAAAGACCCATTCTAAATATTATCATAATGAGAGAGTTAAAATAAACACAAATACACTGGCCTATCGACAGAGTTAACTGGTTTAACACAAGCAAAGTGTTTGCTTAAATATTGTCCTTGTGGTAAGAGACAATTTACCGTACAATTTCTGTAATTATCAGTTGGATCATCATTTGGGTCCACCAGGTGGCATTGGTACAGAACATACACAAGAACGATCTGCATTATGTAAATCAATCATGCAAGCGATGGTTTAGCTTTCAAAAAGGGTCAATTGCTAGCAACAGTGTCAAACCAGAGAGGGGTGCAAATAGATCATACAGCTTATTAGCATGACAGAGAGCGAGAGAGAGGATCCCAGAAAGAAAGAGAGAGTGAGAGGGGGAGAGAGAGGCTCCCGGAAAGAGAGAAAGAGAGAGAGAGAAAGGACAGATAGAGAACATGAGAGCAAGAAAGATAAAGATACAGAGAGAAAAGGAGATGGAGATAGAGGGAAGCAGTCATGTTTTAGCTGATTTGAGAAACCCACTCCTCCCTCTGAGAGAGAGAGAGAGAGAAAGAGAGAGAGAGAGAGAGACATGCCGAACACACAGAGACGGATATATCGCCTCCCACTGCTGCTCGCCATGGCCTCCTGCATCTTAAAGCGGCACAGCGGCCCACACACTCGCACACATGAGCAATTTTAACATCCACAGGTCAGGGACCCCTCCGAGTAGCACACACACACAGCACATCACATGGGAGGGAGTTGGGATTCTCAGCACCGGCGTATGGAGGGTTACATGTGGGGCCAGAAGATCAAAGGAAGACTGTGATGCATTCCAGGAAACATGAAACCATGCACAGGTTGGAATAGAATAGAATAGAATGGGATAGAATGGAATAGAACTGAATAGAATAGAACAGAATAGAATAGAACAATCTTTATTGACATTATAAATAAAGAGTTTTGCCACTTGTAATTGCCCATCCATGGGCCAGCCTTACGATTTTAAGTAGAAGAGAAGAGAAGAGAAGAGAAGAGAAGAGAAGAGAAGAGAAGAGAAGAGAAGAGAAGAAAACAGGCTGCTGGACCAAAACAGCCCAGAGAAGAGCTTGGTTTGTTAAGTGAAGCTGTGAGGCTCGGTGCTGTTAGGATTTCAAATGGGCCAAGATGAGGCTGTTGGGACTAAAACTGGGCCTATGCTGAGACCCAATGACAAGTATACCCCTCACAGACCCACCCCGAATGTGGCGAAGCGCTCAATTCAAAATAGCACGCAGAGAAAAACTTAAATAGTTCCCAACTAACAAACATCGACATAGACTATGGCCTACCACCACCGTTAGACTTTTTACCTTAAAGCAAAAATCAGATTTAAAAGTTATCACACAAATCTGTGTGAAATTTTTTCTAGGTGGTAGTGCAATAGCCTGGTAAACCAGCCCCTCATACTTCACTTCATTTTGTATAGAGAGTCTGGCTGTGGTTTCATGATTCCCTCTGTTCGCTGATTGGTCAGGCAAAATGGTGCCTGAGACAACCATGTCAATGAAACCACAACCAGACCCTCTGTACAAAATGAAGTGAAGAATGAACAGCTGGTTTACCAGGCTACTAGTCTAAAGGCTGACTCAGAAATTTGCCATTTGAGAAATAAGAATGGTATTGCCCGGCACTTTGTTAAGGGTGCCTCTCCTACAGCACAGCACTTACTGCTAAGGGTACCTTGCTCTTTCTGAGCTCAGGAGTGCATTGTTCAGCATTCTCAGGGGAGAAGGGGGGGAACAGCAGTCATGGTTGGCTGATTTGGCCTTTGTCCCTGCTGTCATCGAAAGCAAAGGAGAGCCTTTAAGGTGAAGGAGAGAATTTGAATATCAGTTTTTCATACCTGCTTCTTTGAGTCAGATTCACCCTTCATTTATGTATACACTCTCTCTCTCCCCCACCTCTCTCCCTCTCTTTTACTCTCTCTCTCTCTCTCTTTCTTGCTGTCTCTGTCAAACGCCCACACACACACACACTAACACACACACACACACACACACACACACACACACACACACACACACACACACACATACACGCACATACACGCACACACATACACACACAGAAAAAACAGGTCATCCACTGTAAACTCTCCCATTCTAGGAATTTAATAACAAGCCTCATGGTAGACGGCAGATAAGGCAGGGACCATTTTAAAAACATGATTCAGCAAGCTTATTACCCATGCTTTTAACTTGATATTCAATTATTGCCTTCTGTTCCATGTGCAAGTTTAGGGGAGTAGAAATGCTTTGTTGAAATCCTTATCGGCCCTTCCATTCTTAGCAGTGGATTAGCTGAGTGAGGCTGTCAAAAAAGAGCTAGGGGATTTCTTTATAATGTGCATGATTCAGATCCCTCACCCAGGGATGAATAAAAATGCTTGTAGTTCGTGTTTGACTTAGGCTCTCCTAGGCTGATCGCATTGTTTGGACATGCCTGACATACTGTACAGCAGGCTTGCCCCTTCCTGAAAAGAAAATTGCACCCAATGATGGATGACATATCGATGGGCCTGCCTGTTTGTTTTGGCCTGGTTTTGTTTCAGAATAGTTCCTATTGTTTATTGTTTTCCTGACCATGGGCGTCTCCAAAGTAGGACCCACCACACAGACTTTGAAGTCAAAAGCTGTGGAGATATTCAGCAGGAAATAAAAAATCAACCAACAACACTGTGAGTGTCTTGAGAATATATTTACTTCTTTGTCATGACTCACCAGACGAGAAGATCAATATGTAATGTTTCTATATTATGTGGAAAAATTAATCGGAGATAGAGAGGCAGAGAAAGAGTCATAAAGCTGATGTGACGGATGATAAGCCTGCAGCTTAATCAATGGGGCATTGATCAGCATGGCCATTATCACAGTAATGTTCTATCTTTGTTGTCATGGAAAAAAACGCAGGGAGTGCGGCCAAATGCTATCTCCTCCTGCTCCATCCTGTAACCCCTTTGGCGGCAAGCAGTGTGCAAGTGTGGTCTATGAATCTGCTCCATATCCCAGCAGGAAGCCACTGTTACTACTGTAGCACTCTGCCTTTGCACTGCCCTTTCTTCAAATAAAAATAGAGAATCCTCAGAATTATTATTCAGTGTAGATTTTCCCCTCATTGTGTTTTTGTCAGGGTAAAGTATGTTCAGAAACATGATGACTTTTTTTTTTTTTCATTTTTACACATTAAACGGTTTTGAGCCCTGATGTCTTCCCATCTGTAGTTCTTTCGGCATGCTGGCACTAAATTGTTTCTACATACAGTAACTGCTATTTTTTTAAGGAGCCAATTACCATTTTACACTAAAATTGCATAATCCATCTATAAATATGTAAAAAAAAGATTTTCAATTTGTGTGGTGAATGGATTCCGTTTTTGGCTATGTGGCCCCGAAATAGCTCACTCAGAACCATGGTAGATGGGTAGCTAGGACTCAATAATTATTACATTTCTAATGTTAAAATCCAAGGCTATTCAAGAAGTGCCTAAACTCTGTGTGTGTGTGTGTGTGTGTGTGTGTGTGTGTGTGTGTGTGTGTGTGTGTGTGTGTGTGTGTGTGTGTGTGTGTGTGAGAGAGAGAGAGAGAGAGAGAAAAGAGAGAGAGAGAGAAGTAGAAAAAGAGAGCATATAGAGATAGCTAAAGAGAGCAAAGAGAGCAAGTAGAGAAATGAGGGGGAATAAATCCCCATCATATTTCAGTCAGACTCTCAGAGGTTATTTCGGTCTTCGTCCCGAGATTGGTGGGACACGTTTTAATCATTTTACCCTTTACACACATCCTAGGTCATGAACATCTACCTGGCGCAATGAATTTGCACGGCTAAAGTCCTCTGATGGATGTCCACCCCACTGAAAGTAATTTGTCCAGAGAGCTTACTTAGTGCTGTTTTTGATTTACACTGATGTGTGTCCATTTATAATGCTCAGACTGCAATAACTCTTTGGGCTGGGAGTTAACAGTCGATGTAATGTCAACAAGTGTTTATCATTTCTGCAAGATTAGCTAAGTGACTTGACATCTTTGTCAATAAAAGTCCTTGCCACAATCTGCAGCCGTCTCACTTTTCACTGGTTAAAATATGAAGCGCGGGAAACCATTCTATTTTTTTCTTTCTTTCTTTTTTTGCCCAACAGGGAAACAATTAACACACCCGAGAAAGATTAATTGCCGTGGAGACTTATTATGATAGGAGGGTGCTTAGAACTTCAGTCGGACACAATTGAGTGAAGAAAATGTTCCGTTTCACCTTGGGATCTAAAAATAAAAGGGCCACGGCACGAAGTAGACACAAATTCAATCACGCGTCACCCGCCCTCCTCGGGCGCGGTGTGAAGCCTCGCGGCTTTCAAGGGGCTTGTGTCTCACACAGGTCTGTGTCCCGCCAGTGCTCCTCTGCTGCTCCACCTTCCCAATGGCAGCTCTTTGGACTTTAAACGCGACATGTTATACTCTTTTTCAACACTGTATTACAATCATATTACACTTTTTTTCATTAAGCCCTGAATGAAGGGCTATGGGCTATAAAAACATGTTCATCAAGTTCTTTGCGAAATAAACACTGTCACGTGAAGGAGAGCTGACCAGTTCTACTCTGGCCAGTTTTTTTCCCTTTCAGAATGAGCCGTTTCGCATTTCTTTCACCTTTATGCAATGACCTTCTTGCTGGCCACGTCAGGGCCCACCCCCATGTTTACAATGAGAAGGAGAACCTAGAACAGTTCAAGCAAGCTACATTTTGAAAGTAAACAATTCAACAGTCCAAACTGTTTTCTTCAGACTTCCCTCCAAAGTCACATCTCCAGATTTGTGTATGGGGGAGTGAGAAGGGACAGACATCTGTTGGGTTTGATAGACATATCACCATTTAATCATTTTGAGTGGGCTGCTTAAAATAATTGGATGGTGTGTTTTCAGTCCTGTCCGTCCCACAGGTGACTAACATGTTTTATTTTTGTTACAGCATTTACTTATTTGGTTGTCATTACACCCTAATTACAACCAAATAATTAAATGCTGTAACAAAAATAAAACATGTTAGTCACTTGTGGCACGGACAGGACTAAAAAACACACCATCCAATTATTTTACGCAATATAGTAAAAAGTGCTCTATTTGAGAGAGGGGAGATGCTTGGTGCTGTCTGGGTTAACCTACAGGAAGCAGCAGCAGGAAAATCCATGTTTCATAATCACTGCTCCTCCCTTAAACTTTGTATGAGGAAAAAAATGAAAAATATAAAAAATCCCACCGAATCCATATTAAAGTATACAGACCATGAGCCAAAATGTTACATTACATAATATTACACTTCGCAAACGCTTTTTTCAAAGGGAACTTACAACAGACCATGCCTTATGGTTTCTGAATAAAGTTTAGTGCAGCAGGAAGGAATCTTGTATAGCATGTTTTTAGTGCTGAGAGTATTCCCACCCGGTTGCCGTATCATATACGGAGCATAGTTCTGGTTGCCTCCGGGGGGGGGGGGGGGCAGGTGCCCATGCGCATCCGTCCCCCTTGAGACGAGCTCCCAGAGTCTCCAGGGAGGGAGGGGGGGGGGGCAGAAGGGAAACAGTGAGGCGAAACAGGGAAGTCTCCTGACAGTCAGCCTGCTCCACAGGGAGGCCTGCATGTCCTGCTTTTTAGCACAAGCTTTGACTCATACAAATGCCAGCCTCCAGTAACACATGTCTATAGGGAAGAGAGTGGCCTATATATCCCTCTTCAATGTATGAACTATGCGTGTATGTGTGCACTTGCGTGTGTGTGTGGATGTTTGTGTGTGTGTGTGTGTGTGTGTGTGTGTGTGTGTGTGTGTGTGTGTGTGTGTGTGTGTGTGTGTGTGTGTGTGTGTGTGTGAATCAGCAGAGAATACACCATATGCTTTGCAATACACTGCAGCATTTTTTTTCAGTATTACAGTAAGAAGGAATTAATCATTCAGTATATCATAATTCAAAGACATTACCCCCATACGGTTTACAAACTCATAGATTGTTCTCTAAAGTACGGAAAATGTGAAGACTTTGTTGTTGCTTTGCCGCATTACAAAGCAATTTGCCTCTTTTAGGGTTATCTCTGTTGGTAAGGTTGATGTTTACCAAGGGAGAGGGTGTTAAACTCAGCTTTGTTGTTCAAAATGAGAAATGGCCTCAAACCCTCGCCAACAGTGGGGGGACCTGTCACCTTTGCCAACCCTTTGTCCAATGCACCCCGCCACCAGCGCGGCCACCATCCCCATCACCTCCCCTCGACCTCCCCTCTGCCCCCTCCCCTCTCCCCTGAAGGTGTCCTCTGCATCTCACAGCCGGCGTGTAATTATCAGCACTCATCTGGTCCTGCTGGCCGGACAGCCGGTGAGAGACAGAGAGGGAGAGAGAGGGAGAGAGAGAGAGGGAGGGAGAGAAAGGGGGAGGAGAGAGAGAGAACAGGGAGAGGAGAAAGAGAGAGACAGGGAGAGAGGAAGGAAGGGACGGACACAGAGATGGGAAAGAGAGAGATGGAGAGGGAGGGAGGGAGGGAGGGAGAGAGAGAGTGAGAGTGTGTGTGTGTGTGGGGGGGGGGGTGGTCAGAGAGAG
>CM059280.1:12540379-12585379 GCA_030347295.1 Setipinna tenuifilis | reverse complement strand
TACACACATACACACACACACACACACACACACACACACATATATACGTGCACACAAATGCGTGGGTACACACACACATGCACGCACGTACGCACACAAACACACACACACACTTTGCCACATCCTGGAAATCTGCTAGTTTCCATCTGTTTGTACGTGTGTAAGGAAGGAAGGTGGCCATGCCGTCCAACCGCCGGTCAGTCCATCCATCCGGCCGGCCATCTCCGTAGCGCTCCCACAGAGCCCCGCCTTATTTCTGGCAGCCCTATTTATACTGCTGCTCTGTTCCACCCGGAAAAAGACACACACCAGCATCCAGGCCACCCGTCCACCCCTGGGGGAAGCTGCAGAGCTTCCAAGCCGCAGCAAAAGCATGACGCGCTTACTGTAAGGAAACAAACTCCTTGGGCCAGCGTTCGTGGTGTGCTGTCCAACATACAGCACACAGTCACTACACTGTTAATACTTTGTTGGGGGGCACTTTATTTTACTGTTCCTGTTACAGTCTATCTACTTCATGAGGTACAGTGTAACAAAATGTGTAACAACATGTGACATTATATACCTACACTGTACATTAGGGTTAGGGTTAGGTTTAGGGTTAAGGGTTGAATTTGGGCTAGTGTTAGTTAACAGTGTAAGTGCAAAAAGTGTTGTGTTGTGTTGCATTGTGTTGTGTTGTGTTGTGTTGTGTTGTGTTGTGTTGTGCTGTATTGTGTTGTGTTGTGTTGCATTATGTTATGCTCTGTTGCATTGTCTTATGTTGAGTTGTGTTGCGCTGGGTTGCGTTGCATTGGGCTGTGTTGTGTTGTGTTGGGCTGTGTTTTGTTGTGTTGCATTGTGTTATGCTGTGTTGCATTGTGTTGTGTTGCGTAGCGTTGTGTTGCATTGGGCTCTGTTGTGTTGTGCTGTGTTGTGCTGTGCTGTGAGGTTACTGTAAGGAAACTTTTGGACCAGCTCTTAGCTTCTGCTTCCATCATACTGTCACTCTGAATACTGTTTTGTGTAGTTAACAGTGGTTCATTTCTAGGATTTGGATAATGTGCCTTTTTACTGTGGTGACTCTGAACTGTGAGGACAAACAGTTATCTGTCTCAAGTGGGATGCTGTTTTAGTGTTTTGCCACCCCCACAGGCAATGACAGTGAGGTGGCAATCACGAGTGTTGGAGCGAGCGAGCGAGCTGGTGTTGAAACTGTGCTGTCATGGTCTAAAAACACACTCCAGGTGCTGACTGGTGCAGAGTGACGGCCCTCTGAAACTCACATAAATCACAGCCATCACAAGTTTCATGCTGAACAGAAATACACTTTCAACCAG
The DNA here is from genome assembly GCA_030347295.1 of Setipinna tenuifilis. Lineage (NCBI taxonomy): Eukaryota > Metazoa > Chordata > Actinopteri > Clupeiformes > Engraulidae > Setipinna > Setipinna tenuifilis. The sequence goes on along the minus strand of CM059280.1, from coordinate 12,584,060 downwards.
TCAGTAGTCTTTTTATTTTAGATTTCATACTTTAGACGGGTGATAAAAAATTACCAGAATAGTATCTCTTGTGTACTTTAAATGGCAGGACTAAATTCTTATTGTGCAATAACTGTTACATTTGTCTGTTTGTGTGTTGTCGTTGTTGTATGTCTTGTGAGAACTTTTCATCTTCCTGATGTAAGTTTTCTAAAGACTAGTTTGTTTACCTTTAAACAATACATTGAGAAGTCAAATGGTTTGGATATAACATTTGTCTGTCTAAAAAATTACCATTCATTCAGTGAGTGTTTTTCTTTTTTGTGTGCTGTTTATTGCAGAAGACGTGATGGTGCCTGTGCGCTGTCCATGGTTCTGAAATCTGATGCGCTCCTATCTGTTTCCGTTTGCATACACTGTAACCTCCAGCATGGAATCATGCAATATTTCCACATATGTATATTTCCAAACAATAACTATGGCATTTCTGTTTATTCATATTCAAATGACAACTTCCGAGAGGCTTATGCAAAAGGGGGGAAAACATCCTAGATGCCCCCAGGAAACAGCTGGCTTTTACAGTAAAAAAGAATAAACAACCCTGACCTGCTTAAAGAAAGAAAATGAATTGGCACTGGTCCAGACTGTATGTATGTATGCCTCTGTATGTGTGGAATACATGCACAAAGAGAGAGAGATCAGTCATAGCCAGAAATCATTATTACTACGTCTGCCCTTGACACTGTCAGAGATTACTATTCTGTCATCTGCCTGTAACACCGATCTGCTTTAGAAACTGTTCTAGGGTCAGACTGCAAGACTCCTCACTCAGTGAATCATTACATGTTCTAAGCTTTGTGTTGTGACCACATTACCACTTTAAATGCACTAAGTACACAATTAAATACACAATTTACCCAAACAGAATGTCATCCATTATCTCTTGCATACTGTGTAGACATCTGTAATCTGTTAACTAATAAATCTTGCCAATAGGACAGCACTTGGAACACTCCCTGTGCCTCCTATCCCCCCCTCCAAGAGTTTGTGGTTTGGAACAGAGACAAAAAGATGTTCTGTTTCAGCCAGGACATTGTAGAGCATGGTGTGATCTATCTTGCTTTTCCTGTTTAGCATGAACAGCATGTTCAGCAACACTAAAGCTCATTTGTTGAGCTTAAGTACAATATTTTCTATGATCTTGCTGCCCTTTCAGTGAACTGCCAAGGAAGCAAACAACAGCAAGCCACATGTGACATGTCACATTTCTGCGGTTCATTCAGAGTCCGACTCAGCCTCCCACCTGCACCTACTGATACTGTGCTTCTTTATCACGCTGTAAGAGTCAGACCACTGCACCACTGCTCTGTTCAACCACACACACATGCAAGCATCACACTGTAACTAACTAACTCAGAGTAGATTTTACACCGTTCTCCTGCAGGAACAGTGCTAGGTCTGTGCCAGGCTTTTTCCATGGCCATCTCAATTCAGGACCACCAGGGTCACACACACACACACACACACACACACACACACACACACGTACATACAGTACACACACACACACAGCATTAATTTTTTAAAGTATATTCGAGTATATTTTTTGTTTTGTAAAGTGTTGTTTTAAAGTCAGATAACATCACAGTCATGGCGGCACTTTTCAACACACTTTTTCTGGAAGTCTGAGCTCTGACTGCAAATGGAATGCACTAGAAGACAGCATGAGATTTAGATACCGTGATGCGGCATCCACTAAAAACGTAGAGAAAAATCAAGTTTCATGCCTTTCACTAGTCAAACTGAGCAGGATCCTCTGTGTTGCACTAAGACATTTGGTTGAGTGTCTGAGGGATTGCAGTGCGAATTTCATCACTTCCAGATTGAGTGTCAATGTGGTGACACAAAAAAGGCAGATTTTCACGTTGAGAGTGAAGTACAGAAGTACAGAAGATTCTCGAACTCCTTCAGTTGCCTCCATTCAGGTGGCAGGCCTCTCGTTCCTCCATGTTTATGTTTTGTGTGTGTGTGTGTGAGCCCGCCAACGCTGAACGCTGCCTGAGCAGCAGCTGGTAACATGCAGATGCATTTCTGGCCGTGCAGCAATGTGTCCTACGTGGGCGGCAGGTATTTATTTCTTAAACAAGGCGTGGAAATGAGGCGTTTACTCTTTTATAGTTTGGAGTGATGATTTTGGTGCGCGTCTCTGGAGCTCGGCACCCATGGGGGGAGATCCAGTGTGGGGGGGGCATTTCCACTAGCAGGGGAAACATTTGCCCTGGGGCTAATGAAGTCAGCAAGGAGGGGAGAGATTAGCTTTCTCCCTCTCTTTCTCTTTCTCTTTTTCTCATTCTCTTAGTCTCACTCTCACTTTTTCACTCCCTCTGTCTCACTCTCTCTGTCTCATTTTCCCTCTTTTTTTACTTTCTCCGTCTCCTTCACTCTCTCCCAAGCCTGCTATGAAAACATCCATCTCGCCAAATGAAGCGAAGGAAAGGGAGAAAATGGCTTTTTGCCAGGCACATGTGTTGATTGATCCTACTGGAAGGAGCCTCAGTAAAGGAAGGAGCCTCAGCGAGCGCTGCCAACCAGTTTACCACTAGTCCTGGAGCCTGCCCTTGAAAGTAAACACTAAGTTAGACAGTCCTGCGTCCTGGCGCTGTGCAGAGGTCAGACAGACTCACCGAATGTTTCCTCTTCTCTGAGCTGGAGACTATTGAAGCCTCTCGTATATGAAGAGTGGAGGGAAATGGGTTTTTCCCAAATACAATCATTCCCTCGTCTTCTGCAAAATGAAGACACGGGGTGTAATGGATGTGCAAGAGTAGACTGACAGACACGCAGACACACACACACACACAGGGACAGAGAGAGTGAGAGAGACAGAGAGAGAGAAAGATTAAAATGGGTAACATGTCTGGAGAATGGGTTGCATCACTCATGTAGCTCTGTCCAGGCAGGATGATGGATGTAATTTTGTAGATTCTCATGGGCTTCCTAAAGTGTAATATAAAAGAAGTATTATATAGTAATATTACACTGAGCATTGCCATTATCCTACAGAGAGTTGCTCCTTTAGAATGTCAACAGAGGTACATCATGTAAGATTCTACTCAGACATCCTCTCCAACACTCCATAGGCCTTGTTACCCTTGTTAATTCTTATTTTGGAAACTTTGTTTTCCCTCCAGAGATATTCTTCAAGTGTATTTGTTAAAAAGGGCTTATGTACAAAGGCAATTCTAACAAAGGCAATTTTCCAAGTGATCTTTACCACAGAGTAAGTTTTTTTTTTTGATGGTTGACATCTATATTTTTTGAGGTACTGGCTAACATGGCATGGCAAGTTCATTTGCAGATCATATCTCATGCACAGACAGAGGCAATATTTTGTGCTTTTCATTTATAAAATCTAAAATAATATAATATAATAATATTGCCTACAAAAACAAAATCAAAGAAATTTCAAATATGTTATGTAAACAAATAATCAAATAGGTAGAATATAGTGGAAATTATCTTTTACATAATATTAATAAAATATGTAATATAAATACATATTTAATATTTACTAAATATAATTTTAATAATATGTTTAAAATATTTTTTAAAAAGGAACATAAAGTAAGTGAAGGGCAGTACCAATATAATGGAAACATTACTTTTTTAAAATAATATAAACATATACATTAATTAGTACAAAGTACGCTACTGGTTCATTTTTTTCCTACACAGTTTTTAATACAGAGTTTTCAACATAGTTATTTAAAGTTGACGAGACATCTTCATGGTTCCCCACAATATTTGCTATGCTAACTTAAAGCTAAGACTAACTATGGCAGTGACAGGAGGTTAATGACAGGGTGTGAATTTGGATGTGCTAACTATTGATGGCCGGAACACTGCTACACTTTTTTTCTTTCACTTAGCTCGCAGTACGGTATTCACTCAAGAGCTGAGATTTTATGTGTGAAACGCAACATACATACATACAATTTCATTAAGAGACAAGTCATACAGCAGTCCACTTCTCCCTAATGTATCGTCTATTCTCTCTCTCTCTCTCTCTCTCTCTGTCTCTATCTATCTATCTCTCTCTCTCTCTCTTGTCTCATTGCTCACACCGGAGGGTATCATGGAAACATGATCACAGTGGGTTCCTGCATCACTTCCTTAGTCATCGACATCACAGACTTCACCCCCCACCAGCAGGAGCAGATGTATCCACCACACTTTGCAGGGGCCTTTTTGCTGAGCAGAGGGAAAAGATCCACAAAACCAACACACACTGACACACACCCAGACAGACATAGACACACTATCTCTCTCTCTCTTTCTGTCTCTCTTTCTCTCTCTCTTTCTCTTTCTCTTTCTCTCTGTCTCTCTCTATCTCTCTCTTTCTGTCTCTCTCTATCTCTCTCTCTCTCTCTCTCTCTCTCTCTCTCTCTCTCTCTCTCTCTCTCTCTCTCTCTCTTACACGCACACACTGTACCAAAGCCAGCTAACCTTTTTTCTGGCACATAATTGTCTGCTCTGCTGACTTCTTGACAGGGGGACACTTTGGCCAGTTTTATCATGCAGAAAAGCGTTGGTGGCGGTACTTTGGAGAAGTTTTGCTGGCTTTGCCAGAAGAGGAGAGTGGCACCAGGCCCTATTCTCCATGCCCTATTTCCTTGGTTTAAACTCCCTGCAATGTGTGACAAGCTCCGAATACTAAAAAAAAAAAATCTTGCAACGTGGCGACATAAAAACAGAATTAATTGCGTTTGGGCCTTTATTTTATGCTAAAATGGCTATTAGCCACACACAAGTGTTATTAATCTAGATTCACCGCTCAAAATATAGCAAAAAAAAAAAACCTTTTTGGACATTTCAAAATTGTTAAGAGGGCATTCATCTACACTGTAAACACAATTAAATGTGCGGTCTGGTCTTGGCTGTTTGAGTGCACGACTAGCCCTCGCTGTCTGAGGTTATTCTCCACACTTAATAAACCCGGAGTGGAGAGCAGAGCAGAGGGAGGCAGAAACACAGCAAATGGACACTGAAAGTGCAGGCGCTCACTAATAAGGCGCTTGAGTGGATGAGCGGAAAACACACATATATATAAGTGCCGAGCAGCTATCTCTCCCATTGGCTTCCTCCTCCCCCTTTTCTTCTGTCTCTGTGTTCCTCTAAAATGCCTTTTTCTTGGGTGGGATTTGATTACTTGACAGCTTGACTCACGGTTCTGAGTCATTAGTCTCGTTTGCCAGCCCCACTGCAAGGAGTCCCATCAATACCCCCATGTGCAATAAAGAAAAAGCGCCCCTTTCGCGAGGCGGAGCACAATGAGGTTAATGCCTTCCTGATGGCTGCGGGATGTGCTCGAAAAGCTCAGATGTGCTGTCGTCTCAACTGCCTTTTTTACCAGCATAAAAAACTGTTCTTCTTAATGTTCTTCTTCTTCTGGCACTGTAGAATGTACTACATCTTTAGTCCTACTTAATACTTCTACTTTGATGTGTCATTTTAGAATCATTAATATGATTAATAAAACACTATCATACTACATCTACACTAGATTTGTTATGCTAGAAATATAGCACAATCAACTCACAAAACATGCCGACATGGTAAACACACTGTTTGAGCAACTTATAAAACAATGAAGCTAAAATACAAATTACGAGGAAATAGACAACTGTTGCATGTCATGTATAGATGTGATGTGTTCATTTGTGCAGGCTGGTCACCTGAGGTTAAGGCGGTGAGGGCCTCTTTATTAGGGCTGGGCAATATGGACAAAAAATTGCAGTGCACAATCAACAGAGCCTCAAAAATCATTGGCTCTCCCCTCCCATCTCTGGAATCACTACACCACAAAAGAGCTTTAAGCAAAGCTCACAAAATCGCCTCAGACCCCACTCACCCTGCAAACTATGCATTTCAGCTCCTGCCCTCTGGAAGACGCTATAGGACAATTGCCACAAAAACAACACGCTTCCAAAACAGTTTTATCCCTACTGCCATAAAACTCCTGAACTCCTGTAGATAAACACTGTCTGAACATGGACTTGAACTGGTTAATTCTCTTTGGATTGTCTGTGTGTCTATATGTATGATGTCCATATTTGTCTCCGTCTGCGTCCCTAGTCTTTATGTTGCATGTTGTGGAACCTGTACCATGCCGTACTGAAAAGAAAATTCCACCTGCTTGCAGTGTGGTCATTAAAGAATCATTCATTCATTCATTCATTCATTCATATTGCAGTCCAGTTTGAACCATAGAGACAGTATATATTGTGATATAAAGTTTGGTGTGAAAATGTCAATGTATTAGTTTCTGAATGGGTAATGTATGCCAGTACAGTCATTAGAGCAGGAAGTTTTTTTTTTTTTGTAAACTGTTAACACATTTCCAAATTGTGAAGATTGTTGTTACTTTAACAATGTACTGTGCCAAACTGCAGTTGTAACAGTTGAAAACCTTGTAGCGATGTTTTTGCACATTTGCTGCAACTTGATGACACCATAACCTACCACGGCAGGCCAGGATAATCAAAATCCCTACTGCTGGCAAAATGTATATTGCATACCATTTATACCCTCAATACCACCCACCACTGCTCCTAATAGCAGTACAGCTAAATAAAATATAGACAGGTCAGTGTTCCACCTCTCTACTTTATCCTATATGCTAAAGCCTACATCAGTATCAGATGCCTTTTTCTGCTTGCCTACTTCCTATAAATTCACTAATAAGCATACAAAATGCAACAGCAAGTAGGTAACAGATGTGTGTATTTGTGTGTGTGTGTGTGTGTGTGTGTCGGGGGGGGGGGGGGGTGATGTGTGTATGGGATATGTGTGTGTGTGTGTGTGTGTGTGTGGGTGGGTGGGTGGGCGGTGTGGGGGAGGAGATCAAATGTCAAATTTCTTTACTCTGTCTCATAAAATAGAGGAGCAAGTAGAGTTCAGGAAACACCACTGCATTGGACGTCTCTCGTGTTGATATGTTCATATTCACACTAGCACGTTTTATGTAAACAGAGAGAGAAACAGAACAAGACAGACAAAAGAGAGAGAGAGCGACAGACAGACAGACAGACAGACAGAGAGAGAGGCAGAAAGACAGATAGAGCACTGAGAAGATATTGTTTACCAGAACAGAGTGCATATAAATGTATGCATACAGAGAGGCTGTACAGTAACACTTTCCATTTGATCCCCTGGGGAAGTGCGGAATTAATAGATAATTATCATCAACGTCAGGCAGTTCTTCATACCCAGATGGAGACTTATTTGTCACCTGGTTGTGTCCATTGGCTGAGCACAGTGGAATTATTACAAAAAGAGGTAAATTATTGGCCAAATCGCTCTGTGTTACCTCAGAATGTGTCTTTGACAGATGGCATTTTTTTTACAGGATTAGCAACTCTGGGGTTTTTCGGTCTATGTTTCCACACACTCTTGCTCGCTGTAATGCACCAGAGCAGAGCCCTCCAAGAGAGAGAGAGGTGCTTTTTGGATGGGGCGAGTCAAACTGGCATGTCCACCAGCAGGAGCTGGAGAGCTGGAGAGCTGGAGAGCGGGAGAGCTGAACACTGCGTGCCTCCCTCCCACCGAGGTGGTCTGCGCCCCATGCCTCTCCTCTTGGCCAGGCGGCAGACACGACGAGCCCTCCAAAGGGCTTTGTTCCCACCCGTCCCAGGTGCTGAGAAATCTGTGAGGCAGCATGTGACTTGCCCCAGTTATTTTACAGTGTGGATGTACCTGCGGCGGGGGGGGTGTGGGGGAGGGGGGGGGGTGGATTAAGATAGAGGGGGGGGGGGATTGGGGAGGGGGGGCAGACAGGGGGGACAGAGAGAGAGAGAGAGTGAGTGAAAGAAAGAGAGAGACAGATAGACAGATAGAGAGAAAAAGATGGGGGGAGGGGGAAGAGAGAGGGACAGGGAGAGTGTGAAAGAGAGAGAGAGAGACAGAGTGAAGAAAATAGGTGTAAGAGGGGTAGACATAAGGAGTAAGCAGACTGTTAAACTGTGTGTGTGTGTGTGTGTGTGTGTGTGTGTGTGTGTGTGTGTGTGTGTGTGTGTGTGTGTGTGTGTGTGTGTGCACCTGAGGCTGTCTGTTCAAATGTGTGACTGTGTGTGCACACCTGAGTCTCTCTCTCTCTCTCTCTCTCTCTCTCTCTCTCTCTCTCTCTCTCTCTCTCTCTCTCTCTCTCTCTCTCTCTCTCATTCTGTCTCTTTCACGTGCTATGTGTGTGTGTGTGTGTGTGTGTGTGTGTGTGTGTGTGTGTGTGTGTGTTTGTGTGTGTGTGTCTGTGTGTGTGTGTGTGTGTGTGCACATGCATGTGTGTGTGTGTGTGCTTATATTTTTAAACAATGGCTGACCCATATGAAGCTGGTGCACTGAATGCTTTTGTTTCAATCACTCACAATCACTATTGTTTAAAAATAACCCACGTGAAATATGCTGGGCCAAATATGAATCCAAATGCAACTGTGCAGATCTGTGGGCATGCGTATCTTCTGAGGCATGGACAAAGTTTGCCCTAGAACAGGGAAGTGAATCATAATCAGCTGTCCTACCTTTGTGTGTGGTCGGTGCCTTTGTAATACATTTGATTCACTCCAATGACACTGAGTTGTTCTCTCTCTCTCTCTCTCTCTCTCTCTCTCTCTCTCTCTCTCTCTCTCTCTCTCTCTCTCTCTCTCTCTCTCTGTCTCCCTCTCTCTCTTCCCCGAAGATTTAACACTTCTGGCTTTAGTATACAGACAACGCAACGTCAACTCCCCCTACACTGTTTACTCTCCCTGTTGTTGCACATAGTGTGACTATTGGATCTGTTGCGCGAGGGACGCACAACATAGTGTAGGCATGTAAACCCCTGCGTACAGTATTGAAACAACTCAGCGGGCGACTCTGTGCATCTTTCTTATCTGTCGAGAAAATCGGTGAATTTGAAGGATGTCCAATAACGGGTCTTTACAGCAAAAGAGTTTCTGGTGTGGATTTACTGTTCTACCTATCCTGCGAAGTGTGTGATCAGCTGCTGAGAACTGACACGGGCTTTTGTGCCGATGGAAACGGAGCGCAGAGGTGGTTATGCCGGTGGCATCTTCAGCGCCGTTCGACCGCTCTCCCTCACGACTGTAATCCTTTCTCGGGACAAGGCATTTGGTGAAGGGAGATGTGAAGAGGCTTAAAGTATGGCATGCAAAGATGGTCTCTGCCAAGAAGGAGATGGTGACTGCGATGTATCCAAGTTGCGTTTCTTCTCTCTTGTACTTACTCTTCGTGACTGCTTGGTGAGTTTCCAGGATCACCCAAAGATATTTTCGCACCCTTGTTTTTGAGATCATTTTCTCTATCACAAGTTAGGGTCATGTCCCTAAAACAACAAAAAGAGAGTCGTTGGTATTAATTCTAACATACTACACAATGATATTACGAACAGTAGCTTAAATCCGAAAATGCGCTCTGGTAATAACTAGAATTGGTCAAGATTTTTTTCTTGTTCTTTTACAGTATAAAGAGAATCTCTGGCCAGCCAAAAAAGGATGATAAAGTCTATCCTGAGAATTTTACACGGATTTTAGACCGCCTTCTGGATGGCTACGACAACAGACTTCGACCTGGATTCGGGGGTATGTACTTTGGTGACATTACACCTCTGTAGTTATCCAAGGTGTTGGAATAAGCGCAGAGTTTCACTTGGGTGACGCTCAAGTCAGATAGGTTGGGTGGTTCTCGGTTGTTTGTTGGTGGTAGAAAAATAGCGCTAACATGTTGCGCATATCTAGACCGTTGATTTAAAGCACATCCTCCAAGTTCAGACTTTGTACTGAAAGACGATTTTTTTTTCTAGATTTAATCCTTAAGTAACTGTCGCTTGCCCTCATGCCTGTTTGATTTGATATTCGCAATTTCCTGTACCAGTACCTTCTAATATTTAAGCGCGTTTTGTTATATAATAGGTAATGAAAAAGCCGCTTAATGCACAATGTAAGTAGGAAGAGTGCAGATGTTCTTTTTGGTGTATGTGTGTCTGTGCGTGTGTGTACGCTCGCGCGCGCTCGAGTGTGTGGGCAGTCACAACCTCCGCCCCCACCCCCAGTCACTGTCCTAAAATATTTGCAAAGGTATTGGAAGATCTCAACTTGTCTCAACTCCGGTATACTCGTGGAAATACATGATTTACAGTTCGCGTTTAGTGTGTCTTGCGCTCTTAGTGTACAACACCTCGAAAGGACTCCACCCTGAGTGGCATCACTTTCCGAGCTGAACCTTCGATGTGCGCATAGATGATGATCGGCTTATATTCTCGGAGGGTTTATCATAAACCACGTTAACTATTTTTCAATTCATTTTATAAACGCCTCGGAGTAAAGGCAAGTGAAAAAAATGCTAACATTGCGGGCGCTGCATTTAATCTTTTGGAATTACACGTCATTTTAGCTTTTTACCCGGCAAATAGGCCTGTATCATATCAAGATATCATTAGATTACTTCCTTTTTTTCTAATTGTGATTATCATATTATACAGAGTATTACAAAGGCAAGTCCTAGGTCTATAGTGTGCTAGTGAACTCAACCGTCCCATTAAAGCGTTTCACACTATGGCTCTCTGGCTGTTGGATCTTAATTGACTTTCTCAAAGGAGGTCAGGTTGTATGAGCTAAGCTCGTTTGCACACTGGGAAACTATAGCAATGCAGGATGGGTAAAATGCAAAAGCCAGCGTGCTCATTAATTAGATGTCTAAGGAGCGCCACCCATTCTTCCTGAAACACCACGACATATATTATACCCATCTAATGAAAAAAAAAATCCACATATTGTGTGTGTGTGTGTGTGTGTGTGTGTGTGTGTGTGTGAAAACAATCCTATTACTGAATAAAAACTCTTGCTCAATTTTTTTTTCAAAATTCTTTGAAAAGTTTTACTTGCTACTGCAATTTTAAGCCAAGACAGATCTTGGCTTAAAATAATGTTGATTAAGGTGATAGTTATTGGAAAATGCAAGCTGAAAATATCCATTAGTAACAATACTAATACTACTCAGTCAAAGTTCACTACAATTTTTTAACTCGTCAATACTTTTTGGCAGGTCCGGTGACAGAGGTTAAAACTGATATATACGTCACCAGCTTTGGCCCTGTTTCTGATGTTGAAATGGTAAGTAATGCAGTGGACCATGAGGCTTTGCTGCAGAGCTTTGACCAACATCAAAATACAGTAATGAGCATGTCAAAAAGTTTACTGGGAAGAACAAAACTACACATGAAGGGCTTTGGGTTTGTTGCCTTGGGTTTGTTGTCTTCATTTTGACTTTAAAGGCCCCTCACCTTTGAATTTTAAAAACACTGTTTACCTGCTACCTACTATACAGACACATCAAAAAGTTTGTTCAAACAGAATAAGTTATTCACATATAGGGCTTGGGGTTTTGTTGTTTGCTCTGTTAGACCTTTATTCTGACTTTCAAGGGCCCCTCATCTTTAGATTTTTGCCACCTATTGATGCATGGTCTAGGGCTCTACACAGCTTGTTGGGAACAAATGATGTAATCATGGTGAGACAGATGCCGCTAAGTAGGTTAGTGAGCAAGCCGGCCAACAAACCTCGGGAAGTCGGGGCTTAATGGCGGTGGTCACTGTGGAAAGGTTTGCTAAAACAGCACAGTCTATAGTTTCATTTCCTAAGTGTTCGAGGATTTGTACGCACCAGTGATAAAGATCTGATGAAAGATTGAAGTCAGTTTGAATGTTTTAAAGTGTTATTTTAATTGCTTGCTTGTTTTTTTATTATTACTGTTTATTTATTTATTTTCTATTGACAGGAGTACACAATGGATGTGTTTTTTCGGCAAACCTGGGTGGACAGAAGGCTGCGATATGAAGGTCCCATTGAGATCCTGAGACTGAACAACCTCATGGTGACCAAAGTCTGGACGCCAGACACGTTCTTCAGGAACGGCAAGAGAAGTGTGGCTCACAATATGACAGCTCCAAACAAGCTCTTTCGTATCATGAAGAACGGCACCATCCTGTACACCATGAGGTGAGACGTTTTCTGGAGATCCTTTTTTTAAGGATGATGCCACATCACTATGTCACTATGCAATAAGTGTTGGTGAGATATGCACAAACAAGTGAGCGGACTTGCTTTCATATGTGTGTGTGTGTGTGTGTGTGTGTGTGTGTGTGTGTGTGTGTGTGTGTGCTGATTTGTAGGCTGACAATAAGTGCGGAATGTCCGATGAAGCTGGTGGACTTCCCCATGGATGGCCATTCTTGTCCCCTTAAATTCGGAAGCTGTAAGTCACTCTACCCTCTAAGAGGGAATGTCAACTGACTAACCAACCACATTTGCAGACATTTCTTCATCTCACTAACCTATATTAACTTTCATATTTTCTGGGTCAGTGTAACTCCTAACATTATTTTCTAATCAATTGAACATTTTCTTTATAATCGCATTACCATTTTAGTTCTGACTTTTTTTTATTCCTGCCATCTTAAGTTGTGGCTCAGTGTTAAACATGGAAGCCAGTCCTGAACGGTTCCTTGATATGAACTGCAAAATGTCTTGGAAGAAATACATATTTTTTAGCGTCCACAAGTAGTGATTCAGCCTGAGTTAAATCAGCATAAACATTATGCATTATATTCCATTACTGTGGTTATGTGGAACTTTGTCAAAATAACAGAGAATGTACCTTGCTACTAAAAAACCAATGCTAGCACATTTTCAAAGGATGCCCAATCACATCAAAATAAGTGCCAAAAAAGCTTTTCCCGAATAAATGTACCGTCATTTCAGCTTAGCTTGTTAATGCTGTCACTGCAGAAGACAGTAGACCCATCTTTGCTGTAAGATTATTTAAAAAAAAAAAAAAACATATTGGAATTAACGTCAACGCTAGTTACTCTGTGCAAGAGAACGAGCATGTCAACTGAAAGTCCTCCTGTTCATTTTTTTGCTGTGTGCGTTGCCAGAATTCCTCAGTCCCTGCACAAGGCGCACAACAATAGATCTAACTGTGAAGAGACGAAATGCAAATTCAAAATCAGATCTCATTGCAGAACTAGAACAAAGAATTACAATATCAGCACCATACTCAAAAGCGGTCAGCAAAAAAAAAAAAAAAAAAAACGAAAAGGAAAAGAAAGTAAAAGGGTAAGAGGAGAGAAAGACAGAGTGGGGAAATGGGTGGAACATGCTTGGCTCTTATCACACCTGCGTTAGGGATTTGAAGATAATATCTGTCCTGCAGATGGAAGGAGGAAAGCTCGGTAGGGACAATTTCCACCACCTACCTACCACCAACCCCCCCCCATCCCACCCCACCACTCCAACACACACACACACATGCGCACGTGCACACACACACGCACACACGCACACACACACACACACACACTCCACTCCTCCCTCCTTGTCTTTCTCTAATCCTCCTACACCCTCCTCCCCCCAACCCCAAATGGTTCCAGTAAGTACAGTGACATTGGGGAGGACATTGGGAAGTTCTGATTTGGAGCTGCCGAGTGGGCTGTGAGCCTGTGAATCTGGCTCTGGAGCTGGAGTGGCATTAATAGATGCGGCGTGGCAGCTACCCCTGCGCTGGTCCCCGTTGCGCTGCCTCGTGGCCGGGGGAAAGGCAAGCAGACGCAGGAGCCACTGGGCCCCTCCAGCTCCGCAAAGGTCAAAATGCGCCTTTTTTTTTCTCTCTCGCCTCGGGTGAACATAGACCTACTCAGGCAGGCTCCTCCCCGCGTCCCTCCACACCATGCCTTTCTCTCGCCCTCTCTTCCTGTCTCTCTTTTTCTTTCTTGTGTCTTCTTTCTCCCTCCCTTAGTCCCTTCCTCTCTCTGTCCTTCTCACTGTCCCTCTCCCTCTATCCCTTTCTCTCTCTTTCTCTCTCTCTCTGTCTCTCACTCTCTCTCTCTGTTTAACCTTTTATGTCTCCCTGTTTCTCTTTTCTCTTTCAAACTGCCTCTATTTTTATTTTTATTTTGCCATCTCATTCTCATAGCCTTGCCTCTCTCCACTCCACCCCCCCACCCCACCCCCCCAACCCATCTCTATTCCTCTCCTGCTCTTTGGTAGGGTGGATGTCCTGCTCGTTTGTCTTAGCAGTTTGTCCTTCTTCTGTTCCTCGCCTGTGCTGTCCCTCTCTCTTTGTCAGAACATTACTCTGGGGAGAGGCCCCCCTAGTTACTAGACCCCCAGAGAACAGACATGCATGCATGTTTTGGGACATTACCTATTTAACATGCATTGAGCAACCCCCACCATCCCCCATCCCCCATCCCCCATCCCCCACCCCCTCCCATCAAACCCTAAATCCTCTCTTGTTTTGATGTATGGCACCCGTCCCTGGTGAATAGCATTACCACTGGGACCCTCTCTGTGTTAACTGGGCTTGTTTTCATGGCTGCACTAAAAATGGAAGAAACAGAATGAGCCGGTGGCAAGCAGTGAGGCTTTCCGTCCATCCGAATGCTCAGACTAGTCTTGTGTAGTAGGCAATAATGAGGAAGCCCAGGCGTAATACATCCAAATACCAATTTCATATCAACAGGCTTTTAGTATAAGAGAGAAGGCACCTGAATTGCTTGTTGCTTTCGCCATAGAACCACAGTCCACTATCGCATAAGTCACCGGTTTAAAAAGGTCTGCAAAAATAGACAAAGGCAAAACATGGTGGCGCTGTCCAAATTGTACCTGCTGCTAGCTGTAGGAGCTACTACTGTAATGGTCAAGGGGCAGATACTGACTAAGAAGCTGAGGTGGCCAGGGTCTGCCTGGCTTTGTGGCTGTGGTATGCTACCTGCAGGCCAATGTGGCCTCTTCTGTTTGCTCTGGTTCACCGTGGTGGCCAGGGTGAGCAGTGAGCACAGGGAGTTTTTTTTTTCTTTTCCCATGACATCAACTACACAAAATGATACAGAGTGTTGTCTGGATAACTACAATTAAACATTGTTGTAGTCCTATACACATACTGTATATGCACCATGCAAAAACAACATCACTTATTATAATTCCACCAGGCTAATGCAGAGGTCAACAAGCACAGCAGAGGCATGGGGATATTATGGGATGCAACATATGTTCCAGCTGATAATGGCAGCTGCAATATTGTAATTCAGCGTCCTGTTGCCTGGAATTCCTGCAAACAGAACATGCCATTCTTACTTATCCTGCTAAATGCATAATGATATTAATACTTACAGTTCCCTAGACAGAAGCATCTTGCCAGTGACTTACAGTAAGATGGTTATGTTACAGTAGAGTATACGAACAGAGAAACTGCTGGGTATCTTTGTGCTAAGCATAATACATAAATGCATGATCATGAATATGTATACACATATGCGTATGAAAAAGCACACAATGCACTCTGCACTGTGGTGCATGGGCATGCGCGGAGGGGTACACACACACACACACACACACACACACACACACACACACACACAGGTATGCGCACACACACACACACACACACACACACATACACACACACACACACACACACACACACACACACACACACACACACACTCACACACACACACGTATATATATGCATTCTGTTTACATACATATTAATCTTTTTGCACACTGTTGTTAGATGCATACCCCATGACAGAGATGATCTACACTTGGACTAAAGGACCAGAGAACTCCGTAGTGGTACCAGAGGAATCCTCCAGCCTAGTCCAGTACGACCTGATCGGTCAAAGCGTCTCCAGTGAAACTGTCAAATCAATCACAGGTAATCAAAAAAGTATTATCTTTTGTATTACCATCTACTCCCAGTTCTAGATAAATCCATGCTGAACAAGCAATCTTGTGTGTCTATTTTATAAAAAGTATCAATCACTGTTATGTCAATACTTGTAAGGTTTGACAGAAGAACCATTGTCCATTTTTATGTACTGATCTGTCTGTCTTTATCTTGCTCTCTCTCTCTCTCTCTTCTCTCTCTCTGACTCTCTCTCTCTCTCTCTTTAAGGTGAATATGTGGTGATGACGGTGTACTTCCACTTGAGAAGGAAAATGGGCTACTTCATGATTCAGACGTACATCCCTTGCATAATGACAGTAATCCTCTCCCAAGTGTCCTTCTGGATAAATAAAGAATCTGTTCCCGCGAGAACCGTCTTCGGTGCGTATTACTCACAAATCTGGCGCATGCCACTGCAGCGTTGCAGCTAGAGCCAGGGGTGGCATTTTTATGCAAATGTGAAAGAGGGAGGTGTGTGTGTGTGTATTTGTGTATGTGTGGGCATGTGTGTGTGTGTGTGTGTGTGTGTGTGTGTGAGAGAGAGTGGGCATATGTGCATGTGTGGCTGTGTGTGTCTGTGTGTTTGTGTATGTGTGGGCTTGTTTGTGTGGGGGTCTGTGTGTGTGTGCATGTGTGTGTGTGTGTGTGTGTGTGTGTGTGTGTGTGTGTGTGTGTGTGTCTGTGTGTGTGTGTGTGTGTGTGTGTGTGTGTGTGTGTGTGTGTGTGTACGTATGTGTGTTTGTGAGCATGTATGTCTGTGCATGTGTGTGTTTGTGAGTGTGTGTGCCAGCTGATGAAGAGTAAAAAGACTGAGGCCTAGTATGGTTAGCTATTTATGTCAAGAGGTTTTGGAGCACAGGATTTTGCATGGTTTAAGTCCTAGTCATTGCTCTTGACTCTAAACTCTTCAATTCTCAGGCAGAGAGTATGTTGACAGTAGTGCTGTTCTTAGGCGTTGGTCTTTTTTTTTTGCTTCACCTAGCCTGCTTCTGTTTGATAGACCGTAGTTTACAACTTACTGGTCCACTTTAAACCAGCATGGTGTCCAGACACACAAAAGGATATATATGATCAGGACGGACCAGAGACATACATGCTTGTGCTCGACACACCCTATATGAAACTTTTACCTGGGGCAACGGAACGCTCAGAATAGCCCGCTCTGATTTTTTTTTCGTTCCTCTGGAAAGTGTAACAATGACCCACCTTCCGATGGCCGCTCATACGCACAGCGCCTTGGCCACGTGCCCGGCTTGAAGTCTCCATGTCCTAGATGCTAAGAGTGGTTTTGGAGAGAGAAGGAGGTACTTCTCTGTGCCAGTAATAGCGGTGGCTCGAAAAGCCTGGCTGACTAAGAGTGGCGAAGCGGAGTGAAGCAGTGTGGTGCGGTGCGGTGCTGTGCTGTGCTGTGCGGTGCGATATGGTACAGAGCAGACATCCGTCCTTTGCATCCCCGTGCTTCCTGGAGCCTTTTTCAAAACCTAGCAGACGTCCATCTTTGTGTCTGTGTGCCTTGCATCTTCGCACCCTGGCATTTCATCAACCGTTCCTCCACACTCCTCCTCCGAGTCTTTTGAAAACCTATCTTCCATTTTTAGGACAGCGGGACTGCTATGTGGACTCGTAGGTTAATGCAGACAATCGGACAGATTGCTCTCGAATGAGCATGCAGAACCGTTTTTTTTTTATTCCCTGCCCAACAATTAGTTTTATCTCTCTTCCCTGCCATTCTGGGCTGCCTTATGCTACGCTGATCTCTGTGGAGACTGCATTTGGTTTGTGCTCATCCATCTTCCTCAGACGGGTTTTTACTGTGGGGCATGGACTGGGGGGGAGCGCTTTTTAAACTGGTTGGCCCAATCAGTAGCAAGCTTCACCCTTCCCCCAAAACACTCGCACATGGAGACACACACACCTTCGTACACACACACCTTCGTAAACACACACACACACACACACACACAATGGCACCATTCCCTTGTTCCTCAAGTTTGGACAGCATTGGGTGGTGGGCCAAGCATTGTAATGGCATTGAGTGATTAGGTTCAGTATGTTTTTGGAACTGCAAACCATGGGGGGATCCACTAGTATTTCCCTCAGAATATATTGTGACGTTAAAATGCTGACTTTGAAAGATATATTAAAGCAGAAGTAGCTTCTCGCATTATCAACACTAATTTTAAGTAACAGATTACAGCTAAAAGTTGTTAAATCAATGGTGTTAGAAGAAGAAAGGATTCTTTTAAATTACATATTTGTCAGTAGCTGCAATTTCTTTCTTTTTTTGGCAGGGTGGGGGTGGTTCAGGAAAAGAGAACTACCACCCTATTTTCTGGTCGTGAGAATAGCATTGCTGTCCCATAAATTAATCTGATTCAGAGTCGTATGAGTTATGATGGCCGTGGTTAAAGGATGTTTCAGATAGATTATGCCTGTCTCACTGATATATATCATTTTGATTGGCTGTGTCTAATGTTTAAAGTGAGATGCTTTTAATTCATGCTGCGGACACATTGAGGACTTTAGAGGACGGAACTTACATAAAAGCTTACAGTACCAAAATGAAAATGGATACAAATCCATTACATACCTCCATATTCTGTCTGTTTGTATGTGCTGATACAGGGAAACTTGGTTACCAATTCCATTATTTCACCAGTTTGACAGTGATTAGTAGGCAGGGCTGAGGGCCCACTGGTTTGCTGGTCCCTGTAGTGGGAACACTTTCTCACATCAGCCCTATTATAAACACCAAGCTTCACATTCCCTTGTTTATCCTTTGCTGTCTGGCAGAGCTGAGCAGCTGTGACATAACGGTTAGGGAGTTGATCTTGGGATTGGAGAGTCGTAGGTTCGATTCCTGTAACAGTAGAAACATATTGCGGGTGTAGGAGTGAATAACCAGTGTTCTTCTTCACCCTCATCCATGACTGAAGTGCCCTTGAGCAAGGCATCTTACCCCATGTTGCTTCTGGGGGGACTGTCCCTGTTCACTGTAAGTCTCTCTAGATAAGAGTGTCAGCTAAATATACTGTACTGTAATGTAATGTATCTTGGCTTCTCTGACAGAGATGCTGCAGCTGACTCTTTAGCCCCAGTGCATGCTGGGCCGGGGTGAGAGGGGAATGTGGGAGGTCTGTGCCACTGCTTGGTACTGAGCGTGCTCTGTGCACTCTCCGCCCCCCAAGCCCACTGCTACTGCTGCTGCTGCTACTGCTGCTCCTGGGCACTAACTCTCCCTTTGGCCAAGGTTTATTGATTGCTCTGTGTGTGTGTGTGTGTGTGTGTGTGTGTGTGTGTGTGTGTGTGTGTGTGTGTGTGTGTGTGTGTGTGTGTGTGTGTGTGTGTGTAGGTGTATGAGTATGAGTATGAGTATGACTGGGTTTGTGTGTGAGTTTTATGTGTGTATTTGCTTGAAAATGTAAGAGTATATAGTTGTACGTTTGTTTAATTACATTTACCTCTGTTTATTTTGATGAAAGTGTATGTGTGTGGGTGTGTGTATGTCTGACAGAGAGAGAGAGACAGAATGAGATTGAGATAGAGATAGAGAGAGAGATAGATAGATAGAGATAGAGAGAGGGAGAGAGGGACAGGGAGAGAGAGAGAGAGAAAGCATATGTGAGGTCGTGTGGATTGTTAGCATAGCCTAAGGAAAGCAGTAATTCTCCAGCTCTGTGATGACTTGGCTGCATGCATCATTATTTTATGGCAGCATTGATTCCCCACTCACCCCGTAACTCCTGAAATCAGCTAGAGGAATTAGAGAATGTTTGTGTGTGTGTGTGTGTGTGTGTGTGTGTATGTGTGTGTGTGTGTGTGTGCGTGTGTGTGTGTGTGTGTGTGTGTGTGTGTGTGTGTGTGTGTGTGCGTGTGTGTGTGTGTGTGTGTGTGTGTGTGTGTGTGTGTGTGTGTGTGTCTGTGCAGTGCACGCGTTTGTGTGGCGCTTATGTGGGTGCCCATATGTGGTTGTGGATGCAAATGTATGTTTAGACACTTTGCAATATTGTCTCAAGCACCCTGTTTTCTGGCAAGTCTTAAAGTGCATGTGTGTGTGTATGTGTGTATGTGTGTGTGTGTGTCCATGCTTGTGTGTGTGTGTGTATTTTACAGTTTGGCAAGAGTGCTGGTGGATTGTATGCGTGTGAGTCAATGCTTGGCACATTCATCAAATCGTGGCAGGTCCGTGGTCTAGGGATGGGAGAAAAAGGACCACTTGTAAAGTGCAGACGTTTTAATTAAGAATGAGCCAGGCTCCCTCTGCTGGTACAAGCCACCGCAGTGCAAAAATAACCCCCCACTTCCAAATGTGTGTGTGGGGATAATCCCACAAATATCATGCCCTTTAAAAATGTGGAGGCCCAATCCTATATGGACACCTCCGTGAAATGTGTGAGGGAGAGAAGTCTACATAAACACCGCCTCAAAACACACAGAGATCATTACGACCACGAACACCGCCTAGGAAAATGTGCGTAAAAGGACTGAAAACAAAACAGTTGTAGTTTTTGTATTGTGTGCAGGATTATTTCACACAATGTAGTGTGCGGAGGAACAGGAGCATGTAGACTGCTGTGGGAGTGCTAAGAGGAAAAAAGAGAGAGAAAGGGCCTTCCTATCCGCGTCTTCTCCCCCCTCTTACCCTCAATGTGTCTGGCCATGTTACTGTGAAGGCGGGCCGTAGCGAAAGTCTGACTCGTGATGAACCAGGGCCCTGAGGTATATGGTCTCTCAACGCGTTTTCACAGCAGGGGGGGCCCCTTGAGTCATCCGGGGGGCATTTATCAAGGCGCAGTATCCTCCACTGATGCAGCAATTTGCACTTATACAAGCTGAGATGTCGGGAGAGCTCTGTCTAGGCAGACCAGAGGTTCTCTACATGTCTGGACAGTTTCTCTCAAACACATAAGGTCTCCAGCCAGCAGAGAGGGCAGGAAAAGTATGTCACTACATGCTCATGCTGTTTGCTTACACACTACACTACACACACACACACACACACACACACACAAACACACACACACACACAGACACACACATACACACACACACACGAGTTACATGTGTGTGGAATCCTAGAAAGGCTTATCAGAGCACTGCTGTTTCAGAGTGCTGATTAAGGATGATGAAGTGGAATTGCACAATCTGCTGTTTTCTTTTTAATTCCGTTCATCATCACTTCAGGAGATTAGAGTGTGTCTGATTGGGATGTTCAGGCTTCTTCAGAGCAAACACTGTAATGGAGTAATCGCACAAATAATCTCCACAATTGAAATTAAACATCAAGACTAATCGCTGCAACGAATGACTGGAAAACCGTCAACTTTGCATTACATTCAGGAGAATCTGCCGTCCAGATTTGTGACAGGTTTACGCCTGACACATCCCCTTCTCGCCACGAGCTCAGATTACGGAGGGGATCGTGGATAGAGCATGACTCAGTGGCGTTGGATGCACAGTGTGTACTGGGTGTGTAACACAAAGGCGCTTTACCTTAAATCACATTAAAGCTATTTGTTAAATAACCGTGGCGCAACTGACCAGAGAGCTTATCTCTTGGTAATGGCATAATCCATCGTTAGAGGGGGTTGAATGATTATGGTTGACTTCATAATACTCGGCTGTCTAGTATATTTACCAGCACTGAAAAGGCTCTACCACTTATCTGTTTGGGTTCCATGTTTTAATTCTTTCAAGAGCTCAGACTGCAGCTTCTGGGTTCACTGAGTCCAAATGCAGGGAAATGTTTTGAATCATAGCTGTGATCGTAGTGCTCTCAGTGAGATAGTGAGCTTGGCTCCCCAGACATTATGAGTGTAAGGGAGCTCTGTATGGGGAATCACATGAACCAGACACTAATTCTCACACGTATCTTCTGTTATGAAACAGAACCTTAACCTTTTTAACAATGTAATACCATGCAGCCTTCAGTCCACCAAAAGGCATAAATGTCTTAGCACTGTGTCCACAAAATATTGATGAGGGCACAGTCTTCTGTGCCAACTATTGCATATTTCTGAAATAACTAAACGTGTGTTGTGGAAAATGTTCTCTGCTAGTGGATATAAGGTCTATTACACCCTACAACTCAGCTCTTAGAATTAATCAGTTGGCTAGGCCATTCATGCCCTAATTGTTAACACTGTTGTTTACATTTTTTTTTCACTCATTTAATTCAGTTGAACTAAATGTTATTTCGGTGGTGCTAATACCATTTGACACTGACACTGGGAAATTGAGACTTATCCCCAAGGCTAACCACAAATACAAAGTCCCTTTAACAGCAAGAAACTGTTAGAAGAAGCTGAAGTTGTGCACAGTTAGAGAATGGTGCTTTTGTATATGTATCAGCACAACTTATTACCTATAAGATATAAATACATACATAATCATACAATGTAGACCATACATGATGATACATACAAAGTCATGAATAACATACATATAAATAAATGCTGAGGCAATGTTTTATCCAAAGACTTGTAAAGTATAGCATAGGTACACATATTCATGTATGTGTTTGTTTTGGATGTCAAATCCCTGTTCTTGTCACTGTTAATACTTTGGCAATTCCATTGACCAAAGGGAGGCCATTTACTGTCAGACTTGACCATATTAATATCTCTACTAAACTAAATGTCTTTTGTGTTGTCTTGGCCCATGTGTGGATGTTTTTCAGGCATCACCACAGTCCTGACCATGACCACCCTGAGCATCAGTGCTCGACACTCCCTGCCCAAGGTCTCCTACGCCACCGCCATGGACTGGTTCATCGCTGTCTGCTTCGCTTTTGTCTTCTCCGCCCTCATCGAGTTCGCAGCTGTCAACTACTTCACGAATGCCCAGGCGGAGCGGGCCAAGAAGAAGGTGGCCAAACACTGCCCGATCCACTCGGCCAAGAGCCCAGGCGAGTCCAAAGCCAAGGACAAAGACACTGAGGAAGTACTGCAGGTGAGAGAGAGAGAGAGAGAGAGAGAGAGAGACTGTAAGACTTGCATGCTACAACTGCAGAGCCACCAGATGTTGTGTGGTTTCATTTTGGAGGGAAAGCTAGGCTAAACAGAGATTACGCCTATTCTCATGCCATGGAGTTACAAAAATAAGAGAGAGAGTGAAACAGGCACAGAGAATGTGTAGTGTATGCCATTTGCTTTTTGCATTATTTCCTACATTATTCTCAAGATTCTCAAGGCATCAATTGCAAAACAACACAAAAACAGCAACAACAGCAACAGAAGTTTAAACAGAGTAAAATGTTACGTATTACGATTCTTGGTTTATATGAGAGTCCTCAAAGTAGGCAATTTCTCAGTCAGCTTTGTGAGATTTGAGAGTCACCTCAAATGGTTGTCAGTTGTGAAGAGGATCCTATATGTAAAAATAATGAGTGTAATAGACTGTCTATATATCAAACTGGTGTTTTTCTGTATGGGGACCATTGAGGACTTGTCAATGACATACTGTACTGAGTGCAGTTATTCACACTGCTGTCACAAACGGCTATGACGCGTATGCGGGTTGTCATTTGATGGTCCTAATAGGATTGTGAAGGTCTTGTAATTGAAGTTGACGCGTAAAGCATTGGCTCTTAGCTCTAATGCAATGAGAAATTACAAGAGAGAAGCATATTTAGAGCATATTTACTGCTTGACGTATTTAGACTTGATAAGGCATAATATCGCTGTAAGCTGCGGCTGCTGGATTAGCCGAGGCAAGCATTGACAGCTGTGGGCCTGTACCTGACTCGGGGAGGACGGGGAGGCATCCTGTCTGACAGGATGTACATTTCGCTTCTACATTGCTATTGCCCTCTCTTGCTCTTCCTCCCTCTCTGTCTGTCTCCCTCTCTCCCTTCACTCTCTCCCATCTTTTTTGTCTATCCATCTATCACTTTTATCCATGCTTCTTGCTCTCTCTCTTTCTCTTTCTCTCTCTCTCTCTCTCTGTCTGTCTCTCTCTCTCTCTATTTCTATCTCTCTCTTTCTCTCTCTCTCTCCTCTCTATCACAGACATTTTCCCTCTGTGTGTCTCTCTCACATACTTTAATTCTGATTTGGTTTATGAGCATGTGCAGTTTCAGAGCAAACCTAGGTGCTGCTGTCATGCAATGGGTTTTCAGACCAAGTGAGCACGCCTTATTAACTTTAAGACGACCTCAATCCCCCAACTGTCTTCTTTGAAGAAGTAATAACCTTCAGATGTAGCCCTGTTTGGATATGGAACTGCTCATCTGCCAACATCCTGTGCTATTTGCTAAAAGATTTATGCTTTCTCTTCAGACAGGACTTAGAGAGGGATTGCTTTGTCTTCTTCCCTGCTCACAACCTGCCACAGACAAACAAAATGCAATTTTTATATGTCTGTAGAAAGATGTGCACTGTGGCTGTGGTACAACCAAAGACAAAGGCGGTACGCTGCATGCAGGATGTTCCAGGCACATACATTCAGGTGGACCAACCGACCGACCGTCCCAGCTGTCCCCTCAGCTCCGTGCCCACCATGTGTAATCCAGCACAGGAGCTTAGAGATATTATCCCTCCAAAAGCAGCGTATGCATGTCCTAAAGAGCCCTGCTTCCTGGGAAATTTGCTGCTGCCCATTAAAACTGGACAGACACGCATGCCATGGCCGTACTTGATTTACTCTGAGGACATCATTATGGCCACAGAAACGGCAAAATAAGACTTTAATCAGCGAGTCCCTCTCGCATGAATACCTTTTTTTCTGCTTTTACAATTATATTAAAGCCCTTGGAGTGAAAAATAAATTCAGAATAATCATTTGATGTGAACCCTCATGCACAGTACACCATGAAGGAGAGGTTAGACACAGAACGAGAGAGAGAGAGAGAGAGAGAGAGAGAGAACAAGAGAGATAAAAAAGTCAAATATGGAGTAATCGTGTGGGAATGTGGTTTTAGTAACAGAGGTCCACACTGGTGGATTAGTGGGTTGCCACAGCAACCGAGCCAGTGCACATCTGTAGAGTATAGTGGAGGGTTTCTAGAGCCAATGTGAAGTGAAGGAGGGGGCAGTTGGGAGTTAATGCTCTTTTCCTAGAGAGACACCCCCTCTTCCCACCCCTCTTCCACACACACGCACACACACACACACACACACACACACACACACTCACAGTGAATCCCTTGCATGTCTGCCTTGATGTGTAGTAATACAAGAGACATAGAAATACCCACCCCCACCCACTCTCTGTCTTTCTCTCTCTCCCTCTCTCTCTCTCTTTTTCTCTCTCTCTCTCTCTCTAACCTCTCTCTCTCACACACACATTATATCCCACCTCTCAATCTGTGGAATGCATATACACACACCCACACACACACACACACACACACACACACACACACATATACACATCCATTCAGACACACACACACACACACACACACTAAAAGTACTGTAAAAGTACTACAGCACATTTCTAAAACTTTTAAGGTATTTCCAAAATGAAGAATGAACATATTACTGGTGAACAAGCAATTCAAACAGTTCTGGCCATAAGCCTCTCCATTGCCCCAGAAGTTACTGTTGTAATAAATCATTCACTGGAAGAACTACACTGAAGACCATGATACCACAACAAATCAAGGCAAACAAACTGACGTATCCCATCAGGCCATTCTCCCCACCACTCTTCTGCGTGCTCAGCCTTCTGAGTAGAGCAGAACCCAGCAGCAGCAGGGGTGCCGAGATGATTTCTGCCTCTCCGCAGCCCGACCCGGTCGGGTCCATCTTAGTCATCTCGCCTGCCTGCCTGCCCCAGCCCCTGCTACTGGAAAAGAGAGAGCAAGTGAGAGAGAGTGAGAGAGAGAGAGAAAGAGAGAGGGAGAGAGAGATGCTTTTCAAAAATTCAATATTGATAGACGCCTCCCACCTCACTCCTACGCAGCCTGCTCCGCTTCACACAAACGAACGAACGAACGAACGCCTCCCACAAACGCATTTGTATAACGCTCAGGCCTCCCTGCTCTAGCCAGCGGCGCTCCCATGCCACCGCATGCTGCTCTGGGTTACATAATGAGAATGAATAATTGAAGTGTGTTTTTTTTTGTGCTATGATTCTATGATTCCCAATGTCCCGCCAAATCAGACCTACTTACTTACTGTCTATGTGTTTTTGAAGACAGTCACTGGGTTTCTATCTGACTTTTTTTGATGGTGCATTTTAGTTTTTTGAATAACAACTCATTTGGAACTCACTTGGGAACATTTAAAATACACAGTAATCTGAAACAGTTGCTGATGGGCATCTCATTAAGCTGAATTACTATGAATCTGCATAATTGATGCCAGTAAGTTAAATGGAATCCCCAACTACTGACACCATTCATATAAAATGCTAAATGCTATTAACTTGCTGTTCTAAAACCTGCTAAAGGCTTTTGCAGTTGTGTCTTTGTGGCTGTTGTACATGTGGACACATGCAGCAGTAGTTTCCCTCTAATAGGTTAAGTAAGACTCAAACCCACTCTCACTTATCCATGTTCTTTAAAAGGGTCAGGGTGTGAAGGTGGGAGAGAGCCTTTTTCTTTGAGCCGCTGTAGTGTGTCAGCAATGGAGTCGTGTCTTGTGTGTTGAAAGCCTTGCTACTAGACTTTGCTCATGTAGTCAAAGACTGCCCCTAATCTGCTAATCTTGGGAAGGAAAGAGGAAATCACTGTGTGCACTCAATGACAGATATAGCCCCTTAAAGGAGACGTTCAGTGTCAATCAATCCAAATATTGATCTGGTAGCTAACACTAACTGAATGGGGTGTACAAAAATGAGACTGAGACTCAGTTAGTGTTGGCTACCAGTTCATCATTTGGTCTATATGGCATCACATTTTCTTGGTCTTTTTCCTATGAACAGCAGTTGGTGACCTCAAACAACAGAGCTATGGATTGATTAACACCAAACTTCTCCTTTAAAAGGGATCAACTGTACAAAGTCATCTCCTCCCTATTTCCAACTCCAAGCAGATTAGTTGCAGGGTGTGAATAGACTGAAGAATAATTACTCAAAGCATTGATTATGCGTGTGTTAACTCTTAAGATGATGATACACTAGGCAACTTTCTGAGCAATGTTGCCAGGCAGCCTTACTAACTAACATGTTATTTAAGCACATTTGTACTGATAGTATGGGCAGTACTGTACATTTTTATCAGGAGACCTTAGATCAACAGCTGGCAAATGTTCATGATTGTCCCATCAGAAAAACAAGGAGCCAGAGGGGTTGATGTTCCAAGGGGTGGTAGGCAGAAACAGGGGGTGGGTGGGTTTGGTGGTGAGTTCAGAGGGTTAGGAGGTCCCAGTGTAGGTGCTTCTGTGCCTGTTCACTGATGGCGTGAGGGGAAACAGTGCGTGGGAAGGCTGGGTGGGTTGCCTGATGATGCTGGAGTGGAGGCAGTGTGGACGTAATACTGCCATCTCCAGCAGGGATTGGAGAAGAGCACCAATGATCTTCCCTGCTGTTCTCACAAGCCTGGCCAGCTGTTTCTGTTTAGACGATTTCTGTAAGATCCAAAGCAGGCAGTAATGTATATCAACTGCTTGTTGTTTAACCAAAAACAAACTTGACTAAAACCAAATTAGTGGGGCTTTTGGGTTAATGTGTATTTTGCTGAGCCACAAAACCTAATTGCTTCATTGCGTTAGCTGCAAGTTAGCTGGTAAAAGGTTTTTTACACTCATGTTTAATTTTTGGTGCAAGTTCACAAAGCATAAAGATGGCAAAGGATTGAGAAAGCCTTTGTGATTCTCAGATCATAATAATAAAACAGTTTATTCATATCCTGTAAGAAGAGGGTAGTCTATCTGAAACATCACTGGCCACAGTCTGTAATACGACAATAACGCACTAGACTACTACCAACATTAGCAAACAAAACAAGATTAGAGGTAAAAAACAAATAGAACAACACTCAGAAATAACTAAACTCAACTGAAGATAAAATAAATAAATAAATAAATAAATAAATATGGTACCAGTCTAAATAATCTATTTTGTGGTGTGTTATAGCCTACTTTGTTCTCACAACATATGGTCTGGGCTTAAGTCTATATATCACACGGTAAAACTTAATACAACAGACATGCTTCTAACATGAACCAATCTAAATAAATCGACGTTCCTAAATCCCTATTTGATGCAAGGGCCTCAGATTAATTTTGAACAGGAACTCTAGCCAAGGAAACAAAAAAGCGATGAAATGAAATTCAAAATGTTTTATTGTTCAAATTTAAGGACAACATTAGGAAAAGCTAAGCTAACATCTGCTGTTTTAATCAATCTGGGGGGAGGGGAGGCTAGTCCATCAGGAGGGATGGGGGGGGTGAATGTCATAAAGGTCAAAGGGTCATAGGGGTCTAACATATAAAACTACTAAGTAACCTACTGCCTGCACTAAGACTGACATTTCAGATTTGGACATTATTTATTTATGTTCAATTCAGCTGCCCAGGATGACATACCGATATCGATGACATTGTCATACCTTTATCAGTATCTGAATCAGTTTCATTGGCCAAGTATCTTTACATATAAGGAATTTGACTCCGGTAGATGTTAGCTCTCTATACATTCAACATATAGGCTAGTATAGTAGGTATGAAAGTAGGTATAGTCTATGATCTACATTATAGGCTTGTATTCCACAGTCTATTTGCATTCTGTCTGTAAAGAGAACTTTATTTGTGAGAGGACAGCTGTTGTTTGTTAAAGACAAAAACATATATTTATATATACATTTTAACAAACAAAAAGTTCTTTTTGTCTGTTATGACCACTAAAAGCTGATACTTTCAGTCTCCACTGTTATACCAGATGATGTCTCTGTCACTGTGACTGGAGCCACCATAAAGCTGGAGAAATTTTTCAAATGCCCCCCTTAGTCACTGTCACATTAATTTATGCATTACATTAACTTATTTTGTATTTTATATAAGGTGAAGTGACCCTTTAGGCCTTCATTTGGTAGCACTTAAGCATTTGAGCTGGTGGCATGTCTTTTTAACCGCTAGGGTCGCTGGGGTTACTGAGTTAATTGTTGATACCAATTACAAGATAACCATGCATAATTGAATGCACTCATAAATTTAATCCACCACACTAAAAATGTATTGAAGGCATTTAGTTTAAAATGGAACATTATATTAGTCTATGAATTAGCAAATACTTTGGTCATTTTTTTAGTCTCTCTTTAGCGAATAAAAACACTATGCCTGACAGTGAGCTTACACCAGTAACGCTATCCTTTCTTAGTCTTTGCTTGGTGTTTTCACTAAACTGACCAACCAGAGCACCTTACAGTGTAAAGTGTCATTATTATATATATGAGAAAGGGCTGTCCAAGCTAGCTGTTTAGGTACAGGAACAGGTACAGGTGTTATTTCTTCACATCATCATCATCATCATCATCAACATCATCATCTTCTTCTTCTTCTTCATCATCGTCATCATCATCATCATCATCATCATCATCATCATCACCATCACCTTTATTCCCAGCCTCAGGGTCCAATTCAAGGAACACACACACCATACAGACAAAACATCAAAATATTAGATTTCATCCCTCACATTTTCATGTTTTCACTAAACATGGCTCCACATTGGGCCCCATCATTTGGATCCCTCTAAAACACTGTACTCTTTTTACTGGGCCAGGAATATCTTTAGCTCATAGCCACGTATTGACACAAGGAACATTTTCAGACAGAATGATCCAGAGAAAGCCACAATACAATAGACAAGGGTGCACAAGGACCCTGACACATAAAACAAACTATGCTAAGTAATTGTGCATAACACACAGGAATACATGCTGACATTACAAAAAGGAGAGACAGATACAATCTAAATGGAACACTAACACTGACTTAAACACAAAAACTCTCACAATGCCCAGAGAGGATTATGGTGTGAGCTTACATCATTATACACCGAGGGAGATGTGCCGCATTCTGGTACATCACAATACATTTTGTAGGTATGTTGAGGTGAATGCAGAAAGTCAAAATGTGTTCTACCCATCCCACTCCCTATTCATCTATTGCTATAGTCTTTCTCTAGCCTGATTTGACTGCAGAGAAATTGCTTCAGGGCACTTTTCATATTTCATCGAATGATATGATAATCATAATGGATGTAGGGTTATGCCCCATCCTCATATTTGGGATTATGAAGCTCTGTAATTCTCGTGTGAGATGTTACAAAATGTTACATTGCCGGAAAATGCCTCATTCCTAGATTTCTGAACACTGCCTCAGAGGTTTGGCTTAGGTAATAAAGTCAAAATATAACAAACAACAGTAATCAGTGGAGATACAACACAGAACATGAACTTTGGAATAAGAAACTTGGTGTACAAAACTTTCGATCCAGCAGTCTGGCTAAATTGAGTACATTGAGTCTTAATGCTGGTACAGTAAATGTAGACCTTTTGTTTCATGAGAAGTTGTTTGAGATTTTTCAAGACAGTGGAATTATAGAATCCTCCAGTCAACATCCCTTATCAGGGAGGTCTAAGAAAACAGCATTAGTCATTCTCAAAAGGTATTCAGAATACTGCGCCGTGCTATGCTATGCGGTACCAAATATTAAATGCAAATAAATTAAAAAATCTTACAACTAGGAAACAGCCCAGCTGGTGTGTGGCCAATTCCTTTCACCAGATGGACCCAGCCTCCCCTGCTAACTGCGCATCACTCTCCTCAGCACTCTTCTCACCTTATGATGGAGATGTCACCAAGCCTCTGCTCTCCAGCCATCATACCACCTGTCAGCCAAGCCCCATTCCATGACGCCCTCTCACCCAGCCTAAACCCTGTCTGTGCACCACACGTTAGCAGGGTTCTGTACTTGGCCCTGTTCATTTCTCAGTGCATCACTGTGTTTTGTGATTCCACCCACATACTGCTTTCTGTTTACTGTCGGTGGAACAGTGTTTTTTTTTTTTCTGTTTACTGTTTCTCACCCCTGAGTGCACCGATGCATAAGTGGTTCCGTCTGTTGCGGCAAAAGGAGTTGGCCGATATCTGCACCAAATCTGGCACTCGCAATAAAGACTAGATGGGCTGATTAGGTCGTCAAGGTCATGATGTCAAATGTCAAGGTTGGTCCAATATGCGATACAGTGTTTATACAATATCTTCCAAGCAAAGAAGATATTGTGCAAACAATATATCAATATATCATAAAACCAGACATGGTTAAATACTGTCCAGGCTTTATGGACTAGTTAGGTCTAAGGTTGCAAAAACCAATGTTGGACAGGTCCACATATGATGCAGCAATTGTACATTGTTTCTGCTTTAGGTCAAACCTACCACAGTTAATTGCCACAAAGGCCACATAAGCTACACAGGATAGTGAGGTCAAAGGTCAAAGTTGCATGGAGTCTTACATTGGATTTCTCTCCCTTGACAATGGTATTCTATTTTCTGATTGGCTGATTGAATGTGGTGGACATTAACTTTCTAGGAACTGGCTACCTTTAAAGTAGATCACTCTGCTTTGCGTTGCAAAGTTCTTTGCTTTGACATTATTTTCCCCTCCCCCTGTAACCCTCTGCTCGCACAGTACCTCCTACATGTCTTCGTTCACTTTCACAAATATTCACATAATTCTCTCCCATCCATTTTTTTTCAGTATATCCCTTTCACACCTCACATTCTCAGATAAGCATGGTCTACCATCTGGACCAATTAAATGTTACTGAAATACTTTAAAAGTGAGAGAAATTTTGCAGGTAAAGTCCCTTTTTACGAACCTAAACTAACTTGTACCTTGAGGAGAAGGTGTGTTTTGTAGTATTTGTACTAACAAGTTTAGTAATGCAGTTGTTGTTTTTTTCTTTTTTCCCTCCCCCCACAGCAAAACTCTGACACAAACGGCAACCTGAGGAAACGACTGAACAACTCCTCATCGCATTCCGTGAGTGAGTCCAGGAGAGCCGACTCGGCCAGCAGCAGCGGTGGCAGCGGTGATGGCGGTAGCACCAACAACAGCACCATGGCGAGGGGTGCCCGGCAGCCGTCCTCCGCCTCCGGACCCTCAGGCAGTCTGCTCACCCTCTCTCCCGCAGGGGTGCTCGCCCTGGCCTCCAACTCCAGATGCACCCCGCCTGCCCCACCCTCCACCCCCACCGTGGGGGGCCGCATCGGGCCCAGCTCCCAGTCAGCTACGTCCTCCCTCCAGAGCCTCCTGGGTCCCAAGCTGGAGCACATCCAGAGCAAGATGGAGGCGAAGGCGAACGCCCCTGCTGCAGGAGGCACCAGCAAGATCGACAAATATGCACGCATCCTCTTCCCAGTGTCCTTCGGGGCATTCAACATGGTCTACTGGGTGGTTTACTTGTCGAAAGATACCATGGATTCTCGAAATTTGTAATCCTGCCCGCCTTGTGAATTCAGATCTTTCTTTCTTATGCTCTCTCTCTCGCTCTCTCTCTCTTTCTCTCTCAAACACGTTCAGTGACAGGGAAAAATACACCTCTGTGTGTGGATATGGACAAACATTTCCATGGGGAGATATGAAATAATATGTTAACAAGAACAAAAAAAAACACTGAACAAGCATTGTGGCAGATTATCTCAGCAAACTATTATTTTAGCCTGTATTTTTTTTCCTTTTTTTGGAAATCGACAAGGAATCCTATCGTACCCTTGCAACCAACAACAAGCATGTGGATTTAATAAGAAGAAAATAAATCTTTCAAGCGGTCTACAGAGAGGAGTTACAGAGATTCTCTTTCTTTGTGTTGGTTTTTGTTTGTTAGTGTTTCAGGGACTTGTTTTGCTCACATATAAAAACAATTCTGGTTTGTCTAAGGAGTATCTGCCTGTTTCTATTTCGATTGTGAGAACATCCGAACTGCAACGGATGCCACAGAGAGACTCAGTAGAAACCGAACACTACCCATTACGATGTCTTTATGGGCCGTGCTTTTTCTACCCATAAAGCAGCTTGGCCCCTTGCTGGGGGGGTAGCCGACAACTCATTATCCATCACCTTCTTTTCGCCTCTCTAAATTCAGGTTGGCTTACACAGAGTGTAAACAATCCAGGTCTTGAC
Source organism: Setipinna tenuifilis (assembly GCA_030347295.1). Taxonomy (NCBI): domain Eukaryota; kingdom Metazoa; phylum Chordata; class Actinopteri; order Clupeiformes; family Engraulidae; genus Setipinna; species Setipinna tenuifilis. The sequence continues at coordinate 12,551,225 of CM059280.1, read as the reverse complement.
CAGTAAAAGCTTCGTAGTAGTACTCACTGGCAGACCTCTGGTCAAGTACGGGATCCCATTGAACCCCACACGGTTATCAACACCACAACAGCTCAAATGGCAATTTAGCTGAAGTTTCACCAGCGAAGGACATCTAATTATTTAAATGCATGTGTTTAATTCTCTTTTTTTTCTCGATTTGTGGCACATTCTTGAGCAGAGACAGGAGATGACTGGATCTGTCTCTATAATCTCTTATTGACTAGAATAGTGTTATTGTCAACAGGCCCACAGTGGCTTAACATCTGCTTGTTTGTTTAATGATTATTCATTTTTTTCATATATTGGCAGAGCTTTGTTATTTTATTTTCATTTTGAAAGTGTTATCCCTCAGTGTCATGAGGCTGGTAGGCTAGTTATGATGTAACAAATCCTACATCACACACGGCTACAGATAGGCTGTCCCAGATCACGTAGGCCTTGTGGCCAAACATGGACAGTGGTTGGAATGCCACTAGATCTTTAAAGAACTTATAAGGTATTTGATTTACACTGCACAAAACCTCTGGAAACATGTTTTCTCCAGGAAAACAAAGATTGTAGTGCATTTAATGATATCATTTCAGTGAGGTGTATGGTATTATATGAGCTTGTCTGTGTATTGGGGCACATAGTTTTGAGCGAAGACAGTATGATGACTCAATCTAAAGGACAAAACGTGCAGATTAAATAGAGGGGTGAGGCCAATGACAAATGGATGACAAAAGGTCTATAAAAAAGCGAGATTGAGACCAGATTGATGGCACAGCCCTCTGTACACCAGAGAGGAAATATTGACTAGCAGTAAGCAATTCCAATTGCCCAGGAAGTGTCTTCCACACACCATTAACTCCAGAAACTTCCATACCTCACCCTAAAGCACAACCTCATTTTCCCTGGGTCCATCCCAACCTTGTGATTAATGCCAGCCGTCGGGTCAGGCAAAGCTCTGGCCATAGCCCAGTGTAGGCACACACACAAACACACACACACATACACACACACACACATACCCACACAAACACCGCACATGCACACACAAAGAGAGACAGACACATACACACACACACATACACACACACGCGTGCACAAACACTACACACACACACACAAAGAGAGACAGACACAAACAAACACCACACACACACACACAAACACCACACACACACACACACACACACACACACACACACACACACACACATACAAAGAGAGACAGACACATACACACACACACACACACATCACAAACCCCTTACGCAGCTACGGTGTTCTCTGCGAACGAGCGTCTGCCAGTGCTGGGCGCTGGTCAGGTGCCAGGCCCGGCCTGCCCTGTCCTGGCCTGAGCTGCCAGGTGTTCTCAGAGTGATGGGCCTGCGAGCCAAGAGGACACCAGCAGGGGCTGTAAATTGTGAGGAGCCAGCCGAGCGCCCAGATTAAATGTCAATCCTGGCCGGGCGCTGCGAGGCCCGTGTGATGACTTCTTCCTGCAGAGGGGCCCTCTCACTGCAAATGGGGAGATAGGATGGAGAGCCCTGTGCCCTGTGCTCACCATCCAGCCAGTGTGCTCATCTCCCATTCTGGCTGATATACAGTACAGCACCGGCCATGACCATTGTGTCCTTTTTCATACTGTGGCCAGTGGCCGGTGATAGGATTAGATGCATCTCTATGTATTTAGGACAGCTGTTCTGTTCTGTTTTCCCTCTTAGTAACTGCCTTATATATATATATTCAAGAGCAGAGCAAAGTCCTCCCCACAACTATTTTCACTGAGCACACCATTTTTACTGCAACCACAACACGAAAACAGTACACATTTTGGCATCCTGAGGAGTGTACTCATTGACATGGTAACCATGCAAGACATATCTTAAGCATGTCACAGATGTGTGTGGAGGGAGAATACAAATACCTTTCTGAGGCATCTCCAAGCTTTTGTATGTTTTTCCTTTGAAACCAGCAGTGCCATTTTAAAAGGTGACCTGAAGGTGAAGTGCTAAGTAGATGTTTAGTGTGTGAGGGCCACTTGGGGTTCTTGTTCCAGGCACTAACACTCGCTAGAGATGTGTCACTTATATACAACACTGGGTAGCTCATTAACTCTCCTGTTCCTCTATCCCCCCTTTTTATCTCTCTTGCTCTCTCTCTCTCTCCCTCTCTCTGTCTCTCGCTCTGTATCTATCTATCTATCTATCTATCTATCTATCTATCTATCTATCTATCTATCTATCTATCTATCTATCTATCTAATCTCTTTCTCCCCCGCTCTCCCTCTGTCACCTTTTTTACAGTTTCTCTTTCTCATTCTCTTAACACTCCCTTTCTAAGCCACACATATACACTCATCCACTCATACATCCTGTCACATGCCCTCTAAATGGACTAATGCCCTTCTACACTTCCTCTTTGGCTCAGCCTTTAATTAAGGATGCATTTCAAATCAAAAGACTGATGGAAGGATCGAGACATTTGGGATGGTGGACGTTCCTGGACTAAATGCGCTCATGGGTGAAATTGACTTTGTAACCTTGACCTTCCCATCACCCCACACGACTCCGCCCGCCTGTACCCATTTTTAGAAACAGACATACAGTACACACACAGGCACAGACACACATACAGACACACACACACAGACAAACAGGCACACTCACACTCACACTCATACTCTCACACACACCTGCACACACACACATTCACACACACACACACACACACACACACACACACACATACACACACACACAATTTATTTTAACCTCTGTTTAGCCATCTGTTCAGGTAGAGGCTACTGAAGTCACCCTGCCTGGCCCTTTTCCCACACACTGTCAGCGTACACAATCATTTTTTTCCCATGGCTAACCACCTCCAGCTGAAGGCTTGTCGTCTGAGCATAGCAGTTTCACAGTTTACATAAGGCAGCGTTCAGCCGGAGGAGGCAAGCTCAGTAACTAGCAGAAAAATCATTACAGAAGACAGGATTGTGGTTCAGCGACTGCATTCGACACTTTAAACACACCCTCCAAGCTATTTGTTGAGGCAACACATTTTTTCTGCTTTTTTCCTCTTTCTCTCTCTCCCTCTCTCTCTCTCTCTCTCTGTTTTTTCTCCCTCTCTGCCTCTTTCTTTTTCTGTCTTTTTATCACTGAGAAGCTTAATGAAGGTACACACCACAGTCAGCGAGCATCATGTTGTGAACTTTGTGCTGGTGTTTGGTTTTGTTTTTGTTTTTTTGTTTTTTCTCTTTCTCTCTATTTCAATTCCTCCTGTTTTCTGTGCAATAAAGCAATGCCCAGATTTTCTTCTTCTCCATGTGGCTGGATCACCTCAGGAGACACAGGCCTTGTATATGTGTATTCATGCATGATAAAAATGTGTCTTTATGTTTAATGCATCTGCATTGTTTTAATTCCTTTATAAGTGAAAATGGCACGTCAGTAATTTTAAACCTCAGTAATCCTGGAACGGTGTGCACATGTACAAGACAGAGCGTGCATACATACACACAGACACACACACAGACACACACACGCATGCACACACAAGCACACACACACATGCACACATACACACACACACACACACACACACACACACACACACACATACATGAACACACACACACACACACACACACACACACACACACACACTGGCGTCTGATGATGCACAGTGGCAGCTGGGTGTACAAGTACTATTCCAACCTACTTCTTCCTTTTTTTCTTCTTCCCACCAACACTCCGGCGTTCACCAGAGCAGGAAACCTAGAGAAGTCACTGAAAGTTGCCATAACGTGTCGTTATGTGATCTTGCTCGACGACTGTACCCAAGCCCACAAGAGGAGGAGAAACAGTGTTGGGGAAGCACAGAACACAGACAGCAAGTGAAATGTGTGAAATCCTAAGTCCTCACCAAACGATCAGAGTCTGAAAATACCTGTAATTTTAAACGCTTACTGTAAATACTTTCATCAATAACTGAATGTGTTTGTACAGAGAATACTAACATTCTGTGTTTTGTAGTTGAAAATAATATTTACAATTGCTCTATGCAAAAATAATCTCCTTAGAATATAACAATGTGCAGGTGCCTAAGATGGTCTCCTTAATGATGATATCGATCACAGCCAAATAAAACCAGTGAAAATGTTCAAATAAGTATCACCACTCATCCTCTGTTATTTGCAGTAAGTATTGGTAATGCCCAGCTATTGCTGGCTGAAAACAATGCCAGATGTGCAAATAGCGCATTCCAACATCTGTTAGTACAGAGAGTAATGCATTGTCTCTACCTCAGGTTTCATATCTCTTCACCATCTTCAGCAACTATGGGGGCATGCAAATCAGGCTGTAGTAACATATTTCTTTCTCTTTTTTTCGTTCTCTGTCTCTGTTTCTGTCTGTCTCTCTCTCTTTCTGTGTGTGTGGCCATGTTCAGATTGACAGGCCTGAAAAAGCTAAAAGAGGGCTAAGAGAGAGAGCTAAGACGTGTGTGTGTGTGTGTGTGTGTGTGTGTGTGTGTGTGTGTGTGTGTGTGTGTGTGTGTGTGTGTGTGTGTGTGTGTGACTGAGAGAAAAAGAGAGAGAGAGAGAGGAGGGACGGGGTTGAGAAAGAGGACCTTGATGGGATCGTGCACATTAGGCTTCCATGCTTGTCCCCTCTATCAACCCTAAAACGGTCATTTGCAGCCTATCCTGCAGGCTGCTTCACTGTATCGGAGCCTATCACCCTCAAAGGGGCCCAAAGCAACACTGGGGGTCTCACAGACTACCCGTGGAAACCAGTCAAAGTACCATACACATAGCATAGCAACCTCAGTGTCTCCTACATACACAGTGAACCAGCAAACTGACTGTCAGAAATCCAGGGCCTTGCAGACTGACAATATGACAGTGTCCGTGACAGCGGAGGCTCAGACGAGCATATTTGTCACCGGTGGACGGTGAGTGAAGCAGATATTACAGAATGAAATACATACTAACTGCTGACAAAAGAAGGGAGTTTTTCTCTTTCTTCAACACATTTTAAACATCAGTCTAAAAATAGGAGACGCTGCCATGACAACCTCAGTTTGAGAGGAAAAACTGTAAATAGCTACGGCACTGGCAGTTTCCAATGGCTATCTGAAAAAAAAAAAAACGCTTTTTTTGCACGGCAATTAAAGTCTAATTAAGAAACATGACTTCACGGCTGGACAGTTCAATCGGTTGTCTTTGACAGCAGAGTGAGAATAGGTTCAGACCCTTGGTTCCTTGTTCATAATTATTCTCTTGTTCTGACTTTTATACATTCCAATTTTTAGCTGAATTTTATGTTGTGACTGAAGATGATTGAAATAATTATTCCCTTGCCCCACTGACTCAGAACACACACAGATATACACACACACACACACACAGTTCTTTTTGCAACAGCCAATTTAAAAACAAAATGGAAAACAATATTAAACATTGGTAAACATATCTCCAAATCTCCCAAGTAAATGTACCTATGAGGGAAAGACTGGACCACATTTATCATTTGTATTGCATGTGTTTCATCATGCAGAACCACATTTCCTTTTGTAGTAGCTATGAAGTGTTCATGTTTGCCAGATATCAGTGCTATTTTTAAGTCATTGGGCTGCTTTTGCATACGGCATTTGAAAAACATTTGAACAGAGCCCCCTTCTGGTTAAATTGATGAACACAGAATCTCTACAAATTGAAGTCAACATTTTTTTTTTGCATTTGAAGTGCGATCTCTGGCTTGCGTCAGGCAGAGTGTGAAGTTTTGGTCTTGGTCTTTGGTCTTAGGGATACAAGACGAGCTGACTCACATGAAGAGCTAAAGTTTTGACTGCTTTCTGTAAGACTGCAGAAATTGTCGTGTGCAATACCTGATATAATGAGAGTGGGTGGCAATGTATTTTTTTCTCCTTTGCCACTTTATGTAATTTTTATTATAAAAGCAAAAAAGGGGGGTCTGTTGCCATATTTTTTATCAGCATTTATTACATATAACTTACACAAACATACAGTACTGCTAGCAGCCTTCTCACATATAACCTCCACCTACTCACACAAGACCTGCACACACACACACACCCACGCATGCATATATAGGCACACACATGCATACATACAAAAACACGTAGACATGCTGGCGGTTTCTGCGCTATTTATAAACAGTGTTCATGCTAAGATGAAAACTGTATCCCCCGAATTTGTACCTTTCAGGCAGAACGAGGGGAACTGGATGTTGCATTCCTCCTGTCGCAAAGCCATTCTCAGATAAACACATTCCCAAACAAATAGATTTTGCTTTTGTTTAGTTCTGGTTGTACTGAAATTGATTTTGACAAGGACAATGTGAAGAGAACAATATTCGGCTTTATGGTTGTGCCAATAGTACCTGCAGACACCTGTTGGTTACTTGTATGCCCTTCTGTCATGGCATCTAGCATACTTATATGTCTACCACACTACTGTGCATGCTCATATCTGTAAGATGGTACTGTGCATACATATTTCTGCAGGGCTTTTCTTTTCCTGTCGAGAGCTCAAGAACAAAACAACTATGCAGAGTAATGCCAGTATAGTCAACACTTGAAAACAGGAAAGAATGCTTTGCAGAACACTCACTGAATGATTTCAAAGTCCACGTTTGACAATAGAACAAAATGTTACATACAGTGAAATGCTGAATGATTGAAACACATTTAGCACCTGAAAAGTAAACCTGGGGAGTATTTATCCACTGTATTTAACGTTATGAGATGTTATTGTTAACTTATTTAAATGAATACAATATTAATTTTAACAACCCTTTTCATTTCATCTGCTGCAACTATATTATCTTCATTTAAGCTGTGTATGTGCCATGATATTTGCAGTCTAAATTTTATCTTAGTCTTTTATTACTTTTTTGGTGGGGTACAGATGTCAACAGGGGCTTCTTTATGTTGACATCCAAATTGCACTTGACTGGTGTTTTCCAGAAGATTAAGCCCAAAAATGGATGCAAATGTCTCTGATTTGGCACGCCATGATGCAACAGCCTGCAAAAGGAGAAGCCAGGGATCAGAACGTACATGACAAAGAGCCCTGCTTAGGTTTGTTTCCCTGGTAACCAACTAGTGGTATATTAGCAATTGTAAGAGCACACACAAACTCCTGAGAATAGCATCGGTAAGTTTGAAGCGGCGGGCAGGGAGGCAGGCAGGCAGGCAGGCAGGCAGGCAGGCATGCCACTGCATTTCAATGCAGAACCGTATGAGTCACAAAGCCATGCTTTGGGGAGGCTCCAAGGAGGGGCTCAGAGCACGAGGCTGCTACAGAGGTGAGCATGACCTTTGACCCCCACACAGCAGTCATTGACCACGGCTCTCATCAAGGCCTTCGCACACCAACAAAACACTTCAGGAGACTGACCATGACACTGACTGCCAGCTAAGGTCTATTGTTGCCGTCTGTTTTCTCAGAGTTTCTCGGCTTTTCTCAGAAAAAGTGAACAATCACATAGCCTATGTTTTATGCTTGCACGAAAGGAACTTCTATGAATTTACTACTGTAGTTTGTAATATGCTTTCCCTCAAAACGCCATCATGTAGGCTACTTCTAAAATAAATGTAGATTCATGTCAATGTACATACTACAAATTGTCCATACAGCAATCTTATTTTCAAAGTAATAAGGTTAGCAAGTTAGATAGCAAGCTAAGGGGAATTTAAATATTAGAGACTAAGGTTAGCGGACAATACCAAGGTATTGCATTTTCTCCATGGACTCTGATGAAGACGCATGGCGTCGAAACGTTAGTTAGTTGTTTTGCACCTTTAAAATAATAAAAGTAAAAAAGAAGACTCCCGTGCTGCACCAAATCTTTCCCTTTTATGAATAGTATTGCAAGTGTATTTGCCTGGTAACGCACATATTCTGAACACCAATCCATTATGTAAACGCAGAGGACAAAAGGCCAATGTTTCCCTGACCATGACTCTCTGACCACAACTCTCAGAGCCTCAGGACAGAAGGCCAACCTTCCTCCACCTCTTCACCTGCACACAACACTGGGCTGAGCTGAAGCAGGTGAAGCATAGCATTTCCCTGTTGAACTTTTTACAGCTTGTGTTCCCCCACACTGGGATTATTCCAGCACCGGTGTACTCTAAAACAAAAGTAGTCTTTTTAAAGTTGACGTGCATGCAGTAGAGACATGCAGTGGAGATCGTGTTTATGAACCAAGAGAGCCTTGCGACTTTCTACACTTATTTTCCTTCTTTAAAATATATTTTGTATCTTTATTCTGTAACGCGAATGTGTGTGCATGCCAAATGTCAATATTATTGAATTACTTTTTTTCCATTTTGAAGAGGGAGGCCCTTGTCAACCTATATACTACCTGCATGATTTATAGTGCACAGATGCACCAATAGCTCAGTAGCGTACTATACATAGTGGGGAAATCAATCACATCCTCCATAATTACATGCACATAATTTTTCACAATTTGTGCTAATTATTGTTGGGTAGAACCAAGTCTGTAGGATCTAATTATCAGTCATTAGCTAACACTTGGGAAGTAAGGAGAATCCCACAGCCGGCTCCCCTGTAGACTAAGGGAACTGAGGATGTAGTTAAGATATGATGAATGCCAAGGCCTGTTGAGTTAATGTGGACATTTCGTTCTCTCTCTCTCTTTTCCTCTTTTTCTCTCTCTCTCTCTCTCTCTCTCTCTCTCTCTCTCTCTCTCTCTCTCGCTCTCACTATCAGTCTCTCCTTAATGCATGTTGCATCTGCACTGAAGCCTGGTGTGGGTTTGTTGTGTTAAGACTCCTGCCAAAAGAAGCTTGTTGCACAACCACCCACCCCCAAACTCCTGACCCAAATCACTTTGACTGCCACTGACGATACTTCCCACTCACATACAATTGTCTCACAACATATGATGGTGGTTGGTCTCTGGTATGAAAACATCATGACCCATTCCTCTTATGAAAAAGAGGGTAAGGGGGTTGCACCTTGGGAGGGGAAAACAAATAAAATAGCCAGTACTAGACATTTTTAGAAAGCTCTCACACCATCTATTCACCCAATGTCTTCCTTCCTTCCTGTTCACATCGAGACATTTATATCCTCCAGGTCATTCCTTTTGTATTGCTTTACAGTGTAATCTAATAACTACTCTGGTAATACCTGAAAGAGTCAATATCTTCACTGAAGAATATATGAAATATAAGATGGATGCCCATTCTGAAACAAGACAGTCGCAACACCATATAGACCTCCATGAAAGATTTTTATAACATCTATCTTTTCATGGTAGAACTGCTGTTTAACATAGGTGTATCAGAACACATCCTTCAGCAAATTAAAGCCTACTTAAAAGTATTTACACCGACTGAGTTAAAAAAAACACACATGGGTAAATAGATATAAACTGTTTACATAAACGTCCAAACCCTTGGCCACTGTTTTCTTGTTGTTAAATTGAGTGATCTATTTTGCCACATTGAAAAAGAAGGAGGAAGGACTTTTTTAAAAAGATGTATCCATTTTGGCCTACCAAGATGAAGGACAAAAAAAGAACAAAAAAAACTTCTCTCTCTCCTAAGGCTGAATTGCCAATGGAGTATTTATCAGTGTCAGAGACCCACCACTGCCTCCGCAACATCACGCGCCCTCCTCGCTCGCAGCAAACTGCTTTGTTGCCCCGGCAACAGGCTGTAGATGGGGCCAGTAATCCATGCATCATGTCGTGATCAGCTGATTGAAGCGGTGTTAAGGACGATCTGACTCCGGACTTTGGCACTCTGATCACGCTTAACCCCAATAGAAAAAGAAAGTCATTTGTAAGCGTAGCGTGAGGAATCTCGCGGGCAAAACCTTACTGACAGTGAGACAAATGAGCTGCTTAGTTTCAGTGTAAACTAAACTTCCCTGATATTATCAGCATTATTTGATGTAGGCTATTTGAATACGGTCTTCTCAGTAAATTAGAATATCACTGCTTGTGTTCCCCTTGCTTGTTTTTTAAGCACATTAGACTATCATATAAACTGATGTTATTTTTAAAAGAAGAAATACACCAAGGAAAGCAACGAACCAAACATTGTATTAATTTGAAGCGACATTTGTTGACTAATTAGGCTATTAGTTTGGGCTACACATAGGCTGCATTTATTTTATATCAAGACTAACGTATTGCATTTGTGCGTGTAATATTGGCAGTGTTCTTACATATTTTGTCCGGCAGAGGTCGCTATTAGATGACTGCTGGTTACCAGCCTTGTGAGTGAAGTGGATGCCTGGCACTTAAATTTCCACTGGAATCTGATTTCTATCCCATTGTGCACCATGGCAAGACCTGGAGTTGGTGGAAAAAAAGCAACACATTTTATCATCTGGATGGCTTAGCTTCTGTCTGCTGGGTGACCTTCAGTGCGGCAACTTGAAGGAACTCCCTGTCCTTGACCATGCTGGGCGGCTGATGTTTGGACTGATGCAACGCCAGGCAATAAAAACACAACATATATGCTCTAAAGCTAAGAAAGAGACTCCATATTTACTTAGTGTTTTAATCTTCGTGGATAAAAAGCAAGAAGTGTGCCTTTACATCGCTCGCTATGTGTGTCTTCAGTGCTTTTAACACAGAATGACAGTTTAAAAATTATATATGTATAAATTCCTTTTTAAGGTCAGTTGTTTTGCTATGCACACAGCTTTCTTAAAGAATAAAAAGAACATCAACTGGCCCTTAATGCAAAAATGGAGTTATCTCTAGCTTGCATGCACAGGCAAGTGTGAGCGTTCTTTAATTAGAAACATAACTCAGAGAAATAAGGG
>CM059280.1:12507879-12537879 GCA_030347295.1 Setipinna tenuifilis | reverse complement strand
TGCGGCTTGCCCACCAGAGAGAAGCTCGTTTTAGAGCAGGAGAAGAAGAAGAAGATGCTTCCACTCCCACGCTTTCTCCACTTAGAGGTGTCACAGTCCTGTGACGAGGCTCAGCTGACTGGGGGGATGTGTGTTTGCCAAGGAATGTAGGCACGAGATGCTATTACACTGTATTACTAAAGACTGGAATGTGAAACTCACACAGGCATGATGCAGTTTTGACTGTTTTTTTTTCATACAAACTATTTAGCAAAGCAGGCACACTAGTAAAGTATACAAAACTCCAAAAATATGTGGATATGAGTTTTTTTTTTTTGCTTTGCATAAACTGCCAGCTATCATTTCACAGGTATAACATGAGCAGTATTGAGTGTCATGTTGGTGCATAGCATCTCCAACACTGCTTGTTGAGCTCCTGCTGGCTATCACCTTATGTTATGTTATGAAAGTGTCTACTGCCACCCCCACCCACACACCAACCACCACCCACCACCCACCCCCCCTTCCCATCCCATCCCATCCCTATGCATGCAGAGTAACTGACACTGATATGTGACATAAGGCTTCCTGACAGCAACCCCCTTATTGTCGAAAACCTTCAGTTTGCATTCATGAGCGACTGGTCTCCCTCAGCAAATTTTGGACTGGAATTCAGACCTGTGAGTGATCTGAGCTGAGAAGTGGCCCCTCTCCACCTGCGTCACATCTGCGCCTCTCTAAAATGGCAGGACAGCACGTCGGTCCCCCCAAATACCCACCCCCACCCCAACCCCCCCCCCCCCATTTCCAGCGGCGATGATGGATGGCAGGGATTCCCCGCTGAGCGGGGCGGTTGGATTGGTCTGGACGCGAGTGACACCAGGCAAACACTCACGGCTCAATTTCCGATCTCATTTAAGTGTAATTGCCCCTAGACAGGCTTAGCGTGTCTCCTTATCTTACACATTTTATCATCCAGAACAGTGACGCGGCGATGTGCGGCTCAATTACGCTCTGAATGGGCTCTGCAGGAGTAAACATTTAAACAGTGGCGTGAGGGTTATTTTCAGCAGGTGGTTGACACCTTCATGTTGTGTTCTGGTCAAAAAAAAGGCTATTTTGATGGCTATTTGTTTGCTATTGTCGTTGTTGTTGTTGTTTTAAACACTGAACAGTCTATGGCAACATGCAGCCTACCTTCTTGCATGAAAGCCAATTATAGCAAGATTCGTGATGGTTTGTGTGTGTGTGTGTGTGTGTGTGTGTGTGTGTGTGTGTGTGTGTGTGTCTCTGTGTCTGTGTGTGTCTGTGTGTGTGCGGGGGTGGGGGGGGGGGATTATTTGGCACTGTCATTTTTGTTTGTGTCACAGTGACAACTAGTAAAAGAAATCATCACATTTTAAAAATTGGTGCCCTTCAGTCTTACAACAAATATATTAGAGTCAGACAAACGCACAATAGCCTTTGCTTCATATTGACATTATTTATTCATTCCAGCATGCTGTCCAAAGTGTATGACTCATCGTTGGAAGCAACCAGAAACTCATCCCATTGATAAACAAGGCCATGATTATTCCAGATGCCTTTCGGTGCCATGGGACCAACGCTAGTTGATAGAGAGATCTTCAAGCAAACATTTCAAACAATGCAGTGCAGCTCTACACATTCAGCGCACTGACACCAGAATGAGGATTACATCTAAACACACATTCAAAGTAAATGGCTGCTAAATCAATGGAGTGAAGGAAAATGGCTGTTCCAGCCTATAGCCTATCACAGGTTCAATACAACTAAATAGAAATTGAAAGCAAGGCATCATCTTCATCCACCTTCTCCATCTCTGCTCTCCTTTCCTTCTCTCCCACTCTCTGTTTTTCTCTTTTTTATCTCTCTGTTTCACCCCCACCCCCACTCTCTGAAGATGAGCTTCATCATGGTCACCTGAAATTGCTGTTAGCTAATTGAAGATAAAACACAGAGCTGTTTCCTGAACTGTACTAAAACCAGAGGATGCTACCAAGGGGAAAGACACAATGCATAACAAGGAGGAAAATAAAACATCTGGACTTGTGACTTTTCAAAGTCACAATAAGTTCCACACAGTGTGCTAAAATAACGGGCAACAAAGCCCCAACGACATCTGTGCTGCAAGACAAGAACAAGGCATGCTAAAATATTTAAGCAGGGGCTGCGGGACATGCAGGGCTAAATTAGAGTTTAATCGTTAGTGCTTGATCAATGATGATCCCGGGGTGATTTAGCGGGAGGCTGGGACATAAATCTGCCGAGTATGCAGCAGTGGGGCAGGAACGCGACCACCACCAGTGCCGCAGCCACCTCCCGCCTGCCTCCCTGAAGACATCCACAGGAGCTCGAGAGCCAAGCCATGTGGGGTTTTTGGGCTTTTTTGGAGGAGGAGAGGCTGTCCAGGGGGGCACTGTGTGGGGCCCGTCCTACAGGAGGATAGAAAGGATGGAGGAGGAGGAGGAGGGGGAGAAGGAGAGGAAGGAGGAGGAGGAGAGGAGGAGACAGAGGAGGAGGGTATTTGTTGGCAACCTGTACTTGCTCCATTAGGCTGACTGGCTGTCAGCTTGCTTTGATTTACTCGCCTTGGAACTCATTGTGTGTGCGGCCTTTATTTATGTGTCTGTCTTTCCACAATGCATAAATTCAGAGAACAGTGGAGGCAAGCAAACACATAAAATATTACAACCTCCTGAGGAGTGCGGGGAGCTTTATAGCTGATTTCCAAGATGAAGATGTTGGCCTGTGTCAGTGATTTCACTCTTCGTCATACATACATACTGCACACATATATACACATCATAAATACACACACAGACAGAGTCACACACACACACACACGCACACACACACACACACACACACACACACACACACACACACACACACACACACACACACACACACACACACACACACGCAAACACACACACACACACACACTGAAACATCAACATTGACTCATACACACACAGACACAGACGCGCATACACACATACACACACACACAGAAACACAGACGGGTTGACACACATATAGGCCTGTTACATAGCCTATTTACATAGCCTATTCCTGCTTTAAAAATAAACATGCATATTGTTTTAAAAAAAATGGCATATCTGATTTCCTACACATACTAATCACATTTCACCAACCTAAATGAGAACAATAAGAAGTAGGCGAGCCTACACTATAACTCACACTAGTTTTGCTCATTTGTTGGTCATTCACTAATACAGTCATAATTTATGCAGAATATAATTATTATGATTATGACCATATTCTATGTACTAACAACATTTCATGTATTGTCCATTAGCCTATAGGGAATGGGTGTTGAATTTTTCATCAAACACAGTATTGTCTGTTTATGATTTGTTCACAAACATAACAAAACTCTACAGTATCTTAAAGCTGGATTACTTGCATGTTTTTTGTCATATTAATTATCATGCCAGCGATTATTACCTTTTATGATCCAGGTCTTTGGTACCATAAGGGCAGTTAAGTGCATCATCAAGCCCTCTACTGAATTCATCAGTATCCCATCATGCATTATTAAAACGCTAATATCATTTTGAATGATCGTGATGTCCCCATAGTAACTACCCATCACCATTACCTCATTCCGTCATGTAGCTTTTGATTTGCAGGAGGGCGCTCAATCCTTTAAACATGCTGCCTTTAGGACCCAGTCGTTACCAGACAGCTCTTTCTTTGTAGTTTTCTTCCTTCTTACGCGCAAAATATGTATTGTGGATTCACTGAGATCTTAGCTGAGGTCTAGCACTCAGTGCAGTAAGTGAGTATTAAGGGTAGACAGTGGCGGGAACTGCCTTTGTTTATTTTTAAGATTTGGAGACACGGAGCTCCAATTAGGAATGTGGGAGATTTCTAGTGGAAGTGTACAGCTGCTCGCCCTCGTTTTAGTTGCGCGCTCCCTTGAAATCCTCACTGGAACCTCAGTGAAACCATTAGTGCCGTGAGCTGTTGAGCTCAACTTTCATATCTTCAGTGTTTCGATTGGGGAAACAACAAGGATAAGAAGCGTAACCAACAGGTGAATATCACCATACACTTGTGTATGGGTTTTTTCTCCTAAATTTCACAGCTTGGGGTGCTTCAGAAACAATAAGTGCCTCTTAGGATGCACAACACAGTGTATTTAAGAACATCTTAGGAGGATGCCCACACGTGAGCGCCGGACAATCATGTTCAGTCTTTTATTTCAGACGGAGGCATTTGGTAAAATAAATTATCATACAACGCGTGGCATTTGACTACCAGAGAATGCATACTAAGTAAACCTTTGTTAACGTGTTGCAAATATTAATATATTGTGTGTCTGCGTTTGCCTTAATGAACATCATCGGGAGTCATGTAAAATAGCCATAAAATTATATTTACAAAGATAAAGGGCTTGTGTGGAAGATGCAATAAATGCTATTAAATGGACAGTTCACAACTGTCATAGTGAACATTTCACAGAAACTGCACGAAGTCAACCGCCTTCGTTCGTTCCGCTCTATTTTCTGTAGGTGTTCAAACCAGCAATGAGGGAGAGGGTGATCATATTCTGCCATCTGCTCTTCTGTCTGTCCTTAACAGTGCTTTTGCACGAAAGGTAAGTCATTGATTCAGATACAGAAATTTTACATGTAAGCGTTAGGAGAAGTGGACTTTATAGCATTAGTCAGGTTGGTTAAGTTGGTGGACAGCAATGCGATTGTTTTGGCGAACAAAGCAGGCTATATTTCATAATTATTGCGATAAACAGGAGTTTAACAGAGATTAATTATTTTATTTTTTTTATTTCGTGACAGTGGCAGCGTGTTCATAAACCCCCGACTCCCGAGACAGGAGCAGTTCCTCTAGGTGGAGGTAGATTACAGCTTCGATGAGACAGCGGACAGGCGCTGGGTGTTAGGGGGAGCCCCGTTCCATTATGTGGGTTAACTGAGTTTTTGTTATGGTTGGTAGTACACAGTAGGCTGACGCGCTGCTCCATCATGAAGCCTGCTGACCTAGCGGTGCAGTTGCGCTTTAAAATACACTTTGTGACTGTGTACATTTGCAAGTATGTACTGTAATACACATACGCGATTATGCATTTACCGCAAGGTTAAATACATAGTGGAGTCAGAAGAAGAGAAGCAAAGTCGATGTTAAAAGACCCCAAACTTTGGGACAGGTTAATTTCACTTGTACTTCACTCTGTTATTAGCTTCTATTGTGAACTTCTATCACCATAACACAATCACGCGTTTTTGAGCCTACTTTCTCAGGTGATCAACTGGACACATATTTTTGTTTGATTTTGTTTAACTGACTATGATTTATGTTCACCGTGGGCTACTTTGTGATAGGCTATTGATAGATTTCATTTGTCACCCTGAAAACCGAGTTTAAAGTGCACACGCAAGTATTAACGTGCACGCTCCTCTGGTCACTCCTTAACAGAAAACCACGGAGCACCACAGTGTGCGCAACGAGTAAAACAGACACTGTCGATGAAACAGATTGCCCCTATAGGCCCATAAATGGAAATAATTACTCCTGACCTCTGGCAAAGTTTACTACCTGCTAGTTTCATTGGATACAAAAGGTCGGGCACAAATCCTTCCCCAGCTCCAATGTATTATTTCCTATTACGTCCTTTTACGAGAATGAAACTGTGCGGGGAAATAATTGTTTTAAGACACGATTGTCACCTGACCTGTTAATAGTGGAACAGGACATAATGTAGCCTACCATGAGGGTATTAATTTCACTTGTGGATTTTCAATTAAAATTTTCAATTTTCATTTAAATTTCGTAAATAATCTTGACGACTCAGGCAAACTTACAAAACTATCAGAGTGGCATGAGGAGCTAGCATGATCTTTGATGAGTATATTTTCATGTAAATATGAATGGTGGAAATGATGAAAAGAGACACAAGGTATGAAACGCAAGATATGAGACATAACAATGTGTGTGCATAGGCTGCTGGCCTAATGGTATAATTCCAAACTGTGTATAGAGTTATAAAACTATCCTGTATCCTGTAGTGTACAAACCCTTACCAAGAGCTCCAGGGAGAAAGGAGAAGCTGCGCAGGTGTAGTGTTTTTTTTAAGGGCTTATGACTGATACATTAGCAATCCCCAATGGACAGACAGCCATTTTAGCAAGGGCCACAGAGACAGGTTGTATTGTGTTTAGGTTTTAAAGGTGGAGTGGCGAGCCCTGTAAAGTGGTTCTTGAGACTGTCTCAAAAGGGAGATTTTCTTTATCTGTGTCTAACAAGGCTCAATAAATCAATTGCAGATAGGTTGTTGTGAAGCCAGTCAATAATGGCTACTGTCATGTTATGACAGTATAACGATGACTGAACTACATTTGTATTTATTTATTTATTTATTTATTATTTTAATTGTAAGTGCCTATAAAACAGACTGAAGGTCTACTTATGAATATCTCTTTTCTAGGTCAGTTTCTGGGGACGCAAGTACAGATGCCTTCAAGAACAACATCACTCTCTTCACACGGATCCTGGACAGGCTTCTGGATGGCTATGATAATCGACTGAGGCCTGGCCTTGGCGGTAAGACTCTTCACCAGTGCGGAGTCCTGCTGACTTCGACTAATTAAGTTAAGGCAGTGCCATTTTTATCGCCTTCTCCTTGTGGATAACCATTTACATTATCTACTAAATGAGACTTGGTGGTATCGTTCCCCTTTGACACTTTAAGAAGTAGTTTTGTTTGTGTTGTTTTACCACTGATGGCCATTCAAACGACATAAACGGTCCAGTTATGTTGACAGGCTGACTATAGCAAATCTTTGTTACATGTAGCCCAGTGCTGATACCATGGGCTCAAGTTCAAGATGACCAAACAGTATAAATAAGTAATGGTAAGAGTATAAACACTGGCAAAGATGTGTGTTTTGACAGAAGCTGTATCCTTACTTTATTATTTATAATCTGCTGCTGTTGCATTAAACTTATCAGTAGAAAAAAATGAAGGAAAAATATCAGAGCAGAGAAAAGAAATTGGATTTAGTTCCCACGTCACACCTCCACTGACTCACCCACGGCCTTTCTGGGGCCATTCATCTTCGTGTCTTGCTGCTTCGCTGAACTTTGAACTTTGTTCTTTGACCTTTCTATCAGCACTCCGGGTCATGATTACAGGATCTGGTTAGCTCCCTGGTGGTCTATCGTTATGTGATTGTCTCTTCCTGTCAGCCACACTTGCTCCATGTCCTGAGCACGGTGACTGGTCAATCCTGGGAGTCCAATCTGATGGCATCCTAAACAGCGCTCTCAGCTTATTTCAGTCATTTAACTGACGATTCAGAGGCATTGCTTTTACAGAAGTCTCTACTGTGTATTTTATAGTCAGCTGACTCAGACCATTGCCCCTGTGTCAATCATTACTTATCCTTTAAAGAACGCTAAGGAAAGCAGATTAAGCCATTGCAACGTCGGACGGAGCAGCCAAACCGTGCACATTAAAAGACACAAGCTCCCCTCAGCCAGAGGAGCAGAAAGAAATGACTTGAAGTGATTGCATCTGCCTGGCAGACTGTCAGGCTCAATCCCTTACTCACCCTGACGCAGGGCTGCCGATCCATCAGAGGAACCAATCAAACTGCTCCAAGACTGACGAGTCATGACCACCTTCTTCAGCAGCAGTGGGGCCAGACGGCCCAGGATGACTCGAGAAGCACATCCATACTGAGATGGGCGGCCCGAATGACTCAAGGAGCACATTTACACTCAGACCAACTCAGGCATAGACATGGCTCACATGTAGGTAGGGCTGGGTGATATGGCAAAAAAATCCTCAAAAGATCATTTTGTCTGATTTTTATTTCCATATTGTCCAATTTTCATCACGATTTTTCCCCATGACAGTTGGAGAGCATCTGAATTAAAACCAGTCTGTGAAGACACCGACATATTTCACATACTGGCTTTTTGTGCCTCCTGTCATTTTGGCAATAACCAAACCATCGCCACATAAACTGACATTGTGTTATCTTTCCTACAGCTTTGGGGGATAACTCCAAGTCATGTCCAGCATCACTTTCTCTGCTCCCAGCTCTACTTTCGCTCATTCTGCTCCTTCCTAGCTGTATCTTGCCTAGCAACTTACAAATGGGAGTGGTACATGGAAAGTTGGACTGATTGGAAGTTGTTGCTCATCATCACGATGGAGCTGAAATGTACAGTATCACTATCATGATTTGGGGTAGACCACAGCCACACTGAGGCCGTCTCAGGCATAGGCAAGGCTGCCATGTAGACACAGTGGCCAGAGAATGAGTGCTGTGTTCCTCAAGGTATTTTACAGTAATTATATGAAACCAATTTGGCACTGAAGCTCTGCTCTCTTCATCACTGCTTTTATTAGCATTGCTTCATGTCCGCATGCTGTGAAAACACACAAATAAAACATTGGTAAGGGGTGTGTGTGTGTGTGTGTGTGTGTGTGTGTGTGTGTGTGTGTGTGTGTGTGTGTGTGTCTGTGTATGCATGCATGTGTGTGTGTGTGTGTGTGCACGTGTGTGTATGTATGATGTACATGGTTACACAGGGTATGAAGTCTGCGATATTTATAAGCCACGAGTATAAAAACAGTGTTCATCTTTTTACTGCAGTCTGCGGTAGTCATGGCAATCCACTGGTGAGGCCATCAAGCTCTAGTGCTGCTGCATTCATTCCAGCATCTTATGGATTGCGCATCATCTGTGCTACATTATTTAGATGGACCCAGGTGAGCTTTACGGTGCTGGATGATCTGTCAGGCAGCATGTTTGGGTCCACATCAAAGCACTCGGGGCCATGTGGACACACTGCCCATATGTCAGGGTTACCTGAGACCTGTGTGTGTGTGTGTGTGTGTGTGTGTGTGTGTGTGTGTGTGTGTGTGTGTGTGTGTGTGTGTGTGTGTTGGTGTTGTGGAACCCTATCTTTACCATAAGGGGGACATAAAGTACCCTTTTATAGTTGTTCCCTTAGGGTCTTTCTTCAACTTCCTTAATGGGTCCGTTTTCAGCCAACCCCCCAACAAAAAGGCACAGATTTATGAAATCTCAAGTTTAGGTGTGTAATTTTTACATATAGTAAGTCATTGTGGCATTTTTATTCTCGCTTTGCCGGTTCAAGAGATTACTTACGCTGTATTATTTCAAACATGTCTGCTTTAGGGTCAAGGTATGTACTGTTTTTGACATAAAGGGCACAGATTTGCTGTGACTGTTGATGTCACTACTCGTGTCTACGAGACAAAGAGGAGGTGTGTTATTGCTGTTGTTTCCACTATCCACTGATTGAATGGTCAGAGTAGTTGGACAGCCTTGATAAAAGGCACCATTAAAAAGTGTTCCTGTTGTTTTCATTTTGGTTCTAAACAGGCAAAAGGATCCATATGTTGACCCCCCTCCCCCACCACCACTACCCCAAACCACCCCACATCCCACATCATATTTTCCCAGCACAATTCACCTAACTGCCTGCACACACACACTTACAGCAGCATACACACTCATAGAGTCACACACTCATAGCAGCACACACACACAGAGCACTGACAGCATTTCTGCCCGTGGATGATTAAGTTTTGCGAGCCAATCAGAGAGCAGTCCCTGGCGAGAGCGCTGCTTATCAGGGATTTAATGATCTAATAAAAAAACACATTTCAGGACAGCGCAGGCCAGCCGTTAATTATTATTTTGTCCTCATGGGTGGCTATTGATTGAGCTGAAGGTGATTTTTGCCGCCGGTCCCCACCACCAGCGCAGCAGGTATTAGGCACCCAGTGGCTGGCTTGATGATAAAGTCAGCGGGAGGGCCGCAGTTAATCGATGACAGGAACTGAATGATGGCGAGATGCCGCCGCCACCACAGCGGCACAATGAACACTTCACGGCACCCGAGTCTCAAGAGGGGGCACCTACAGTAGCCCCCCCGGGGGGACCTATAGTTGTGCACACTGGCCGAGGCAAACACACAAGGCCGGTGCAATGGACTGCAACCACACCTTAGTGTAATTACAGAAGCCTAGGGCACCCTGTGGTCACCTTGAGGAGGAAAGGAACATGGTTCTAAATCATTTCCCAACATCAGGCTTTCATAATTTGCTTCGGAGAGCAGTTTTTTAAAAACAATAATAAATAATCAGGCTTATGAGCAGCTTTGTATTACCCACACCCACACCCGCCCCTCACACCCACACCCGCCCCTCACACCCCACCCGCACCACCACCACCCACCTCACCCACAGCCAATCAGTAAACAGGAAGGCCATGTATTGTAATGGCTGAGCCTTCCCGGAGGGAGGTGTTGTTCATTATTATTTCAGACTTAAATGGATGTTGGCATGCTGGCGCCCATAAACTGGAGTGGGATCATTAGGGTTAGCGGAATGTTTGCTAGAGTGGTTGAATTGGCAGGAGGAGGGAGGAAGGAAGGGAAGGAGGGAGGCATGGAGAGAGAGAGAGAAAGAGAGAGAGAAAGAGAGAGAGAGAGAGGTGTTCAGGTGTCAGTGTCTGTCAGCTGTCTCTGGTGAAGCGCAGACAAGGTGCCTTGTGCATTACTGTGTGTGTGTGTGTGTGTGTGTGTGTGTGTTGTGCTCTCAGGCATTGCATTGGCATGTATGTTGCGCTTCCATGCATTACCGTATGTGTGTGTGTGTGTGTGTGTGTGTGGTGTGTGTGTGTGTGTGTGTGTGTGTGTGTGTGTGTGTGTGTGTGTGTGTGTGTGTGCGTTTGCGTTGTGCTTCCATACATTACCGTATGTGTGTGTGTGTGTGTGTTGTGCTTCCATACATTACCATGTGTGTGGAGCTCCCATTGGGTAAGCGTCCTACAAAGCCTCTCCACCCCCATACCACATCTAAATTCCACCCAACCTCTCCATACATAACCAACCACCACCCCCACCCCTACCTCCACCCCCCAATACCAAACGCCCCAGAACCTATGTGACTGTGACATCCCAAAAGGATGCAGGCGCTGGCTGGTGAAATGTAAATTCAGGTTCAGAAAATTCATCCTGTGGCCACCTTTAGCTTACCTGTCATGCCCCCCCAACCCCCCACCCCCCACCCCCTTGCTTTGGGGCTTGGAGGCATTAAAAAACATTTCATCGTTGCTGTTTCAAAAGTGGGTGTCTGTCCTCTCGTTCATCGTCTCATCTTGTCTCATCCCCCCATCGTTGCTGTCATTTCTCCAGCACAACCCCTTCATTTTGACTTGGATAGAGAGAGAGAGGAACAGGCGTGCACACACACACACACACACACACACGTCATCTCCATCTGTCCTGGCACATTTGGGTATTTCTGGGCATATATGAATACTGAACGGTGAGGCAAAAACACACGCACACACACACACACACACACACACACACACACACATCAAGGTCTTTTAAAGCAGTTCTGAGGAATCTCTGGCATGAATAAAGCAACCTACATTACATATCTATTAATATAGCGCAGGAGCATCCTCGGGCATCGGATGCACTCTGGGTTTTTAAAATAGGAAATGGCATAACAATCCCTGAAGGCAAGGGCTTTGTATTTAAGCTTTACATGTGTGTGTGTGTATGTGTGTGTGTGTGTGTGTGTGTGTGTGTGTGTGTGTGTGTGTGTGTGTGTGTGTGTGTGTGTGTGCATATCAGGCATGTGCAACATTTTTTTATTTGTTTTTTTATTAGGTAAGGAAAGTGTGTGTGTGTGTGTGTGTGTGTGTGTGTGTGTGTGTGTGTGTGTGTGTGTGTGTGTGCGTGCGTGTGTGTGTGTGTGTGTGTGTGGGGCAATTAAGTGACAGCACTCATTAGTTGTTTTGTTCCAACCTTTCGTTCCTTCCCCATGTCGCTAAATCACTTTTTGGGAAGTTGATGGTTGGGCGCCCCTTCCATTTTTAAATGAAATAGATGGCCGTATGCCACGGGGATTGTTTTGGTTTTGATGAATATACACACCTTTGTACACGCTTGCATAAACAGAATACACTGATGTATACATACACACAAACACACACACACACACACACACACACACACACACGAGCCTGCAGGTGCACACACACACACACATACACACACACATACACAAACACACATAAGTGCGTGCACACACAGATACACACAGACATGCACACACATGCACACACACACAAAGGGGCTATGAGAAATGTGCCAAAGTGTCAGCACGGATGGGAATGTGTGTAAATTACCAGTATAGCCTGTTCCGTTTGATCTATATGGCTTTGCAAATGAATATACTGGGGAGGGTGGGTAGATTTTTTCCCCTAGCTGTCTAAGGGGGTCTTTGGGTCTCTCTGTTTTGCTTGATAGCACTTTGTTTAGCGTAATGAACAGCACTTTACAATGGAGGAGAGTATCGGGTTGGGGGGAGGATAAATAAATGGGGAGTTTGGGGGGTGCAGTGTAAGCGCTCTCCATCAGGAAAGAATTGGTGAAAGCCTTTTTTCGTGACAGACAAACATAACAGCAGACTGAGAGAAACACACAAAGGTGCCCTGCTGAACGGGAAGACTCCCTCAGAAAAGAGGACAAATTCTGCTGTTGTTTGCAGAACTGTAAAAATAGAGGGCATTAGAGTTAAACCCATTTATTTGTAATGGCTTTCTGTCATGGACAAACTGGCACGGAAGTACATAAAGGGATTGCGTTGTGGGGTCTTAGTTGATTTTAAGTTTCAGGGAGAAAGAGAAGTAAGGAACTTATCTTTTCTTCTCCTGTCCTTTTCTTTTTTTTATCCTCCAATTATAGATCGGGTAACAGAAGTGACGACCAACATCTATGTCACCAGCTTTGGCCCAGTGTCCGACACAGACATGGTAAGAGCCCCTCCCTCTTCTTCATGTGGATGCCATACTTTATATGTTTGGGGGCCTTTGTTAACTTAAAAGACTCATTTTGTTGGATTGTGTTAACAAGGAAGGTAAGAGAGGAACGACTCAGAAAAAGCTATGCCTGTCTGATATTTCACTGATTTGTTACAAGTACACACATGCTATGTCTGGCATGTTTAGATGAGGCTAATATAGTTAAACCCCATGGTGGCAGTGCTAACAGCCCAAAAAGAGTCTGTATGATCCCCGACATTGTGACACAGAATGAAACAGTTGCGCAACTATCCAGACAATACCCACGGTTTTATTTCAGTCTTGAGTTGACTGTTTTTTGTACTACTACTACTTAAATGTTAATCCACAGAAAGCCAATCATTTAGGAATAAAGCTTGAATTAATTTAAAAAAAAAAACAAATAAATACATAAGTCGAGTACAAAGAAAAAGATTAGTACAGTACAGCAAACAAAAAGCAATATGAGGACAAGGCATGACAGTTCAGTATTGACCATAAATTTTCCTAAACTTCAACTTCAAACTTTTTGTGACTTTGGGAGTGGAGCTTAACTCATGATTCCCTCGCTATCTTTGTTTGTATTCTTTGGGGGATAGTGCTCTACTCGTGTCACAGTGTAATTTGCAGCCCAGTGGTGGGAGGTGTGCTGAGTGACAGTCAGACAGCTCTCATATCCTGGATGTGGAAGCTTGAGCTCTCTCCTGTGGTCTGGGAAACTTTTCTGGCATCTGACAGGCCCTGTGCAACAATTAATTTGATTTTTAATTTCAGATAAAACAGTATGTATTTGATGTGAGTGGAGCTCACGTTCACACACACACACACACACTAACACACATACACACACCCACAATCAAGCACCCACACACAGCCACCCACCCACACACAGCCATACACACACACACACACACACACACACACACACACACACACACACACACACACACACACACACACTAATAGACCCACGCACTGGCTCCTCAAGCTGCATTGTTTTTTCAGCCCTGGCACCATACGGCAGGAGAGCTCGGTGATGGAGCACTTAGCTTCCTAATTTCCCCAGATGAACGCTTCATTTTTGTCCACCACTTCTAAGCACAACAGCCAGAAGGGTCTGGATTGCCCTGCAGTCAACAAAATGGAAGGTCCACCAACTGCCCCAAATGGGCCAAACTGCCTATCAGCGGTGGAAAAAGAAGACTATAAGTGCTTTTTCTCTGTGTCAGCTCGCTAAGATGACCCAGGTCTCCAAAAGTTGTTTCGTGATGAGTCAGGGAGATTGCAGACCAGACCATTTCTTAGCAGGCATGCGACACACTCAGCCTTAAACTCTAAAGAACTCATCTTTTAAAGGCATTTTTAAAGAAAAACTGTGGTGGCTTTTTATGGGCTATTTTAGGTGGTAACTACCACATATGGGGACCTAAGATAAGATTAGGGTAACATTCTACACATTAAGGGATGTACTAAAACATTGCATTATGTCTGATTAACCATTAAGTCCATACATTGATAATTCTGAAAGAATACACACATGATAATCCTCACCATTATTGTCTGTCAGAAGGCTTGCTTTCATTGGATTATAAATACTGTATTTCAAATAAATAAGCAGGAGTTTCTAACTTCGATTTAAAAAAATCAAGCATACATTTTAAGCGTTTTAAGCATATTGTGTGTCTGATTTCAGAATCCAGAAACACCTTTTCTACCGAATGTATGCCACACAAATGTAAACACACATCCCCTTGGGTTTCCTCTTTCTGTTATAAAGCAGTGCTCCTTATTGTGGTGTATTCAGAAGTGAAAGCCCATAGCCCATGTTCCATTCAAACCCCATTGTAAGTGCTTGAGAGAGATAAACCATGGGGCTGTCTATCCTATTGTACGCCTTGCTCCACTCTGAAAACTCATCTCACTCACACACATTTGCTCCCTTAGCAGAGAGGTGTTCGGCAGTAAAACCCCTTTCCGCTTGCTCTTTGATACATTTTTCATTCATTTTCAAAGGGCAAAAACGTCTCCTTTTTTCTGGGAAGTGCCGTTGGTCTCGTGCCTTGTGTTTTTTTCCCCCATTTCTCATGCAGGCAGGACGTCAGCCTGCTGTTTATGGCCTCTTAAACAAATTCTGTCCTCACCCAAAGTCAAGATACTCGGCCTCATTCTGGATGCAGCATTATATCTCATGAATAACAAATAAGACCATTTTTATTTTGTAAGTCATTTTTAAAAAGTGCCCTCAGTGCTTGTGTGCTTGTGCTTATGTGTTGTGTTTGTTTAGTTTTGTCTTTATTTCATTGTGGGCAACAGTGGAGATTAATCACCTTTGCCTGGCTCAGAATTATGGTCCTGGCTATGCAGAATTTTCTTGGCCCCACAGTCCACTGCAAACAACACATTCATCAGTCATCTCCACTTTGCCATATACACACCTATTAACCACCCCGTGTTAGAAATGGCTTACTCAATGAATCTCAACGGCTGATAAATGACTTTTCCCATAGCTTTCTCACAACAGCTTCATAGTCTGAAATTATTTCAGAGACAGCTAGCCACGAGCCGCTGGTCATTGTAAATGCTGGAAAAAATGTCCACATTTGATTAAATTAGACACTGTGGTATTTGTGAACCCACAAGGTATCTAACCTGGCTGCTAAAGAAATGGGCTTCACTGTAAAGTCACTAACGAGACATTCATCGCCATCATTTCCAGTAAAACCGGTTGGAATATTAGCAGAACCAGCGCAACGGAAGCAGATGAGCGGCTGCTATCAACAGTGTTCTCCAAATCTGGCCCAGATGAGGCCCAGACTCGTCCCAAACGAGGCCTCGTTCGTGCCAGTTGCAGACTCGTCCTCCCTGGGGCCGCCAGTTTAATGAAGCCTAATGAGGCGTGAATCTATGGCATTTTGTAAACAACCTCGAGTAGGTTATGGAGCAATTTAGCAACACCCCGCATCTCGCGCAGAGTAATGGGCCTGCTCCAGGTGCCTTGGCGGTCCCCTGTCATTAGAGGCCATCATTTGACCGTGCTGCCACCGCCACGGCTGGATGACTCATTTCAAAAAGGACACGCTCGCTCGCTCGCTCACTCGCACCCGTTTTCATCTTCTCGCTATAAACCTCCTCCTCCTCTTTCCGCTGTGTAAACTGATTACAGCACTTCTACTTTCTAAACCGCAGCTGTTCGAATGTCCAAAGTCCCTCACCAATAAGCTAGGAATTTAAACCACCACCACCAGCCCCCCCTTCAATCCCTTCTCCATATCCTTCCTTTTCCCCTCAGAAGGGCTTCTTTTGTCCCCTATCCCACCCCCCCATCCCCCTCTTTTTTTTTTTTTTTTTGTTTCGCTCTGCGATAGCGCTCAGACATTCATCGAGCTCTGTCAGGGCTGCACTGGCGACCAAAGGCGGGATGAAAAATGTTTAAGCTGCTCTAGTCTTTTAAGATGCTGTCATCCTCCTGTATGATAAAGACCCCCGCACCTCCGGCGGCAGCACCCCCTACCCCCTACCCAACCACCAACCCCCCCGGCCCCTCCACCCCTAGTGCAGGTCATGATGGATCTGCCGCTGCTTCGAGCTCCCTTTCGGCCTTGGCTCAGCAGGGGTCCCGGCTTCTGCCTGCCTGCCCGCCTTACAGAGTGCTTTTGTTTATTTCATCATGACGACACAGGGGAGAAAGGCACATATGCACACATACACAGGGACAGACACACACACACACACACACATAAACATGTAAATGCAAACAGTCACACACACACACGCATGCATGCACACATACATGCACTTATTAACACACGCAATCGTGGAGACATCAAGATAAGGCAGTTTCTAGGTTTTTACATTTAACCCATTTTATTTCTCTGAACTGGCCATGTACTTTTACACTAAAATAGGAATAAATGGCCATAGAAATCGAATCAACTTAAAAGGTTTAAACACTCTCTGAAGCCACTGTATACTGTATGTACGTACACGCACATGCAAACATAAATACACATGCATGCACACACAAACTCACACACACACACACAAACTCACACACACACACACACATACACACACACACATGTCCACAGTAACACACACACGCGCACCGAAACACACAGCTAGCCCTCATGCCTATTAATGCTGCCTGTTTGCCTCTGAGCCTTACACAGGGCATGTCTCCTGTGAGAACGGGAGAAAGAGGGAGAAGGAGGAGGAGAAAGAGAGAGGAGGAGAGGAGAGGGAGAAAGATTGACAGGGTGAAAGGGCACAGAGGGCATTGGGTTTATTTGGCTTTTGGATTGCACTGGTGCCCCCAGCGGCCTTGGGGGGAGACTGGGAGGAAAGGGGGTCGGCTGGGGACACACCAGTGTCATGCACTAAGGCTGGGGAGCGTGAGCCAATATGTACCTGTTAAATAACCGCACCTCACACACACACATGCACACACACACACACACACACACACACACACACACACAAGCACACACACACACACACGCACATGCTCACACACACATACACTCACAAGTGTGCTCAGACCACACACACACACACACACACACACACACACGTAATGCTCACACACGCATACACTCACATGTGTGCTCAGACCGCATACATACATACACACACACATACACACACACACACATGCACACACACACACACACACGCACACACGTCCATGCTCACACACACATACACCCACATGTGTGTTCAGACCACACACACTCACACACACCATAAAAAGGGCAGTTTCACTGTGTCCTGCTTCACTACCCCCAATAGTGTCATTTGCGTAACGCATGACACTGAAGATGAGCTGTTTTATAGACTGGACTGGAGCAGGGGGCTGGGATATTCACTTCACAAGAGTACACATAGCAGTGTGGATTTGTCTTTTATGTGGGGTGTTATGGTGACATCGGCAGTTGTATTTGTTTTTTTTTATTTTTACGCCGAGCGCTGTAACATAAAGGTGCGTTTGTGTTTGTCTTTTATACGGGCGGCTGTAACATGGACCAGTGCCCACTAATAGACCATACGTGGAACTGCTTGTGGGAGTCTCACACACCCCGGGGGAATATTTAGAGATGGGAGGGTGATAACAGAATGATAGCGGGCGCATTGTTAGCAAAAACTTTGTGTGTTGTCGTAGCTGTAGGGGTGGGGCGACATACAATTTAATTGTCTATCAAGACGAAAACAGAGAGGAGAGGTTAATTGTTTGTGGCAAATTTCTGTCATCGACATAACCGTTACATGGGATAAATGCCAGTGTTCTCACCTAAAAAAGCTGTTGAAACGAGTAGACAGGAGGTGCACACATCAAAGATTGAAATCAAGTGCTGGACTGAAAAGGACCTAGACAGACAAGAATAAAAGTCGTCAAAAGTGTAAAACATTTTAATCACCACCATTAATGTGTGATGTTTCGGACTGCAGTGCCCTTCTTCAGACAAGTTTTGGGGACAGTTTTAAAGTTGTAAGCATACTCTGATTATTATTGTGTTGTTGTGTTGTGATGTTGTTAATTGAATTGAATCGTTCTTGAATTGTACCCTTTGTGTGCCTATAAAGTTAATTATGGTGATGATGATGGTGATGATGAATCATTTTTGACATGATAATCATGACATAAATTCTGGCATAATCGCAGTAAAGACCAACTAACAGCCCGCTGCTTGGCTTGACAGGAGTACACAATAGACGTGTTTTTCCGCCAAAGCTGGAAGGACGAGAGACTTACGTTCGACGGACCCATGGACATCCTACGCCTGAACAACCTCATGGCCAGCAAGATATGGACCCCCGACACCTTCTTCCACAACGGCAAGAAATCAGTGGCCCACAACATGACCATGCCCAACAAGCTACTGAGAATCCGGGACGACGGCACCTTGCTCTACACCATGAGGTCAGAGGTCATAGATCATAGACACACCAATGTGTGCAAGTTAGCCTGATGTGATTACACAACATTGTCATTACAATAATGAATGGTGACAATCATGAATTATGCTAATTATATATGTTCAACCCTCGTTCTATTGGAGGAGGTATAACATCATATTACAGACATAGAAAATAAAAGTGTAGTTTTGGAATGGAATTATAAGGTATGAGTGGAATTTTCAGAAATAATAATTGATTTGGTCTCCGTCTCGGACATGTCTTCTGATTTCTCTCAGTGAGTTGTACCTGTATGGTGCAGTAAGTTATATGCAAATCAGAGACTTTGCCTTTTCAAGGAGTCACTGGGGTCCTTGTGACTGCACTGCACTGTAGTGTAAAATAATTGGGTAAAGGCCGCTGTCAAGTGGAAATGAGAGCACCCTGACGGCCAGGAACACCTGCCTAAGTCCTAAGTCCTGCACAATGTATTTGGACTCTAATAGGAACATGCTTTCATTCAAGCCTTGCTTAACATTGAAAAAGCTCTGTAGCTCAGCTTACCTTCATTTTCTGTTTCTCTCAATCTCCCTCTCTCTCTCGTGCTCTTTCTCTTTCTCTCTCTCTCCCCCCCTCTCTCTCTATCTCTCTGTCTTAATCTCTCTCTCACTGTCAATCTCTCTCTCTCTCTGTCCAAATCTCTCTCTGTCAATCTGCCTTTCTCTCTCGTTCTCTCTCTTTCTCTGTCCCTATATACCTCTCTTTCTCCATCTCTCTTTACCTCTCTCGCTCTCTCTCTCCCTCTGCCACCTGAAATTGCTTTCTTTCCCCTTAATTCTGCCAGGGCTGAAGCTGAAAATTTTAAAGTGCTTCTGAATCAATAGTGGAGTGATTTACCGCAGAGCTGGTGGCAGGCTGTTACATGTGACAGGGGCCATTATTCTGAGTAGTGGGCCGCTGTAGATGTCACGGCGAGCCATTGTGCCAGCGGCCGAATTGACTGCCTTTAAAGGAAGCGCACTGGGGGACCAGGGCTCCGTGTCAGAAGATATTTCCCTCCAGCCACCTCCCCGTGTGGGAGGCAGATGTGGGTACCATGGGGCCCGTCCATGCCACTTTTTGGGGAATGTGTCACACATGTCAGTCGCTCTCACCCCGTGTAGTCGTGAGTGTATGTTTGTTTGTTTGTGTGTGTGTGTGTATGTGTGTGTGTGTGTGTGTGTGTGTTGGTGTGTGTGTGTGTCTGTGTGTTTGCGTGTTTGCAAGCTATGAAATGGATTACGATGTTTGCAATAAAAATCTTACATGTCTTTAAACTTGTCTGCCCTCTCCTCTCCTCTCCTCTCTGTCCTTTCTTTTCCTCCTCCATCTCTTTCTCTCTCTGGCTCTTTCTCTCCATGTCTTCCCTCATTCTCTTCTTTTTCCTCTTTTGGCTCTTCTCCCCTCCCCCTTTCTCACAATGTTCTTTCCTACTTTCTTTCCTTTTTTCTTTCTTTTTGTCTTTCTTACTTTCTTTTTTGTCTTTCTTTGTGTTTCTTTCTTTCTTTCTTTTTTGTTCTTTTTTTTTCTTCTCCCTTTCCTCCATCCCTTTCTCTCCCGCAGGTTGACAGTGCATGCAGAGTGTCCAATGCACCTGGAGGACTTTCCCATGGACTTCCATTCCTGCCCACTCAAATTCGGCAGCTGTAAGCACCCTCCACGCCTACAAAAATAAAATAAAATAACATAATGTCACGATACAGCTTGAATTAAAGCTCAAAGCACCACCTCCTAAGGGTCTTCCCAAATGTTTATACAGCCCTCCTAATGAACTTTTGGAAGGTTTATATTCCTCATAACTTGTGTAAAAGACAGGTTTACTCTTCCAAGGATGCACTGTGGTAAATTCATAGACCTTACTTACCACATTAAACATCTGGCCCAGAGTTGGAAATCTATATGCCTTGACAGGTTCTGTTATGAAAATAAGATTGATAATAAAAGTTCATGATTCATCCTTAGCTATAAAACTTTCAAATCAGGCGGAATATGCGTACTGTGCATTTCCTGATATAAATAGTGTCACCACCTTCCAAACAACCTGAGCAACACTAATTTGTAACAGGGTCCTGACTTCAAATGTCCAGTTGCTTACTCAGTGTGTCTCTCCCTCCCTTCTCTCTCATCCCCCCCCCCCCCCCTCTCTCTCTCTCACTCTCTCTGCCTCTCTCTGCCTCTCGCTGTCTGTCTCTCTGTCTTTCTCTCTGGCTCTCTCTCTCTCTCTCTTGCTCTCTGTGCCTCTCTCTTTCTCTCTGTCTGTCTGTCTGTTTGTCTGTCTGCCTGCCTGTCTGTCTGTCTGTCTGTCTGTCTGTCTCTCTCTCTCGCTCGCTCTCTGTGCCTCTCTCTTTCTGTCTGTCTGTGTGTCTCTCTCTCTCTATCTCACCCTCTCTGTTTAGTTTAAGAGAAGGCGCTGAAAGGGAAGAAAAAAAGAAGCATTCTCTAATGGCTCATGAGTCACGTCTTGGCAATGCAACATCTAATATTCTCTGCCTTTTGATATACATCATATTTAGCCAGAGCTGTGAGCGCAGGGAGGGTGGGGGGGGGGGCAGGAAGGCAGGAAGGCAGGAGAGAAAGCAAAGGGAGCACTAGGGTGCCATAGCGGCGCTTCTCCTTCAACGGCGGGGCCGTAATCAAACAGCCGCTGTGATAAATCAGAGGCAAATGCCTGCCCTACTCAGTGGTATTTAAAGCTGAGTAATTATCAAGCCCTGCTTTTTTCCTCATGCCCGCTGAGCAAAAGTAATAAGTTACGTTTTGCTAAATTACAGCCTACCCCCCCCTCGCCCCTTTTCTGCTGGGACGCCTGGTGTGTGCTCAAATACTTTTTGCCACTTTCAGTAAGGACAAAAACAAAACTTTCTTTTCAACAGATTTTGTCTGGTTCAACAGGCTGGTAGTTATTTTTTGTGATTTTTTTTGTTTGTTTGTTTATTTGTTTTGCTAAGATGCCTCACTGAGATCTTTATTTTGTCTGCTGTGGGGCCATCACTGATATGTCCTCACTGGATGTCTTCCAGATGCCTACACCATGAGTGAGGTCACCTATGAGTGGACACCCAACTCCACAGTGGTGGTGGAGGGAGAGAGTTCACGCCTCAACCAGTATGACCTGCTCGGACAAACCGTGGGCCAGGAGACCATTAAGTCCAGCACAGGTGAGACAGCACATGAAGAAGTATGTTCATGGTTTCCATGACATGTTTTTCTCTGATCTCTTGGAGATCCATGAACCTGTTTGAAATCTTAAAAGAGAAAGCATTCCCTTCAACGCATGTTGCTCATGTTTAAAATGTTTTTAATTACATATTTTTCTTTGACCATGTCTAAACCTGTTTGAACTCCTGTAAGAGACAACATTCACTGTACAGACCCCTGGCACAGAGTTATTGTACTGCACCTAATAAGTACTGTATGACTCACCAATTATCTATCTATGCCACAAAGGCAGGCTGTACTTACATACACTCTACCCTACATCCCATTTCCAGTCATAACCCTTAGGACATATATGAACTAAATACCATGCTGTCATTGTTAAACAACACTAAGTAGTTTTTCCAACCTTAAAGTAATGTTTCCAAAATGGTTTAGTGATTCATCAACTCGTAACAGGGTAAACAGCATCTATGAATTCGCTTTGTGGCTCCCCATGGGCAAATTTGCAAAAGCAGGTCACGTAATTTGTAGGTTGTAGTTCGAATGAGACATAAGAAAGACCACTCCACTTCCAACTGTACAGCGAGCAAAGAGCAAAATGACTTTAGTGTTGCTTTAACTGTGGAATAACACAGTAACAACAGTATAAGTAACAACAGTAAGTATACATATTTATTTTTTGTCTGTATTCACATATGAGTCCCAAGGGAAAAATGGAAGTAGTCACAAAACCACATTTTTCAAGTTACTCTCTCTATGGCTTGTTGCATTGAAACCCCATCTTTTAAAAAAGTAATCGTGAATAAATAAGAAGCATTTTAACATAGCACTTACTTATAAAATCAAATAAAAAATCAAACTTATAAATTACATGGCAACTGTGAATTTGTTTTGTTGGTACTGACTCTCAGTGATGTTTACACCCATCTCCTGAGTTTTTTATGTAGTACCCCACCCACAAACACACACACACACACACACACACACACACACACACACACACACACACACACACACACACATATTCTTTTATGCAAATGCCACTTTAAAGAAAAGAATGGAAACCAACAGTATACACTAACGTCCCCAGTATATGTACCTATAAGAGAACGACTGCACCACATTTATCATCTTTATTGCATGCGTTTCATCAAGCAGAACCACCCGGTGAAATCACACATCTTTTTAATGGTGGCACCTGACCACTAGCTGCACTTTCTAGCATGGTGCCATTTAGTTGGAGTGCAGACATGCATAGGTAAGGGATCATCTTCTGCAAGGCCGTCATTGTCGTGGAATAAGCCCCGACAGAGTAATGCAGGACCCCGACCTGAGGCAGAACATTATTTCCACTTATTATATGGCTACTTGCCAAAAAAACGATAATAGAAAGTTGGAAGCGTCTAACAGTGTCATATTTTAAATATGTTGTCACCGCTTCATGGCTTCCACTGCTAAAAATAGTTCATCTAGAAAATAGAATGTTTAAGTGATGCGTATCAACGTGTACAGCTGCTAAATAACTCATCGCAGCTTATATTGTTAAATACTTGCAGAGTGATATCGAAGAAGCATAAAAACTCGTCGCCATTGACAGCGTTCATTATACTTTTACAGCAGTCATTATTCAAAAACAGTTGACCTCCGAATGTTGGAGTGGCCAATTGAAAGTCAGCGGGATGTTTGTCAGCATTTTGAAGAGCTGTATAATAAGTTGGCATAGTTAGAAACCTGAATCAGCATCCACAACAAGGCTTTCCATTCTGTGGGGTAGGGAGTGGGTCACAGGAGGACACTAACCCACATCCGAGAGACGGGGGCCAAAAAACAAGCCTGGGGCGGGGCACAGATGGGGCTCTCCTCTCTCTCCTCCTCTCTTATCCTCATCTTCTCTCTCATCTCCTCTCTTTCTCTCTCTTAACACTCCTCTCTCATCCCCAGCTTTGTCTCTCTCTCGTCTTCTGTTTGCTTTATCTCTTTTCTCTCTCTTTCCTCTCCTCTGTCTTTCTCTTCTCTCTCTCTCTCTGTCTGTCTCTCTCTAATCTACTCTCTGCATTCTATTTTTGCTCTCTCTTTCCTCTTCTCTGTCTCTTTTTCCACACACTCTCTCTCTTTCTCTGATCTACTCTCCGCCTCCACCTCATACTCTGTACTTTTTGTCCTTTCGCCTGTTTCTTTTCTGTTATCTACTCTCTGTTCTATCTATCAATCTCTCTCTCTCTCTCCATCTCTCAATCTCTCTCTCCCCCCCTCTTTTCTCATTTTTGGTCTGTCTTTCCTCTGCTCTCTTTCTCCTTTCTCATCGTCTGGTCTTGGTGTCTCTTGTCGACTCTTGGCTCACCCAAAGGAACATATCCTTTCTCAAACATGTCTCATAAGAAATAAATCATCTCTCATTGATGTCTCACCTGTGTCTCCTAACAGACCCTCAGGACGAGTAAGGTGAGATGAAAATATATGGAGTAGAAAAAGGAGAGAATGTTGGGATCCTAAATTAAGAAAAACAGTAGAGTATGTTGATGTCTTCAATTAAAAAGTGCAGTAGATTATGTTGGAATCTTAAACTGAGAAAAACAGTAGAGTGTGTTAGGTTCTTAAATTGCGTAAACTACCAGGACCCCAGCAGTGACAGGACAGTGACAGGAAAAAGGCTGTTTGTCTGCAAAGTAGCCATCATCTTGTCTCAGCCCACATGTGATTTAAGATCTCAAAATACTCTGTTTTTCTTCTCAGTCTATTCTCATCTCACCTTATTTGTCCCAAAGGTCCCCTAGGCAAAACAGGAATCACATAGCCAAGATGTTGAATTGTGCTCTCCTGTGGGCTCTCTCTGTTGTCTAGCTTTCTGCTCTGTCTGTCTGTCTGTCTGTCTGTCTGTCTGTCTGTCTGTCTGTCTGTCTGTCTGTCCGCTCTGTCTGTCCGCTCTGTCTGTCCGCTCTGTCGATCTGTCTGTCTGTCTGCTCTGTCTGTTCTGTCGGTCTGCCTCGTCTACTCGCTCTCCTCATTCCTTTCTCTTTCTCTGCTCTCTTATCTACTCTTTTGTTCTCTCTCCATCTCTTTCTCACTCTGTGGTCTCCTCTCATTCTAATCCAATTTTCCCCCTGCCCCTCCTGTAGTCTGTCTCAGTCTCATCTCTGTGCTATTCCTCTAAATCTCTGAGTGACTGCTCGGAAGTAAGGCAGTGGTTTAATAGGGTTAATTAATTCTGTGAGTACTGTCTGTGTGTGTTTGTGTGTGTGTGTGCGTGTGTGTGTGTGTGTGTGTGTGTGTGTGTGTGTGTGTGTGTGTGTGTGCGCGCGCGTGTGCACACATGCATGTGTGTACGCATCAATTCTCTGAGAGATAAGGGAAGGCTGGGTGCTGTGTGTGTTTTTCGAAGAGAGCCCTGACGCAAAGGGAGCTGCCACTCACCTGCTCACTCAGACAGGGGTGTGTGTGTGGGGGGGGGGGGGGCACCTCCTATGTGTTCATGCCCGAATGGCACCACTGCTTACTGCAGGCCCCTCCTCAGAAACGGAGCCTGGGAGTGTTTGTGTCTCTCAAAAGGTCACTGAGGGGGAAAAAAATCCTTGTTGCTGTTCAGCTCAGTGGAAGATGATTCACCCAAGACTACCAGAAGCAGCATCTGGGAAGACGTTAAAAAAGGCCGTAGAGCTGATATGGAGCATGAAGAATGGGAGAGGGGAAAAGGGTAATTGGGTTCTACTGGTTGGTTTTCTAAATTTGTCTCAGTTCACACCTGGTACACATTTACTCATTCCACGTTGCAACGATGCCATGTCACGTTGCTATCTGATGTTTGGAAAATTGCATTATTGTGCCTATTTAGTCAATTTTACTCCTTATTCAGTCATGTGAGGGAGGGGAAATGGGAAATGTATTCGCCTGTCTAATCAGTGCAGTGGTTCAATCTAGCGTCTGATTAGTATGCACCATGAACTATCAAACAACAAATATCTGACTCATGTCAGGTAAGACAAGACATAACATTTATGCTTGTGTAATAAATAAACACTGTTGGTTTTTTTACTCCAACTAGAAGTTGGTTGCACTTTATTTTACCGTCCCTGTTACAGTGTATTCACATCATGAATAAAGTGTTTGTAACAAGTTTGTAACAATATCTAACATTATGTACTTACACTGTACTATAGGGTTAGGGTAAGGGTTAACATTAGGGTTAGCGTTAGGTACATACCATATCAAAGTACATAATATTACATTTTGTTATATTTAGACACAATCTAAAAGGAGCTATAAAAAAGGTGTTACCCAAAAGTTTATTGCTCACTTAGTTGTATCCACTTCTCGCACCTGATATTTCCACCTTTGCTCCCCTATGTCAGGAGGGTTGGTCAGGAATGTAGACAGCAAACCTACCCAGGCAACCTCTGATGTCATATGCTCTAATTTAGCAGAGGTCTAGCCGAGCTTTGAGTGTTCAGCAGGGCTGTGTTCATAATAGCAAGCAAACGGCGACTCTAGTCTGTGAACGTTTTCAAGCATTTTTTTTGTTGGCTTTAAATTCACTGCAGACATTTGTAAACACACACGGAGTCTGAGATGGCTGAGATGTGTTTTGCAGAAAAAAAATCTACAGTTACATGAAACAATTTATAGTAAAATGTTCAAATGTCAAGAAAGAATGTGTTTGATTCTCATCGCTACCGAATGTGAACGCATCATAGGTCAGGTCTGCTTGACTGGTTCCAGTGTCAACTGATATCCAAGATCACAGCGAGGCATACATGGCCAACACTCTCTCAACCAAGGCCCCCCGTGACACCTAGTGACAGGGGCGTTCAGCTTAAGTGCCCTCCTATTATTTCCCCCGGGAAGCCATCCCCATGTTGGAAATACCCCCCCTTCATTGTGTCCCCACAGCCTGTCATCCTCTGTCAAGTCACCACACTATCATACCAACACACACACACACACACGTGCACACACACACACACCTATATGCACACACACACACACACACACACACACACCCGCAGACCTATACGCGCGCACACACACACACACACACGCACACATTGTACTAAACCTATATGCATCATCTGCTCATCACCAGACTCTCTCTGTGGGCGTCTTTTGTAGATGTCTTGGGGGTCTGACTCTGGATTAATCATTCATCAGCACAGTGTCAGTGGGTAGTCTACTGTACGGGGAATCTAGGTCGCTTGGCAAAGTGGCACGTTCACTTACACTGGAGGGGTGTTTAAGGGGCATCTTGGTAGAGGCTATGAACACACTGCAGTGCCACTGTTTTACAAGGAAGGAAAGGAAAAAGCGTGAAAACACCTCATGGTGTGTCATTTAATTGGCGTTTTCCCCAGTCCCTACATGAAATGTGTGTTTCCTGTCTGAGCAGGTGGTGATGCAGCAGTTTTTAATTGTGTCTGCTGTGTGTGTGTGTGTGTGTGCGTGTGTGTGTATGTGTGTGTGTGTGTGCGCGCGCTTGTGTGTGTGGGGGTTTAGAGACGGTGTACCCTCACAATGGGAAACCCTCTTGCTCCACTACAAGCCCCTACTAGGAAGTATGTGCTGTGTGCTTTTACAGGTCATTTGTTTCAAAACAGTGATAAATGCTGACTTCTTTTTCCTTTCAGGCATGAACACATACTCACACAAGCTAACACACACACACACTTTGCATAACTAAACCTGCATACATTCACATAACAACTCACTCTTTTTCTCCCTCTCATTTTTCTCTCCTTCTCTGAAAAACACACACTGACACACACACACACACACACACACACACACACACACACACATACACACACACACACTTACACACACACACACAGACTTAAGGACCTCTTCAGTAGGCCGGTTGCATGCCTACATGATGGGCTTCATTTTCGTCTAATTGGCCGGCACTTGCTTTTACTCCTCTGCTCATCAAAGAGAGCCCAGTTTCACACAGATAACAGGATGACCCAGATTCCCCCATTGACACCCTCCTCCCCATTTATTGTGCATTTGCATTACGAGTGGCACTAGTGCCGTCAGTAAAGGAGCACTCCCCCCACACACACGCACACACACACACACACACACACCCTCGGTAACACACGGTCGTTCCGTGTCATTCACTAATTAAAAGTCTCATCCTGGCCCCATTCAGACAGGGAGAGGAAGTAATTCGCCCGGCCTCTTCATGTCGATAGTTCACCATTCATTCGGTGGAGAACATGGAGAAAATGGCCGTTGTGGCGGTGAAATTGCGCGGGGGGGGGGGGGGGGGGGTCTGCTGAGAGATATCATTAAAGCCGAACGCCACTGAGCAAGGTCTTTGAATTATAAAGCATCTGACGTTGTTACCAGACTCCCAAGTGTCACTGTTTGCCCTACTACTGTGGAGTCGCTATTGTTAACATAAAAGAGACATTACAGTTCTCATAATTTGCAGTAATCTTTAAGTGATTTTTGGAGAAGGCTCAACTAGCTATTCGTACATGATGTTGTGTGTCTTTTAATTAAAAAGGCAGAAGTGGGATGAGGTACAAGCCTGGTGCGTGTTCAATGTTCATTTCTGCCATATTAACCTTTGGAAATTAAAGCATCTAACAAGTGCTAATGGCACCGCGGCGCTCTGTGTGCAAAATCAAGCTTCAATCAGGCTGCTAATGTGGGGGGTGGGAGGTGGGTGGGGGGAGAGAGGCCCTGCAAAGGACTCAGATAACGAGGTCTCCAGTTTGAGCCCAGACACCCCACCCCCCACCCCCACCCCTCTTTGGGAACCCCAATTTAGCATGGGTGGATGACTTCACAGCATTCTCCACCTCCTCAGAGGGACATGCACAGTTTGTCAGCTCTGTTCATTCCTCCATCTCTCTCTGTTTTTTCGTTTGTGGTGATTTTTAGGTCACGATGAACTGTGCCCTCCCAAGGCCCTCCCAAGCTTTGATCAGTTTCTTTCGTATTTCTTTTTTTGTCTTCTTTTTAACAAGGACTCCAAACTGTGTTGCTGCAGAGCTTGGAAGGGGTGCTGGTGATGACAGAGGTTTTGGGGAGAGAGAGAGAGCATGGGATTTGGGCAAGGGGCGGTGGGGATGGCTCGCAGTTGGGGGTTGACTTTGACAGGGAGGCCACTTGGTGATCATCATCGTCATGCAGTAATTACTGTCTTCACGGTCAGAGCAAAGAAGCATTAAGCCCCCCACCCCCACCCCCACCATCCATCCCTACTACTCTCTAAGCATTAAGGCTCTCTAAGGAAGAATCTCTCAGTCACTGACATCCCCACCACCCCACCCCACTCCACCCCACCCCCATCCACTCTTACTCCTCTCTAATCGTGAGCAAGAGGCATCGGCACGCAAATTGAATTACAGAGATATAGGACTCTTTAGTGAACAGAGAGAACAGCTTCAGTTCTACTGCTTCAGTGGATTTCTGCTCAGGGAGGTACACACACACGCACACACACACACACACGCACACGTACACACACACACACACACACACACACATACACGCATACACACACACACACACACACACACACACACACACACACACACAGGCATCCAGCAGAGGGTACAAAAAGGCTACGGTAAATAGTGCATGCTCGCACAAAAGA
Source organism: Setipinna tenuifilis (assembly GCA_030347295.1). Classification (NCBI taxonomy): domain Eukaryota; kingdom Metazoa; phylum Chordata; class Actinopteri; order Clupeiformes; family Engraulidae; genus Setipinna; species Setipinna tenuifilis. The sequence continues at coordinate 12,508,305 of CM059280.1, read as the reverse complement.
GGCTGTGCTAAGTCTTTGGGGATTATGGAGGGGGGAGAAAGAGAGAGAGAGAGAAATAGAGAGAAAAAAAAAACTCTACTCTGCACACCCGACAGAAGACAGGGAGTTCCCTCTCCGCCAAGTGGCAGAATCAAGGCATCCTTTTCAGAATCACAAGGACCGAGACTCATTCCTCTCTTCTGTTGCTATGGGCAACGGCCATATTTCTCCTTGGTGAAGAATTTCTCAGTTCTGTAGACAGGCACTTTGCCCTCTCCCTGCCTTTAAAAGTGAACCCGTCATGCAAAATATGCCGTCACAATGCATTTCATATTATTATTGTATCTATTTGGTGCCTCTGCTAAATTTTGTTATGGGGTAAGGGGGATTTGCCATAGAATGATATATACCTACCCCCACTCAAATTGGGGTGGGGGTAGGTACCAG
>CM059280.1:12482879-12502879 GCA_030347295.1 Setipinna tenuifilis | reverse complement strand
ACGCTTACCTGCTGTACAGACAACAGTTGGACAGTTAAGCCTCATTAAGGTCAATGGCTAATTTCTTCCTTTCCTGAGAGGGCTGCCAATGAGTTTATTTTTCTCAAGCAATTAAAAACCACTGGGCTATAGTAGGTTGAAATAATTCAAAGCTTTTCACATCAGGCTCCCCTGACATACAGTCCAAAAATACACTCCTAAATATCTTCTTTCACTGCCAGAAAAACAGATGAAATGTTTTTACAAAGATGACAGAGTGAAAATGAGAGCGGGGGGTGGAGGCCAGGGGAACACTGCAGGTTCAATGGCACATGAATGGATGCAGCGTTTCCGTCCAGTTGGCTACCGACGACTCTTAACAATGTGAGCAAATGTGGTCCAGAAAGATACGGCTGGGTCCTGTCTGACCAGTGGGAGTCTCCCGCCAAGAATGGTAATCAAGTGATGGTGATGGCCCAGAGAGAGCGAGCTCAGATGGGCTTGTGTATGTCCCCACAATAGTGGCTAACCACTGTGGGTTTCAGTGAGCTATCCTGCCACGTGAGGTCATGGATCCTTAGCCCCTGTGATGCACATGTCCAAAGTCAAAGACGTTGGTGTGGATGTTGTTGGTTTGCTTCGGCAAGGTCATATTGTTCCATTTTTTAACGCTTACATTTTATTTTATCAGCTTTTAAACAACTGGTCAATCAATGGTTATTTAAACACCATGTTACATCAAGTACTACACTTGAAAATTAGCCCGCTGGCTAACACTGGCACATTTTGAGTACAGATTGATAGAGAAGCAGCAGTGTTTTGCTTTCCCTTTTGCAACTAACATCCCCTTCGTGTTTCAGGTGTGACGACGGTACTGACCATGACTACCCTGAGTATCAGCGCCCGCAACTCCCTGCCCAAGGTGGCCTACGCCACCGCCATGGACTGGTTCATCGCCGTCTGCTACGCCTTTGTCTTCTCTGCCCTCATCGAGTTTGCCACCGTGAACTACTTCACCAAGAGAGGCTGGGCTTGGGACGGGAAAAGCATTGTCAATGAGAAGGTAATGCGGGCATCTACGTTGGCTGCCATGCTCAATTTTTTTTGAAGAGGCACACTTTGATCTGCTCGATCAGAAGGTGACACCTCAAAATGTCTGTTGAGGAGCGCTTCTGGATTCAAAAGAGTATTTTTTTTGAGGTGCTCTTTAGTTTTATTATTATGGCTTGTTTTTTGCTTTTATGGTTATGGCTTGGTCATCTTTAGTTTTTAAAAAATCTTTTGTAAAATGAGCTTTAAATGTTGCCGGAGTTTCCCCCGGCATGTTGGTAATATAGTATGGCTGGATTTCCACAAACTCTACTGGTTAATTATTCCCAATAGTGTGCTGCTGCACTTCCCCGCTATTTTAGGAAGATAAAATTATAAAGTTATAGCCATGAAGCTTCCCTTAAACTAATATTTTATGAACATCCCAGGGTATGATTGACCAAGGTGGGAGGTGAAGTAATAACTTCTCGAAGCCAATGATGAAATAATCTCTCCATCCATCCAAAGATTCTTTTCAAAGCAATGATGAGATGCTGTCTATTCAGCCACGATTCTTCTCTACACAAAGGGGGTTCAAGGCACTGCTGCGTTAGACAGACATTTGTCTGGTTCTCTGTGTGGTTAGAGGAAGTGGAGAGGGAGAAACAGAAGGGACAGTCGATGTGGCGGCTTTTAGCTTCCCGGGGAGTGGTGGAGGCTACATCACTGGCTCTCCAAGTGGAACCGAGAACAAATGAGCTGTGATAAAAAGAAAATGACAAAAGAGGTAAAGAACCAGAACAGGAGCTGGGATAATGGGGAAGACAGGGGTCCATCCACACTATTGGGTTAGAGGGACTCTCCGATGAGGAAGAATGCAGTTCATTATAGGAAACTGTAAGCACTAGAGAGAAGCTATATGCAAATGTGATGCTACTGTAAGATGAATATTTAATGAATATAAACAGTTCATAAAGTACTCAAGGAGACGAAAAGAAAAAAAAAAACTTAGAAAGAAAAATATCAGTGTCCTCTTCAATTTTATTGTTGTTTTGTTGTGCTGGGATATAGTGTAAGTGTGGAGATGACACACACAGTGTTTGTGTGTGTGTGTGTGTGTGTGTGTGAGAGAGAGAGAGAGAGAGAGAGAGAGAGAGAGAGAGAGAGAGAGGAGAAAAAAAAGAGAGAAAAGAGAAGAAAGGAGAGACAGAGAGAGTGAGAGAGAGAGCCCTTGGTGTCCTTACATCCACTCATTGTCCCAGCCCTAATGTTAAGTCCAGCTCCACCCTCGGCCATCTCCCTGATAGCACTGTGGAGGATTCTCAGAGAGAGTAACGAATGGGCTCTATAAATACCCACTATACGCCAGGCCTGATGGATGTGCTTTGCAGAACAAAAACACACACACCCTCTCAGATATTATCACCCCAGATACAACCTGCTTGCTTTTATATTTACGTCGGAAGTGGTTGGAGATTAAGTTGTTTGCGATGCTTATCATTTCAGAGACACTAACACCACCTCCACCTTCACCGCCACCACCACCACCACCACCCACCCCATAACCAACCCCCAGCCCACTGCCCGTGCTCAGGGCCTCTCTCTACATCCTCCAAACAAACTGTATGGTAGTTTGCTCTGCATTATAATTGCATTATAATTAAGTCAGATAAAGAAAATGGCGGCCAGTGTGTATCTCTGAAAACATGCACCACAATCTAACACATGACACAAATGTTTGCTCAGCATACATACTGTGCATTCCCTGAGTGATGGAGAGCAGATAAAGGCATTATTCCTCTCTGCTACATCTGTCCAGCAGTGATTGCTGATGTGCAGATATAATATAATATAATATGATATACCACGGAGAGGGGAGCAGCATGGAAAATTGCCTTTAGCAAGGAGCCTCATGATAAGCGATCAATGTGCAATATCTTTATGCGCGCTGGTCAGTGCAGACTTGTCTGCTCATGAGTTTTTTTGACTTATTAATTTCCGGACAACCCCCTTTCAAACATCTCGACATCATTCTCCCATATCTCCAGTAGTGTTGGCAGACCAACCCCCAGCCTACCTCCCACCCCCCCACCCCACTACCCCCAACCTTTACTTTGTGTGCTCCTTCAGAATGACTGATCTGTGCACCGGCTTTCCTGCATTGGCTATTCATGAGCGTTCCCCGGGCCCACTCAAATTATACAGCATAAATGTCATCAGGCCAATCAAATGAGACACTCTGTTAAAGCCCTTGTGTCTGGGTGGATAATGGAGAGTCCACAGTTTGAATAGGCTAAAGAATGAGGAGAGACATATTTGGTTTCCAGGCGGCCCGGACAGCGGCCTGTTGGGTAAGCCAATAAGAAAGCTGTCATTTCTTATATGCCATGTAGGTTATTGTCATTCACCAGGCATGACCTGTATTAAAATGCATTGATTAACTACACACACTCACACACAGACGTACACGCGCACACACACATGCATGCCTGGATGCACGCATACACACACACACACACACACGCACACACACACACACACACACACACACACACACACACACACACACAGGAGAGCCAAGAAAAATGTTTTTCTCTCACCCCCCTTCAGTTTAACTTGAGAAAAAAGAAAATGATGAAATAAGTGCCAAATAATATACTTTGCATAGATAGACATGTCATTTGAATCAGTAATTGATAGCACAACTAAATTTAGATGCACTTTGATGAATTTCTTCCCCCCTCTTTATGTATTTATATACATTAGCATTATTTATGTATAAGTTGTGTATACATGGCATACCCACAGGCAAAGCACTTACCATAGCTCTTCATGATGAATATGCACCGTAACCCATTTGTCATGAAAATAGCACAATTATGAGGGGTCATGTCACGTGCATATCTGGATGCTTTTACACTGCGGTCTCCAAACTTCCCCGAGATGTAATTAGCAGATTGAATTAATGAGACCCAACCAAAAGAGTGGCACGGTTATTTCCTGTTAAATTGTTAATGGTGTGTGGCTTGGCAGTATGGCTGACACCCCACTCCGCTCCCTGCTCCGCAACGATTTTACATTTAGATTGATGCATTAGCCTTTCTCCAATCTCATTAATTAACATTGCTGCACTCCTGAGGGTGTACTCATCACACACAGCTCTGGGGAGAGACAGCAAGGCCTCGATACCCCCCCTTTCTTAAGATGGGTTGAACTTATTTGTTTATTTATTTAGTTTGTTTGTTATTGTTATTAGGCCTCATCCAGAAAATTCTGCCAAACATGTTGGACGCTCCCATTAAGATGCCCTCCGCATAAATCCATGGTGGCTTCACCAGGAAGATTCAGGGACTGAATCTGCAAATTAATTGCTAATTAATGGTTGAACAGCACAAACAAAAGATGGGAAGTTTCGTGTAGACAAATAGGAAACTTTTACAGTTTATTATTACCAAGGTTACAGTCCTTGTCTTGATAGAGGAGAGGACTAACAGACAGGAGGAGTTTTCTATGAGGAAATTTTAGATTTGTTTTCTTATGCCTTTGTCTCTATCTGGCCTTGCATTTGTTTTAGTACTTGTCCTTGCAATTACAGCACATGCTCTATGTGTATGAAAAGGGCTGTTATAAATCTGGAGTGAGCAAAATAAACCTCACTTGCCTGTCTTTGTTTTCATAGTTATGTTTTGCAGTAAGCTCAGCTGCACTGTGAATTAGGCAGCTGTGAAAATGTGCTTTCTTCTTGAATCTGCCCAAATGTCAAAATGTTATTCATCTCTCCTCTCGTGCTCTGCATAGAAAAAGGAAAAAGCCTCGGTGATGAAGAAGAACAACGCGTACGCCGTCGCTGTGGCCAACTACGCGCCCAACATCAAGGACACCGTGCTGCCCACGATCGCCAAGGGCGGCGCCGCTGACCCCAACAAGCCCAAGGGCGACGGCAAGCAGGCAGAGAGCAAGAAGTCCTTCAACAGCGTGAGCAAGATCGACCGCATGTCCCGGATCCTCTTCCCCATGCTCTTCGGCAGCTTCAACCTGGTCTACTGGGCCACCTATCTGAACAGGGAGCCCGTCATAAAGGACATGGTGCCGTCCACCTAAGGGGACCGGGCTGACTGGGCCGGGCTAGCTCAGCTCAGCTCAGCTCAACCCGGTGGTCCAGGTGGTGGTGGTCTGAGCCCACCTGGAAGTGGAACTAGAGACTAACTGTACCAAATACTCCTACTAGAGACTGCTGGTTATCCTGTGCACCTGTGGGGTTGAGACGTGAGGTGGACGAGCTGTGGATAGTTTCCAGGTCCTCTCTTTCCTCTCTTTTCTACATCCTCCTTTTTCTGCAGTGCTTTCGGACTCACATTTGCCTTTGTATATAACGTGTTTATTTATAATAATCTTTACATTTTTGGGGGGTTGGTCAGGGGTTACATTCACCAGTACTTGTGTCAGTGTGATTATAATTTAGAGTTTTTTAGAGGTATTTAGGCAGTGTTAAAAGAGCATTATCTCAGAACTAGTTCTTTCTTTTGGGAGAGCTTAAACGTTGTGTAATATCTCTGTACTGTATTTATTCATAGTTATTTCTGTTTTCTCTGAAACGTTGCCTTTATATTGGTTCTGTGATGGTGCTTGTTGTGGGATGACATTACACAAATATATATATCATTGTAATTATCGTCACTGGCATTTCCTTAGATTGCAGGTTTGACCGAGATTCTTATCTTCTGACACGTAACCTCTTATCACTTGTGTTTGGACATACAGTCATCGTTATATAGCTTCACTTTTAACTAAACAGTAGGGTTTATTAAAGATGTACAACAGTGGTTTACTGACCTAACAAGCCTCAACACCATCACAGAGGATGATTATTTGTGTGTGTGTGTGTGTGTGTGTGTGTTTTATTTATTACTTTAATTTAATTAATTTATTTTTTTATTTAGACACAAGAACAGGTTTAGCCTCAAGTGCTCGTTTTCGACTCCAAACACTCCCAATTTTCCTCCCCTATCCTATTTCTCCTCCTGCCTATTCCTTTACATTTTGAAAAAGTAAGTGACTGCAAGTAAGTTGATCAAAGCAGCTGTGCTTTTGTGAACTGATCATTTGATAAAAATGGTATTGCATCTTAAGATGTTTGGCTTGCATGCACGGAATATCTCCTCTGCAAATGTGGTTAGCATTGAACTAGCATTGAAGAGGCAACTACTGGATGGCTGTAGGTGCTTACCTCTCGTTCTTATCACTTTGGTGAAGTGATTGGATTTTTTAACAGTGTTGTATGGACCAAAACACCTGCAAGTGCTACAAGTACAACTGCATGTTTGATAGTAAAAAAAATGCATTTATATTTTGTGTTTACTACCTTTTGACAACAAGAGTCAGAGAAAGAGTTTTTCTATATTTTGCATAGGTTGTCTTTACTAGCACTTGTCTGTTCTTGCACTTTATGTTATCAGAGATACATTCGATCACAGCAATCATAACTGTAAATACCCATTTTGTCACTAAATTGTCAGTAGCAACTCGTAGTCTATCTGTCTGTCTATCTGTTTCTCTCTCTCTCACACTCGCTTTCTCTCTGTTGCTTTCTCTCTCTGTCTGTCTCTGTCTATGTCCTTCTCTCTCTCTCTCTCTCTCTCTCTCTCTATGTATTTATCTCTTTTATGATTTTTTATTGTCAAGATATATATGGTTTTATAGATGTCTCATTTGGACAAGCACATTGCAGATCTTTGCTTTGCTGATATTTTATGTCAGTCACAACTCTGAGTTATCCACACAGAATACTGTTTCCCTGGCAAACAGGAGAGAATGCACTGATATTTCAGAACAAGGTAACAGATTCTAATAAATTATACTCATTTAAAATCTGAACTTCAACAATCACAATCAATGATTACTTTGACAGTTTTCTGAGTTCTGATTTAGTTCGCTAATTTACACAACAGATCCATTGACAAAATATAGCTAGTTCTACAACAGTGACATCTCTATAAATATAGAATGTCTAAGTTTGAGAAGTCAGAGCCAACAACCATTGACATATATCTTTTTTGCATCATTGCCTGTGCGGATACAGTTTAAGCAATAAAACGCAGATGGAATGGCACCATATATCCTATTAAGAACCACTATAAGCAAAAGGAATGTAATAGAACTTTTATTAATTTTTAATTATTTATTTACTTATTTATTTATTCATTCATTCACTTATTTATTTATTTATTTATTTATTTATTTATTTATTTATTTATCTACTAATTTATTTATCACTTCTTTTGATGCAGTGTAGTTTACACAATTTGTAGTTTAGTTTACAAATCAAAATAATATTGTTATAGGTTATTGCCCTATTTATTTTCAGCATCCCACATACAGTATTTTTGGGTTTATTTTCTCTTGCATGGTTTGTTTCTGTGTCCTTTTTAACCTGTTGTACAAACCTGTTGTACATTTTGTTGCTTTGTTTGTTTCGCTGAAATGTTCCAGGAACACGTTTGTAGGCAGGTGTCCAAAACTATTCCACCTGGTGTCTTACTCCTGATTGGTCAGGTTATCCTGTTTTATAAATATTGATCTTTACTCTTATCTTCCTCTTTCAACGGCTTCTTGCTATAGCTGAATAAAGTAAATGAATGATGCACTCAGGTTATGCTTGAATCTTTTCATGCAACACGCACGTCAGACTGCAGAAATCTGACTACATAGTAGATGGTGTTTTGCACTGTGGAAATCTTTCCACTTTGATCAAATGGGATTAAGTCATCAATAAAACAAACAATACTCTTGTATATTCATGCAGATAAGAATCATACATAGAGGTATGTAGGATTTTTGTGTGCCAGTACAACTGTTCTCAGTAAAACGTTGCTTTTATAAATAGCTGTTTTAGTTATTTATAGATTCAGAAGATTTGCTGTGCATCCCCACTAGTTGGTTCATCTTGTCTTTGATTAGACATTCCTATAACCCCTACTACACACACACACACAGAGTACAAGCACACACACACACACACACCACAATCTACCGGCCCCTGGGGCTCCTCTAGTGAATTTGACAAGCTGTCCTCTCCTCAGAGCTAAGGGCTTTGGTGGAGCAGACTCTGGAGATCATACAGCATACGCCCCCCTACCACCACCACCAGCCCCCCCCCCCCCCCCTTCCCCCCTCTACACCTTTTTTTCCCTTTTTCCTTTTTTTCTGCCATGCCTCGTCTTGTCTTGACTGACACTGTTGTGATGGAGTGTTCTGATTAAAACTCCTGGCCCTGTTCACCCAGAAATGGGCTTCTAAAAATGGCAGAGGGAGAGGGTAGAGGGGTCATTATCCAGGGCGGACCCATCCTCATCACTCAGCCTCTGAATCACAGGGAGCAGGGAGGCTTCTGACAAAGGACAAGCAGGAACCTGGACCGGCCGTGTCACTCCACTCTCACCGTGTCACGGGGAATAAAGATGAGGACTCTGAGAGATGAGATCTTTTATGCCAGGGTGATGAAATGGCTGAAGCTGATATGTAAAATGGGGAAGGAGCCACAGGTTGTGTTTGTCAGCGATCTTGAGTGGCAGTTTTAATTAGCGCGTTTCATATATCACCACTCAGATACTGTATCAAGACTGTCAGGGTGGACTTTTATATATTGGAAGTGATAATTTATGTCAGACACCTTTACTGACTGCACACCTGTGTTGTGGAGTTGGTATCCTATTTTTTCAATTTTATCAGATTTTAGCTTCAGAGAAAGCCAAGTGTGGTCAAGCAGATCACCAAAAGTAATTAAGTTTCTATAGCTGGCCTCTTGTTTAAAATCATTGTCAAATCTACAGCAAAAAGCTCAGGGAAAACAGCTACACACTGCATGTCCAGAATTTCAATGTTGAGTTACCAGTGCATTGAGTCTGCATTGCACTACTCCTTGAAAATACAAACAACCTGAGGTGGAATCGCTGTTGAACAGGTTGCTAAATGTTTGCAAGGTCAGTAATTAACATTGCGCCATCTGGCCTGTTTTTCAACATAATGGGCTCGGTTTAAACTTATGAGCACATTTAAAAAATTCCCAATTGAATTTGGGGGTGAATTAACAATCTAAAGGATTGACTTGCTTTCCCCAAGTCCACTCTCAGCTTCGAGAAACGGTTTGTTAGCGCCCATTAAAGGGCATCCATTTCCCATTTAGACCATGAAGTATGGGTGCATATAGCCAGTCAATAGTCAGCTTGGACAATCTGTCTGCATTCCTTTGCTCACCAACCAGCATCCCTCTCTCTATCTCACTCTGTCTTTCTGTCTCTCTCTCTCTCTCTCTGTCCCTGCCTCTCTCGCTATCTCTGTCGTTCTATCTCTCTCTGTCTGTTTCTCTCCTCTTTCCTCTCTCTTCATCCCTCTACGTGTCTCTCATTTCCCTCCCTCTCTATCCAACTCTTTCTCTCTGTCATCTCTCTTTCTTTCTCCCCTCCCTCTCTGTCAACGTGAGCTCACAGATGGCATATTCACGTGGCCTATTTTCACCACCGCTCCGCTCGCTCAGTCGCCATCGTGATAAAGCGGAAGATGTCTCGCAGCATTAACCCTTCATCTTCACCAGACACTTTGAGAAGAGAGGCTTCATCTCCCATAAAGAACTGGGGAGGGACCTGGAGGTGGGGGTACGGATGAAGTTTAGAAACGGAATGTGTGTGTGAGTGAGTGTGTGTGCGTGTGTATAGGAGAGGGGGGTGGTGTCAAAAGATTGTTGGTTTGGAGTGTCAGCTGCAGCCTGAGAATGAGGAAGTCATTTCATGTTATTTGATTGATGCCAAGCGCTTAAGTTGTCAGCAGCTATAGCCCCAGTCACTGACTGCTTCACAAGGCGGCAGGCGGTACCTCCGCACCGTTTTGTTTCTCTCATCTTTCTCAAGTCAAAGAAAAGCTCCTGTCTCCGGATGAACATTTAAAGAGCAGGGAATTTAGTACAAGATATCCATGGATGCATGGTAATAACACTATTTACTTATTCTTATAGCTATTTGGGGCCCAAAAATAAAAAAGGAGGACCATCTTTTAGACAACCGTGTGACAGTAATTATATCTTTCTTATTGCAAACTGTGTCATTGCAGCTCAGCAGACTAGGGTGGATTAGAATAATTATTGGTTACATCGGATTGGTCCTTGTAAACGGGTAGAGAGAGTTTTTGCGGAGGTGTAGGCAGAGGTTTATTTTACCTCATAACTTATTTCACGGAAATACCGGGAAAGCTGTTTGCACCCCGTAGTCAATCATGCCTCTGAGGTTATTTGTTGGATTAATAGGAAGTCAAATGTATTCGCAAGCACTCTAATTTTAACTGGTTCCTGCTCTATCGAGCATGATAATTAAAATGTCGCTAAATTTATGCATCGCACTTTGCTTCCTCAAAATCCATGAGAGTTAAATCACTATTAAAATTTTGCCATCTCACTAATTTAGGCTACCTGGGGTTCTCCAGAGCTGGTGAGCTCAGGCTGCACCCAGCGATTATGTGACTGACATAATTATTTATTATGCTTGCATAGGATGCTGAGGATAATCACAACATGATTACAAATGAAGCGCAAAGTGAAAAAAGTGTTGACATAGACCGGTAGTCCCAAATTCGATGTAAATAAATACTGTGGCAAAAAAGTTTGCCAGTAGCAGAGCTGAGGCGACCAGAAATTGGGTTATTTTAAAACAAAATGAGCGGAAACATTCAAAATGCACTTTATGCTAATCTTACTACCATCCTTCAAAAAGTTATTTGACAAACACAAATTTGCAATTCCAAAACATACAAATATAGAACTACATTTTGACATACAGATATACAGGCATACATACAGTCTAAACAAATACAGGCACACACACACATACACACACACACTTTTTTATACACACATTTGTGTGCACATCATGCACATCACACAAGCTCACACACACAATCATGCCCCAGCAGTCTCTCACACAAGTTATTAATATTGCATGAGATCTTCTGCAGTCTGGCAACCAAACTATTGCAGTTCCAGCTCTCCAATTTATTTTTTTCACGACTGTGATTTTAATAAGGACTTGCAGCCTGACAGGCACAAAAGAAAGCCAAAATGACAGAGAATTTGCATTCAAATTCAGCAAATGAACACTTTCAAGCGTGAGTCACATGATACTGGATTGGGTCCTCTGTCATACCAAAAGCAGAAATGAATTTTCTCACTCACAGTTGCAACAAAACCAGCACCATTGCTGGTGTGGGCTGAAATTCTCAGGGGTGTCAGGCTGTATTGGGCTGGTGCAGTCCGGTAGAGTAAGACACATGGGGCTGGGCAGTTCCTATTGCTAAAGGAATAATGAATTTAAAAGACCTGTATGCAGTCTCTGAGTACCCACTCATATACTCAGAAATAAATAAAATGGTTAGCTAAGCTAAGCTGCTGTCTCTATCTGAAGCCAATAAAGAATGATGTTCAGATGGTATCTCTTCACTGGAATGCAGTGAGTTTCAGTAGGTCTATTATTGCTTGGTTTATTGTGTGTTGGAGTGAAGAAAACACACTGAAACACGTCTATGTGAATAAAAAACTGACATCTACAAACTGTGGCCTCTTTCTGCTCCTGCAAGTAGTTATGTTTGGTCCAGCACTCTGGGAATAATTAAAAAAAGAGATTGAGCGATGCCTGCTCCAGTGCCTGAGAATCTATTACTGTGACCTTGTTGACCTGTACCACAGTGCCAGATAAAGGGTCACATTGGCTGGTAATGTGATACTTATCACATTTATTAGGGAGAGCATTATAACACTGATACATAAGTGCATCCTGTTCGTGTTGGCAGAGGAGACAGGCATCTTTCGAGGGTTCGGATCAGGGTGCCGCCGTGTTCACGAGGCATCAGTAATAGAGAGTGAAGGCGATATGGTAGGCAGGGCTGAAAATTGGATTGGAATTGCAAGGCCCTGGAAGCTGATGGCTTTCAAGTGTTTCCCCATCTAAATTCAACATCATCCTGGTCGCTTTCTGTGCACCAACCTGTCAAACATTGATACTGCTTCCCCAGGGGGGGCCTTGCGTGCTGAGGATGTGTCACCCTGCACCCTGGGAGAAGAGAAGAAAAAAAAAAAACACTGGGGGGTGGGTGAGCGGGTGTGGTGGGGTGGGGTGGGGTTGGGGAGCCGAGAGAGAGGATCTTCTGAGAAAGCTATTATGTCTCAGTCCCTGCCTGCACTTCCTCCCCGTGTTAGTCACCAGGGAGAGCTGCAGCAGGGCATGCAGGGAATGAGAAACAACTCCACCATCGCATCACAGAAAGTCTTTTTTTGGGTGGATGGGCGGTGTGTGTGTGTGTGGGGGGGGGGGGGGGGGGAATTATTCAGGGAGTGTGGTGGTGACACGCAACATCAGGCATTTCGCGCCATGTCTACTACCCCTGTCTGAACACATCATGTTGTCAAGGTGTGTTAGAATGCTTCGCAACGGTGAAACTGTAAACAAGTTGAATCCATGTATTGACCCAGAAGAGCGAGTTGTTCTTAGCATTTGTCTATATCCTCTAGTTTCACTGTGATGGCTTCACTTATGGACTCAGTAGTATTCATGACAAACATCAGTCCCCGTGTATCTCTCCTCTCTGTTTGCCTGACCAACTGTGTGTGCATGCAAGTCTATGACAATGTGCCACACTGTTCTCTCTTAACATTTCTCTGCACTGTTTGCTTTGCTCTCTGATTTTTGTCTTTGGTCGATTGCGGGTTAAAAGGCATAGCTTCCCCTGGTACACCAGTCGTCATTCAATTCCATCAGCCGCATCAAGGCCGCATCTGGGCCAGTGTCCACCTCTATTGGCAGAGAGGAGGATATAGATCCCTCTTCTCTTTCCCTGACACTCCCTCAGTATTTCTGCCTGACAGCAAATTTACCTTCTTTCTTTTTTTTTTTCTCAACCTCCCATCTCTCTCACGTCAGACGCCAAACGACACTTTGCTCCCCATCTTACAGAGTTCGACTGGTCTCCATGTGCTTGTTTGGTGCCACGTGTGTTGTTGACATTCTGACATCTTTATAGAATCGGTACCAGGCTACTGCACTGTCTGCTGTTTGCATGCCTCAACAGTGCCAGGGATCACCCACATCTCAAGACTCAATGTGTATTGCCTGTCTGTGTTTTCAAAATTCAAATCAGAACCACCCAGAAGCCCTTATTTTAACGTCACATCAGTTGCATCTGCTCTACATCAGTATTCATGGCTTACTCTGTAGTGCTGTTTGTTTCAGCTGGACTTTGACCTGATTTTAAGGAAGTCCATCACATTCTCAAGTGGTTCCTATAAAGGTGCTTACATGGAGATTTTTCTTGTTTCAAAAGAGTAAATAGTGAACATGAGTTTTTGACACATATTCAATATTGAGCATTCTTTGGAACATATCCTTTGACAGATAGTCAATACTACCAGTCAAATCTGATTTTGGAACAGAATGTTTATTAAGACAGATTGTTCTACAGCCAACAGAATGTATGTAACAAAAACCTGAGATATTGGCTTAAGCAATGGAAAGTGAATAAAGCAAAAAGGAAACAAGTAATTAATTGGGCTATAACTCATTACATCTGGATTGCAATGTATAACAACACCTAACCTTACATGACCTTGCTTTATGCAACAATTATTAAATTGATAAGAAATAATTAATAAATTATGGGGAAAGACTGCCGTCAGCTAAAAAAAAAAGTAGTTTTATAGTCAGCAGTCTACTTCAGTGCAGTAAAGTGACATTAGCAAACCATTAGATGTTTACATTACGGGTAGGAAGTATTATCATAGATGCTGACACATCTTGTTCTCAGGATAAAGAGCAGACTTGATTGTCGTCCAATTGTACTGTGTTGTCTGAGTGCTTGTCATCTAGACTCACACTGTGTGGCCTGATCTAACCACTGCATCATTTACTTTTAAACGTGAACTTTGAATACTCCATCTAAAAGCACGGGGAGTGCTCTGCCAAAGACATGCCAGTCAAATCCATCTCCTTGTAAGAGGTGGTCTCTGCCAAGTGCAAGCCTCAAGGTTTTCCTGAGTGATCCAGTTTACAAGCTGTCTCGGAGACAAATGAGCTGCTTCCTGTTTCTTGATGAATATGCCAGGATTCTCCGCATGGTTCAAAACTCTAAGAGTTTCCATATGCATTCTAGTCATTTCTCCTCAGCAATGTCTGCCCATGATGTATTGCATGTGGTACGCTGATTCTATCAGGGTTAATGTGGTTGACATTGTCATCAATTTAATTGTAACAATAATGACAAAGGCAATAACGATTATATTCGCAGAAGAAAGCATGTGTCATCGTGTTATTGATGATGGTCAGATGAATTCTTGAGAGGCCTATTCACCGGGAAGCTCTGGTGAGCAATGCGGTCTCATAACACTCTCCGTCACCGAGCCGCCATGCAGTCTTTGCCATGTGTCTGCGAGATGCTTGTCTTGGCATTGATCTGTCTGCCAGGACACACACACACACAAACACTAATGCGTGCACACACACGCACACACATATGCACAAGCACGCACACATGCACACGCACACAAACATGCACAAGCACACAGGCACACACACACACACACACAGAGTCACAAACATGCACAAGCACACAGGCACACACACACACACACACACACACACACACACACACACATAAACACACACACACACCGACACACAAATATGCAAATACACACAAATATAAACTCTCCATCTGCACTGCTCTCTTAGGAACAATGCAATCTGTGATGTGAGCAGTGGCTCAACGTGCTGTTTAAGCCATCATTTTCAATCTCCTTAAACACACACGTATTTAAGACACACACACACAAACTCTCTCTCTTTCTCTCTCTCACACACACACACACACACACACACACACACACACACACACGCACACACACACACACACACACACACACACACACACACACACACACACACACACACACACACACACACATTTTTTTTAAGCCATTTACCAACAGCTCTTTTAAGTTCCACAGATGCCTGGAGCCATGATCTAATTAGCAAACAAGCATTTCACATATCATATTTATTCTGCCTTGTCACATTCATGTCAAAGTGTGTGTCTAAAAATAGACACGAGTCTTTACATCATCATAACCTGGTGAGCCTGAACAAGAGTAACCAGGCCGAGTGTGTCCTGTTTGCTTACACTGGATGGGGTTCATTCATCAGTGACAGATTTATACTGTGGTGCTATGGATCTCAATCTCACTAACATGTACAGTAATATATGTTTAGCGATGTATGTATTTTTGATGGCTTTTCAGTGATGCCGAAGGGCAAAGTTTAATTTAACTATAAGCCTTCATGGTTTTGAGCAAATTGTTTGTTTTTTTGACAGTAAAGTGTGATGTGAGTAAATATGACTGTGCAATTATGCCTTTATGTGAAGAGCTATGGAAAATATAATGGCATAAATGTGTCTTAAAAATGACAAAGCTGTGACTGTATGTGCTACCTCTTAAAAAGCTTTTTTGGAACATTTCATAAAAGAATGCATTCTACAACAGTGTAATGTTCTAAAATCCCACATTATATTCCATATATCTAAATATATATTTTAAAACATACATAAATCTTACCAACATTCCCTTTCACTGGTGCAATTATGGTATGCTACTGACTTAAGGGTTAAATGGGTTTAAAACCACATCTTAACACATTTATGTTATTTACAATTGGTGTTCCTGAATTCAAGCAGAGCCAGTCATGTGGAAGCTTCTTCAATAGCATCCGGAGTGAGGAACATTCTGTGAGTGAGGACATTAATGCAAGACCTGTTAGCAGCCCATTTACACTCTGCATCCCATATTCTCATGCTTCTGCTGGGGTTCTCTACCCATGCATTAGCATGGCTGATTTAACTGATGTTGTTGTTGCAGAGAGTGCCTGTGCATGTGTGTGTGTGTGTGTGTGTCCAGGTATCTGCACATGTGTGTGTGTGGGTGTGTGTGTGTGAGAGAGGGAGAGAGAGAGAGAGAGAGAGTGAGAAAGAGTTTGTGTATGTGTATGTGTATGTGTACCTGCGTGTGTGTCTATGTGCGTGGTATGTGCGTGGTGTTCTGATCGTCGTTGCGTGTAAAGGTTTGGTTATATGCCACTGGGTGCAGTCCCTCTGAAGTGTGTAATTCTATTTGTGAATTAGAGCATCCCACATATGCGCTGATCCATTTGGACTGATCTGATGTGCGTGGGCATCTGTGGCCTAACCGCCCGCCCAGGTTCAGACGCGTGGCAGGCCTCGGCCCTCAGGGTCACCGGCGGTGATTGCTCACTGAACCAATCGATTCACACCCCATGGATGATGTGGCTCCGGTAACCATGGGAAAATATGGTTCCCTACAGTCTGACATTGGATTGGAGGTAAGGGGGAGGGGGTGGGGGGGTTGATTGGTGTTAGTAAGGCATTCGTGAGGAATTATGGGATGGAGGAATGTGTAGGTGCTGAGTGTGGGGTGGATGTGGCCCACACCTGCTTTAGTGTCCCCCTGAGACCTCTATCACTTCTGCTCACCAAACAGCTCAAGATATCACTGTAGTGGAACAATTATTGTAAACCACCAATAAATAAGTTGTATAAATGACAATGACAATCCTTTTTGTGATGTAGTTGATTATCCATGATATCTTCTAGATTAAATACATGTAAGACTGTCTATTGATTATTCTCTCACAGATTTTAAACTAAAATGTTACCCATGACATTAAATGAACTAGTTATTACTTTCTTAGTCATATATGCTTGGATACAATTTCTTAATTTCTTCTTAACTACACATATATTCACAAAACTCACATCAGCACAGGCCTCTAACTACTGGGGCATAATCAATGCATGAAACAAGCTTGAGTTGAGTTTTATTTTTCAAAATATTCCAACAAAATAGCATTTGAATTGCTTCCCATAAAATGGTTTTGCATATTGATGCATTTGGACTACTGAATCAGCCAGTGACATATTCTAAAATCCTTGTGTCTTGTCTTGCCTGGTGTCGAGTCAAAAGAGGCTAAAAACTGGAGAGGAGCCCCAGTCAAAACAATCTGCCCTGCCGCCCTTCACGCTGTTGACCCAGATAAGACTAATTGTGCTCCTCGTGGTGATCTGCATGATGAGAGCGGCTGTATAAATCATGAATACGCCCCGTTTCCACATTCTGGCACTGGCTTTCTCTCCCAGCTCTAATCCTTGTTATCTGCGGATGAGTGTCGGTGCCCTTTTTTTATTGCACCATTGGCCCCCGTCATCGGTTTTGAAAACATTTGACCAAGCGCAACCAATTAGACACATTTGGTATCGCTCTCGCTTGTTTTTCTTTTTGGTAAAAATGTCTGTAAGGCAAAAAATGTCTGTGAGTCTGAGAGAGGCTCTATGTACATGTAACTGTTTATTATTATTATTATTATTATTATTATTATTATTATAAACATGTTTTGGGCAAAAGGACGTGATGCATTTCATAATGCTTTTGATAATGCATTTCATGTATTGAGCAGAGCACTGTCACAAAATGCAACAAAAGATCAATCACAGGGCCTTACAACTCCAGACCTTGAAAAAACATTACATTTTGTGTCTTTATCTCTGAGTCAAAGAATAAAGGGAAAAAATTGTCTTTGTAAATAGTTTCCTTGGAAACGGAGCAAAGAGAGGATTTTTCTAGTTTGAACAGCTCAGCTTCCAAGAACACTGCTAGTGTTAGAAATGGATCCAATTGTAGAACCCTGCTGAAATCAATTCTCCTTGTCACTTAAAACTGTGCTTTAATAAATGACAAAGTCAATCAATGGTATTTCTGAAACCAAGTCCATCAATCATTGTTGTGGCCATGGTGTGCTAAACCAATGTATTTGCCAAGGTTAAGTCATATGTATGTGTCATGGTATGTTGACATGACATGAGAAAGGACAGCAGGACACTTGCTGAAAGTCAACACTGCAGGTGGGACTCCCAAAGTTTCATCAAGCACTCATGCAGGCAGGCATACTACCCCTACTTGCTTGTCAGAATATCAGCACTTTGTTGAAACTACATATTTCTAATTATGGGTTTGCGGGTCATCATAATGAAGACAGGAGGACAGACATGAGAGCTAACTAGGACGAAAGCATTGCATCACCGAAAGCACAGCAGTGCATGTGGTCTAAGCTGACTTTATGCCTCCTCGTCCTCTCCATTGATGAGCCTTTCGGGCAGGACAGTGTCCTGCTGCCTGCCCTTATAAATGTTCAGGTGGTGGCCAGTTTGGAGCCCCAGACATCACAACATCTGTGACTCAAAGGCTAACTATCTTGACAAAACCTTAGCATGCCCATAGCTGGGTGCAGGGGAGTCGAAGTGGAGAGGGGAGGGGAGGGGAGGTAGGGCTGACTACCCAAGGCCCAAATGGCAGTAGGGGCCCTAGAAAGCCAGATGCATAAGACATATAGAAAAGAAACGGGGGCCACAGAGACTGCTTGTGTATAGGGCCCCCGAGTTAAGTGCTACAACCCTGGCTGGGTCCTAACGTGCCGTCAGTGTGATGAGCACTAGGCTGTGATGCATGTGCCGTGCTGTGGTCCCGTCGTCTGGCATGGTGGACAGGGCTCCACCATATGGGCCCTGATTGGGAGGCCATGCCACCCCAGATGGTTGGGCTGCAGTGGGCTGGGATCTGAGATGAGTGGGCCAGGACTGCTGGAGTGGCTCTGCCCATGATGAGGACAGTCAGGTGCTGAGCAGCGTGTGACAGAATGAGGTTTCAAGGGTGTTCTCTGTGGGGTTTTGGAGAGAGACGATAATGAAAGAAAACACTACCCCTACCAATCATATTTGATCCAACCAGACGGTCTCTCATGCACCAATGTAAAAGTCACATGTATCGCACTGGGGGCTTGTTAGTCTAAGGACATACTTAGTAAAAAAATGAATTGTGGCTGAGATAAAAGACAAAAAGCATTTATTCATTTTTCATTATTTCATTATTCATTATTTCATTTTTGTCCTTGTGTTGGCAATCATCACTACAATTGGTGTCATGAAATACTAATAAAGGCTGATTTGACACAAAGTAAAAGTACCAAAATGAAAGTGGTAGAAAATGGGATAAAAACAACTAATACAAATCTTGACAGCAATGGCTTACTGTTTCCATACCAACACATGTTCAGGTTATACACGATTTCATTGCTAAGTGAACAGTGACTGAAATAATCTTTGTGTGTCTGGTGGGCTGCTGTTGCTTTTCATGGCTAAAATCTCCAGACTTAAAGCATCTCAAGCCAGCATGGAACTGCTTCTGTTTGTCTTCTGATAACAGGCACATGGGGTGCACCAAATGCAGAAACAAAAAGGACCACATAAGGGAAATCCCAACCAAACAGCGTTTGGTGTTTAACCTGTGTGAGGTGGAAGCATGGAGTGAGCAGATGTTTCCCTCATGCTTAGGGAAGCACTACCGTTCTGCCTTTCAAGCTGTCAGCTACATCACAGCAGCAGCAACAACAACAACAACAACAACAACAGCAACAACAACTACAAAAACGGCAACAAAGTCTCGTTTTCACAACTCCCTTGAGTGAGAGACCGACCTGGACAGACGGTGGAGGAGCACAGAATCATTTACAAGGCAGTCATCGAGATCATCCACCTGCCAAAACTTCCCACAATGCAATTCTCAGGAGAGGCAGGGGTTATGACTGGGACACCATTTCAATAAATAAATACGTAGAGAGGTTGCCACGTTAGGAGCCAGTGGTGCTTTATTCAACTTGAGGGAGCAACCATGCATTGACTGAAGCAGCACAGGCACACCTTCCCTCGAACGTTCCATGTAGACACATGAAACAAATAGGACTAGGCATTCAGATTCATATTTATATATACACACACACACACTATCTATTTATATACACACTATCTTTACACACAGGCATACCCCCTTTGCACTTACACAC
>CM059280.1:12455379-12477879 GCA_030347295.1 Setipinna tenuifilis | reverse complement strand
TAGCAGTATTTACCTACGTGTAAAAGATTATTTTAATCTCAGTCGTCAGTGATGAATAATAGGAACGTGTAATGACTTTCTGGTGCTATTGTCGTGAATACCGTCAACTTTAGGTAGCCTAATACTGAAATTACACAAGGATAATGCTGCCAGTGTCAGCTGTAGGTATCTTCCTCCCAGTGTCAACTATGTTAGCAAGCTAGCAAACTCTCTGGACATGCAGCTCTCTTCAATTAATATTCGAGGGCAATTTATGCCCTTCATGAGACGTTTTCTCGACCTGAAAATATGCAGGATTAGAAGACGAACCGACGCCTACAGCACCGTATGCACTCTGGTTAGGCACCGATGGATGAAAAGCGCTGTGATAAAGCTACCAAAACAACTTTGTCAAGACTACAGCAGTTCCACTACTTCAAAGGTTTACATAATATAGTCTTAATATATGTTTCTGACTTAGTGCTGTTATTGTCCATTGGATAATATACCATTAAAGGGTGTATCAGTGCCGTGTGATTGATGTCCTTTATCCCCCAAACGTCACAGGTGGGCATTGACATGTCAGATTTCCCTGTAGACAAGGTCAGGAATTTCAGCATCATAGCCCACATAGACCATGGGAAGAGCACTCTGGCTGACAGACTATTGGAGATAACAGGTAAGTCAGATGAGCCATGTTCAGATAGAATGTTATGACACATTATCAGTATCAGGTCGCTTTCTTACTGTCCAAAACTACTGATTACAGATGACTTTGACAGAAAAGATGACATTGTTTACCTCCTTGGAATATTTTGTATGTGTGTGATTTTGCCTAAGAATAGCTTATAGTTAACAAGGTCTGTGCGACGTGTCCTCTATGATGATTGGCCGATTGCTCTGTTGGTTTGGTTATTTTTATGTTTTTGGGCCAAATAATGCACGAGTTGTAAGAATAAGACCAAACAATTAATCATTTGGCAAACTAGAGGTCAGGATGGACACACAGCATTTCTAGAAGTTTTTGTAAGTGGTTGTAAGGGTAGCAATGAGGTCAAAACTCAAAAAGCCTGTAAATGCATAGTAGAGAGAGAGTTTTTAGAAAGTATGTAATGACAGTGACATTACACAAAAAGAAATGTTTTTATCGTTATGTAGCTTACTTACTGACTTCAAGTATTGCTTTTTTCACCAGGGGCCATTGTTAAAACAGAGAAAAATAAACAGGTGCTTGACAAACTGCAGGTGGAGCGTGAAAGAGGCATTACAGTCAAGGCCCAAACCGCCTCCTTGTTCTACACATACCAAGATGAAACCTACTTGCTCAATCTTATTGACACGCCGGTATGTTTTGTTAAGACTAAAACTAAGATAGTATGGGTATTTTGCTGTGGAAGTCTTCCATGACTTACAGATCAACTTTACTGTGTTCTTTATGAAGGGTCATGTTGACTTCAGCTACGAGGTGTCACGGTCCATTTCTGCATGCCAAGGAGTTCTTCTCGTTGTGGATGCCAATCAGGTGAGTTGTTAATGTAGACTATTGCGTGGGTGCGTCCGAGCGTGGACAATTGAGAAATTGTGCCACAGATGCCACAGATGTCACTGATCACAGTGACTGTTAAAAAGGCTAATCTGTCAATACCAATATTCAACCGATATATCAGTGCACTCCTGGTTTTCTTTAATGGACCCATATAAGTTGACATTGTGTAGTTAATTAGGATACACCAAAATCAGTTTGTACCATTATAGTGTCTTTTGTATTTAACTATGAGAAGTTTTATTAGAACAGAATTTAATGAATTAAAATATTTCTTTCTTTCAGGGAATTCAAGCTCAGACAGTTGCCAACTTCTACCTGGCCTTTGAGGCCCAGCTCACCATCATCCCAGTCATAAATAAGGTATACAGACAACATACATCCCAGTCCTAAATAAAGTACGCAGACAATGTACATCCCAGTTATAAATGATGTTTCCAAACTATGTACATCCCAGTCATAAATTATGTACCCAAACTACGTACATTTCGGTCATAAATAAAGTACTCAGACAAGGCGGACAGCATGTCTACTGCTGATTTAAACATGCTGGCATTTAATTGATGATAATGTGCTATTCTCAGATTGACCTTAAAAATGCTGATCCAGAGAGAGTGGAAAAGCAGATTGAAAAGGTTTTTGATATTCCAACTGAAGAATGCATTAGGGTAAGTGGTCTCAGGCCAGGCCTGTAAAAATAGATTTGTGTGTGTGTGCGCGCATGTCTGCCTGCGTCCACGTGTGTGACAGAGAGAGAGAGAGAGTTAATAAATGAATGAATAAATGAGTGTGTGTGTGTGCCAGAGAGAGAGAGAGTGAGCGAGAGAGTGAGAGAGTGTGAGTGTGAGAGTGTGAGTGTGAGTTTGAGTGTGAGTGTGAGTGTGAGTGTGAGTGTGAGTGTGAGTGTGAGTGTGTGTGTGTGTGTGTGTGTGTGTGTGTGTGTGTGTGTGTGCCCGTGCCCGCGCCCGCCCGCGTGTGCCCGCCCGCCCGCCCTACTGACGCCTGTTGCACTTGTATTGTTGTCTGTAGATCTCTGCCAAGCAGGGCACCAATGTTGACCAAGTTCTCAAAGAAGTCGTCGAAAGAATCCCTCCGTGAGTTTCTAAGATGATGTCATTGTTTTTGCAGTTCTGTGCGTGTGTTAGAGAGAGATAGAGATAAAGGAGAAAAGGGAAAATGGATGTGTTATGCAAAACTGACATGAATTCAATAATGTATTCATCTCAAAGACAGTAATTGTATGTGACACATTAAAATGTAAAGTTAAATGTTATTAGTACAAAAGGGGGGGGGGGGGACCAACAAATTGGGGGAAAAATGTGGTTGTCAGTCTGGGATTCCCCAGCAGGGAGACGAATAGCCCAACAGATTGTCTGGCCATTTCTGACAAACAAGTCTAGTGTTGTGACAGTGGTCTGCCTGACAAGCTCAGTTGTGCCACAGCATCCACGTGCTGATCCAATCACTAGCTGTGTAGCCGTGACTGACACACATAAGTGCTACCCCTGACCTTGGGGAATCCTAATGGAGCTTTGCAGACCTTAATGGCTGCAGTGAAAGTAGGCTCTGACAGTTGTGTGTGACAAGTCCCAGCCTTAGTCAAGCGCTGCTTCAATACAAATGTATGTGGGAGCCTCGTAGATGTAATTGTGCTGGATTTTTAGCTATTACACGTATGACATGCAGGCCTTTCATTGTTAGTTTGCAGTTCACCAGGGCAACACTTGCTGCAGGCCATGCAACTCCACGTAGAGAAATGTGAATGTTTTGTTTAGAGACAGGCAGCTCAGAACATCCACAAACACGGTGATTTAGTCTGATAATGGGCTCTTTGTAAAGGTGTCTGCTAATTTTGATGTCAGCTGGCATCACCTCAGATCAGATATCAGATAAATTCTCATTTAGCCGATGTTGGTGGCTGTTGTGTGTCTGTTATTTTGGATGAGTTCTGCACAAGCTAGAAATGCTTGGACTGGCTCATTCATAGACAGTGATGTAAAGGACTGACAGACTAGACTGGACAGCTAAAAGTAATGTACTGTATTTCTTCTTGAATATGTTTGTTTCCCCTAAAGAAAAAACGAGTTGACAAACAAATTAAAAAAATGTACTGGTATTGGTTATTTGGCCAAATTCTGATTTGAAGTGTCTGTATTGCCCCCTAATGTCATGGTCGGTGAGTTCCTGATTGTTTGCATTTCCCTTTCCTGTGGAAGGCCCACAGCCAGGAAAGAGGACCCCTTTAAGGCCCTGGTGTTCGACTCCACCTTTGACCCCTACAGGGGGGTCGTAGCCAACATTGCCCTGTTTGGAGGGCATGTGTCGAAGGGGGATAAAATCACTTCTGCCCACCTGGGTAAGACCTACGAGGTGAACGAGCTTGGCATCCTGAGACCTGATGAGCACCCTACAAACACTCTGTAAGCATCTGCTGCTAACTGCCTGTTTGGATGTTGTTGTTATTGATGGGTTTTTTTTTTGCGATTATACCAGTTTAATTGTTATTCTGTTGAAGTTACTGTCTACTTGGTTGCTGTTGTTATTGTACAGTATACGAGTATGACTCTTATTCTGTTAGGGTTATGCTTAAGGGTTATATTTTTGAAGCAGCTGTTCTACTGTTGTACTTAATTTCTAGACTGACTGGTGTATTACCAAATAAATTGGTTTAACTGTTAAAATTTCACGTCGTGACATTTCCTGTGTTTGTCTTCCCTCTCCCTACAAAGGTATGGTGGTCAGGTGGGCTACATTGTCGCAGGAATGAAGGAGGTAACGGAGGCTCAAATTGGAGACACTTTTTATCACCACAAGCAACCCGTGGAGGCCCTACCAGGATTCAAGCCTGCCAAAGCCATGGTGTTCGCTGGTATGGTCCAACATTGACATTTAAGACCTATAGCCTTGAAGTCCAGACATTGGGCTCACAGTTGTAATTGAAGAATTGCCATAGAACACAGTATCATAGCAAGCACCATCATTGATCCATACGGGGTCAACATTGCATTGTACAGTGTACCCATCTTATCAGGCAAGGTTCAGGTCATCCAGAGTTCAAACCTCTATTACCTATGTGATGGTGTGTTCCATGACACATGTCCTTCTCTGAGCCTTCCACAGCGTCTAGTAATAAACCTTCATGGCTGTAGCAGTAAGTGATGGTGTTAATATTGCAGGAATGTACCCAGTGGACCAGTCGGAGTACACTGCCCTGCGGAGTGCTGTGGAGAAACTGACCCTCAATGACTCCAGCGTGACTGTGCAGAGAGACAGCAGCTTGGCTTTGGGAGCTGGCTGGAGGTTTGTGCAGTAGATGTCATCTCACAGCCCAGCAATTCTCAGCTCCAGTGCTGAAAGATTCTCAGACACGCAGACAGCCACGCAGACAGCCACGCGCGCACACACACACGCGCGCACACGCGCACACACGCACACGCACACGCACACACACACACACATATGCACTACAAGTTAATCATCTACCTTTTGTTCTTTTGCATGAAGGAAAAGCATGTTCTACAGGCCTCCTTGAGAACCTGAGGCTGGGTAAAAGCCTGCCCTGTGCCATTTTTGGTCGTCCATAACAAGTGCACTAATGAAGGCTAGAGGGCAGTAGAGGGCAACATTGTTAAAAAAAAAAAAAGTCTGAGTACTTGGCACACGTACACTGTCAATTTCGAGTGCATAAGTGCCTTCATACAGACAACTATGGCAACATGCAGTACACTATAGGTACTCAGATAATGCACTGTCTATGCACTGTGTTGCATATGCGTTGACATGGTAAGACCATTCTCTACTGTATTTTTGATGTTTAATCCTGTCCACCCTCCAATAGATTAGGCTTTCTGGGCCTTCTGCACATGGAGGTGTTCAACCAGCGCCTGGAGCAGGAGTACAACGCCTCTGTCATAGTCACGGCCCCCACGGTGCCCTACAAGGCTGTCCTCACCTCAGCTAAGCTCATTAAAGTACGGCTCATCATTACACAACAGTGGACACTTAGAAGTCAGGATTTGTAATTATAGTGCATGCTTTTAATATGTGTGTGTTCTTGCTCTGCTGTGCACTTGTTGGGTAATAAGGCGTCAGTCTATGTGTGTCTTGTGTCGATGTGTTATATTGTGTCTGTGTTGTAATACAGATTGCCTCTTGAGGACATTGAAGTTTTCAAAGTCCAAGTTTCAATGTTCATTACTGTACATTTCAATTAAATTTGTATAAGAGGCTATGTATAAAGAAAACAAAAGACATTTTTTTAATGATCAGTCTATTGTTAAATGAATAATTTACTGCAATACAGAAAATACACAAATTGTACTGTGGGCATTGTTTGTGCCCTATGACCACTCTTATTCACAGATGGCAATCCTAACACATGTCTCTCTGTAGGAGCATGGACAAGAGGAAATCACCATTGTGAATCCTGCCCAGTTCCCTGACAGGTCCATGGTGTCAGAGTACCTAGAACCAATGGTTATGGGTACCATCATTGCCCCTGACGATTTCACTGGCAAAATTATGACACTCTGTCTGGTAAAGGTTTCTCCTTTCGTTTTCATGTGATTAATTAACAAAACGTAGAAAGAGAGCTCTAGATTATGTGTGCATATGTGTGGTAAATAAACAAACATTCTACACAGAGATTTGTGACAACCTATTTTTGAAATACTTCTCAATTGTGTTTTGTGTAGAATCGCAGAGCCATACAGAAGAACATGGTCTACATCGACGACCACAGGGTTATGATGAAGTACCTCTTCCCACTCAACGAGATTGTGGTTGATTTCTACGACAACCTCAAGTCTATGTCCTCAGGATACGCCAGGTGAGTCAACAGTCTGGATTGTCAACATGAAGTCAACCCACTTTTTCCATGCTGCCATCGTCAAATATCACCCTTTGTCTTGTGTAGTTTTGACTATGAGGATGCGGGTTATGAGCCGGCCAATTTGATTAAGATGGACTTCCTCCTAAATGGGAAACCAGTGGAAGAACTCACCACCATTGTGCACAAGTAAGGACATTCAGATTGTTACACGCATCACAACAGTGAGCTAATGTCTGGAGTAATGGTGCACGGACATAAGTTCCTATTCAGTTCCTTGGCAGGAAATGACATTCTACTGTGCATTATGTGTAAAGAAAAGATGGGAGAGTTGGGGAGTGACTGAGATGTTGCTGTCTACTTATTTTTCTTCCTTGAATTGATGGCCTGTCCTCAGAGACAAGGCGTACAGCATGGGCAAGGCCATGTGTGAGCGTCTCAAGGACTCCATTCCCAGACAGATGTTTGAGATCGCGGTCCAGGCAGCTATTGGAAGCAAAGTCATTGCTAGAGAAACGTAAGTCTGATTCAAAGACTGGCCTGTTGAGTGTAGACACATTTAAAGCAACACAATGGTCTTTTATGTGTTTTTTTTTTTTACTTTTTTGTAGAATCAAAGCATACAGGAAGAATGTTTTGGCAAAATGTGTAAGTACCTTTTAAAGCCACATTTTCAGTGGAAGAGAAAAACACAATTGAAGCTTTATTTTTTGTATGTTTGTGGCACATGATCTTATGTCATCATGTAACTTACTGATTCCAATTTGTTTATTTTGCTATGCCCCAGTACGGAGGAGATATCACTCGAAAAATGAAACTCCTGAAAAAGCAAGCGGAGGGAAAGAAGAAAATGCGTCGTATTGGGAATATAGAGGTTCCCAAAGATGCATTCATCAATGTTTTAAAAAGGAAGGAAAAATAACAAGCAGTTATATGTGGTTAAATTACTACTTCCTCAGAACTACTGTGCATTATAAAAACACACAACAGCTGGACTGAAGCATCATCATATGCCCTATTGACAAAGCCATTTGCTTTTTAAGGTCGACAAAATACTGAACTACGCACACTGGTAAACAACATACTGAATGGTACAGCATCTTAAATGGAAATGTTAATATAACAATGTTTATGATCTATAAACCTATTACCACATTGGTGTGGGGTGGTAGGTCTATTTACAATGAATCAAGATGTATCTGGAGACATTTTTGTTTCAGAATCAAAGAATTTTTATTGTATGCTGATGCTTACAGTACTCTTGAAATAAAACAGGAAACAAAAGTTGTTGCAACCTCAACATTCTTCTCCCACCTGTGATGACAAAAATTGTGTCCCCATTTTTTTCAGGAAAACTAGAAGAGCATTCAAGGAATGCATATCAAGGCAAAGTGGCGTATCTCAACCTTGGCGAATGTAAAAAAGAAAGTATCTTAATTGGCTCTTCCTTAGTCTGTGGAACACTTCCAGGAAAGTCAGGTTGAACGCTTTTGCACAACCCTGGTTAAAGATGCACAAACAACAAACTTCACAGAACACACAGCCTCTGTTGCAGAGATAAAACATAGACCTGCGTATATTGCTGACAACTAATGTTTATATCAGTAACAAATTAAGATTCTGATTTGGACAAAATACATAATCAGCAATGAGGACACCTTAGCAACTAATGCCCCCTCAGTTTAACCAGTACACAGAGCATAAACATAGTAAGAGAAGCCGGTAAACAAGGGCCAAAAAGCCAAAAGATACAGAACTGTAACATATTTCCGAAAATGTGGTACATTCAAATTTAAATTGCCTAAATGAAGTAAAACATTGTACTGTAAGGATTTCATATTTAAAGTGACAAGTAAGGTTAACACAAGAGAGTTCAAAAGGAGTGTAATAAAGACTGCATTCTGTTTACATTTTATGTCTAAAAAAGAAAATGAAAATGCCACAATTTTATGGTGTCTGGAGCCAAAACAAGCTGCATGATAGGCCAGCCAATGTCACAACTTCAGACACTTTATCCCTTTTCATAAAAAAATGGACTCCAGCCAGATTGGCTCATACCCCAAATCCCAATCAGTGGCTCTACATCATATTTCAGGACATCACGACAAGGATGGGTGACTCTTGGCCAAAGAAAGGTGCAAATGTCACTTCAAGTTACAGTACGAGATGAGGAATGTTCACTAAGTAGTTTAAGCAAGAAAAATAGAATACAACTAGGAGAATGTGGAGTGTCTGGCCCTACAGGGCCAATTGAAATGATTAGTGTAATCATGAAAGGAATATTTTGACACTGTGCCACTAAGTAAGGCAAGGACCCCTTTTGAACTCAGACAAGGGATGCAGTGGCGAGCCAGGGTCAGAGCTCTTTCAGAACACAAAATGGCATTTCCCGGGGTGTAACAGCAATGTCACAACATGCAATACCCACTGAAGACACCAGTACTTACAGTATTTATAACAGATAGTTTGCAGTTAGATACAAAGACTGACCATGGCCTTGGCAAAGTGATCAGTAACTCAACTGCTTCTTCATCTTTGTATCAGAGCCTCATGGATTGGTGGGTGGATGTTAGTTGTATGACCGTTTTACACAACTCTTCTGGGACTGTGGATGCAGTAACATTACTGGAATATTGTTCCCATGGACACGGGCTAACATCTTTGGCCTCAGTCTTTGTAGTCCTTGATGCTGTGCAAAGGATCCACCAGCTGGTTGTGGACATGCATCAGGCCTGCAAAAGAGGAAGTAAACGGAGGGGAACATGTGAGATCATCAGCTCATGGTCATGATGACAAATGGCTGAGAAGGAACTCTGTGAACTCTGTGTCTGCTCGTGCTGCAGCAGGCATATGACTCTCACTACCAGCTCAACTATGTCTTTGCTTCAAGCACTGCCATTCTCACTAAAGCCAGAGGGTCATGTTTTGTCTGGGACAATTATGGCATTCATAACACTCCACAAATAGTGTATTCAGTAAAACTGTGTTGTGTTGAATATATGTTAGGGCAAACTGTGACTATGGAATGAGACAAGTGTAGACTGTTTCAAGAGAGTTTGATTATTAGCGTCATAGCTGTACCTACAGGGCTTCCATTTTGATAATTCTAAGGACGCAAGATGTTACAATAGTAGAGCAAAGTAGAACGTTCAGGTTTTGTTTTAACAGTTAAAAGGGTCAAAAACAAGTATAGAATAAGGCAAGTACACAGTACGTCTGTTGAAAACACCCAAGGGAATCACTCCACCACAGTAAGCTAGTGGACACCTGGACTTCATTACATGTCCTCCTCACACATGTCAACATGATCCTTGATGAAAGTGTGGTACCTTTGAAGTACTTCACAGTCTTGACCCTGAGCTCGAGCGTAGCGTCCTCGTCACACACGAAGATGGTGTGGGGGTGCTGCTGAAAGGCAGACACTGTCCACATGTGGTTGACGCCCTCTTCGATGGCCTTGTACAGGGCGAAGGCTTTGTGTGCTCCTGTGATAAGGATCATAACCTGAAAGACACAACAGAGAAGTAAGAGCATGTGTGGTCAGGTCAACAGCAGTGACAGTGGTTCAGGCTATAGCGGCTAAGGAGGTGAAGAAGTCAATCGGCAATCGGAATGTTGCTGGTTCTATTTAGAGGTGGACAAATAGGCTTGAGCAAGTAAAAGTCCTGCCATATTCCTTCTGCCTGTGCTCCTAACACAAGTGATTTTACTATTTTAGCTCATCTACCGGAGTTTTGCTTATTAGAACCAGCTGGTTTAGAGTTGGCTGAAACAAACCTGTGGCAGGACTTTACTCTCTGAAACCAGGATGTCCACCTCTGGTTCCATTCCAGCTCCTACTGAACTAGTCAAATTGTGTTTCAGCAAGACACTGAACCCTATGCAGCTCCTAATGTGCTGGTTGGTGCTTTGCATGGCAGCTTCTCAACAATGCTGTGTGTGTGTGTGTGTGTGTGTGTGTGTGTGTGTGTAACCAGGTGTGTATGAGGCATTACTGTGTAAGGTGCTTGTGTATTATTATGAGTAGAGAAGTGGTATGTAAAAACTGTTCGTTTACCATCATATCTTTCCTATATTTTCCGATATGAAAATCAGGGCCAACAGTTATTTTACAATACTTTAACTTTACAAAAATAAGCATTACATTTCATTTCATGTTTCATTTGACCCTTGAAACTCAGGGGAATCCATGTTGTAATACCTCTCTGGCATCCATCACCGTTCCCACGCCAACGGTGAGAGTCATGGTGGGCACCTTAGACAGGTCGTTGCCAAAGAATCTGGCATTAGCCACAATGTGTCCTTAGCAAGGGTCTTCACTCTTGTCCTGGACACCAGGCTAGACCCAGGCTCGTTGAAGGCGATGTGTCCATCAGGACCAATACCTGGGCAGGGTGCAAGAACCAGAGAAGGTGAGTATGTTTGTAATGCTTTTCTATTCATGTCATATCTGTTCTTCTAATTCTCTGTCTACATTTCACCTATAGCTACATCTGTTTTTAAGTCAAAACATTACATGATACAGCAAGCCAGCCATTATGACCAATGACAGGAAGCAGATATTTTTGGTTTTAAAATTCAAATGTGACTCATTTTTTAGAAATGTCATTTTCAGATATTAAGACACATTTAACATTACCCGTTTACTTTATCTTGCTTTTATTTTATTTGAAATTAAAATGGTCATAACTCTCATAGACCTGTGATTGATATTCATTTCATTTGGCCTACCTCCCACAAACAGATCAATGCCACCAGCCTCCTTAATCTTGACCTCAAAGGCATCACACTCTGCCTGAAGGTCTGCAGCGTTCCCGTCCAGGATGTGGGCATTCTGGGGCTCAATGTCGATGAATTTGAAGAAGTTGTTCCACATGTAGGAGTGGTAACTCTCTGGGTGATCTCTTGGTAGACCTGGAGAGACATGTTTATCTTGGGTCTCTTTGACAGAAAGGATGCCACTACTAATACAAATGAACCTTCATGCTGATGTCTAAGAAAGTGGCATCAAGATTGCTGAAAACTCGAGGTGGATGTCCAACAGTGAAGAAAAAAGACTACCGTAGACACAGCATTAATAACAATGGCATTGTTTAGACTACAATAAGGGAAACAATCCAACACTATGCTGCTCTCAGAGATATGTGGACAAAGACGAAATGTTCAAACAACTGAAGACTAAGCTGGAACATCTCAGGGTGCCTGTATAAGGCTTTCTAGTCTGGCAAAGATGCTTTCTTATCCTTGTTCCTTATGTAAAGAAAACTGAAGCAAGTGTGTGGTTGTTTTTATTTAAGATGTGACTTACCAACATATTCATCCATGTTAAATGTTTTCACAAACTTAAACGACAAATCTCCACTTTTGTGATACTCAATCAGTTTCTTGTAACATCCCAGTGGCGTGCTTCCTGGAGATAGGAGTAAAGCACCGAAATGATTGGCCTAATTATAAGCATCTATTTGAAGATGTCACGTTTAATGTAGACAAAAAGGCACTTGATTCTTGGTAAATATTGCGTTAAAAAGTAGGTTTAGGCAAATATTGACATACCTGTGGGAAGACCCAAAGTAAAGCATCTGTCTGCAGTCGGTCTGAACTGGATAATTTTATTTCTGATGTATTTGGCAGCCCATTCGCTGGCCTGATCATAGTCATCTAGAATCACAAGTCTCATGTTTGCGGGGGAAGTTCCAAAGCGAGTTCAATTTCGAAGCTAAAGGGGAAAGGGACAAAACACGAGATAAACAAGACATAAAAATAACTAGGAAAAAGTAAAAATAATGAAAATTCTTCACACTTCAAAATCAGACTGAGGATACAGACCGTTTCGAAGCAAAATGTCAAAATAACATTCTATATACTGTTGTCAACACGTGGAAAATAAGTCTTTTCATTCAGGTGGTCTACCATATTTCTCCAATACTGCATTGCAACTAACTTGGCTTAAGTTGATGTTGCTTGATAAATGAGCATTTGGTGTGACCATACCGATAGCCTTCCAAATCAGTCCTCATTTATAAAATATGATTAACATAAGAAAGGCGTTACAAGATACTTACGAAATACAAAAATTACAGCATAAGGACTTCGGAGTGAATTAGAAACAGTGGGGTATTTGCTTGAAAGCTGTGCAGCAGGCAGTTTATGGACGGCTGTGAAAAAGCAGCAACGTCGATAACTCAGCTAGATTATATCCGGAAGGGTGAGATTAATGTGTCAAAATAAAAGTTTACATATATTTTTTTATATTTACAAATTCAAATATAGTTTCAAATAAAGATCATGTTATTTAGGGGAATATCATTGGTAAAGAATTATATAAATTAAATATAGCAATACATACATGGACGGGCTGTCACATTGTATGTTGTCATTTAAACAGGCTGACCCATTCTGCAATTTTTATTCTATCTAGCTTCTATTCTATTTATTTATTCTATTCTATTCTATTCTATCTTCTAACTACAATGATAAAGCTTGACAATGCAATGTAAGTAATTTTCCCAGTTAATCCTCTGAGTCCAACCATGTTTTACCTTGATAGACCAGCTGAACGTAGGATATTGACTGCATGGACATTTAGGCTAGTTTATTTATTTATGTATTTATTTTGTTAATAATTACATACCTTATGACTTATGTGTTATGGTTCAGTGTGTGTAGTCCTAATTTTGACAAAGGCTGGGCTATTGAGGGGTATAATAGCACTGTGTATTGGCAAAGACAAACATTTAATTTGAAATGTGTTTCCGTATCTTAAAACTTTCTGCTTCATTGTCTACAATTATTGTTTCTTTTTTGACGAATTTTGGTTGTCACATGATTGGTTTCCGGTCATATGTTTTCACATTTTCGAAAAAAATAAAAATGTCAGCTTTTCATGTATGGTAGCCTACAACATACAATCCCCACGAATTGCTAAAACGCATGGGTATCAGCACGCAAGCCTTAGAATTACTGATATGACTGGCCTACGCATCTTGCTGAGTAAGGCTCATTTGTGGGTCTGCCATAGGCTGCAAGATGACCTATATTTGAACAAAAAAATAACCATATTCTAATATTAAAATATTGAAATCACACAAAAAGGAGAATGGAGGATTGTCTAATTCAGCACTGTTTACAAGCTCTTTATTATTATTATTATTATTAGTGTTAGTGTTAGTATTAGTATTAGTATTAATATTATTGCTTTTTTAATTATTAAAATCTTGTAGTAGCCTAGCCTATATTATCTTCGCTGTCGCCTCCTCAGTAAAACTGACCTTGCGAGGAGGACCCCATAGGGCAGACGGTTTGAGGCGGAGAGAACAATACAGTGGAAGCAGTGGAGAGAAGGGACGAGCAGCGCAGAGCAGAAGGAGTCGAAGGGAGGGGGTGGGGTAGATCTTCCAACCAGGGATTAAGCGGTCGAGAGCGGTCCTCGCTCACTGACAGCATCCAGCCCAAACACTCACCCCTACGCACGCTCTGTCCCGCACGGATTTAGGAAAACTGTAAGAAGCGTTTTGCAACTCTGTCTATTCTTCATCCGAGACGGACCACGCCAGGTCCACACCCCCTGCGCTTTCCCTAACAGAACCACGGGTGAGTTAGTTTTACGTTTCGGTTCCCATTATATGTAGTCTACATTAAGGCTTGTCAGTGAATGGTAGGCGACAGACCGACAGCATAGGCTACCGATTGCACCTTGCATCGCACACAGATATTTGGGTCATGGAGCAGTGCTTGAGCAGCATGTTTTTTCTATCTTATCTGAGGATGGTTCCGACTGCATTGATGCGTAACCTATCCAGCCTTCTTCCTGTCGATGACATGGCGAGAGGGAGATCTAAATCGGATTAAGATTAAAGGAGAAAACCTCAATGGACTGACCATTTTTCCTTTGTTTACCGGGTAATCTAGCATGACTTCATTGCTGAAATCGCATGGCAATATTGCGATGCTTAATTAAGAGGCCAATTGTGAATTGTGATTTTTGAACAATAGCCCATGTTATTATCAGACCTGTTATGGTTTTGTAGGTAAAACAAAAACCTGACTGAAATGGCATGTTAATGGAAATGACACCTTTATCGAGTACAGATCTACAGGCCCATGTTTTTAATTAGGCCACTGTGTGTAATTCATGTGAACAATTTTGTCATTCTTAAGAGTTAAATCCACACGGACATAGAAGGATTTAAACATTACGTCGACCAGTGTATTTCATTTTTCAGTTGCCGACCATTAGGCAAATAATCTGGTCGATCGGCGCAAACACACATGCCACGCGAACCTCAAGCATGCTCGAGCCTCCGGGCAAGCTGCTCAGGCATTGTGCCAGTCAGTCGCAAAACCACCGCCTTTCGTGATTTAGGTAATCAAGAAAAAATGAAAGTTGTGGTATCCTATTCAAGACCACACAGGAGTGTTCTTGTTTTTTATTACTATTTATTCTCTCTCTCTCTTTCAGTCTGGGGGTAGTAAAACGTCATTGTATAAGGCTCAGTTTTATTTGAGGGGTGGGTGAGGTCTGATTCAGACTGCACTCCACCAAAAGGCAGTAGTCTAAAGCTTGGCATATGTATTTGTTCAGATCCTAGATCAGCTGTTATAACGTGTAGTACTATAAAATGTGATTTGATTTGTATCAATGGTCTTTGTTATAAACAAACTTTGTTTATAATATATTTGACTATAGCCTATGGCAAAATGACACACCTCTCTCTGACACTAGCATTCACATATACACAGCACCTACACATGTACCTACACATGTGCACACACATGCTAACACACCCCCTGACTCAGGGAAAACATTTCTTGTGTGTGTGTGTGTGTGTGTGTGTGTGTGTGTGTGTGTGTGTGTGTGCGTATTAGCTCAAGGCTCTGTCGGATGACTCAGATTTGAATGAGCACCATGTGATGAAGCTGTTGCTCTGAGCACTTTTGTAGTAACACAGAGGAGAAGCAGTCAGGCAATACTTGCACATCAGGAATAACTGGCAACACCACCAACAACACTCCCCATCCACAGGCCTGCACAGCCTCACCTAGTCTGCCTGCCTGTCTGTCTCCTGGCCCAGTGGCTATACTTACTATAATCAAATTCATTTACTTTTGCTCATTCAATTGCTTGTCCAGGCAGTTAACATACTGTGAAAAACGATATGTTCATCCAGCTTTTCATGTCTGGACCACTGTGAGAAGATAGCTATATGCTTCTAGAGGGTTCTAGAATACCACAGAGCAGACTGTGCACATCAGTGTGAATTGAGGTGACATTACATTAGGAGTTTGGTCTCAGTTCCAAACACCAAAACGTGGAGACCTAACAGGTGCAGAATTGGAAAATGGAGGAATGAGCCTGCAGTCTCCCATAAACCCAGACAGCACAATGAAAAAAAAAAACAAAAAAAAAAAAAAAACAACCAAAACTGGCCCAAATACATTTCATGGTACAAATACAATAGACCCGACAGCCAGTAGTACATTTTACTTTCTCTGTAGAGAAGATGCTAGCCTTCAGCAGTACCCCCATGTGACTCTTTACGTCATTGTGTATGGCAGAAAAGAAATGAAATGGATATACCAGACGTTTAATCTGAGCGGTTGGTTGACAGATTTAAAAGTACATTGGGAACTGAGCGTTGGTAGTCATTGTTGCAGGGAGAATTTAATTGAAAGGCGCGCAGAAGGTTCCATCTGTATTACGCTAATGGACTGGACGGACAGGCGGAAAGCATAAAGAGACTGCAGATTTAATTAGAGGTAAGGAGGAAACGCAAAGTCACAGACATTAAAAAGCAACGACAGCCAGCTGTTGCTTTGGTGAAAGGATTTAAATAATTAAATAAATAAATTATCCTACTCGTCATGCAACAGGATTGTTTGTCTGCAGTACTTGATATTATGTAGTTAGTTTTTTTGTGTAAAATGGACTGGTCTTAAGTATTTCTGGTAGTAAAAGCTTTTTGTAAAGACGCAATACGCCCTTACAGCCTTGTAGCTGAAACAGATGTGGTGCCTTTAAAGTTCCATGCTTATGCAAACTTTGATGGCTCGATCGGGGAAGAAATGCTCAAACTAAACCTTGGGGAAGCCTCATAAAAACAAGTTTGTTTCTGTTTCTCTTTTACAGTCAAAGAATATTTTCATTTGGTCAGCTTTTCATCAGTGAAGTGAAAAGAACACAAACTGTGACACTCAGTGTCCCCAAGAGAAGGGGAGATCCATGTTTCTCATGCCAAGCCCAAATCATAGCCATTTCAAAGAGAGAGAGAGAGAGAGAGAGAGCAAACTGTCATTTGGCTGGACTAAATTAATGCCTTTGAACACTAGCATGCAAATGAGAGCTGTGGCTATGGGAAGGATGGGGCAGTGGATTCCCCCCTCCCCACCCCCACATGACTGTTCTGCTTTGCTGCCCCTGTACATCACCTGAGCCGGTCTCGGGGTATATGTCTGAGACCTCTTCTAAGTGTCCTCCAGACCATGGCTCTTTAAATGGAAGATGAGGCCCGGCTTGAAGCTCAAAGGTTAAATTAGATTGAAGCACAAAGCACTCTGTACAGCTGCCAAAGAGCCTGTACGCATGGGACGTCAGCTCCAATTCCACACACTCTCAATCCAAAAAAAAAAAAAGAGACAGTGTGTGTGGTAGCAAATGTCTTACTTTGTGTGAGTGTGTGTGTGTGTTTAAGATTTCAGAAGGGAAGGAGTGAGGGAGACAGAGAGGAAAGGAGGAAGATGGAGAGGAACAAAGTAATACGATGTTTCGTGTGGCGTGATTAAAAGGTAGTAAATTGGTACTCTAGACCAGCTTCGAAGCGTGTGTGCGTACATGCCGTGTATGAGTGAAAAACAAGAATGTAAGTGCAGTTGAAAATAAACTCCAAAAAAGAGTCTTTGAGTAGATGATCCAATCGTAATTGTGTCTGTACACAAAGCATAAACAACATCTATTCTTTCTGTCTTTTAAACAAGGGCTTGGTGAGTTTAGAAGAGGAAAGAAATGGTCCTTGCAGATTGCCCTGGTTTCAGATCATCTCAATAGACTTTTGAGTTCCTCTTTTGTGACCTTATCTGACTTCTCTTGAGATTGACACACATTTGATTTGCACCCGTCAGATTTGCACCAAGCCAGTTTGAGGAGCCACACAGGCCTAGTTTATCATCCAATTCAATTCTGAGCCAGATTAAATCGACTCACTCCAACAGCCAGATAACGGCAAATCTCTGCACTCAAAATAGAGCCACACTCTGAAAAAAAGAGAGAGACCCATCAAGTCCAGCTGCTTTGAGAGGAATTGATTGCATTGTGGTTAAGAAATGCCTGGTGTCCCACTCATGGTGAGGTTCAAGTGGCCGTTATCAGCGAAAGCCATGGAAGAATCGCACTCTCTCAGCCAGTGTCCGTTGGATGTGTTTATTTAATCAGGCTAGGGGTTTCTCACAGACGTGTCCGGCACAGTAGCCCAATCTAATCCTGCTGGAAGTTCTGCCCTAATGTAGTCATGTCCTCTACTTTTGTTAGTTTTCGTC
Source organism: Setipinna tenuifilis (assembly GCA_030347295.1). NCBI lineage: Eukaryota > Metazoa > Chordata > Actinopteri > Clupeiformes > Engraulidae > Setipinna > Setipinna tenuifilis. Next base: position 12,460,000 of record CM059280.1, on the reverse strand, counting down.
GTTATTATTCCCCTTGGTTTTTCCCTCTTTTTTGGTTCTTTTCATCCCTTGCCTCTTCTACAGCTATAGACTCATTACTTCTCACCCAGGGAAGGATTTGTTTTTTTTCTTTGCCTTTTTCCCCCTCTACGTTCTCCTCTTCTCACCCCTTACACTGGGCCCCCCTCCTTTTCCTTTCTTCCTCTCTTCTTTTTTTCACCCAGCTCCCTTTTCGCTGCGCCTGTGGTTTTCACCACATCACACTCTTCCCTTCTCTCCACAGCTTCCGCTTGCCCTGCTGCAATCCCTTTTTCACATTCTATCGTTCCCTTTCTGTCTCTCTTTCTCTCACACTTTCTCTATTTACAACTCTCTCTCTTTCTCCCTCTTTCTATCCTCTCGTCTGTTTTTCTTTTTTCTTTTTCTGTCTTTTTTCTTTCTTTCTTTCTTTCTTCTTTCTTTCTTCCCTGTTCTCTCTATTTGTCTGCCATCATGGCATCCTGCCATCTTGTCCTATTTCTTTCACCGACATCCTTGTGTGGCGCCCAACTCAGTGTGGGGCAGGGGGCCTATTCAGTAAGCATGGTCTCCCTGCATTATCGGAATTCATAATTCATACGACCTGCAGTCTGCCCAGAGAAGAAAAAAAAAACTGCATCGAGGGTGGGAAAGAGGGCAAGGCCCTGGGGGTGGGAAGAAAGGTCCATGGGGGGGGCGGGCACTTTGGAAAGGAGGACAGAGCCTGAAGATAAACCTATGTGGTAGAACCTCTGCTCTGACGATAGGAACCAAGAGATGTGCAGCTAAGCTAAGCCCTGCAGAAGACCTTGCGTAGGTTGTGGCAATGTAATAATAATGTAATTAATGAGGGCTGGACTCGCAAATGTAATACGACTGTAATTAATGTGGTTGCCTAGTGTTGTGCACTAAAGCAGAGGATGCATTAAAGTAGGGTAAACCTGAGCACTGTTACAGCTACAGCAGTGCGCCGTGCTTGTTTGCACATTACTACATCCGAAACAGTTTATCTGGAAAGCAGCACAGGACGCGTGTCTGTGCCAGCGGTGTTGTGAAGGGGAGCTGTGATAGAGAGGAAGCACACAGCGTGGTGGTAGCACAGAGACCCACATTCACAGATGAGAGGGCTACTGCAATTTTAATTACAAGCAGTGCTGGAGTAGGCTACCTAGTCTCCAGAAGAGCTGGCAGGCCATCTCCTCTCAGCACATCACTGTCACACCCAGATTAAAGGTCTGCACAGCTTAGCACACTGCTGGGTCAGGAATAGCTCTTTGGGTTTCATAAAGATGGATGCATTAGCGATGACATTTTAATTTTATGCCACATTCATCAGTGAAGCTTGCTCAGAAAATGTTTCACATTTGTTCTTGTAATGCAGCATTGAATGCATCATTTTAGCTTTCTTTAAAGTAAAAGCTGAGACATCAAAATCAATACTTTGTTTTTAGCCCGGAATGCAGCATTAAATGAAAGCGTATCAAAGCTGTTTGTGTATTGATGTTACCTACAAGATGTGGGTTTATCAGTATGTCTTTTGTGTCTGTCTGAAAGGTCTGAATCCTGATTGGTCCTGATGTTTGTGAGGACCCTCCTTCTCCTACCCTCAACCAATCCCTACACTGAAGATGTGATGTCCAGGCAAACCCGACATCTTTTATGTTTGAAAGCTAATAGAGTTGAAGCGACACCCAGGTGAGTGCAAACATCTTCTACCGCTGTCCTTATCACTAACCCTCTCTGTGCAGCTGCTCCCTCTAAGACCTTCAGGACATTTCGGATGATCATCTTCTTCACCATGGCTAGGCTTCTGTTTTTAGCATGAGTTTGCTTTACCAATGCTCAGAGCTAATGCCACTTTTGCTTGAAAACTGGTTCACTCGTCAGTCACACACTAAACATGCGTAGCAGTAGTACGCTCTAGGCAAACAGTCTGTGTAAGCATCACTCTGCGTTTTGGCGTTCGTTTGTTGGACGTCCGTAGTGAGTGTTGTGGTCCCGGGTGGTGTGGCCATAGCCAGCGCTCTCCTGCAATGCTCCAGTGCAGTGGTGAGCCTCTGTGCTCTTTCTGGAAGAAGGGAAGGGAAGTGGAGAGAAAAGGGCTGCATGCAGATGTTTCTCATTAAAAGCGCTGGCTCAGACGCAGAGCAAGAATATCATTTTTTTACGCTGACAGCATGGCGGTGTTTTGGAAAATGAGCTCTCAGGGGGGCCTCCTGTTCCTGCTGGAGAGTGTAAGTAAGAGTAGAGGGGCAGCGTGTGTGTGCATGTGTGTGTGGTGTGTGTTGTGTGTGTGTGTGTGTGAGAGAGGGGGGGGGGGGGGGGGAAGGAAAGAGACAGAGACAAAGAGACATGGAGTGGGGAAGAGAAATAGAAGGGTTAGAGTAGTCTAAGTGGTTTTCTTGTGTGTGTGTGTGTGTGTGTGTGTGTGTGTGTGTGTGTGTGTGTGCATGCGTGCATGTGTGTGTGTGTTTGCACATCGGCATGTGTGTATGTTGCTTTCTGTCAGTTTGCATCATTCTGTCTTGAGTGTCTTGGTAAGCATTTGAAGATGTATGTGCCATTTTGTTAATTAACAGAATTGCGTTTGTGTTATGCATGTGCTGTGAGTGTGAGCATGTGAAAATGTATGTGTGCACCCATGTAACTGTGTGTGTGTGTGTGTGTGTTGTGTGCATCATTCTCAGTAAAAGTGCAGAAGCTCAGCACCAGGTGTTGGACTCATGTATTTATGGATGTAGAGGTCTTTGGCTATAACTGAAAAAAAGCGCCATCTCTGACAACTTAATGATTTTGCAAGGGCAGTAGGGGCCATTACTAACTCAGCAACACAAAGACATACACACATACACACACATACAGAACCACACACACACACACACACACACACACACATACTCAGACACACACACACACACACACAATCGCACATACTCATGCATGCACACTCACATAAACACACACACAAACACCTGCTGTTTTGTGAACAGAAGGGCAGAAGACATCTGTTCATGGCATAATTGTGTTGAAATCACTGTGGTTTAAGCAGGCTAGTTCCTCAAAGGCATGTCTTCTTCATGGCGGTGTGATTGCGGTTGATGGGTTGCGCCCTCATTGTCACACATTGTACACTGAAGCATCACCTGTAAGTCTGCAGCCATGACGTCAGCTTCTGCATATGTCAACTTACACACACACACACACACGCACACAGCGCGTGCGCACACACACACACACACACACACACACACACACACACACACACGGAGGGCTGCACAGTTAATCTGTATTTAATCGAAATTTTAGTTTGAAATAATGTAATTGCCATAATCGCAAAAGGAAGACTGCAGTTAGTTCTGCAGCTCACAACTCTTGTCACAGTGGCTAATTTTTTTGATTTTTAGATTTAGATTTTTAGATATTATATATATTTTTATATGTTTTCAGATCATCCTCTTTGTGTGACAGACAGTAATGCTCATTTTTGTCAAGAGAATTGTGCTTTTCATTCACCGGGCAGGTTCACCTATCCAAATCAGCATCGTCAAGACATTGAACTTTATTTAAAACATTATCTCGGAAATAAAAGTACAATTGCAATATTTGTTCAAAAAATTAAAGCTGTGACATCTCCAGCATAGCTTCACATCTGACTGTGGTGATTAGAATGGACTGTCTCTCCTAGAGAGATATTTGTATGAATACACAACACATAATCTGGACACGTGACTTTAACATATTGTTACCCTGTGGTTTATAAGGACGACCCAGTTACATTTTATTATACTGTCCCTGTTATACAGTGTAACAAACTGTGTAACAACAACTGTGTCCAGTATAACAAAATGTGTAACAACACATTAGCTGTAGCTAGTAACAACAGTGTAACAACACCTAGCTTATGTATTTACAATGTCCCTTAGGGTTAGGGTAAGAGTTAGGATTAGGATTAGTGTTGGGTATGTCCCATGTATGTAGTACATAATGTTACATGTAGATACACTGTAAAGGGGTAGATACACTGTAACCATAACATAAACTGCCACCGAAGAGCCATTGAATTGGTACAGGCAGACACTGCGACTAAAGCCTGATGCAGCTAGCAGTTAGACATTGGACGGGCACTGTATCGCTCACCCTGGCCCTGAATGTCTGAGAGTCAACAGCAGCCTGTGCCAGTCTCCTCTCATCCGGATCAGTCCGGATCAGTGAGGGTGATGGACTGACACCCTGCTGCATGCAAAGCAGGGCTGGGGGGGGGGGGGGTGAAGAGAGAGAGGAGGGAGTAATCCCCTTGCTCCCAGTTCCCAGCCTCACTGCTCTTGTCCTCAGTATCACAATCATTCATTAGCCTGAGATGTGCAGCTGTCTGTAACTGGGATTGAAGCTTCCCCGACTGGATGTCTGACTCTGGGTCTGTCACCCGTGACCACAATGGGCCAACACAAATGCACGCTGGTTGTCTCCAACTGTGCCAATGGGCCTGGCCCAGGGTGTGTGAGATGGGCCATCATCCCAGCGTGTGTGAAGTGATGGGACTTGAGCCCTGTGTGTGGTGTGTGTGTGTGTGTGTGTAGTGTGTGTGTGTGTGTGTGGTGTGTGTGTGTGTGTTGTGTGTGTGTGT
>CM059280.1:12280894-12455279 GCA_030347295.1 Setipinna tenuifilis | reverse complement strand
CCCCCCCCCCCCCCCCTCCCTCCCCTATCCAAGCCCCTAGAGCAGGGGTGCTCAATACGTCGATCGCGATCTACCAGTCGATCGCGAGGCCAATAGTGGTAGATCGCATACAACTTTGAAAAAAAAAAAAAAAGTTCCCTGTTCGTCCTACACACGCTAGTTAGCTGATGCCCATCACGCATCCACCGGCAGACAGCGACCACCCAGCCATTAGCGGGCTATCTCCAAACATTTGGACCCATGAACCTTTGCGCTGGAGCCAGTTGATGGGCCCAGCAGATGTGGAAGGACATCGGAGATTGCGAGTGGTTTTCACTGCAGTTGGACGAATCTACGGACGTGAGTGACAAAGCACAGGTGTGCATTTACATTCGTATGGTGTTCAGTGACATGACTGCAAAGGAGAAGCTATTGACAGTGATTCCCTTGAAAGAATATGCGCGAAGAAGGACATTGTTCAGTCGTTTAAAAACTTTATAGACAAAACTCAGCTCCCACTGTACAAGTTAGTGTCCATCACCACGGATGGAGCGCCCGCAATGGTTGGTCGCGTGCATGGGTTCATTGCCAGGTGCAGACAGGACGATGCTTTTCCAGACTTCGTGAATTACCACTGCATTATCCACCAACAAGCATTATGCGCGAAAATGCTGAACATGAAAGAGATCATGGACGTGGCAACGAAGATCGCCTGCTCAATTAGAGCTAGAACGCTTTAAAGACGGCTATTCCGGGCACATCTGGAGAAGGCTGACAGCGACCACTCTGAGTTGTTGCTACACACTGACGTGAGGTGGCTTAGTCGCGGGAAATTCTTGCAACGATTCCGAGAGCTCTGTCCAGAAATCAAGGAGTTTTTCCCTGAAAGTGGACATGCAGAATACAAACAGCTGAATGACGGGCAGTGGCTGCTGGATTTGGCTTTTTTAACCGATCTGACAAACATACTGAATGACCTTAATCAAGAGCTGCAAGGAAAAGACAAAACGGTGATCGACATGATCAGCTCAGTCAATGCCTTCAAACGAAAAATGAAACATCTGTCCTCAAAGCTTCAGCGCCTTAACTTGGCAAATTTCCCGAACCTGCAGTCAGAGTTGGAGACGCAAGGGAAGGCCTGTGCACAACTAAGCAGCGCACGCTGGCTGTCAGCAGCTACTGTCCGGACTACGCATCCTTGGCTGAGTCAATGCAGTGCAAGTCATCAAATTAAACTCTGAACTAATTATTAATACTATTATTATTATACATTGTCACTGTATTATTATTATTATTATTATATGGTAATTACAAAAACATGTTCAGAGCTTATTTTGGTGCAATATTGGCTTGGAATTTTCAATAAATTGTAAAATAACATATGCTTTTATGGGTCGGTAGATCTTTGTGACTTGGTCATTTTAAAAGTAGCTCGCACACTGAAAAAGTGTGAGCACCCCTGCCCTAGAGTGACCAGACTAGTGCTATCCCAGCATCACCAGGGGTCCAGCAGATGGTGGTGTCTTCAGAGGGGCCGGAGAGCTTCCTGGTATTGACCAGCTCCTCCCTTCTCCACCTGTTCATCCTGACCCACCTCACCCCCATGCACTGCCCCCCATCCAGGTCATGACCTCTGGGACCAGATGGCAACCTGGTGGGCAGCACTGCACTGGACTGGAGCTTCTCCTCAGCAGCCTTCTGTCTGCCTGTTTTTGCCTCAGCATCTGTGGCACTGTAGTACTAGTTGTGTTTTTTTATCCTCCAGTACCTGAAACCAATGCAGCAGGATCAGCTGGAACCTGAAATGAAATAATCTTCTGAGTCAGTGACATGTGGTTAGGGCCATGTAGACTTGCTGGCGTGGGTGGTGAATCCTACTTTATATTCAGACAAAAAAAGATGCAATTTTCAGAAGATGAACTCTTATCACATAATGAAAATCCTTGACTTGAGGTGATTAACCATCAAGATGCTTATACAAAAGCCAGAGTCTGTGTGTCTCACTTGCCCTGCCTTTTGAAAGCTCTTTGCATTTTAAAATAAAAAATAGGGCAGTGATGCTGATTAGAGCGGCAGTGCGGAGGATGGGGGGCAGTTTCTCAGATGGGTAGGGGCCAGATCGGTTGAAACAATCCCCTCAACTCGTTCGGCTTAATGCGCGTGAACTACAAAGCCTGTGCTCCCCTGACCGAGGGGAGAAGTAGAAGAGTGGTTTGAGAGAGGAAGAGAGGATAAGAAAGACAAAAACAGCTAAAGCTTCTTAGTGGATTTGTGTAAGGAAGAGAACAGTGGCGCCCCCTAGGGACCGTGATCAAAGAGGAAGCCACCAGAGAAGAGAAGTGGCTTCTGGTCTGCTCTGGTCTGGTCTGAACAATGGAGGAATGAAAAAGAATGGTTGGCCTTGTGGAGATGTTATGCATGTGTGTCGTGTCTCTCTTCCTGTTTGAGATGAGAGGACTAATGAAGCATTCTCTTCTCCACAGTACTCCGGCTTCCAACAGACGGCAGAAAAATGCTTTGTGTGTGGTCATCTCATCATGGAAATGGTATTCAATTTTCAAAAGCGCTCATTAAGATATATACTCTAAAATAGCATCAGTATACACACATGTATACATGTTTAAAACACAGACACACACACATACACACACACCCTGAGATGTTCTTCATATCGTCTTTATCACGTCTTCATTCATTGGCAGATCTTGCAAGCGTTGGGCAAGTCCTACCACCCTGGCTGTTTCCGCTGTGTGGTCTGCAAAGAGGGTCTGGATGGAGTGCCGTTCACAGTGGACGTGGAGAATAACATCTACTGCGTGAAGGACTACCACACGTAAGGCTAGGCAGCACTCATTAGGCATTGCATTACACTTAGCAGATGCCTTTATCCACAGTGACTTACAATAGATAGAGGACCCAAATCAAGCCACTGATATGCAGAGAGCGTTACAAAATACAGGACAGTGTTGGTAAGTTGAGGTTAGCGTTTTTAGAATGGGAAGTGCTCCTGAAAAAGAATGGTCTTCAGGTGTTTTCAGGGTACATCAGGTACCCTCATGTGTTCTTAGTGCAGCATTTGTTACCTGGATTTCTACCAGGATTTGCTTATGTCAAGATATATCACACGTCAGAAGCAGACTTACTCTTGACTACTCTTGAAAATGCTGAATGTTCACTTCTCATCTCATCACCTGAAATTCTGAATGCTGTCACATGTGTTTATGAATAGTACATCATTGCAACATTCGATCTGTTTTGGAAGTGTAATTTTTTTTCCTTGCTTCACAGGGTTTTTGCACCAAAATGTGCCTCCTGCAACCAGCCCATCCTTCCTGCTGAGGTACATATCTAATTAATCTTATGACCTGGTGTTCAATAAGGGGAGCTAATGTCACAGTGCAGACCACGAATATGTGCTTGTACACAACCATACTATTTTTATTTTTTACCCAGGGTTCCGAAGAAACCATCCGTGTTGTATCGATGGACAAGGACTACCATGTGGAGTGTTATCACTGTGAGGTAAACATCTCCTGCTACCTTCCCTACAGTTCCACTGCATCACTGACACAGTCAGCTAGTCAATGTTTTTGTGGTTGAGAGAGAGAGAGCGAGAGGGAGGGAGACCGACAGAGAGAGACAGAGAGAGAGACACAGAATGAATGTCTCCCTGTTGTTGAAAGAATGAGTAAAAAAAAGGTGAATTATTTACCAGCACATTCCTGTGGTAAGCCATGACACAGCTCCAGTGAACTTGTAAATATATCACGCAGATAGCAGAGTTCCTGTTGGTCACCAACATACGTCATGTTTACATCATGTCCCCCTCATTGGCCAGCTTGCCGAGGCATGACTTTTATGATCTAAAACGGTTACAGTATTGTGCTTTGTAGGTGGTGTTTAATTTATGTGGTTATCTTGCTGTGTTTGTTATCTCTGCTTTTTAATGACATGCATGACGTGTTTGCATTCCTGAAGTCAAGTAAAATTGTCACTCTGTTACTTTTTTACATTAGTTAATGATGAAGGCGTTTTATTTTCCGGGATGGTCTTAAGAATGGGCTGACAAGGATTCTTAATTTTTAACCAGAGCTGACATGAGAAATACGTTACTGCTCAGTATTCTGGGCAGGACACACCCGAGGTTAGGAATTTATTTATTTAGGACCCTTCATGACGGGTGCGTTTGAAATATGACAGGTCGGTTCTCCTCGCAGTAAGCCCTTCACCTCTCGCCCCTTGTTTTAATCTTTTATGGATGTTGCTACCTGAGATTCAGTGGTAATAGGGTTCAAAAATGGTCATTTCATCGTCATTTATATGTGTATTTTGTTTCTTTGTGTGCATTTGTGCGTGCTTGCGGGCGTGTGTGCGTACATGCGTGTTGCGCACGTGTGTGTGTGTGTTTGACAAACAATCACTAATTTCACTGCATGTGCTACTCTACCCAGTGTGTCTATGCATGTGACAATAAAACATCCTTGTATCCTTGTATCCTTGTTTGTGTGCGTGTGTGTGCGTGTGTGTGTGTGTGCGTGTGTAGGACTGCGGGCTCCAGCTGAATGACGAGGAGGGGCACCGCTGTTACCCCCTGGAGGCCCACCTGCTGTGCCACGGCTGCCACATCCACCGGCTGAAGGCCCAGGTGCCCGCTCACCCTCCCCCCAGCTACCCGCTGCACGTCACCGAGCTGTGAGGGGCCTGGAGGGCCCTCGACTACAGTACAGAGCAGAGCAGAGCAAAGGGAGAGATGAAGGGAGGCATGAAGAGATCAAGTCAAGCACTGGAGAGGAGGAACAAACTCATTTAGCCGACTATTTTTCTCTACCTTTTGTGGAGAGAAAGGCGTGGGACACCCCAAGTCGTCATTTCAACATAACGTACATATTATAAACATATGTATACTCTCACATGCAACAAAATAGCTCCCTCCAACTGAAGAACAAAAAAAAACCTCTCCCACCATCCAAGCAGGCCTTGGCTGCCAACCTTTTTTCCGGAACGCCATGACCTTACGTTTCCCCGTCACACCACTGGGGGGGCTGGAGCTGGAGTCTAATGGCCCTTCCAGAACATCCTCTTCTCTTCTCTTCTCGCTTTTTTGGCCTCCGAGACATTGAGAAAAAAAAAAGGGCCCCCAGTGCAGCCAAGAGGCTGAGTCTGACGTCAGCACTGTGACCCCACGAGCAGAGCTCTGGCAGGGGACAGACTACAGGGGGAGAGAGAGAGAGAGAGTGGGGGGGTGGGGGGACACGGCTCTTCTTTTTTCTTTTCGCCCTTCCTCCATTCCAGCACGCTGACCGAAGACGTGCGCCCACCATGCCACCCAGAGCCTTCCCAGCCGCCCGCAAAACCCCCCGAAGCAACAACGAGGTCCTGCTTACTGGCATTGTGGGCCCGTCGTGTGCAAAGAGAGAGAGAGAGAGAGACAGAGAAGGGAGAGAGAGAGAAACATGGACATGGACATGCTGTGCCTTCCGAGTGGCCTTTTCATTCACACAGATTCCTGCACTTACTGCAGTGCCCCCCCGCCAGCCAGTGCCACTGCCCCCTGGGCCACACACAGCGCTCGGAGTGCCACTCACTGGCCATGCATTCCCTCTCATGTCTCTGATGCATATACACACACACACACACACACACACACACACACACACACACACACATACACATACACATACACATACACACACACACACACACACACACACACACACTCTCACACACACATACACACACACTCACTCCATACCAAGCGCTGTAGCTGAGCACCTGATGGTTCTGCTGGACTTGGCGGCATTCTCTCATTTCAACATGGCTGTGATTGTGAAGACTCCAGGGGAACCTTCAGAGATTTTTACAAGCTGTGTCTTAACTGTATTACCACAAGACGTAGATGCACATAGATGGTCTATCCTATATACATATATATATAAATATATATATTTTGTAAACATTTTCCACGTAAAAAAAAAAGAACTTAGCAATGTAATTTTTTTTTGTCTTTTGGAAGTGCTTATGTTTAGGGGGGCCGGGTGGACCTTTTTCCAGGCCACTAAGTAAGCATGGTAGTGCAGAGGGGATGTGGTGTGGTGTTCTTCCTGTGCCATGTCGGCTCCCGGTGGATCCACAGGTCCAGGAGCGCACCCCCTCCGTGTGGTGACAGATTCACACGACCCGCCGGCCCTTAGAGACTGGTGCTCTTAATACGTTCCAGACACTGGTTTGTCCAAGCAGAGAGAGAGAGGGAGAGAGCGAGAGAGAGAGTGAGTGAGGAGGGGTCTGGGGAATGCAGGAAGAGGAGAAGGAAGAGGAGGAGGGTGAGTGAGTGAGTGACACTCGTTTCTCTGTAGAGAAAGAGCTCTCCTCGTCCCTTTTTTCCTCTTCTCCTTCAATGCCTTAAAGCAGAACGGTGTGTATGTTTATGTACGTACAGTACATGCGAGACTGACTGCCCACACTGACACCGTTTGCCGTAGGTTAGCGACGGATGAAAGGTTGCCCTATTGAGGGGAAGCCTGGATAGAGCTGGTCTCCACTCAGGTCTTTTGGTAGGGATGTCCCTAGCTGTCTCTTGTGTGTCTGGGTGGCGGTGTATGTCACGGGCTGGCCCTCGGCATTGGCCCACCCTTGTATGTGTGTTTTTGTGTGTTTTAGTTTGTGTTTTGTCCTTGTGTGTGTGTGTGTGTGTGTGTGTGTGTGTGTGTGTGTGTGTTGCCATCAGCAGTGCCACCATAAGGTCTGGTCTGGTAAACGAAGCAGCTAAGTCCATTCTGCTGGGAAGTTTCTCTCTAGAACTACTGAAATTGAACAATGGACTGACTTCACATAACGGTGATGAAAACAAACAGGAGAGGACAGGCAAGAAAAATTGTGTTTCTTCCCCCAATTCGACCCACAATACACAATGAGATTATTTTACATGCAATGAATAGTTGTTTGGCTGAAAACTGAACAATTTTTTGTATAATATATGCATTTCTATTAACTTAACTCACACACACCCATTCACGGGTTATCACTGAAGCTCACCACACACCATCAAACGTGCTGAGGTGATATGGTCTTGCACTTCAATAATAGTGAGCATTTTTTTTATTATTATTTGAGATTTAGTCAAAAACAAAAAAGCACAACCAACATTTCCCATTCCAGTTTGTTCAGCATCAAAGAACATTCACGAGAATCCGAGCAGTGCTTTTTACCCTGCTCAAAGATGTCTTAATATACTTTTTTTTTTTTTTAAAGAAGAAGAAATGTACTACTATTGCATAGCACACAGGTAGTTTTTCCCTGTACATAGAGCAACTAGTTTTTGTTTCATGCTCCATCAAGTAATTCCAATGAAAAGTAGCTCAATTTTATTTCTCCTGTCATAGTAGGTCTCCAGCAGCACATCTGACATCCTGTTGTATCACTTTTTTTGTATCGTTTAATAATTGATTGCCTAGATGTTTCATGAACAAAAAGGAAAGTAGATTTATTTATCTAAACATGAAAAAAAGTCTAAAGTTATTTAATGTATTAAAAGTTGGGACGTATCATTTAACCGTAGATGATATAATCTGCTTTTTCAATAAAGTGGTTTTGTAGTTAACTTAATTGTCGTTTATTTGGTGTGGCTTTTATCTGATGCTTTATAAGTGCACTACCACATAAATGTAAATGATGGTTGAAGAAGTACTCCAACTACATTTCAGTACTGGTTTAGCTGATACATGCTTATACCAAACACATTAGAAATAATACCGAGCTAACTGGACTTAAAAAAAAAATCTGGTTGAGTCTAGAATGTCCTAACCTCACGCAAAGGTCTCACACCGTCTCCCCATGGAGACCTTGGAGTGAGACTGTTTACCCTTGATTAGATCAGCGTCGGACTGGAGAATGTGCGATTACGGCAGCTAATTACGGCGCTGCACGCAAGTTTACTGTCAGTCATCTGACGGAGGGCTCCGCAGGGAGATGGCCCCTGGCCCGGCCCTGATGGCAGGCAGATACGGAGAGCTCCCTGTGGCCTTGGCTCTATCGCACCCACACCACCTCTCTGCTGCGCTTGGGATGCCTGAAGTAGATAGATGAACTTTCTAGAAACAACACTGATTTATGCCAGAGAAGATATACGGTAACTGGCAAAGTGGAAAAACTTTCTAGCAACAACACTGATTTGTGCCAGTGAAGATGTAACTGATCGAGTGGAAGAACCTTCTAGCAACAACACTAATTTATGCTAATGAAGATACCTGATCAGTGTCACAGGACACTGATTTTTGTCCTGCTACCCATTTTAAATGACTGAGATAACCAACCCAGTGTCCTGGTGTAACAGTATCATTCTTACTATTTTGTAAGCTCTACTGTGGAAAACTGCGGATGTTACATTGTTTGGTGTCTCAGACAGCAAGATACATCTCTTTTAATACTTAACTTCTTTAAAGGTAGCACCAGTGCTGCAGCTGTGCCTACTTCATTGAATTCCAAGCCAACTGACATCTATTTCACACACACAAACAAACAGGATCAACAGTTCAATGATTGCCTCCCCTCACATCTTAAGCTTTCAGAGCATAATCAGATTTTAGAAACTATGGAGCTTATGAATGAAAGGATTCCCTACTGTGTCCTTTTGTGCATTGGGTCAGCTTTTAAGATTCAGGTATAATTTGACAACAGCAGAGGCAGCCACGTTATTATCCAGTTTAATTGCATTAGTGCTAACTGGGGCATAAAGGTCTTATATATTTAATCTGGTACAGTCACGGCTGCACCCAACAGCAAACAGCACTGTTGTGGACTTCCTGAATGGTTTTAATGGCGCTCAATCCTCATCTGAAAAGGTGATATTTCACCTCTTCTAACGTCATCCTATTTACTCTAAACCTGAAACAATCAGACGCTTCAGCATCCGTACACCTTAAGTCAAGTTCAGGAGTGTCTGTGGTTGCTGATTCTGCAGCAGATTGTCTGGACTGTCATGTCCCAGCATGTCACAGTGACCATGCAGAGAAACATAATTAAACCACTGGTGCCACCATATGGGTGTGTTTTAAACACATGTCTGGAGGCACATTAATCCCCTCCAGTAAGGGTAATAATTTGGCATAATCTGCCTGATAGCTAGAATTATCTGGGTACCCAACTAGTGACTCTGAAATCCAACTGTACACTTAAAAGTGCCATACGTAAGAGATAGACAGCAGGTTACTGAAGAATGCTCCTGATGTGTCCCCAGAAAGAAACATGTTGATTTGAAATACTGATTTTACTGACAACAATTTGCATTTTAAAACATGTTTATGTTTTGATTTGGTGTTCACCTTTTCACTCTACAAGGGGTAAGAGTGCTTTACAGTATGTTGGATTTAACTGCAGTATCGGTTTTGGCCACAATCCTACATGTAGTACCTTTAAGCCCTCAGGCTTGAGGTGCCATGGCTCTCTCTCTCTCTCTCTCTCTCTCTCTCTCTCTCTCTCTGTCTCTTTTTTTCTCTCTCTCTCACACACACACACACACACACACACACTGGTGGTGTGACTGCGAGACTGAATAACAGATCAAGAGGTCTGGGGCACAAAGCAGTCATTATGTGAGACACCTCATTGCTCTGCCATACCTCTTGACAGTGAAACAAACAGGTGTGGTTTGAACTACGGGCACACCTCTTCTACCAGACGAGAAGTGCTCACTTTAAAAAAAAAGAAAAAGATTTTGGGTGTGGAAAAGAATAACACAATCAAATCTGAATAGATGCAGTCAAGCTGTATATCTTGTGTATTTTATTGACAGAAAGTTGTCACAGATTGATGAATTTAAGCCTAAGCTCCAATTGACAAAATATACAAAAAATACAGTTTCACAGAGTGTTTCTTCGCCTTTCTTTATTCACCATTGACTTCAGTTCAATGTAAAATGGCAAAGCAGGTTCAATCAAGTACTGAGGGCATTAACATGAATACACTTTTTTTAGGGGGCGGACATTTGTCTATTTTATAAATCCCTTTTTCATTGGTCTGATGTAATGTTCTCATTTCTATAAGCTGCTGTAACCTGTGTAGTTGATCCTCATATGCTCCTTGAAGTCTTACCTGTCTGCATGTGTTGTTTGGCATTATTTCTATTGTTTTTTCTATTGTTTCTAATGCATCTCAGGTCATCTCACATCAGACTATTTCATGGTAAATTCACATACGTATGTGTCCTAAACTAGTAGAAGGGACTTCTTTCCTTATCCACGGTGCTTTCCCTTTTCTTGTGCTTGCTTTACAGTGGCTCAGATGTTGGGCTCTATTGAATACCTTGAGACTATATCAATTGTTATTGGCAGAGATGGAGATCTCAGCTTTAGAAAGTGAAAACCTGCCACATATTTGATTCAACCATTTTCATAACTAGCTAGCATAACACATATCATTAGACAAGTAGATAAGCTATCTTGTGATACCACCTGTGTTAAGCACAAAGGCAGAAAGAATACATGGCAGGGTTTTTACTTGTTGAAGCCAAGATCTCCACCCTTGGTTAACGGTGATATATACAATTACAAATGTAACATTTTTTTTTTCAAAAAGAGCTGAAAACATTGCTCCACTGTTTACAGGTTACAAGTCCAAAATGCTCTCAGCAGCAGTTTAACCCTTATGCCCACACAGGCATTCATTAGTGCCACATCAGCCAGCCCAGAGATGGCTGCCTATCAGAAATACCATGGAACTTCCTCTCCTCTCACACAAACATCTCTCACAGTGTCAGCTCTGTCACCCAAGGCCGACAAAACTCCCCAGACACGTCAGTTAGTCGGTCAGTCAGAGGACCGGACTGTGATCTATTAGCAGCCCTGCTACTGCCCACGCATCTCAGGCCAACCTTTCCATGACTCCAGCAGTTGTGGGAATGTGGCGAGAGTCCAGGCCCCAACAGTCCTCTTTTTTACAACCCGCCCCCGTCATGGTCCACCCTCACCCCCACCCCCACCCCGAGACATCAGACGGGCAAATCGCAGAGAAAAACATGGCTGGGAAGGGGCAACGTGCTCTGGCTTCATGACGTCCCAGATCAAATGGTGATGATAAATCAGCCTGTGAGAGAGCTGTGTTGGTTTTGCTCCGGATGCCAGTATTTGACAGTAAAGCTTAATGGATTTAGCTTTAGCACTAATGTATCATTTTGTATGGCATAATGTCTCATGTTTGGACAAGTTTGCCTTCAAAGGGAGAGAGCTGGTCAAAGGATGAGCGTGTGAGAGTTTTCAACTACAATCCTCATACATTCCAGTACATCTGCACAGATTTACATTTCAAAGAAACCTTAAGGCTTCCACATCGAGGCCTCCAGCAATAAGATTCCTCCCAGAGTTTATTGTCAGAAGTGCAGTCAAAAGTGGTTTCATGTTTCATCTTGTGTAGGGAATGCAGGTTAAAAAAATGTTTGACATTGCTTCTCAACCTTAAGACACCTACATCTATTTAAATTAGGTTATTCCCGGTTCAATGAGATATCAGATTATTAAATAAATTGAGTTTTTTTGAGTTTTGTTTTGCTGTTGTTGCTGCATTTAATAAAGGATTTGAGATAAAAAAAAAATGGACAGAAAAAAAGAATATACTAGAAGAGATGTTACACAAGACATCACAGCTGGTTAGTATAGTCCCATTACATCTCAAACTGGTCTAGGATAAAAAACCTGTTCATGGCTTAAACATCATTTATCCGTGTTTATCCATAATCCAGTCCCTTATTATGCCTGTCAACATTTGCAGCGGCATGACTAAGTGATGTGACTGTTTATCTTCCTCATCGGTTGGCCTCTCTCCCCTCAGAATAAATTCATATCTCACTTATGTTCTTTTCTACTGTGCCTGAAATAACTAAGACAAAGTTGTTTGAAGTAAAGTATTGTTGCTAGGCAACAGGCACTAGAAGCCCAACCACCAGTGTCGGGGGGTCTCCGAGTTCTCTGCTAGGAGATTCAGTCATTTGTAACTGGCAGCAGGATTCGAGCAACCAGGGAGGTTTGCAGCCTTGTTGAAACTATGCCATTGTTGCAGGAATTGCATTTATTCACAGTGTTAACAGCGATCAGGTTAATATCGCAGCACAAAAGAATGGACATCTGTGTGGCTTACGTGGAACATTTCCACACAGTAAAAGCCATTTATACCAATGATAAAAAAGGTAACTGTGTTTAATTATCACATGATGCTTTCCAGATTTGTTTGGTCTTGTGTTTGTTTAGCAGGCAGTGATAGCTGGGGATTTGGGTAAGAGACCACGGAGAGGACCTTTGCCCTTGTGTTCCAGTCAGAAAATAAGCTCTGGGAGCTCCCATATAAATTACACAATGCCAAGTATGCTGGATGAGCGACATCTAGTGATACATAAATGGCTGGTCATTTGATGCCTTCGTATATAATACTGGGGGACAAATGTTCTACATCATATTTCTACACATAATTTCTAGGAAATGACATCAACTTAGACAAAGCTCTCACATACGCAAGTGTACTAATGCTGTCACAAACTGCCACACTGTAAATTCATTAGTTCATTCATTCAGTACATATGATTATATGTTGGGTCACTTTGTCTGACTATGGCATTTTTCTTGGGTACTGGATATCTCCTCTCCACTGAACATCTCTGGAAATATTCTACTGGTTTTGGCTTGGATGTCATACACCTTTGGCTTTTCCAAACAAAATCAAAGGACAAAGTTCATCTCTTGCCTTTCTACAAGCTTGCTCGACCATAGACTTTGTCCTGACATACCATAATAATCATTAACACTATTGTACCACTAATCTCCTCTTTCAATTTCCTATTTTACAAGATTTAGTTTAGAGTGAATTTATGACAGAAAAAAATGCAGACAAATTAACCCAACACGCTCTCATTACCTCTTTCAGTAATCAAACAGACACTGATTTTGGGTAAAGTGACTGTGACAATATTTATTTTTCAAGCCATCAAAGTACAAGGGGCAGCTCAACATGGCAGTAACCTGTCTTCTCTTCTCTTCTGCGTAGCCTACAACAGGTGACTTGAAAACAGTGCAGTACGTTACAGCCGATCCCTATGCTAGCTTCAGACACATAAACATAAGTCAAATTTACACGATGGACAGAGAAGTAAAGATTACAGAAATAAGTGATTACAGATACTCTTAGCTCCTCCGCTCCAGTGCTAGAGAAATGATTGGCCATCAGGGGAGCCAAGGCGCTCAGCGTGGAGCCTCGGTTGGGCTCCCGTCCTTGGGGTCATCTGTGGTGTAGAGGGGGTTGGGCTGGGCTGGGCTGGGCAGGGCAGGACAGGGGTAAGGTGGGGTGTGTGTGTGTGGCTGCAGCTGCTCGGTGTTCAGGCCCAGTTCTTCTTGAAGAAATTGATGAGGCCGTTGGTCGAGGCGTCGTGGGAGCTCACCTCACCTGCCTCCTTCAGCTCAGGCTCAATCTGCTTGGCCAACTGTTTGCCCAGTTCAACTCTGTCAGGATGGGTAAAGGAAAATCAGGACCACGCACATACATATGCACACCTCAAAGCACAATTAGGAAAGCCCTCAGCCTTATAGAATGCAAGCTGCAACAAATGTAATAACTAGTTTTTCACTGAGTTCAGTCATTTTGCATTGCATCTGGAATGTCTGTGTTGGACATGAAAATTCTATTTGTCTGGCAATACTGACCCCCACTGGTCAAAGCTGTTGATATCCCACATGACTCCCTGGACAAAGATTTTGTGCTCGTACATGGCTGCAAGAAGAAGAGATTTTTGATTAAACATTGTATTTTAAAAATCTGTTTTAAAGCTGTAATTTAAGAATCTTTATCTGGTGCTATACTTTTGGTATACTACAATCCCTATGGCAGTGATAGACAACCTGGCTTCAGAAGTTAAATACAGTACCATATATTTGTTGTACCCATCCACTTAATCAGCTGACTGTAATTAGCACAACTTCTCTCCCAATTAAGGGAGTTAACAATTGAAATCACCCATATTAACTGTACAGGTAGAAGTAGGTGGTTTGGGATTTGTGATACAGGAATGTAGCTTCTGAATCCAAGTTACCCATCACTGCACAACTGGTTCTACAGTCATGGCACGCAGGAGATGGTCCACCCTGTTTGCCCGCAACTCACCAATGAGTGCTCCCAGGGTAAACGGACTCAGCTTCTTGAACATGATTGAGTTGGTTGGCTTGTTCCCTAGGAATACCTACAAAACAGACACAATATATATATTTTTTACCATAGCACAACAATTTTTGGACCTTCACTATGCACAACGGTATCCATAATCTCTACAACTGTCCTCTGTGAGTCTTCCTAAGTAAGTATGTGTGCCTATATGTATGGCGTATAACCTACTGGGCGTCTTAATGTACTTCGCCATAAATAAATGTCGGCCTGTCTGTAACCCACCAGCGCCCCCTGCTGTTATTCCATTCATTATGATAATTTCCCTCCCATGCCTGCAGAGGGCAGCACTGGCCTGACGCATGTTCTTCACTCATGGACTCACTTTGTGTGGAAGCAGCTTCTCCAGGGCCTCCCCGCTCAGTCCTCCGGCCTCCAGCTCCTTCTTGGCCTCCTCCGTGGTCTTTCCCTTCATCAGGGCCTCGGTCTGGGCCAGGAAGTTAGCCATCAAGATCTGTGAAGAACACACACATAAAAAACAGAGCATTGCAAAGCATTTACATTTAGCAAAAATACAAAAATGTAAAACTGCTTACAGCTGCTTAAACAGGCTTGTAACCCTGCTGACCAGAATGAACTGATATTATGGGGTTTTTGTAAAATCCAGTTTGACCCAAAACAAGTAACCAACACAGCCTAAAGTGTCAAGTGTGCAGTGTGATGTAAAATTCATGAGAGCTAGAGAGGAGGCTACAGTAGCAGCAGAGGTGGATGTCCTGGATTCAGAGAGTAAAAACCCTGCAACATATCTGATCCTGCACTTTTTTGTAAGACGGCTGAGCATACAAAATCACCAGACAGGTGGATCAGCAGCTAACTGGTGAAACGGACAGATGGTAAGTGCACAGGCAGAAGGAATGAATGACAAGGTTTTTACTTTCTGAGGCCAGAATGGCCACCAATTAATATTGTATTTCATTACAGTGCCATGTAAGGGAACTTTTCAAATGTTTCTGTTACCCTAGATTAAAGTTTTTAGTCTGTGGTCTTGACTACATTTTTAAGTTAAAGGAGTCAAGGGAGTTGAGGATTTCAGCTAAGCAGTGAACAAAGAGAAGACTATGTTACATGGTGAGAGGGCTGAAAGTGATGCTGTTGAACTAAAGCATTACGTTTGAGTATGTATGCTGTATTCAGCCAGTTGCAACTGGTTGATAGCCCAGTTTTAAATTTCACAGGAAGTATCTGCCTACCACAAAGTAAACGCATGCCTATTTAGGAGTCTCCAAAGTCAAATGAAATGAAAGAGTCTAGTCCACCAGGCAAGAGATCTCCACCTTTGAGTAACACTGAATGAATCAATGGTTCTTAAGTACCTTGTGGTGCAGGTTGTCTCTAATTGGGTGCTGAGTCTGGGCGGGAATGAGGAAGTCGCAGGGAATCATACGTGTGCCTGCAAGACAGTTCAAGTTCAAGTTCAGTTTATTTATATAGCACATTTCATGCAACAAATGCTGATTTAAAGTGCACAAATAGAACAACACTAAATAGTGCAAGAAAATAAGAATAACTGAAGTAATAAAATAAAAACTACACAAGTAGTAAACTAAGCAAATAATAATAATGCTAAAAATTAAAATGAAGAGTACCTAAAACGATTTACATTTTTTAAAAACAAAATAAACATATCAACAAACGAAGATAAATAAAAGTAAGATTAGCAGGGAAACAACTCAATCAAAATTGAAGGCCAAAGATAAAAGATATGACTTTAAACTATCAATAGTGGGACATTTTATATGATGAAGATCATTCCTCATGGGGGCAGCTCTGCTTTAAGTCACAGAATCAGTAAACACCATACTGCACTGGATGCCCGTGTTGAGCCAATATCTGTCTGAGCAGTGAGGTGGATTGTGTACCTTGGTGAATAAGCTGGTAAAATGCATGCTGCCCATTGGTTCCTGGCTCCCCCCAGACGATGGGGCCGGTGTGGTAGTCAGTCTTGGCACCCTCCTTTGTGATGTACTTGCCATTCGATTCCATGTCACCCTAAAGGGGCAGACAAACAAACTTTAAACTAACTTAAAACACCTCATATGTCCATCTTGAAGCAATACTGAATTCAACATTCCATTTGTATCATTAAAATCAACATCAAAAATTGAATTTAAAAATGTCAGTAGCAGCAACTAAGTAACAACAAATTAGAAAAATGACATTTAAGGGTGTACTATGACAATAGCTACGTATTCATGGACACTTTTAATCCGACTAAAACGGAATGGCTACTCAATCGGAATAGAAATGTACATATGAACACCTTGATCAGAATAAATGTATCTGATCCGATTCAAATTGTCATAAGAGGTCCATTCTTAACCGGCTATCTGCCCGCGACAGTGGCTATTAGAACTTACTGTATCATTATTGTAACTGTGATGTAAACGCTACATTCGGATTAGATGATCGGATTAGATCTATTTCCATCAGAAAAAAACTGTCCATGTAAATGGAGCTACTGATGTTGGGATAATGAAAGTTCTAAAGAATATTGGGATCCATAGAAAATAATGTGGAATTTTATCATTGTAGAGCCCACCATTGTTTATAGGATTATCAAAAACTCAGAGCCTTTTTGGGAACTACTCCCTTACTTTTAACTGCTTTGTACCCCCTGAGACACTCTGTCCTACCAAGTATCCCCAGCGTGCCATGAGTATTTTTTTGCATAATAATTGTGCATATTATATGGTAGATAATAATGTAGCCCCAGTTGGGTTGTACAGGGGATAGCTTGAATGCAAGATCTTTTACCACATATAGTATGTATACTTAATCTTTATGCTAGTAGAAGCTGAGAACTCAAATTCACAGATTTATTGTGTGTACCCACTAGAGTTGATTCAGGTACCCTTAGGGGTAGTCGTACCCCAGTTTGACAATCACTGCTTTAAGATAAGGGAGCCAGGACTAAGACACAAAAGGCATTCTCTGCAATCTGCGTCACTGTCACTGACCTGCTGGAAGTAAGCTGCAAAGCGATGCATATACTGGTCATATGGCAACATGGCGTGCGTCTCTGCCTGGAAGTAGTTGATGTACCAGACGCCCAGAAGAGCAAGAAGCACCGGGGCATTCTTCTCCAGTGGGGCGGTGCAGAAGTGATTATCCTGTTAGAAGAAGACAAATAATATTGACAAGAGAATGGATGATCGACTTTACTGGGCTAACACTCTTCAAACCATTTACATTCGTTTTCTAATTAGCACTGCACTGGGCTAAAGCTACAAATTCCCACTTCAAACATTCCATTAGTGTTGATGATTTAATTGCCATGTTAAGAGGTTTGTTGTCACTGTTAGACTTAGATACATACCATCCAGTGAGCGCCAGAGAGAAGCTTCTCAAAGTTGTCAAAGCCTGTCAGACATTAACAGAGGGGAAACACCCATTAGCTCTCAGAATCAATACACATGCCACACAGTACTGTGCCTTTAAATTGATCATGATGGAGTACCTATGTGCAGGGCGATGGACAGTCCGATGGCTGACCACAGAGAATAGCGTCCGCCAACCCACTTAAGCAAGAAAAAAAAATGATTACAGTTACATCTCCAGCTCCATTTATGATATTAATATATATTAATAATACTGCTTAATAGTGTAAACCAGAATAAATAAAAACAGAATAAATAAAGGTCCTTTAACTGGTGGAGGTGAATACTAGCGGACAGAATGAGTGCACACAGAGATACTGCGTAATGCTTTGTTTCTCTTGGGGGGCCATGGCAAGAGACTAATGGCTTGTGACAGGGAGCTACAGACATACAAGGTGACATATCTGCCCACAGGGGGAGCCCACAAGAGCTGCTCGCAGATGACTCAAGAGAGCTCTGCTGATTAATATTGTTATAATTTTTCATTATTCTTGTAGCCTTTAACAAACAAGATTATTAAAAACAACTTGCATAACAATTGAATACAACCCATCAGAATCCCATGCATTTGTCTGTATGAGGTTGTCAACTTTTTATATAGAAATGTTGGAGAAGTACATTTCTCAACACATTCCCAAACTGCAAACACTTCAAACATATTACTCTAACAAAATGAAGGCAAAACGTGCAAAAAGACAAGACTGCATCAAAATGGCTTCCTTTCAGTCTGCCTCTCCAGGCACATCAAGACAAGCTTGTACATTTCCGACCTTTGAATCGACCTTTCCGATGACCTCTGGAAGATATAAGGTCACGGACACATATAACATACAACGCCAGCTTCTGGTTACCTCAGCAGCTGCCATTCTGTTACCCCAGCCACCTACTTCACAGGTCAAAAGACTATGATTCTATTTTTGAGCACTGCCTCAGCCCTCATCAAAGTTCAAGGGTGAGTGTGGAGCAGTGAGTGTTCATCCTTATGCCCTCGGCAGCAGCCAGCCCTACAGGCGATGTGTCTCTGATTTGGGGCTGCCACCCCTTCCACAGTCAACTGCAAATCGGGACTGGAAAATTTGCACACACTTACATCCCAGAACTCGAACATGTTGGCAGTGTCGATGCCAAAGTCCTTCACTTTCGGCTGCGGAAGACAAGGAAACACAAACAATAGATACAATAAGGCTTTGGTTTCTAAAAGCTTTACACCACCAGTGTCTTTCTTAACTTACAGAAAAAACATTGGCACACTTACCGCATTGGTGGAGAGGGCGACAAAGTGTTTGGCCACATGAGAAGGCTGGTAAGAGATAAGAGTATAGTTAGCAGGATGTGTTCAGCACATATCTATATTTAATTTTAAAAAAATGTGCATATCTTTACTTCAATATAACTGCAAACTTACATCTTTTGCAGCTTGGATGAACCAGTCTTTGGCAGACTCCGCATTGGTGATGGTCTCTTGGGTGGTGAATGTCTGCAGAAATAGAATGGTGAAACAAATGATGAACAATCCACATTGAACATTGAAATGTTGCAAGTGTTTTTATCTTATGCAAGGCACTGTTTAAGAAATAAAAGTCTTGGGTTTTGTCCAATTTCAACTTCAACTTATGATGCTTAATACACAAAACATATAATACAGTTCGTCTTCAAGGGGTATCTTCCTACGAAGGGCACCCCAAACCAAGTGATGGTGTTAAGGGGGCAGAAACGACATTTAGCCAGTAGATTTTGGGCACCGTAGATTCAGTTCTACTGTGTTACAAACAAGTGTGTTGTTGTTGGCAGAGAGGGGGGCGGCATGAACTCCTGCAACACAAGGCCAGCCATCTGATTTGAGAGGCTTCCAGACAACACTATAGGAGGCATTTAGTATGAGGGTGTAGTACAGCACGACCCAGCATGCAGCCAGGCGGAAGGAGCGGATTCCTTTGTTTGAATGGAATCTTCCATTTTATTGAGCAAATGTGGTACAGGCCAAATGGAAACTTCCACTGTGAGGGGTGCTTTTCAAAGCCGAAAAAAACATGGTCTTCTCACAAATTCCCCCTGTAAGTTCTTGATTTCATTTGATACAAATGTGTTCACTTTGGTGGAAGTGTTGGTGAAACATAAACTAAAAATGTGTTGTAACCTATACCAAGGTACCCTAAAAAGCAGAACAGAAAACCCAAGAATCTGGAAAAGTAAAGAGGAAGTATTCAACTTCTAACACTATATTCAGTTAAAAGTCTGTATGTTTCACCAAAGTGTTTTGCAGGTAAGTTTAAATTGAATTTTGTGGATGTATGGTAAAGAAAACACACTTGTTCCCTCTATAGATATTAAGGCATTTTAAGAAGAAGTGTTGAGCTTTGGGTCAGAAATCCCATGACAACATAAAAAACAACTTGTACAGCAAGACTTGGCCAATATATTGTTGAAACAAGTACAGTTACAAGACAACGCTGTGGGTTGTTAGTCAACTTTCTTTCTGACACATTATCCATCATGACTTTTTAAGAGTGAAAACGTCTGCAGTAAGAAAAGGAAACGCAAAGCAGGTTTTTTTTGCAACCTCTGACTGCGGTTTATGAAATGTTGAAATTTTTTTGTCTTTTGTGCTCAGACAGGTTCAGTTGCATGGGAGTGGCTGTATCATCTGACCACAAAGATACGATTTCCTTGCGTTGTTACTTCCTTCTTCCTTCATAGCTAAATGTTGAGCAACTGATGCTGCATACCTTGGAAGCAATGATGAACAAGGTGGTCTCTGGGTTGAGCTCAGCCAGGGTCTTTGCCATGTGGGTGCCATCGATGTTGGAGACGAACCACACCCGGGGTCCTCCTTTGGAGTAGGGCTTCAGAGCCTCAGTCACCATCAGTGGGCCCTGAACAAGAGAGCGTGTTTATATAGAACTGAGATATATTCATCTCAAGGCCTCCTCACTACTACCAACACTACTAACAAGTAACTTCAACTTTAAAAATTGCTGCTGCAAAATGCTGTAAAAGTGTTGTTCAACTTATAATATTAATACTATGTATTATGTACAGATGTACAGATATGATTTGTAATAAATATGATTTTTTGTGTACTTTCTCCTTATGGAATTTAATGTTGACTATTATTCATGCTATTAGTAAATCATTTTGTACCGACTCCTTTAAAAGTTCTTTGTAAATCAAGTTTATTAATATTATCACTACTTCTACCATAGCTGCTAGGATAAAGGACGAGAAAAAAGGAGGAAAAAGCTAAAAGCTTTCTTACCAAATCAGATCCACCGATGCCGACGTTGACCACATCAGTGATGGCCTTCCCTGTGTAGCCCTTCCACTCTCCACTGCGCACTTTCTGCAGCAGAGGGGACAGACGAACAGTGAGAAACCTCCACAGCATCCTGACTCTAAAGACTCCTTACAAGGCCTTGTGTAACCCCAGCATCTCGTCTCCCCCAGACTCCTTAGAGCGTTTTGTGCAAAGGCCCATTTACACCAAGAACTGTAACTACAATGGCAAAGTGAATTGCGCTGTTCACATATCAACCATACCAACAACGACAGGCTAACCAATGTTGTTGGGATTACTTTCAATGCCATTTTATGAACTAAAAAAATACTATCAGCCAATCTGAATCCATTAGAATTTACCGGACGTGACATTCTTTTAGTTTATTACACTCGAGGTGAGAACCATGCCATTAAAATGTCATCCCAGCTGCAATGCTCATACTCACATGACAGAAGCCCTTCATCTTCTCCAGCACCTTGTTCACCTCTGGCATGACATCACTTCCCCCGACCTGAATGGGTGTGTTTGAGCGGTTCCTCAGGGCGATATGGAGCACTGCACGGTTCTACACATGGGTCGAGAGCAGATGACTGTCACCTACAGGTCGCATATACTGTGCAGCTGAAGCTTTTTTTAAATCAATTATCATTTATCAATTAAGGAATCGCTAGGGCAGTGATGGCCAAACTGGATTGATAATCTACCATCTGGTATCAAATATTCCAAATCATCTGGTTCTCCCTGTGATAGCCATGATTGCCCATCACTCCAGTCACTAGGGAATGAATATATCTAAAATAGTTCATGAAACAGTTCACTATAAATGTGTTCATGCATGAATTGTAAAGGCTGAGTGCAATAACAGAAAAAGATTGGGACTAGATTAGGACCATGACACAAATGTCAGTGCCACCTCTAACAAAAACACCAAGAGACTTCACAGAGACATCTCAGCAGGTGAACATATGCAACATCTGAGTAGAAAAGCATCTGTTAGTCTGTAGTAACCTTCCCTGACCCCTGCTACAGCAGTCTGTATTGTCTAAACACTCACCTCAGTAAAGTTGATCTTCTCCCCACCGAACATCTTATCTCTGGCAGCTTCCACGCCTCTGGACTTGGCCTATAAAAAGATGGCAAGATAATAAACTAGTAGCCTGTCAGCAAAGCCTGCCTCTGTATGCACTGTAGCCTATACTAACAGAAAACCCATTACATTACAACCCCTATGTAACCCTCATGTTTTTACCAGGTCCACGAGCATCGCCATGACTTCTTCATTGATGAGATTCTTGGAGTAATCAAGAAGTATGTCTCCATCCTCTGTGTTCAAAGTCAGGCTATTGACAAAGACAAGGAAATCACATTGTGGCTGCTACATAATTTACCATCACCTATCTATACATTATTTGTTAGTCTGATTCCCACATCATCATCATCATCAACAACAACTCGCTTTTTGTTTTTAATATAATGTAATTATCTGTTAGATGCTATTCTGTTTAATGGTACTACTTTCGCTGTATGGTACAGGCTGAGACAACCCCCATCTGTGTGAGCCCATAAGGACATCGTGTTCATGCATCTTGCAGTCACACCTTGCGGCGTGGAGGCTGCAGTAGGCCTGTATGGCCCAGGCAGGTTATGTACTATGTGAGCGCACACTTTCCGCATAGGTGCGCTCTTTAAGCTAGGATGTGCGTGTATGCACGTACAGCGTGTGCGCTGGATCAATGTGGAGCTTACAATAATAAAGGATTTACTTCTTTGCCGTGCGAACCAGACCACACTCAATACCAACGACTTTCTTTTAAAGTAACTATTTGTAACCAGCGCCGTCTTGTCACGTGGCTACATTAAGTGTAGATAGATTTAATTGTATCTCTCGGTCTACATCATCCCACTTGTTACAGGGACGTGGGGAGACAGGATGTGTAGCGTACGTGACCGCCGGGAGCAGCACACTTGTCTGTCTAGGCCAGTCTATACGCATTCGTTAATCATCCGCTTCACACTTCACGAAAATATGAACATGACTACAATGACCGTTTTATTAGCCATTGCTAACAATAAGAAAGATGGAAAGATATTTTACAAAAGGAAGTAGGCAAGTTCTGATGGTTACTGACAGCGAATTGCATAATGCTCAGCACGCGTCAGATGGAAGACTACAAACCCCCAGACCACGCCCCTTAAGGACTCAATGACAATTTTAAAAATTCACGAATCGACCTTGCATTTAAATACTCCTGCTGATACACGATGACTTGGCTAATTTACTCATTTGGAAACGGCACGGCTTACCTGAACTTGTTGAACCTGTCCTTGTCAGCCTCGAACATTTTCCTCATGTTGAGGTTTCCAGCATTGGACTTGTACCATTGCTCGAGTTTCTTGAAGCTGGCATCACCAGAGAGTCCCATTCTGCCCAATGTTCGTTGTGCTCCCTTCTACTCACCGACCCTGTCTGACTGAAATAGGTGATAGACTGAATGATTTTGAAGGGCAATTCCGCTATTGCCTTCCGCGACCGACTCATATGCTCTTCCAATCGCTGCCAACCAAAGCGCTCCTCCTCCAGTGACGATACAGGAACACCAGGACCAAAGCACAATCCACTGCTCGACCCAAGGTCCACAACTATTCTCGTTAGGTTGAATCTGCACGTGAAAACTGCTCCACGTTTTATTCTGGAAAAGCGAGCTGTAAAAATATATTCATCTCTTGCATACGTTTCACATCAGCTAGCCTCATAGAGCATCCAACTGCTGTTTTCCAACTGTCCAGTTGTTTTACCACTAAAATGACGTCAAAAGACAATTTGAAAAGTTATCCTCAAGTAAAATTGTTTGCTAAATATATCATAAATCCTTAGCCTGTGGCCATCTTCTTAGCCGTTCTTATTTCACAGCAGCTAATGCCCCCTGGCGTCCTATTTATTCTACTGCAAACACGACAGAGTCAAGGCTTCGTATTTCAGAAAAGCCCAGTCTAGTTGGGCTAACCCAATCTAGTTCCAACAAACTTTGTGTGTTGTAAAATATCACCTTAGGATTTTCAAAAGTCGTGTGATTAACTAGTTTAGCATTATAACCCTCTAATTGCATAAAATGCAGAAGTTTTACACACCTGACTGTGCTTTTTAGGGAAGGGGCAACTCAGTTGAAATGGGCCTGACCCCGTTTTTGTTCAAACATTCTTCCATGGCTTATTAGAATCAACCCAACATTTCAAATGCTAAAAATTCTAGTATTTCCTAAGCACCTCTTTTTAATCCTCTCATCTTAACAACAACCTGTCTTAAGACAACAGTCTTTGCATTCAAAAACTCACTTTAATGGTAAGTGTTATTATGCAGAATTTGAGGCTTTTGATCACACTTACGCAAGTGTTCACAGCCAGCCTTTGCCATGCGCTCAAAATTGAGCTCAGGTGCATCCTGTTTCCACTGATCATCCTTGGGATGTATCTACGGCTTAATTGGAGTCCAGCTGTGGTAAATTTGGTTGATTGGACATGATTTGGAAAGGCACACACCTGTCGAAGGTCCCACACTTGCCAGTGTATGTCAGCATGCAAACACCAAGCATGAAATCAAAGGACTTGTCTGTAGACCTCTGAGACAGGATTGTTTTGCGCCACAAATCTGGAGAAGGATACAGAAAAAAATCTGTTGTTTTGAAGGTCTTAATGAACACCATCAATCGTAAATGGAAGAAGTTTAAACTGAGTGATCGGGGGAGAAGGTCCAGTCAGGGAGGTGACCAAGAACCTAATGGTCACTCTGTCCATGAGAACTCCAGCGTTCCTCTGTGGAGAGAGGAGAATCTTCCAGAAGGACCACTATCTCTACAGCAATCCACCAATCAGGCCTGTATGGTAGAGTGGCCAGATGAAAGCTTCTCCTTACAAGTGCTGGTCATATAATTAAAATATCACGAACAAGTTGACTTATTTCAGTTATTCCATTTAAAAAGTGGAACTTGTATAATGTATGCATTAGTTTCACACGGACTGACATTTCAAGTGTTTTTTTAATATTGATTATAACTGACAACTAATAAAACATAATTTAGGGTTATCTCAGAAAAGTAGAATATTGTGGAAAGGTTCAATATTGAAGACACCTGGTGCCACACTCTAGCCAGGTAATTAACGCAAAACACCTGTGAAGAGAAATATGCGATATGCCAGAGCCAACAATTCAGAAGAGCTGAAGGCTACTATCAGAGCAACTTGGGCTCTCATAGCACCTGAGCAGTGACAAAAAGTGATTGACTCTATGCCACACGGCATTGCTGGCTGCAGTAATTCTGGCAAAAACAGCCCCAACTAAGTATTGAGTGCAGTATATGCTTATACTTTTCATGCTCATACTCTTCAGTGGGCCAACATTTCTAGAAGTCTTTTTTGTATCTGTCTCACTTTTTGAATGGAATTACTGATTGCCAAAAAGCACCTGAAGGACTCTTGGGCCATCAGAAACCAAATTCTCTGGTCTGATGAGAAAAAGATTGAAGTCTTTGGTGTGAATGCCAGGCATCTTGTTTGGCACCGCTCAGGCACCGCTTAAACCAGGCACCGCTCATCACCAGGCCAATACCATCCCTACAGTGAAGCATGGTGGTGGCAGCATCATGCTATGGGGATGTTTTTCAGCAGCAGGAATGGCCAGATTAGTCAGAATAAAGAGAAAGATGAATGCAGCAATGTGAGACATCCTGCATGATAACCTTTTCCAGAGCACTCTTGACCTCCGACTGGGGCCGCAGTTCCTTTTTCAACAGGACAACAACCCAAAGCACACAGCCAAGATCTCAAAGGAGTGGTTTAAGTGCTACTCCGTCAATGTCCTGGAGTGGCCCAGCCAGAGCCCAGACTTGAATCCGATTAAACATCTCTGGAGAGATCCGAAAATGGCTGTGCACAGATGTCTCCCATCCAACCTGATGGAGCTTGAGAAGTACTGCAAAGAAGAATGGGCGGAACTGTGTAAAGATAGGTGTGCCAAGCTTGTGGCATCATATTCAAAAAGACTTGCTGGCAAAGGTGAATCAACAAAGTATTAAGCAAAGGCTGTGAATACTTATGTACATGTGTTGCCTTTGCAAATTTATTTAAAAAAGGGAAGATGCAAAGATACAAACTTTTTTTCCCTTTGTCATAATATGGTGTTGTGTGTAGAATTTTGAGAGAAGATATTAATACAATTTGTAATAAAGCAGTAACAACAAAATGTGGAAAAGGTGAAGCACTGTGAATACTTTCTGGATGCAATGTAGAAATCAACAGCATTTTTAATCTGGGTATCAAAGGGTCTTTGTAAACTTGCTCTTGATGTAGTTTAACAGTAGCCCCAACACTGCACCATGCTGATCTACTCGACGACTGATCTGCAGTGAAAAATGTCAGCCATGCCAAAAATCAGCATAAAGTTGAAAAATCAACAACTGTATTTCTTTACTCATCAATGCATTAATCAAAGATCTAGTAAATGGATTTGACATTTAGCTTGGTTGAATGACACGAGAATGGGTTTGTGCTATGCTGTTTTATGCTGAATGTAAAACCGGTTCATTAGGATTGATAATGTTAGACATGACATTGCCTGCTATTACATTGGAATGATTTAAGATTAGAACAAGTTCTTCAATTTATAGAAGATACTTCTATAAAATGACCATTTCAGTGTTTTCAACTTGAGGCCTGTCCTGGCTGTCTTAACAAAGACAATGTTACAGTACTTTGATTTTATTTCATCTTCCTTGTTTATCTGAAACTAAGGGTTTAATCCTGATGAACCTGTTTTACATTGAGCTGTACAAAACAGCATAGCACAGACCCATTCTCATGTCATTCAGCCAAGCTAAATCAAAGCCATTTTGGCCTACTAAGGTTTTACTAGTGAGGGGTTTGTGCATATCAGACTGTGCCTGCAATTGAACTTCCATCACCAGATGGCAGCATAGACAACGTATATTTGGATACTGTTCGGTGTCCAAGCATATAGTCTGCATATAGTCTGTATAGACATTTACCTTCAGCGCAATTATGGCCTTTCCAACTGGATCATTGTCAACTGAACAAAATGTTAGCAAACAAATTTCTCTTGTGACTGACATGTAGGTGTACCTTACCTTAGAAGTATTACGGACTCCATGTGGATTTCATCCTTTAGTGAAGTATTCAACACAGACTCTGTCATTAGTAGTAATAATAATAATAATAATAATAACCTTTACTTGTATAGCACAGTTCATACATACAAGATGCAGCTCAAAGTGCTTCACAGTTTGGCAAGGTTACAACAAAACAGCATTAGCCATAACAACGCAATGTCCCTTTGATGCAGGCTCTTGCGTGAGCACATGCAAATGTCCGTAGGGGCAACAGGGGTGAGGAAAAACTCCCTGAATTGCATGTAGTTGAATCAAACCGGGAAAAAAAAAGGAAGAAACCTCAGGCAGAACCGCGTCCCCTAGGGAAGCCCTTCTGCCGGGGCTGTGGTAGACTGGGGGTGGGTGGTAGTCCTCGTGGGGGTGAAGTAGTGGTTGCTGTGGGTCTGTTTGGGTGGAGGGTGAAAGGGGGACTTTGGAGGGGGGGAGGCGTTGTGCGACTGCTGTTGGTCTGGGTGCTTGGGGATGGGGATGGGGGGGGGGGGGGGGGGGTTGGAGAGTCCTCGGTAGGGCCGTTAGGTGTAGGCGAGGCTGAACAGATGAGTCTTGAGTTGCCTTTTGAAGGCGTCGACGGACTCGGCTTCTCTAATGTGTTGTGGTAGGGCGTTCCATCTTCTTGGGGCGTGGTATGAGAAGGCTGCTTCCCCGATCCTTTTGGGTGGAGCTTCTGGGACCCTCAGGAGGCCAGCTTCGGTCGATCTGAGGGCTCGTGCAGGGATATAAGCAGAGAGCTACATGGTATCCACAAAATCTCTTGAAAATAACAATAATGAAAATACATTGCATTTGTGTATTTCAGGTAACCTGTTGAGAAAATAGGTTCTGTTTAATGAAACCCATAAAATTGGCTACTTCTCAAGCAAAGGCACAATTGTAAAGAAACTTTATGCACACCGTGGACTTTATATGCCCCATTGGCAGTCCTGACCAATTATTGTCAATCTGATCCCATTTCTCTGAGCCAAGCTTATTATTGGACAAGGAGAAGCACATCATGTAATATCCAAACCCAGCTCTCATCTTATAAATAACTAGAGAACGTAAGTCGAGGGAATTACGCAGTGCATGAAAACTGTAACTGTGGAAGTGATTGCTAGGGTATCCATGGTGGCTACTATCAGAAATAAAGTGGTTACTATGTTGGCTGCTAATCAGTTCAAGTGCACGATAATCGTTTTGGTTGCTATGGAAACTGACATAGTTGCTTTATTTCAATGGTTGCTATGTTGGTTGCTGGGTAGATAAATAGTTTACAGTTTTTACCAATCATCTTTACACCTGTCTCAATACTTTTTCAAAACTCTTAACACTTTTGCACAAACCATAGACTGTGGAAGTCAAATACACTCTAAAAAATAAAAGTGCTTCTTTAAAGATGGT
Source organism: Setipinna tenuifilis (assembly GCA_030347295.1). Classification (NCBI taxonomy): domain Eukaryota; kingdom Metazoa; phylum Chordata; class Actinopteri; order Clupeiformes; family Engraulidae; genus Setipinna; species Setipinna tenuifilis. The sequence goes on along the minus strand of CM059280.1, from coordinate 12,426,897 downwards.
TCTTTAAATCTCTGGTGGTTCCATGGAGGGTGAAAACTCCTTGTTAAATCATTACATTATGTGAAAGCTTCTTCAGAGTAGAAACACACACACACACATACAGACACATTCATACATATGAATAAATTGCATTGTAGGCTGGGTAAGGTGCAGTAATGAGTGAGGCACAGTGAACAGGTAACTTTAAGGATACATGAACCTACTCCCAGGTACTTGTACTTCTCTACTTCCTCCACCAGCTCTCCCGTGATCATTAGTGGCTGTGAAGGCTTCCTCTTCCTCATGAAATCTATTTTTTTTTTCTATTTTAGTGACATTCAGCCTCAGGTGATTCTGATCTGACGACTCCACAACAAAAAAAAAAAAAAAACAGTGTCCTATACTCACCCTATTCCCCATCCCTTATACACCCGACAACAGCTGAGTCATCAGAACATTTCTGCAGGTGACCGTGACATGACTCAGAGTTGTACTGAAAGTCAGTGGTGTATATGGTGTAGTGTTTGGTACTACTACTATAGCTGCTGCTTTATTTTTGTAATGATTTAACGTCGATCAATCGCAACCAAAATGATTCCTTTTCCTCCTAGATTACAATTGCTCATATTTTTATTCTAATCATTTTATTTATAAACACATGGTGAATGATTTTTAAAGTGTGTGTATAGTTTTCAATTTGCAAAAGAATTTGTGAAATCTGACAACTATAAATTATTTCACCTCTTACACAAAAGAAGACACAGGTGATTGACATCTTGCATTTATTTATTGTACAAAACAAATTGAAGACTGGCAAAGGGTAAACATTTAAAAAAATAAACCATTGTTTAACAGTCTAGAGGTACAGTTGTATGACAAACAAAGGTTGTATTAGTATGATAGACAAGTCAGCAGCAAAACCATGTCTGAAGTGAAAAACAACAAAGTGTAACAAATTACATTAAAGCATATAAAAAAACAAAACTGATGTGATGTAGTTCCCCCAAAGAAAATGTGCTTCACTACTATGGTTAGAATGTAATCATGCAAATCCATTATAATCATATCTGCATGCTTACATTTTACCCATCTGTAAACAAAAATGACACACAAAAAAAGTCACTAAAACCGCAGAAACCCTAAAGAAGGCACCTCCATAAGAGAGAAATATCCCATCCCACACCCCAAAAAGACTTTAGAAAAAGAGCTAGTTGCAGTAAGCAAAAGTATTACACTCTGGCACAGATGCTGTCCAGATATAGCCTGATATTGTTAGTTTACAGTCGATTAAATCTAGTTCATAACCTGTTAAATAATCTCTTACCTGGAAAGTTAAAAAGTAGTTTCTGCATGTAAACTCAAAAGATGTACCAGCCACAATAATATGAAACAAAATGAAATTAGCAGAAATGTTATTTTCAGATGGGCGTGTGTTTCTGCCTGGACTAAATGCAAAAGCTGAACAAGACATAGATCTTGTTTAGCAATATGGAGTAAAAAGTGTAGTGAGTTATGTCAGAAAACTCAAATCCCAACTTCAAGTTCAAACAATGGTGTGGCTATAGTACTATTCCCTTTGCAAAGTACACAAACTGCTTTTGAATATTCATAACCTTTGTTGTTGCTTCCTGCTAGAGCCCACCCTCACCATCACAATACTTCATTTAATATTTAACTTCAGCAGTACCCAACAGACACACGTTTCCAGTATGTGCAAATCAACAGCAGATCGCTCAACAAAACATCTCTTTTGCCACAGCAAAAAAAATACTTGATATTTCTTGTGTTTAAGACAGCCAACCAATGTAGATATCCATGGCAGTTAAGACAAGGGGTTAAGGGTCAAACTCCAGTTTGGTCCTCAAAGTGAGAATTTAAACAAAGCAGGGTGGATACAAATGGAAAACTGGCCTGATGACCATATGAAAAGTGACAAACAAAAAAAACTAATATCTGACCAAACAAAATACAAAACAAATGACTTTAACCAATATTTATCTCCCTAGTTTTCTGTGCTCCTTTAACATAAAAAGAACAGGCAAGCTATTAGTCTGTTACCACTAATAAATACACTCCACCCCCACTGGTCATCTCTCCCCTACTTTCACAATCTCACAAAGGCACAAACATCCCAATACCTTATGTTGAGCAGTCTTAAACATCTTAAAGAGGGATCACATTTTCAAATTTCAACACCAACATAAACGTATTGTAATGGTTAGTGTGTTAAAGAGTCCAAAAATCGTTACTGGCCTCAGTGTGCTGGAAATCAGGCCTGTATGTGTGTGTGTGTGTGTGTGTGTGTGTGTGTGTGTGTGTGTGTGTGTGTGTGTGTTCAATTATAGTTTATTCTTGTGTTGCCTCCAATGTGCCTTCATAGTCCTTCAGGAACTGGATGTGGAAGTCACGCACTTTATCCAACAATACCTTTAGCTTGTCTTTAGATGGGAGGATAGTCATTCTGAAAAGACAAGCACACAAAATACTTTTTAAAAATGCCTGTTTGCTAACCCTAACCATAATGAACTTAAAGTTAGGTTTAGGGTTAGGTTAAAGTTAGGGTTAGCAGTATTCTTTAAGAATACTGTACTACACAGCTGCAGATTGTTACAATACATTATCAGTTTTTGTTCTGCACTATACATGGTGTACTTGTTCCTGGTAAAATGTTGGCATATCAAATTTATTTACCTGAAATGGTATGTGCCATCTCTCTGTCCAAAGCCACTTCCTGGAACCAGACATATTCCAGTCTCCTCCAGCAGTCTTAAGCAGTACAGCATATCTGGCTTCATTCCTAGAGCCTGCAACAGAGAAGAACAATGCACCATTTACAACACTACACAGTCACACATTTATTTCTGTGGCTGTGGACCGACATCATTTTTGCCAAACTGACAAGAGTTTTTTTTTTTTAAACCACCACTGATTTGAATAGGTTCTTCAAAACACCCAGCAAAGCGAAAAGTGCTCCACCTTGAATTACTCATTCAAAACCTGTCATGGCCTGTTTTCACACTGGGACAGGTGTAAACAAATACTGTATTGGAGGCCTGGATTGTTATAGCCGCATCAATGCACATTAGTATTCATTACAATTTTGCATTTTGCAAAGTCTGTACAGGAGAATAGCCCTACAGCCCTATCATCCATTTCGTAATATATGAAATTCGTATGCCTGTTAACCTTCATACACAACAACTGATGAGAAATTAAAACTGAAAACACACCACATGAGAACACAAAGAGGTAGGGTTTCAGAAATGTGTTTGGGCAATGTGAAAAGTTACACTCCACTCGAGTGTTGGGGGTTGGCTGGAGTCCAGTAGGTCAAACACTACACAATGGACAGCTGTGTCCCAGAGACACTTCATTTAGACAGGTACGGATGGGCTTGAAACAATACTGCATTGTGTTTAAAAATATGCACTATGTACCTGGATTAATAAGAATCCAGGTTCTTACTAAACGCTTCACAAAGGTATATAAGGTGTCCGAGTCTCCGATTTTTTGTTTTACAAACAACACTTGTGAACAGATCGTTTTGTCTTTGCAATGAATTAAAGTATCTCCCTATTAGTACTTTCCCACATAACTTAGCCACAAATCACTGTGCATTCCAAATGATGTTTAGCTAGTGTGAACATGTCCCAATTTCACAAGGTTGTTAATCCAGCAATTTACACTCCAAGTGTGCTTGCTCATGATAAGCACACGTTAATAGTCAGACTGTTGACTGAGCCCTGTAAGTTTTAGACAAAACCATTTCTGAAATTATTTGTTCAAGTCTGTCGGGTTTGGTGGATCCGTGTGTAAACAGCAACAGTTGGGTCACTGTGGATTATCAATTAGCTAAAAAAAAAAAAGTCACCAAGTTACTGTCTTGGCAGTGTCGAACTGAACTCGCTTTATTCGCTCATTGGAATGTTTAATTTAGCTCGTTAATAGGCCTACTGACAGGAGACTCATTCCGATACATTCCGGTTGGTTATTGCCGAACCAAGTCGTAGCTTTGCTCTTTTCGCCAAATTCGCCATCTCTGCATAGAGAAATGACTTCTGTGGTCGCTCTAGTCGCTTTTGGTGTGCATGTACAGTAAAGATTCCCACCTGCCAGGTGATAACTTTAGAATGCTGGTGTTTGTTGGGAAAGTGTGCACGGAATTCTGGATGGCACACTTATCTTTACCATCAACTTGGTTTTTTAGCCTCTGTTACATAATCAGTTGACCCTCCTGTGCTGGAATTGGGCATTCAGCTTTAGGGGATTAGCTGTGGCCTATCCACTTCGGCTGTGCAATTTTTTTTTTTTTTGGAACAATCATTCTTGCATGTAGGAGTACATACACACTAGGTACATGGCACTGTTACAGGATACATAGCATGCTCGTGGGAGTAGGAACACAGAGGTTTGGGGTACTGACTTTGGCCTCCTCCACTGCTTTGGGTGGGATGAAGAGTCTTGGGAAGGCATACATGGCGCCCTGGACAGGATTGCAGTGGATGCCTGGGACTGAGTTCAGGATCTCCTCCGTTAGCTTGGCTTTCTCCGCCAATGCTCCCAACACAGCAGCCTTTTCCTGAGTGACCAAAGACACAGCAAAAAGATGTCACAATAGATCAAAAAACTGTATTTTTGCTTGATAATGGGGACTTTTTGAGCTTGTCGAAATTTCTCTAAGCATCAGTTATTCAACAGTGGAATTTTTAAAGAGACAAAAGTAGCTATATGAAATTTCAGAGCTGTAAACCTTTTGCAGACAACATAATCAGCATCTTATTGTGTATCCATGTCTCATAAAAAAATGCCTTTTCATCGAACAATTTAATCATCCAAAAGTAGCAGTCTCATTTTGTCTGGCAGTTTGCCCTCCATTGCTTCACCACTGACCTGCTGAAAGCCGGCGTAGGAGGGTTCGTGCGGCTGCGGGGGGTTGACGATGACGTCCATGGCAGCCTGGCCAGACACCGGCGGGCACAGCTGCACCGACCGCAGCTTCAGCAGCTGGGCCTTCACTTCCGGGTCGAGGTTCAGCACCTCCATGTACCCTCCTCTGAAACCGCACCTGGAACACAGGATAAGAGAAGTAGGCTTAACACTTATTTTAACAGTGTATCTTAATGTAACAACATGCAATATTATGAACTTACACTGTGCATACTTAACATTAACCCTAATCTTAACCCTTACATTGTGCTTTAGGGTTAGGGTGAGTAATGTAGTACACATGTAGTAACAAACTTTGATACACTATAGTTCTTAATGTAGATACACTGCCACGGGGACTGTAAAATAAAGTGTAACTGAGTAGTACTCGAACAAGCTGAAAAACTAAGTAGAAGCAAATTTTCATCATGATTTCTGTGGCAAAGACAAACATATATCAGTGTTAACCTGGCATGGTCATGTTTAAGAGTCTACATGTATCTACAAAGGATTAATGCAGAAAGCAAAACTAGTTAGGTTGGAGCAATATCTTGTCAATCCAGACAGACTTGGAGTATTCAATTTAAGCTTCCACAAAAGAGGAATTGAAAACTTTAGGCATATATCGACTCTGACTAAAGGGAGGGTTAAAAATGACCAGGTCCTTGCATTTACTGTGTCTTTTTTACTGATGTCCATACATGACTTTCTGCATTTCACACACAACTAGTGAAGTGTGCAATAAGTCTACAGATATTTGTAGAGGGCATTAGTCATATCTTGTGACGTCACTGGAACATTTCAAGGGGTCAAGCGCTGAAATCTGAGCCGAGTTTGGACGAGCAGCTTGTATTGCAGGGATGTGCTGACCACTTCAGACGCTGCAAAAATATAGCACATGCAAAGATGGAACACTTACTCTCCCGTGTAACCCTTGGAGGTGGAGTGGAAGGAAGCCAGCTCCACGCTGTTAAAGTACTCAGGCCCCATCTCGTACAGAACCTTCTTGAAGGAGTGGAACTGGCAGCCGGAGGCATATACGTTGTCCTGGTAAACCTGGGGAAAAAAAAAAGAACAGACAAAACGTTTATGTCAATTCTGTGGCCGTATTTCAGGGCGTCCTATAAGTCTGGAACCTATACAAGATTTCTATTTTTTTCACTATGTTGCAGGTAACCCCTTTCACTGCCTAGAGAGGAGATAGTTTAAGTTATTTTGCTAGTTGGGACAGGAAAGGTCTGCAGCAACTGATAAAATGAAACTTCTTTTCTAAATAAAAGGGGAAATTCTTAACATGAATGAACTACACAGAAAGAGTGCTGCCTACTATATTGTTGAAAATATGAAAAAAGATACTTATTTTTATAGAAAAGATGACTTTATTTACCTCATCAGACAAGACGAAGAGATTTTCTTCATAGGCAAAATGGAGCACCTCCTCGATGCACTTTCTGCTCTGCACTTGACCTGCGATGTTGGTTTGGTGAGAAAAACAGCAAGGAGTGAACAAGTGGGTAGCGTAGTGGGAGATGACTAATGTGAGTGTGAAAAGGGATGAGATCAAGACAGAGAAAACGAAGAGAAAATCATCCCACTCAGGACAGAAATGCAGGTCAGCTGTAACTTTCCACACACTGACACACAAACCTCACGGCAAAAAGGTGCCACGTCACTTCTGATAAAAAATGGGCAGGAAACCTGAAACCCTCTTTCTGTGGCTGCTGCTGCGCTCATGTGCTCAAGCTCACGGATCCCTTTACCACCGTGGCAGATCAGTCTGTTCGTGCACCCAGAACGTTCTTGTCTATAAATAACGGGCAGGCCCTTCTCCATATTATGTAACTTTGGTTAAACAGCCCACGGATCAAATTATTTCATATTTAATTTTAGACATGCCTTCAAGGCAGGCGTGAGTGCCAAAGTGCAGTGAGTTTGTATTCTCTTCCTTTTTTTTACTTAACATTAAAATTATTCACATCAACACTTCAGCTCTGGATGTAAAGCTCTATGTAGTTCTATTCTTTATAGTACTACCTCATAAGCATCTGCAATCAAACCTAAAGTGTTATGACGGATACAATACGTTTAATAGTAAAAAATGAAATATATAAAATATAATTAAACCTAGAGTGTTATGACAGAGACAATATGTCATATTGTAAAAAAAAGAGGTAAGTGACTTAAGTGACTGATTATGTAGTTTTAAGACTTCAGATTTCAGCTGGCTATATTAGTATTACTATTGATCGGCTCTATGCAGAACACTTAAGCTCATGTGGTTTTTATATCAGACTGGAAGGCAACTGCTGACTGAACTGATTGAGAGTTTTATGATGACCTTTTTATTTTCCCATGGCTATTTTTAAAACACCCACCAGTGGGGTTTCCAGGATTGATAATGCAGATGACCCTGGGCTGGCAGTGCTCCTTGGCGGCCTGGAACGCCCTGTGCAGCTCGTTCACGTCAAGGGCCCAGCAGTTGTCCTCGTCAAGGTAGTAGTTGATCTGCACGGCCTCCATCTCGGCGAGGGCGGCGGAGTACAGGGGGTACTGGGGGATGGGGATCATCACGCCGGTACGCGACGTCCCTTGGCCCGACACCAGCATCCTCAGAATGCTCTGAAGCCAAACACAGCATAGCGGCCAATGGACAGGCTGCACATACCAGCTCATGGCAACAGACATAACTAAACAACAGAAGTAAATGGACACAAAGGGATGATGGGTGACATTGCATTGCATGAAGACACTGAGAACTGAAAACCAACTTTCCAGCTACAACATCCGAGACTTTTTCTGGTAAAAATAACCACTGATACCACCATTACATTGACAGCCTAAAGGCCACAGTAGGTTTCTATGGCAATGTGTTATGCAATGAACATGTAATGAAATTCCCATCACCACTGCAGCACGTTGAAGTCACTGCGTGCCTCTCAGACTTTCTTGCTGTCTGACAGTAGTGCATTGAGTGCACATGGACAAAACATACGCAAAACTGAATCCCTGCAAGCTCCAAACACTTTTTGTGGGATGATAACGCAACAACCTTTTTCATAGAGGACAGAACTAACCGGTTTCCTGTGCATGTTGCCAGTTTGTAGCTATAAGCCATGCTTTAATGGGAGCTTTCCTAAACCAAGAACAGCAAGCCTCTTGGCTACACACAATCGATATGTGCTCGAGACAGCAGGAAAGCAAGCAGGGCTAGGACCCTTATTAATTTATACCCGGCACCTTGTGACTGTAAAGTTGTAGGTAGCTTCGTATATCTCAGAATACAGTTTCTAAAATGTACAACAATATCTACAGCTAGAAAATATAACTATTTAACTGCATTGATCTACTGCTTTCTACTGTGTGCATCTGTTGGCCTGCTCCAAAACGACATCTCACTGTACTCGTATAGTGAAAATAAAGACATTTACTTCATGACATGTTATGTGTGCAGAGGTATACTGCCCTACAAAGCCAAATGACGGTGACTGCATAATTTGTTAAATTGAGTTTAAACCGGAAATTGACTTTGTGACCAAATCTCTTGCTTCTTCTTAATAAGACTATAAAAGCATCACCACTGTAATACCTACAAGTATGACTGGGCAGTGCGACAACTTTAGAGATATTTCTCACTTTCTATGTTGACATAGTTACTGCACTTTGCCTCTGTAGGGCAGTATAACGATCTATGATGTTATGATGAGGAGGCGGGCATAGTGTCGGACACTCTGTACTCTATTCCCTTGGCCTTACTCACCACAATGGCATCGCTGGCTCCGGTGGAGAGGTAAATGTTGGTATAGTCAGCTGGTACGCCCTGATCCCTCCGCTCAATGTAGGCAGCAATGTCCTTCCTGATGCAGTCCACACCCTGACTGGCAGAGTAAGACCCTGGAATGAAGAACACAGAATTTACACCGTGCATTCTAGATTAGAACAGAGACAAAGGTAGAGTAATGACAAATTTTAACAATTGTATAAATGGACACCATCCAAAATCTTTACACCACTATCTTACAATGGCCTCCCAACTTCACTCCCAACTCCCACAGGACATTTCGATTAAAAATTATGTTATGCTTTGTGTGTTTTTATGTGGTTCGCTGCAGAGTACTACTTCCTTTTATAGCAGTGCATTGTTTGTTATTCCCGTGGCTGTGTTTTCAGAAATGAGTCAGCCTAGTGCAAAAGGAACACACTGCTCTCAAAGCCTACCAAGACTGGTGCCTGCACATCCTTGTAGGATACGCCGTGCCCGTTGTTTGGCATCTTCTGGGAAACTGGGACTGTCCATGAGCTCGGGGAATGTGCAGAGAGCCACCACCTACAGCCACCCCCAGATGAAGAAAGACAAGCCAAGTTTGAGTCATCTTAAAAAACATTGCAAAAGTTCACTGACCTAGCAGGATGCTGAAAAACTTGTTCACGAATTTATATCAAGGAGATTAGACTACTGCAACACCATATTTGCAGGCCTCCGGCAAAAGTCAATTAGATATGAATACAGTTTTTATTATTATTATCATTATTATTATGGTTGTCCACATAGTATGGGTTTCAGTCTTGCCAGAGGATTAAAATTTGGCACAGATTTTAAGTTAAAAGCATGCACAGCAATCATGACAGTCTAATCAGGTCTGGCAAACTTAAGTCTGGAGCCTATACACAAGTGGTCTCTGTTGGCCCTCTTCTTTTCTGATTTCTCCTGAATCTGGCTTGCTATGGTCCCAGCTACCATTCGGGACCCTGAGTATTCAGTCCCACGTTGTGAGGGACGGACCTCTTCACACAGGGATTTTAATTAGTGAGAGTAATGAGGAGTTACTAGGCCTAACAAGATTTGCACATAATCTTACAGACTCTTTCTCGCATGACAACAACAAACTGACTTGTTTTACCTTGTGCCCATTTCATGTGCCAGAAATGGTTCACTGGGTGTGGCACCCAGAAGCAAAATGTGGGCACAAAGGGAGGGTGTGTGCACAATGCTCATCTAAACCTGCCAATGATGGATGCCAACACAGATCCCCAAGAATCTCAGATGAAGGCAGGCTTTGCTGCATCACACTGGCTTGAATATGACTTTGGCCAAGCATCTGTAATAACAGGCTCTACGCTGTGGCTGCAGTGAAAAGCTCAGCAACCCACATTACGTTCGGTGGAGAGGACAAGACTCGAGTTTGTGCATAGTCATTTCTCCAGCAGGATTATCTACACTTCATTTGCTGCAGTGGGAAAAGCAGGACAGATAACATCAAATGCTTCTGTTCAGCCAATTGTGGCCAGATAACACTATTAACGTGTCCTACATTTAAACATGTGCATGTTGCATGACAATTTTTAAAAGTTTTAAAGATTACTTCAAATGTTTACATATACTTAGCAGAATAACTTCTTGTGGAAGCTTTGTGGAGAATATTGCTTCTTAGAATTGTTTTGATTTTGCCTTACAGAGAAAAATAAGATCTTTTTCCCCCAATAGGTTTTAAGGAAAAATAGTTCAGAAGTCAGTAAGATCTTATTATTGTTTTAAGAGACAAAGATAATGCTGTTGTAAGAAATAATGTTTTTCTCTGGGTTTCTTTATTGTGGAGGTGCCTGCAGCTAAACTCAGGTTCTTGCTGCTGGTATAAAGACGTACCCCAGTTTAACAACCACTGGTCTACAAGTACCCCTGGGGGTACTTGGATCAATTCAAAGGAGTACAAAATAAATCTGTTAAGGGGTTCTTAGCTTTCATCATTAGTATAAAGATATTGTTTAGGCACAGACATCAATGGAAAAAAATCTTACATTTGAACTACCCCCATTTCAATCCCACAGACTTTACCATATAATATGTGTTCACATTTTATTTATGCTGCAGTAATTATGCAAAAGCATGAATTGTTATAGCAAGCTGTCTGTAATGCAGAGCGTACTCGGTAGAACATAGACTGTCTTAGGGGGTACACGGTAATTAAACTTTTGGGAAGCATCAACGTGGACCATCCAGTCACTGAAGCCTTTTTGTTGTGCACATAATGAGCAGATGAAATGCTCCCTGTGGTTGTGACCATGGTAATGTGGACGCAAACAGTAGATCATAATGAGCCCTCCTCCACTGGAATGTGCACTGTCCTCTGTACTGTGCCAAACGACCAACAACAGCAAAACCCATTCAGCAAACTCACAAAGCTCTGTCCAAAGATGGCAGTCATTACTGTGGGAGTGGTTCCTCTCAACTGCTCTGCCAAAGCCCATGAATCCGTTCTAAAGTGAAGAGTGTAGTGTGTGACACTCTTTGGTGTGTGGGGATAACTGCTAACCGACACTCACTGGGGTGACCTTGTGATCCTTGTGAGCTTGTGACCATCCTCTAGAGTTTCCCCAACATGTGCCCATCTTGGAAGTGAATCGTGGAAAAAAACACAACACCTTGCCAGAATGACTCAAAGCCAAAGAACCGTACAGTGGACTAGCAGCTGAATCCCCAATAATAGCTGGCTGTTTACTGAACCAGAACTCTGCCTCTGCAGAAAGCCCACAACAGAGATCGGATGTTTGTTTGCCTCAAGTGGGTAATATTGACTCAATTTGTGGTCAATAACAAATCAGAAAATTGTCTCTGGTGTATATCTGAAAACATTTGAGTAGCAACATCCAGCAGTTCTGGTCAAGGATATTGATTTGATAATGAATAAATTAGTTTGGACCTTAAGAGTTTACCGGGCCAAAAGGAAGGGGGGCAGGAGATGGGTCTGAAATACGGGAGAAACTTGGGGAAAAACAGCAGAGTTGGCAGCTTTGCTCTTATGATCACTGTGTTAAACGGTCCCTGTCCAATTTCTATAGGACTTCTTTTTTGCTTACCTGACGAAGAAATGTAATTGGCTGTTGTCCCATAGCGTGAGCATCTCCGATGTTTGCTTTGATTACTTCTGTGAATGGTTGCTTTCCACCCTATCAAGACAAACATCTGGTACTTTAACACATACAACAGTGACTTGCATGGTGTTATGAATTAGTCATCATTTCCTATCAGGATATAACAACTATGGCCTCACCTTAAGCAAAGTAGGCCAACTACCCTTTAAATTGTTACACATTTAATTAAGTTTAATGTGCTATACAGAAAAATGGACTCGTCTTGCCATTACATTTATAGGAGAAAACTGTTGCTCAGAGACTTAATATTGGCCACCATTTAGTTTTCTGACCAAACACTGACCAAAGTTTTAACTGCTTCTTCTGCACTTAGGGTAGCTGTTCCCACTAGTACAACAATGCATCAGTAGCCTAAATCAAATCCAGCCTTAACAATTATCTGCTCCCATGTCAGAAGTTACAGCATAGGGGCCATATGTTACATGTCACATGTTCAGCACTAAACATGTTTTGGTCACTGTGCACCAGCCCACCCATGCAGTAAGGTGGCAATGTAAACAGTACTTTCTTGTCTGGTCATGACAACAGCTGACTTAATTACGCCGTTACTAGTTCAGCAACATGCCACCGTATCAGTCCGGTGTTTATTTATGACATGCATTCCTACTGTCCTAACCCACAAAACAGTACCTTTCCTTGTGGTCATGACACTAACACAATAAATTGGCAACAACTCAATTGATCTTCATAATACATTCAGGTTCGCAGGCTTAATGGCACTTAGTAATTTCCTTTACACCACAACAATTTACCTCAAGCATAAGATGGAGCATGATGCAACAGCAAGGAGGCTACCAATGCCACCGAACCGCCCTGACGACACCACCACTAAACTTTAACTAGGATACATGAACATGAATGTTACGCCGTCCTTATACATTCATTAGTACACAGCTGTTATGTGGTATGAAATTGTTATGTTACCTCCCGTAAGCATTTCTCTATTTCGTCAGCCTTCATGACAATCGGCCCCCTTACAGCGTACTCCACAGCTTTCACCTGCGGATTCAGAGTCTCCATCGTCAGGGTCTTCTCTCGAATCTTGCTTTTTGCGGCCACGGCAGCCTCTCTTGTGCTGTACCGCTTCAGCCCATAGGATTCTATGGCCCCTTGACTCTTAAATCTCATTGATTCCTGGCGGACTGACTGCGACTTTCGTCGCATCACTAAAGCTTGATACTGCTCAAGAGCACCTGCGATTAAGGAGCGATTTACCGAGGATGGTAGACGATGCATTTTCCACTGATGTTCGCTAGCCTAAATGTACGCAAAATATACACAAATCGAAGACAGTCTTCGTCAGTAGGCCGACCGTAACTTATCTTCAAAAGCTGTTAAGCAGATAGGAACTAAATTTCCAACGATAGGCTACGTGGAAACTGGTGACTCTGTCCTCTGTCCAAAAAACCCAAACCGTCCCAATATCTTTGACTGACTGAAATTTTGTTTGTAGGCTTTATATATCCCGGTATATTAAAGGCTATCGGACTAACAAAGCCCTGAGCTGCCTCGTCGGCGTCCTACTCCCGAGGATCATTCCGTACTGCCGCCGCCACACACGAGTTCGGATGCGGCATTTATGCGGTTGTCAACCACTAGTAGTAAACCCCGCCCTCTCCTGGGCGTTGTAGTTTTTTGTAAGCGAAACTACCAGCACAATGGATTCACGTATTTCAGGTTAAACTACCATACCCATCTACATTTCGCCTGGGTCGATTGATTGAACATCATGGATAAAGTTACATCAGCTTCGGAAGGGTCTTCTTTCAAAGTCTATTCAAAGAAGCGTCTCTGCTTCTTTCCCTTCAAGTCGATTTTTATTTATTTAGTAATTTTTTCAAGTTATAGCTTTTCCTCAAAGCGAGGGATAAATGTCAATAACCAAACCACATTTTAACAAAAACATGACGCTTTAGTCTACATATAAGTTATTTTATTAGTAGGCCTATAATACAGAAAGGCAAATAGCTTTCTAATCATAGCAAAAAATAACACTTATTAAGATAGGCCTATTCAAGTTAATCTGGTCTTTGTAGGTCCAATTAAACGGAAAACAGAAAATGAAGAAATCATTATGAAATGCCCTCCAATTAAGAAACACAGAAAAACTAGTCTCTTTGTTGCAGCACTGTAATTGGGTGACTCAGCTATCGGCCTACCTATGCCCAGTAATCCAGGCTGCAGCCAAGGTAGCCTACCAAAAAGTCAAAACAAGAATAGAATGCACAGGTCGCTCTGTGTAAAACCATTAGTATAGAGATGCATCTTTAAACCTTTTTTTCCTAAGCTGTCAGAAAAGTACATGACAGTAAATTCATTCCACCATGGAGGCCTACAATCAAAGAAAAAAGTATGTCTGAGACCTTCTGCAAAAGTTTCACAGCACATGCAGGAAGGCCAGCCACAAAACTCCATTGCAATAACGCAGTTTATATACTAGAACAAGAAGTTGAGCTGCTGTATGAGGTATATGATCGTCTTAATATTGGACAGTGTCAATCTAGACATGGTGACTGCAATATCTTTAGAAAAACTATGTCTATTATCAATTATGAAGCCCAAGTTCAGTCAGAATGAAACTGGACATTGATGTGAGAGGACATAGTCAGATTGGCTGGAAACAAAACTGTTCGAGACTGATAATCCTTTATCCACACAATGTCCTTAAAGTATGCAGAAATTCTTAGTATACGACATGGGGTTGTTTCGTAGGAAAGATAGGATGAGAATCATCTCCATAATAGTGAGAAGAGAGCTCAAGGGAGTGAACAGTCTCTTCTTAGGATGCGATAGATGGAGAAAAGAAAGACCAGTTCACCAGCTTCTAGGTCATGAGACCTATAACTGTCCTTGCCCTATTAAAAGGACATCTTTTCAGATAGGTTAATTCAAACCATTCCGTCCCTGAATTCTAGAATCCAGAGAAATTAGAGAGAAGGATATCATAGTTGACTGTGTCACCGACTGCAGACAAATCAAGTAAAAGTTATAACTGATGATGTCTATGCTCTTTTGATGCCTCAGTTACAGATAAAAAAGCTGTTTCAGTGAAATGACTTTATTGAAACCTCAAGAGGCCAAGTAAGTTGTTCGGAGACAGTAATAATTAGGCTACGTAAAATATAGACTATATGATTTTGTTTGGGACAATCACAATTACCTGTGAACTCTAGCCAGATGGTCCTCAATCACACAACTCATAAACATGAAACAAAACTTTGCACAAAGTAACATTACAGCAAACATTGTCCGTTGCATGACACAATTCAGCATCCAGGCAGCTTTTATCTGTGCCATTTTGACTGTTTCTAACAAAAAACCGTTGAGATAATTACCTGTGGTTTTGGACTTATGCTCTGTGGTACTGCTATGACTCATCAGCACTGCTGTGTAAATTCACACCTGCTCTGTGTGATTAAGGCACACACCTTTAGTGGACATTTACGGTATATTACTGACCATTTTTACATAAGAATGTCAGTCCTGCCACCTGCTGGATATAATTATGAACTGCAGTTAACTCTCATTTTAATGGTAATGTGTTGAATGCTTTTAGTAAACAAAAGTGTGAAGTCATTTGTTCCACTTCATTGTCAATTTGGTTAAAAAATCAGTTAAACATTTTGTAAATCAAACAATTTTATGTGTAATGGATTTCATTAAACATTTTAAAGACATCTCTGGAGGTGTCATTAAAATATTGCAGACATGCTTTAATTTTTCTTTCATGCTACTAACTGTCCTTCACCATAATATCACTGTCAGATTTAAAAAAAAAATGATTTTTAATGCCCTTTCAATAAATCAGCCTGATGCAGTCTCCTCTTCTGTCTTTCTTTCACCCTCCAACTCTTTCAATATAAGAAATACTCACATCATTAATCTTTATTGTGAGAGGAAGCTTTATTCTGCCCGTTTATAAAATTTTGTGTGGGGCTCTTTTGTGTGGCCTGATGTTCAGTCAGGCAGTGTATGAGGAGGGGGTGGGGGGCACAGAGAAGCTCTGTGAAGGTCTTTGACCCTGTTTCTCCTTGTTCACAGCAGCCTGATGAGCCTGATAGGAAAGCTCTTTGTCAGCAGGAACAAACTTCAGTATGCTGCTGCAAGAACAACATGCCTGTTTTGTCTAGCAAGACATACTAGCACAAGTGGTACAGTTTGTAATCAGATCACCCCTTTTGTATTGACATTGGCAGCCAGAAATATTATGGATCTGCAGTAGATTATTAGTAGAAGTACAGAGAAAATGTAATCACGTTATGCAGCAGTGGTGGTACTTTTGAAGAAAAAGAGTTTGTGCTTGCAATCTCAAAACAAACTACTGACTAAGTATGTTTAATGGAAATGCCCTTTATGCCAACACTTGCCCTAAAAAAAAATCAAGACAGCTCTGCTGACACTGATGACAAGTAGCTTGCTAACAAATAAATTAAAAGTTGTGTAATGTTACAGTTACTGTTTCCGGTCTGTATTTTTGTTCTGTTTTTAAAAATATAGAATATTTTAGAACGCTATTTGGCTATAAACATTTGTCTAATAGTAGGCCACAATCAATTTTTAAAGTCTATACATGTACCTTATATAACATATGCTGATATACTGCCTGAGGAATTCGAATACTTAAATTTGGAAGTGTGTTTAAGAATGTTGTTTGGTATGCTGTCTCTCTACATAATATGTAGCTCTGTTACTTTGACATTGTATCAAAGATGGCCTTTGTTTTTTGTAGCTTTTACAACCACCATAACACAAACTTGTTGTATGGATGTGTGTGTAGTATGGATAACGCTATTTGTGCCGACTTCCACTGCCCATTTACCATTTTGATATTCTACTCCTACCCGCATAAATATTTATAGAGCTATGTGGTGTCATAGACCCCTGTGCTGTCCTGATAGGCTGCTGAGTGAGCCATGCTTTCCTATGTGGCACAAAAGGAGGGAGAGCTATGCTGCCCTACAAAGACAAGGCAAGTCAAACATGTTTTAAGTGTAATAGTGGTGATACTATCACACACTTCCTTAATAGGAAGAAGCAAGAAATGTAGTGAGAAGACAAAGGAAGTGTTATGACATCAATTTCTAGTCTAAACTCAGTTTTGACAACATATGTAGTTACTGCCTTATGGCTTTGAAGGGCAGTGTGTGTGTCACACTTATTAGAGATTCTGTGCTGTAAGGATGGGAACCTTAAACAAGACTGTATTGATGGCCCAATGCAACTCATACAATTTTACTAAGAAACTGATACCACTGATGTATTTCAGTACCATGTCCCATAGGCCAGACACCACAAAAGAAATAAATAAATACATAAATAAATAGCCCAGTTGAATGTTAAAATGTCTCATAAAATGAAACATCTCCATTTGTCCGATTTGTACACACAAAACAATATTCTTTTGGTTAATAACAGTAGGTTGTGGCAAATTTTAAATCAGTTGAGAGGGAAAATGTACTTGAGACCTTTAAAATCATTTGAAAGTATTTAAGTAAGTAGCCCTGCCTCCTGCAAAGCACTTGGGCTGAGAGGCGTTGCTGCAAGCCTCTGGCACTGGGTGTGGGGGATGGGGACCATGTAAATAGTTTAAAGCCTTCCCTCTTGTTCTCAGACGTTTAATAGGTTTGGACCAACATTTACTATACATCACCCTAAGCCACCCTCATTCTCCATGACAAGTAATGATATATCACCTAAAAATCTCTCATTTGAAAATCTTAATTTGAAGGTTTACATCACCCTTTATTTCACAAATTAAATATTTTTTGTAGGACACAGCCAGCTTTTCTCAGCAATACTATACTGTGCAATCGTGGACTTTCTAGGTCTTCCCCAAACAGCACGTATTGTTCTGTGACCATGTGACAAGGACATCATGAACGCATGCTCTGTTCACTGTGTGTTGATAGAAGAACTATCACAGGACGAAATTCATAAGAGCTGTTTTTGCCTTCAAAAGCTGGAGTGTCGTTGCGCATGCTCATTGTTATAACATGAAAAAAAAAAAAAAACATATTGAGATCTCTTAGTGCCTTAGTGCGCATGGCCAATGCCAGTGTGATTGATGTTGGTTTGGCTTATGTGCCCGAGCTCCCAGGACACAATCAGCTGCACCTCATATAATACTGAAAGTGCAGAGCCACTGAGAAGTTTCAGAACAGGCTGCGGGAGAGAGAGAGAGATAGGCGAGCCTGCTCGTGCTGCTGCGACAGAGTTATCAAAAAATGTCAGCGAATAAAACCAAGAAAGTGAAAATGGCCACCAAATCATGTCCTGATTGCGACCAACAGGTGAGGAACATTTAATATTTTTGAACAAATGTATTAGCCTATATCTGTGATTAATTTTAAGATCTCTTAGACTGCTTAAGGTTCACTTGAGTAACTATGTCAAAGTTCTGAATGGGAGGGGTTTCAAGATGTATAAGATCTAACGCTGTACAGCTGCATGAAATTTTACTTAGTTAATGCCTTTCTTATTTCAGTCATGGGTTCATTAGTTCACAAGTCTGCTATCTGTCGGATATCATGACCGCATTATCAATACGAGTTTATAGTTGAATCACGCTGTAACCGACATATTTTACAGTGACAGACGGAATATTGTCGTAGAGCTGTGTGTACGCAGACGTTTCCTTATTTTTGGTACACTACATCAACCCGTAATATCATTACGGCGGAATCCATATGCAACTTTTAAATAGAGGATTGGCGCAGTGTTTCGTATTAAATTTTGCCTTTGTGTTGGTTTATCATGTTTTGATTTGAATTTGTAAATGACTGGAGCAATAGCACCCTTAACATATGCCAGATTAAGCATCGGTGAATGAAATGGCGACATTAAAATTACAGAATAATCTCAGTGAATAGTTTTCTGTTGTCCTAACCTTATCGATCTAAACATTTACAGCATCGTGGAAGAATCGGCCATTACGTTTCATGATTTGAATGGTTTCGGTGGTTGGTATTATCGGCACGTGTCCAAAAATGTAGTTCCTTGCTGGCTAGCACCAGCGATTTTTGTTATGTATTATGAAGGACATAACATAGCGATTATCAATTCTTAATACACACCAAAAGCGTAATGCTCTGAATATTTTTGTCGTTGCTCGCCAAACATGCATTATCAAAGATAACGCCACTAGGTGGGAGAGGTGCCCGCAAACCTTTGAGAAATGCTGATATTACCATACTACTCATATATTAACCTTGAGTTTCTCTTTCTCTCGCAGATCCCTGTAGCCTGCAAGTCCTGTCCCTGTGGTTATGTGTTTATTAGCCGAAAACTCCTAAATGCCAAACTAAATGAAAGATCACCACCAGCGTTAGGTAATTTTCAGTTACTTGATTTATAATTTATAACACAAAATAAGGTTTCAAGATTGCATACAGCCCATTTACATGTAGTCATTTTTCTTGCATGCTGTGTCTGGGATTTTTTTATTTTTCAAAGATCAGCAAGCAAATATGTCATTT
The DNA here is from genome assembly GCA_030347295.1 of Setipinna tenuifilis. NCBI lineage: Eukaryota > Metazoa > Chordata > Actinopteri > Clupeiformes > Engraulidae > Setipinna > Setipinna tenuifilis. The sequence goes on along the minus strand of CM059280.1, from coordinate 12,407,590 downwards.
TGGCTTAAATGGTAATAAATATAATAATGATGTAAGAGATCAAAGCAGGCGTAAATTTAGTCAGCCCTATCTTCGTGACTAACTTTTACTGTTAGTGATATTGCAAATGGTCAAGTTTATGGCCTGTATAACAATTTAATCTTGAAGTCGATAGACTTTTCCTTTGCAGTGTTTTTGCAATCAGCAAGTCTCTGGGTCTTGTCATAAAATTGTATGTGGAGTTTACAGTCAACAGGATCTGTTCAGAATGCTGAATTAAGTGCTGCAATAGACAGCAGCACTCAGTAGCCTAGTGGCTGCCTGAAATCGCTGTTTGCTTGACTGTGTACAGAGGTTGGTGGGGGATGGGCTTACTAATTCCAGGCTGAAAAGCTTGTTCCTTCAGTCTCCACACTTATGTTGTTGCAGAGTGGAAAGTACAACATCCGTCTGCCTAACATTAAGTGATATCTTGTTCATATTTAGTTGCTAAGCGCGGAAATATGTGACCTGTCAGAAGCTTTTAAAAGAAACGTTTAAATAAGTGATAATTCTATGTCATATCTTGCTTTTGTTTTAAGTGTGTAGTGCTCATATCGTGGGTGTTCAGGAGGTGGGGGTGGCAAGGTGTGGAATGAGCCTATGGTGGCCTGTTGGTGCAGAAAGTGAATTATTCATTGTTCTGCTGAGAAGGTTCAGGTGATGAGCCACCAGCTCAGTTTCATAATGACACTGTTGAACCTGGGCAGTCTGTAGAGATTTAACATGAGGCGGGGGGTTGAAATGGTTCAGCATATTCACAGATTACATGCTCTCTCCCTTGCTGTGCCAGAACACAGTCTTATAATAATAATAACAACAATAATAATAATAGTAATAATAATAATATTTTTTGCATGTATGTCCCCAGTATGCTGTTATACCAGCAGAATGTACGTTTTCAAATAGTTTTTATAGATTAAAGAGATAGCCAGCATAAAAATGCTTTGTTTATCCATTGGGAGGGCTAAATAACTCACTATACAACTGTTTATTATGGATATATGTGGTCTCTAAGGCCTACAGTGTTTTATTAGTTTCACAGTGGACTGTATAAACATGGTTGTCCACAGAAGAATGCCTCCTTGTCAGAAGGCCGGGGTGAGTTTTAGATTACAGCTCTCGCTCTCCTCTTTAATGACGGGTGTTAGCAGGCATTCTTTCCCTCCCTCTTCACATAAGTTCACCATTTGCGTCTCTTCAGCCAAATATCTGCTGCTCTACTCTGGAATTCATGATTCCATGTTGGCATAGGCCTCCATCCGGCATAAAAATAACTGACCAGTAAATGTTACACTCATATCTTGGCAAGGGTGATGTATGTATATTTGTTTTCAGTTTTTTTTTTTAGAACACTACCTACTTTCTAAATAAGGAAGTGAATCAAATTGTAGATGTAAAGTTTTGATTATATTCATCAAAAACAACATGTAAGAATGAAGCATTTCCGTTTTTTTATTGCAGTTTTAACTGATTTTTAAATGATGGTTCACCAGCGCAATACGGAGAATGTGTCACAACCTTCTGCAAATAAAATTAGTCATATCCTTAATCTTTCTCAGGACATTTGTGTTCCTGTTGAGACAAGCTGTTAGCAATACCAGAATTCCTCAGCTGCTGTGTAGGTGTTCAGGGTTTGGAAAGACTTGAAAGACAGCACTGCAAATAGAAAAGAATATGCTAAAAATCTACTAAAATAACACGCTTCTTTTATGTTGCGAATGTTAAATCACAACACATGTAATGCTTTTTTGAGAGCGCCTAGGTTTGAAGAATATAAGAAAACGCGCCGCGTCTATTCAGTCACCTGCATGCGTTAATGGGTAACTATGGATGGGAAAGGATCTTGGCAGGCATTGTCACGCGTTTGATTAGAAGTCATTGTAAAACCATTTTACTCTCTTGGGTGCACATACTGTGTGCTTCTCTCTCTCTCTTGCTCACTCTCTCTCTTTTGCTTTCTCTCATTCCACACCTTCGAGGTGTCAGAGCATGTCACTGTTTTCGGTTCAGTTTTGAAGGAAGAGGAGCCCTATAAATAATTCCCCATGAGTAAAGCAGGCAGGCCTACTTCCTCTTAGGCTAATGAGCGCCTCACTGATTAGATCACCGTGTGTCTGTGGAGATCGCCAGGCTGCTGACCCATATGTACTGCCGCTCTCTGTGGTGGGGAAAGAACATTTTATGTTGCGCAAGACAACAGTGGTTAAAGGATTTATTTCTAAGGAAATTATTTCACAGTTGGGGGAAAAACATGCATGAAAAAAAAAAAATTGAGGTGGGGGGGGGGGGAGGAGGAATGTGTGGCGGGTGCATGCATGAACCACGCTAGCACCATGTGATGTAATATATGTTTATAGTGCCATTCCCTTTTCACCCTATAGAAATATTGCTGAAGTTAGGTCACTTCAACTGTTGTCCACTAGAGGTGCTAGTGGGCAGAATTAACAGGGGGGGGGGGAGGACAACCTTAAAAGTACAGACTAATCATATATTTGCCTTAATCATGAATCTTTAATTTGTTTTTTTTTTATGATGAGCCTAATCAATATATTAATTAATATATATTTTAAATATTATCAGACAAACTGGATGCAAAGAGAAGACGAACAGAACGGATCCGCAGGGAGAAGATCAACTCTAGCTCTACTAATGACATGGAGAACAGAAGGCGCTCGCGCTCCAACAGCCAATCAGAGCAGATTCGCAGAGGACGGGGGCGACCTAAAACCACAGGCCTGAAAAAACAGGAGGAAGAGAAAGGTAAATCTGTCAAGAAGAGTCTGTGCCTGTGCGAGGTTATCCACAGGAAAATACTGCTTCTTGGAATCTTTAAAGGGTTTTAGAAGAAATGCTTTACAATTCAGTAAAATCTGGTGTTTGTTTAATATTTAAGTGTATCTCTTAAACAGTTCCCAGTGAAACACCCTTTAAGTTCAATCTTAGTTTAACTTAAGATTGTAAAATAGTCAACTCGGGTTAGTGGGATTTTAGGAGAAACGGAAGTAAATAAGATGCTATTTAGCTTTGAGAGACAACGATAAGATTGTTGCAAGAAATAATATTTTCCTCTGAGAAGGGGCAAGGTATAAATAAAGGCCAATAATTTGTGCTGTTGCATGCATTTTTTCCTGCGCTGTGTGTTGTATAATAAGCTGGCTGGGAAGGACAGAAAGCTGTGTGACTGCATTTAGTGCATGCCTTTTAACTGTCAGATTTACACAGTGTAGTGGCAGAGCCAAGATGTACTTATCAAATGGACCAACGTTGTAAGAAACATTTAAGTGATGTGAGACAGGCGTGCAAACATTTTGGAGAGAAGGTGGTTGTCCCTATCATGATGATATGACAATGAATTGAAATATTCTTCTCTTCTGTCAACTTTTTTTTTATTGAGACTCTTAAAAAAACAAACCATGTTCTGTCATATTTCTAGTTTACAAAATAACATTAGCACATATCTGGGAATCTAGAATCAGAGAGTCTCCAGTTGTGCTAAAGACTATACTTGATCTGTGTGTGTATTGCATTGTGCATTTCTACTGCATCTCTCCTATGTAGTCATTTATCTCTGAACATACTATTTGTAGGTGTCAGTTTTCAGAATTGTTCTCCTATACCAGAGTCGTCCGTGGAGGATCTGAAGTGCTGTTCTCATTCCTTAGTCAGCTGAGCTCACACTGTGGCCATATCGCATTCTCTCTCCCCCTCCCTCCCTGCTCTGAGAGGGAGAGAGGGAGGGGGAGACGGGAAGAGAGAGAGAGACTCGGTGTGACCTTTTCATAACACACATTTTGGCTGAATGTAGGGGGATGACAACCTCTGGTTAGTTCACTGAGGCATCAGGCTGTCAATGAAGGCTCATTCTCACTCTTTGAGGGGGAAAAAAAATGGCAAGGCCCCATGTAGGCTTTGTTGCCCAGGCATCTCGAAGGTGTTCATCGGCTCAGTGAATTCCCTAGTAAAAAGGGTCTGCTCTGCTGCTGCCGCTGATGGCTGCGCTGTGTTTTATTAGATTAATTACTGTGGATAGCATCTATTATGTCACATGGGGAGTATTTCAGTGTTGCGAGCGCGGGAGAAGCACTCGATTAGTTAAGCGTGGTGGTAAAGTGGGAGCCATTGTATTCAGATTAATGATTTACAGATGGGCTGCTCTCTCTCTCTTTTGCTCCCTGCCTCTCTCTCTCTCTCTCTCTCCCTCTCAGCTCAGTGCTAAATAAATCATGGTGTTGCGTTTTGGAGCCTGTGCTATATTCGCAGTTATTGGCGAGGGGGAATATGCATGTCACAGTTCCTTTGGACGTGTATCATTTGTCACAGCCCTAATTAGGAGTTGATTAGCACTGCAGTTCTGTAGTGCAATCTGAAATTGACATTCACAGAAATGATGATTGCCTGAGGTCATGTGTACATGCTATGCATAAACTGGTCATGTGTGTGAGTGTATGTGTGTATGTATGTATATTTATGCTGTACATAGTCATTCTCACAAATGTCTTCTGTCACACTGTGTCTACAGAAAAACAAGAGAAGGAGGTCGATATCTATGCCAATCTGTCAGACGAGAAGGCCTTTGTGTTCTCCGTGGCCTTGGCTGAAATCAACCGCAAGATCCTGGGCCAGAGACTGATCCTGTAGAGACTACCCTGAGAAGAAAGGAATGACTGACTGACAGTTGAAACTCAGGAGCCCCTGCTGCCGAGACCCGGGAGTATAACCTTTGCACCAGATGGGAGAGGAAAGGAGAGGGGTGGTGCGGGATGGGGGAACAAGGACTTTTAAAAACTCCGACCTGCTTTTGACAGTGGGAGCCACTTACATTGGTTGACTCCTCGGGTGTTGCCTGGGAAACCAAGTAACGCAGACACCTGCTCTGCGTGGAAAAAAACAACAAAACGAAACAAGGTGGAACCAACCGCTGGCTGGCTTTATGAGTAAGCGCGAGGAAAACAAAGACGCTCCGTGGGCAACAGATTCTAGGGGCTCCGCGAAGTCTTTATATTTATCTTTTAATCAGATTTTATCAGCTGTGTGACACAATATGGCGAGGGAGGGTCCATTGTCATCCCATAGAGAAATACAAGCTGCTCGGTAGAGCTGGTTGTTTTTGTTAAGGGGGAGCTGATCACTATGCTGGGTTTCTGCTCTGGTCTTGGCTGCTATGGTGCGGTTATTGTGACTCCGTAGTAGCCCTAAGTTTGCTGATCTACTAAACATGTCATGGTAGAAGCCACAAGGCCCTGTTCAATAGCGACCTAGTTTTTTTTTAATGTCTGCGGGGGGGATACCATTGTTGTTTCTTTATTTATTATGCCTGTTTCACTCTAATTTAAATACCTATTTTATTATTCTGTTTTTTTGTTTCTGTTTCGTAAATGGCAGAGCATATCAAATGTAGTATTGGATCTGTACACTGAGCGTATTAATGTTAAAAGGAAAAGATCCACCCTGTATTTACAAGAGGTTAGTTCCTGCCATCTTTTGTGCTTTTGTTTTGCACAGTCTCTGTTGTTCATTAATGGAGAAAATCAAATCTACAGATGGCTGCACTCCACCAAGCCCAAGCTTGTTTCAAACAAAAAAAAAAACCTTTTACGCATTACTTAAAGGAACCATTTCTGCAATATTACCCGAATCAAAGCCCTCAATCTCCTCTCAAGTTTCGAAAAGAACACTCAGCATATGGTTGAGAATTTAAAAAGAGGGCAGATCACAACAAATTTCATCACAACATGGTAATCATTACTTATTAGGTTTGTGGTAAACAAGGACCCTTCAAGAGCAGTCTACACAAAGTGACCTGTTCTTCAGTTTTCAAAACTAAAAGTAATACAGTTTTGCAGGAATGTCTTTGCCAAAAACCACAGACTCCAACATGCTCAGCAAGAGCTGTGGTGGAGGAGAGCAGATCAGTAGGCACCGTGCTGTGTTTGCTATTGTGTGGGGGATTATTTGGCAGTAATGGCTGTGTTGCGGGAACCCCAGTCCGCATCACCGCTGCTCATACTGAATCATTCTAAAATAAAAAAATAATGAACTATTATTCATCTGGTTTGTGTGCATTTGACTCCTTTTCATTTAGGTTTTGAACTAAGCAGGTGTAAAGAAATCGTAAACAGATTAGTTGTGCAGTCACCCTTATGCATTTTATGTTCTTGAATAAATTGCAGATTCAATATAGCAAGCTTATGTCCTATGTTGTGAGTAAAATAATTTTGTGGAACATTTTCTAAAGGACAAATTAATAGGATCCTTTAGGTTTTGCCCCTGAATCATGACTGGAGCAAAGGAAAGAGAACTGGCAGCAGTTTTTGTAGGTTATTTTTATTCAGTTCCCTTATCCCTGTTATTATTGTTTTTTATAACTTGCATACCATATACACCTAAACACCAGGGGTAATGGATCTGACAATAAAAGAGTATTGTTTTAGGAAGTCATGGGAGGCAGGCTAATGATGTTTATTGGCTGTGTTGCTACAGAGTGTAGTCATCATGGATGCATGTTAACTAGAATACCAAGTAAGCCAGCACTGCATTGATACAGCTGACCTACATTGCTTTCTACTTGTGCACAGAAAAAACAATGCTGCCTTCAGGCAGTCATGGTAAAAAAACAAATGAGGGCAAGATACTTTCAGATATACTAATAAAGACTAAATGACTATTTTATTGACTTAGTATTTTGCAGTATTTCTCTAAATGTAAACTGTATTCAGTGGGGAACTGCAATAGCTTGTGACTAAATTTTCATTGCCATGATGTTTTGACAGATATTACAGATAAACCCCTTTTATTTGGATTTTTCATTTTCATTTCTTTTCTGCTTTCATCTCTTGTATTTACTCTGGTTAAAAAAAATCCTTTTGTCCTGGATCATCCCTTGAGAATGTCAACAGGTTTCCATGGAAAATCCGAAGCTCGCAAATCCTGCTGTCACTGAGCCTTTGGCAACATGGCACGTCCCTGACAACTGGGTGCTACTATGCAGCATTCGTCCACATTTTGTGTACTCAGCATTTACTTTTCTCAGATTTAAATGGACTGAAATTTGAGATGGGGTTGGTTGGTTGTTTGAGGCAGGGGGGGTGCTTGCATATGCAAAGTGTAGTCATCGACTGCAAACTCGACAGCCTAACTACTGATAGTATCACTACCCGTCCAGGATGGGAGGTGCCTGTTGCATTATACAGCGTGACCATCCTCCTAAAGGCAGCAAAGAAGAGCAGTGGGGGAAGACAGGAGGAGCAGAAGGAGACATGGGGAGAGAGAGAGAGAGAGGTGCAAAAAATCACTGCTTGGGGGCACAAGCTGCTGTGAGCTAGAAATCTTGCCTGGTCAGCAACAGCCATTTCAACAGGGTAGCGCAGTGTGTTTGTGTGTGTATTTGTGTGTGTGTGTGTGAAAACAGTGCAGTGCTTGAATATAGTCACAACTAAAATGCAGCATGCTTAATTAAAATGTAGGTTTAGCATTCTTAGTCGGCATTTAATTATGTCACAAGGGGATTATGCGGTTGTGCCGGTGCAGGCAGTGTAATCAGCCTGCTCCATAGTGAGCAGAGACAGAGAGAGACAGAGAGAGAGAACGCCGGGCCAAGGCAAGGCAAAGCTTAGTACAGTACAGAGGGGTTTGTAGACCTCAATGGGGATTTCCCTGCTGTGCTGCTCCGTACAGTCATTTCATTCACATGAGACCACTGTAATGAAAACCCAAAGCAGGCAGGCAGGCAGGCAGGCAGGCGAGCTCACTGGTAGTGGGCCTGAGGCTGTCACTTCACTCAGGTTACTCCAATGACACTATTGTGTCGCCCAGGGAAGTTCCCCCTCCCCCCCTCCCTCAACAAAAGTGACATCTCTGAATCAAACACACATTCTCTCTCTCTCTCTCTCTCTCTGTCTCTGTTTCTGACTCTGTCACCACTTCCGTACCACTATTTTGGTCATGGATCTGTGTGTTAGTGGGTAGTTTGTGGTTATTTGTCCACAGCTCTCTCTCTCTCTCTTTCTCTCTCTCTCTCTCTCTCTCTCTCTCTTTCTCTTTCTCTCTCTCTCTCTCTCTCTTTCTTATCTCCTTTATGCACATGCTCTTTTTTATTGTGTGTGTGCACACGCATGCATTTGCATGTGTCAAACTGTAAGGGAAATGCCCAAAAACTGACTGCTGCTTTTCTTAGTTTCCACCTCATGTCTTTGAGGTAATGACAGTCAGGATGTATCATGAGATGAGAAACGAGGCCGGGGGGATAGGGGCTTAGTCAACCTCCTGTGTCAGAGCACAACACAGCCCAGCACAGTGGAGCAGCCTTGAGTAGAGCAGGAAGAGAGTCCGTCCATGTAACCTCGAGCCAATTCCAGCAACACAAATGATATCCTTGCAACTGCCTGTGGTGTGAGCTGATTAATGGTCTGTGTGTTTACCTTTACAGTTATTTTTAAAGCCACACACACTTATCCAAATCCATTTATGGCACAGCGAAGCAATACGCTGGACCTTGGCGTTAGGGAAGGACATTTGCCATGGATGTATATGTATGTATGTATGTGTGTGTGTGTGTGTGTGTGTGTGTGTGTGTGTATCTATTTATGTACATACGTATGTATGTATGTATGTATGTAAATATCAGCCCTGAGTTGGCTCTGTTCAGTGGCCTGGAGGATGAGTCTCTGAGCAACTCAGAGGTTCCTTGCATGATCTGAGCAGTGACAGGAAACAGTGTTGCTGAACAAGCCACCCTCTCTGGTTTCCACCCAATTTCCCAACAAAAGAAGAGCATGTGCTTGTGCTATGTTTTAACTTCATTGTCTTTGTTATCAAGGCAGCATCTGTCAGGGAGGTTCATAATATGAGCCTATAACAACAGGCCATGTTTTTATTCAGTGGTGGCCAAACATTTTGTTTACCTTGACTCTTCGGTCCCAGCTGGGATAGCTGAAAATTAATTTTGAAACATGGCAGAAATGTGAAACACAAAGCTGTATTTGTATAAGTTTAACATTGTTTCCTGATGTTACAAATTACTTTTCAATTATATTAAAAAATTCAGTCACTTGACTTCATCTGGACCATCTGGAGCAGCTACGTAGAAAGAAAATAAGACTTTTTAAGAAAAGGAGAGAGAAAGAAAAAAAACCAAAAGAAAATAACAAAGAAAAAAGGAAGAAAAAGGCAGATGGACACCAAGCTAGTAATGCATAAAACAAATCTAAATGATTTTACCCATCATGCCACAGATTTCAATAGAAAATACAAAGAATAGGTATCATATGTCAAATGTAGTGTCTGTTGATGCAGCTACCTAAGGTCAAGTCATTTTAAAATAGAATGAAAGCAGTAAGCACTCGGTGGCTTTTCAGATCTCACTCTGAAAAATATCCCCTTTCTTTGGGAGCCATTTTGTAAATCTTGGAAATCATATAATATAGGCCTATTGTGCACATCTATCACAGGAGGAAATTCCACTAGATGTTATAAAGGAGTCTCAGGTCACATGACCGAGAAATGATGTCATTAACCAGGAAGAGAGCTCATTGTTCTTTTAGGGTTTGGCCATAAACAGTCAAACCACTCAGGCATGCCATATTTTGTTTGAGTAAATCCTAATTATGTTTTGGAATTGGCTTTTGCATTATTATGTGAATTATGAATTATGTGAATGTCACATGAATGTCACATTTTATATGCACCAGGCATTCATATAAATGTTAATTAGTGCTGGGTGCTGTGTTTCAGAAGAAAGGTAATTTGGAAGGTCATCTTGTCCTGAAAGCAAACTAATGAAATGTTAAGCGCTCCACTGATGAATTGCTGACCCACATGGTTCTGCAGAAGGTTGCCGTAAGCAGAAGCTGCTGTTCCACAGAGAACTTTTGGCTAAAAATGCATCGATACTTACACACATATCATCTCTATTTTTATCAGGTAACAGAAAGGAATCCATTTATTTCATGAAATGTGTTTAATCTCAGAGGAATGTTTTTCCACTGGTGTGCCCCAATTTTGGGTGTCACACTGAATAGTGCTATTGTTCAACTATTTCAGTGCAGTTCCTCTTTTGTCCACCAGGTAGCATACACGTAACGTGACAATTCCTGAAAGCAGTTGGTGGGTTGTTAACGTTACACAGTAACAGCAGAGAACAACACCTCCCCAGTTGTCATGTTCGAGGCAACAAAGTAGATTTTTAACCAACATGTTTCAAGCTCAAAGCTTACATTTTACTTAAGACTCCTTAACGAATACAAGATAAAATAAGCATATATCAGCATGAGTAACAATAAACAAAAAATTACCCTGACAACGTTGACTTCGAATGACAGGGTTCAAGCACATTGCATAGTGGTAAGGGAAAAATACAAGCTACTGTTTTTTTGCTTTTTACAGATTTAATTTACTTTTTAAAGATTAAACTAATAAATGCATTAAAGCAAAACACCCGTTTTTATTTCATTTATGTGATATGCCGTTCTGTTAACCCCAAAAAGGGTTCATATTCTGCACTAGCCAACTGCTTCTAGTCAAGCAGACTGGAAATATGCACAATTGGACAAAGCAGACCTAGCAGTAATATTTGAAGTTCAGAGGTTCCACAAGTATATACCACCTGCACAGGCAATTTGTCACTGATGACAAACTGTTCCTGTCCTGGTTTCATAAATCCAAAACAGTGCCTCTCAGATGGCCGCTCCACAAGCCAGGGGCCTTTGAATACGAGATCACCAACAAGCCAGGAAGCATTGTGGAAATGTCAGTGCCCTGTGAGTCAGTGTCCTTGGTTGCCTGAGAGACTCACAGAGGGGACTCAGTGCTATATCATAGTCAAGCAGGTGCGCTCTTGAACAGAGATTCAGGGTTAGACAGACTGTGCAGATCCAGTGGCAACACAAATTAGAGGATAGATAGATAGATAGATGGACAGACAGACAGACAGACAGACAGACAGACAGACAGACAGACAGATAGATAGATAGATAGATAGATAGATAGATAGATAGATAGATAGATAGATAGATAGATAGATAGATAGATAGATAGATAATAATAATATAATAATAACCTTTACTTGTATAGCACAGTTCATACATACAAGATGCAGCTCAAAGTGCTTCACAGTTTGGCAAGGTCACAGCAAAACAGCATTAGCCATAACAACGCAATGTCCCTTTGATGCAGGCTCTTGCGTGAGCACATGCAAAAGTCCGTAGGGGCAACAGGGGTGAGGAAAAACTCCCTGAGTTGTATGTAGTTGAATCAAAACCGGGAAAAAAAAAAGGAAGAAACCTCAGGCAGAACCGCGTCCCCTAGGGAAGCCCTTCTGCCGGGGCTGTGGTAGACTGGGGGTGGGTGGTAGTCCTCGTGGGGGTGAAGTAGTGGTTGCTGTGGGTCTGTTTGGGTGGAGGGTGAAAGGGGGACTTTGGAGGGGGGGGGGGCGTTGTGCGACTGCTGTTGGTCTGGGTGCTTGGGGCTTGGTCTGGGTGCTTGGGGATAGGGATGGGGGGGGGGGGTGGAGAGTCCTCGGTAGGGCCGTTAGGTGTAGGCGAGGCTGAACAGATGAGTCTTGAGTTGCCTTTTGAAGGCGTCGACGGACTCGGCTTCTCTAATGTGTTGTGGTAGGGCGTTCCATCTTCTTGGGGCGTGGTATGAGAAGGCTGCTTCCCCGATCCTTTTGGGTGGAGCTTCTGGGACCCTCAGGAGGCCAGCTTCGGTCGATCTGAGGGCTCGTGCAGGGATATAAGCAGAGAGTGTGTCAGTGATATAGCAGGGGGCAAAACCATTTATAGCCTTGAATACTAACAGGAGTATTTTAAACTCAATTCTATAGGAGACAGGCAGCCAGTGGAGTTGAGCTAATATGGGGGTGATATGATCCCTTCTTCTAGTTTTTGTTAGTAACCTAGCAGCCGAGTTTTGAATAAGCTGTAGTTTCTCAATTGACTTTTTGGGGAGGCCTGCAAATAAGGCATTACAGTAATCTAGTCTACTTGAGATAAATGCATGTATCAGTTTTTCAGCGTCCTGCTGGGTTAAGAACGGGCGAACTTTTGCGATATTTCTAAGGTGGAAGTAGGCGGTTTTTGTTAATTTATTAATATGAGGTTCAAAGTTTAGGTCAGAGTCCAGGGTCACTCCTAGGCTTGTCACCTTTTCTCTGACATGTTGGTTAAGGTTTCCTAGGTTAGAGTAGAGCGCCTCGCGTTTGTCTCTGGGGCCAAGAAGCAGGACTTCTGTTTTGTCCTCATTTAATTTCTGTTTTAGATAGATAGATAGATAGATAGATAGATAGATGTACTTTATTGATCCCAAGATGGAAAATTATAGATAAGTTCAGGCCATACAAATAAAGAATGATTTCAGGCCATACAATGGAAAGAGGAATAAACTGAGGGTGTAATATGATTGTGTGCTTACAGGCATAAACCAGGTTATAAATAAGTTGGTCTGGTCCAGTTTGGTGTGAATCAATCCATAGCCCTGTTGTTTTTAGGCCACAGAGTTGGTAGGAAAAAGAATGAGAAAATCTGATGCAACATAGACCAAATAATTAATGTGTAGCTAACACTAACTGAATGGAACATAGGGAAAGTTAGTTGCTATGCTCCATTAAGTTAGTGTTACCTACCCGTTCATTATTTGGTAAAGTGAAATCTGTGTTTGGTTTGGAAACATACCAAATTTATTTCAACAAACACTGTCTAAAAAGATAAAAAAGTTTTACTGTGTTGTGGAGTTATGCTGATTAATCACTGGGTTTGTGGGAAGATGTGCAGTTTATACAAGCAATTAAGAGTCATTCTGTCATTCTAAGCAATTATATAAATGTACAACTGAAAAAAATCTCTATGTGTATTGTGAAATGAATGCATGCAAAACATTTTTTCAGCACTATTACAAGACATGGCACTTAACCATTGCTGCTATTTTTTAAAATAATAGTCTCATTCCCTTGCAGAAAGCTTTGTGTACTTCACGGAGGGAAAAAAAAGTGAGGTGAAAGAGTGGGTGAGTGGGTAAGTGAGAGAGTGAGTGAGTCCCAGAAATTGTGAGGTAGCAAAATGAATCCCCAGCAGTATCCATGACACTGTAAAGTACACATACACAAAGCTTTATGTATATTCGAAAGAATAAAGGGAAGTAAATGAGTTAGTAGATGAGTCAGTAAGTAGGGAGGTGAGTGAATCAGTCCCAGAGATTATGTGGGAGTAAAAATGAATCTTCAATAGCATGCCTGACACTTTAAATTACACAAAGCTTTAGACAAAGGAACATAAATGAGTGAGTAGGTGGCTAAGTAAGTTATGAAGGTGCTTATGAATGAGGTAGTAAATGTGTAAAGGGAGTCCAAGAGACTGCGTTGGGGTGAAATGGATCTCCAGTAGCATCAGTGCAGTGCTGCCTGGGCCTGGCACAGGTGTACTGTGGGTGAGTGGGTGGCACAATCCCACTGTGACTGCACCGCCACTGTACTGCCTGGGAGGTCCAGCATGATATCAGCTTCCTCTTCTCCTGGAGCTCCCTGCAGAGCTGATGCATCCCCTCTCACACACCACAGCCTGCCGACAACTTGCCCAAAAATACTCCCCAGCCACTGAGCAAGGTGAGGGGGTCAGCAAAGAGAGAGAGAGTGAGAGAGAAAGAGAGAGAGAGAGAGGGAGAAAGGGGGAGAAAGAGAGAGAGGAAGGGAAAGCAGGAGAGAGAGAGAGACAGTGGGGTACACATAGAGAGTGAGGGAGAGAGAGAGGGGGATAGAGAAAGAGAGATGGCAAGAAAAAGAGGGAAAGATACAGCGAGAGGGAGAGGTAGGGGAATGGGCAGACAGAAAGAGGGGGGATAGAGAAAGAGAGACAGCACGAAAGAGACAGAGAGAGGCAGAAAGAGAGAGAGAAATAGAGTGAGAGAAAGAGGGGGATACAGAAAGAGAGAGGGCATGAAAGAGAGAGGGAGGCAAAAAGAGCGAGAGAGAGAAATAGAGAGAGAGAAAGAGAAGTGGGCCCTAGGCCAGAACAATCAGCACTCTGTGAAGAGCTAAAGAGTATGCAGTATGCAGTAAGAGTCCCAAGCTCGTCTGGCTCAGAGGAAACAGCAACTCGGGCCCTTATGAGGAGAGTGAGGGTCAGCAACTCAATGCCCCGAGCCCACAACGTGTCATTGACGCACGTCTGTCTGCCCATGTTCTTAGCGAGGCAGGACCAGGGATCAGATCCCTCGCATGCTCGATTTCTCAGTCGGCCACAAACACGCACATGCACAGACACATTCTGTCCCACACACACACACACATTCTCCGTCTCACACACACGCACACATGCACACATGCACACACACACACACACACAAACACAGGCACACATGCACACACAGACATACACACATAGACACACACGCACACACACGCACACAGGCACACATGCACACACACAGACATACACACATACACACACACACACACACACACACACACACACTTGTTCCAGACAAATCTTAGTTGTACAAAGTGCAGCATGTCCAAACATGAGCAGCAAGCCCATACAGACATATTTATTGGTTCATGGGCTGTAGTCGACTTGTACTTAACAGACAGTGAAGATGTTGGAACACATCCACAGATAACTGTAGTGAGGTGAGGGTGATGACCTTCCCCTCTCTGTCTGTAGGTGTGTGTGTGTGTGCGTGTGCGTGTGTGTGTGTGTATGTGTATGTGTGTGTGTGTATGTGTGTATGTGTGTGTGTATGTGTGTGTGTGTGTATATGTGTGTGTGTGTATATGTGTGTGTGTGTGTGTATGAGAGTAGGAGTGACAGTGAGCGAAAGAGAGCGAAAGTTTAGACTGGGCTTTGCTTTCATCCTCCACCCATCATCACCGTGTGGCTCAAAGAGGCAGTGGTGGGGTGGTGGGGGGTAGGTAAGGGGTAAGTGTGGGGGGATCAGATGGAGGAGGGGCACTTAGGCCCCACCATGGGGACAGTCCCCCCAAACAAAAAGACAAATCTGGACCCTATTAATAAAACAGGACTCTCACATTTCCTGCATACTCGCACTAATCTCAGGCAGCTGTTATCTCTCGGCAGGAAGCGCTGTCCGCGGCCATCATCATCATTCGGGCGGCAGCTCCGCTATCAGGGTTACGGGACGGAGACTGGACAGCACAAGCGGCCCCTCAATCCCCCTCGGGGAGCCTGAGATAAGAGGGAAGCATCTGCTCTGGTCCTCTGCTCCAGAATACACCCGGAACCCCAAACACAGTGGGCCTCTTCCCCCTAGTCACTCAGTCACTCAGTCACTCGCTCTCTCTCGCTATTGCTCACTCTCGCCAGGCCCACTCTGGGATGGACGGACCCAGACATCAGTAACCGAGGGCCAGGGCAGGGTGCGGCGATGGGGACCTCTTTCTACCGGACCCACCTGCTCGGCACTGGAGGGTTCAGTGTGTCTGACTACATCCGCAAGTTTACGGTAAGGGAGATGGCACCATCTGCCCACGCTCTTCCTGTTATTCCATCAGCAATCCAAAACAGGAACATCAGGTGGAGATATTAGTAATTAGTTCAGAATAAAAATGTAATACATCAAAGGCTTTTTATGTAAGATATTTTGGGAGATGTGTCATTTTTCACATTGTCTGTGCGATGAGAAACAATGACATGACATGCAGGGATGCGGGTAGATAGTTCTTGCTGTCCTTTAATGAAGGGAGTGCTGTTTTATCGAGTCTCTTATTGATTTATTCTATCGTAAAGCCACTATTGGGAGACAAGTGTTGGTGTATTGGATTTCTGATGACTACTATACAGATTACATTTAGTCAATTGGTTCTCAATATTTTGTCAAATATAGGTACAAAACAAATCTTCAAAAGACAGTTTTAGAGTTGTTTTATTCAAGTTTATTAGGAGAAAGTTATCTAAATGACGGCATTGCTTAAAATATTTAAACCAGTGGAAACACACTCTCTTTTCTGTGGTCAATCTGTTGTAATGCCGAGTGCTTCATTTAATGCTCAAATTAGTCTGTATGTATTTTTGAATGAATAACAGCTGATACCTTTGACATTATACATTTTCATAAAGACAAAAGGTAACCATACAAATATGGAAAATGTGATTTTATAAATTATTTTTTTAATATCACAGTTCAGAAGTTGTGATCCAAAATCATAATACACACAGCCCAAATTATTGTGTCAAAAACAAAAAAAAATGTATGAGCATATATTGTTCTGTGTGTGTGTGTGTGTGTGTGTGTGTGTGTGTGTGTCTGTGTCTGTGTCTGTGTGTATGTGTGCACCTCTGTGTGTCTGTGTGTGTGTTTGTGTGTGTGTCTGTGTGTGTGTCTGTGTGTGTGTCTGTGTGTATGTCTGTGTCTGTGTGTATCCGTGCGCTTCTGTGTGTCTGTGTGTGTGTTTGTCTGTGTGTGTGTGCGTCTGTGTGTCTGTGTATATGTCTGTGTCTGTGTGCATGTGTGTCTGTGTCTGTGTGCATGTGTGTCTGTGTCTGTGTGTATGTGTGCGCCTCTGTGTGTCTGTGTCTGTGTGTGTGTGTGTGTGTGTGTGCGCCGGTGTGTGTCTCTGTGTGTGTTATTGTTTTTCATAATACCCGCAGTAAGACGGGACATGTCAGGGTCAGAGCTGGCGCTGGTGGGGAGCCGTTGCGTTAGAACCTGATATTCTTTAAAGCGTCGGGCCCAAGAGCAGCCTGCTTAGTCACGCGTTCTTGGTAAGAGAGAGGCCCACTCGTAAACTGAGATTGTGGCATAAACAGTGGGCACGCCTGAGGGCAGGTCTGGGCTCTGCGAGCAAACAAGGGGTCTTATCACCATATGTTCTCATCCCACTTTTCTTCCTAGTGATACCCACACAGATAACCTGTGTGTGTTTCTTTTTTAAAAGCAAATGTCAGATAGAACAACGTGTAGTAGAGTTCAATGAAAGTCTTTATTACCACAAAATGAAAAACACACAAAAGAAACTGGAATATTAACATTTTTATATACATATTTATATGTAAATATGGCCAGCAATTGGAGACAATTGGTAACAAATAAACACAATAAATGAAATAGATAGACAGGGATATAGAAAAGGATGCTTGTTTTTCATCTGTGGATCTGTGTGTTGATCCCCTTCATACCACAATGACAGTTTGTTCCGTGTGTTGGACGCAATGGGAGAGACATCTCTTTTTAATGCCAGGGGTCAGAGGGACTTGACTTTAAATGTAATAAACACTTTCCATCTATAGATGTCTAAATCTTTTCAAATGGGTCCAAGTGCTGTTCCTCTGTTGTCTGCCAGGACTGAGAGAGAGAGTGAGAGAGCCAGAGAGAGATAGAGATGGAGAGAACGAGAGAAAGAGAGAGAGAGACTGTGATAAAGAGAGAGAGAGAGCTGTGGACACAACCACAAGCTACCCATAAGCACACAGATCCATGACCAAAATAGTGGTGCTGAAGGAAGGGTCTTGATTGGACGCAGCGCACAGCTGTTTTGTTTTATGTCTTGTATATGTTTTCAGTTGTACGGATAGATTCTGTGTCTGAGTGATTACTGCAAGGATGTGTTGAAGAGATTGAAACCCCCCCAAACCCCCCACCGCCCCACCACCCCACCGCCCCAGCACTCCACCACCCTCAGCAATTCCAAGCCTTTCTCCTTGCACACCACCTGCCCTTGTATTCCCAGCCTCTCTGTGGCCCCGTAAGGAAGGTGGGGGAATGGAAACTATGCGGCCATTTTATGGAACGCTTTTCCGGCTCACTGGACTGAGGGCACCAGGATCAAAGTTGAGTCAAGGTAGAGATGAGGCAGACAGAGACAGAGAGACCCGGCAGCTTATCCGGACCATGTTGTTGTTGGAGCCCCGTGTTCAGGTCAAATATCCCTTCTGCTGTTAGGATATGCAGTTGTTCTGTTCTCTGAACGCTCTTCACAGACACTTGAGGTCTTAAAATAGCTGTGCACTTTAAACAGTTTTGACTGTTTGTGTTGTGTGGAAGCTAACGAGTAGCCCCCTGGACCGGTGCAACCCATTCTGAGCAGAGTAATAAGGTCTCTGCATTGACAAGTAGGATGAAACAGTCGTCAGTCACCCAACACTAACACTTGTCATTCGTAATGGATTGTGCCCCATTAAGGGACATTAAATGCAGACGGCTCTGCTGGTTATGGAAACCTCTGCGTCCGAGCGACTGAGTCACTGCCAAGCTGATATCCCTATCGGCCTCCAAACACTTTAGCCTGCTAACAATCTCGGTCGTGTGTTATTGGGTGGTAAATTGAGTGGCCCATGCAGCTGAGGGGCAACGCAGTGACGCATGCCTTCCCTCCGGACACACACTCGACTCATGGAAAACCCTCGGCAGAGTGGCAGAGACAACAAGCCCCTTGTGGTAGATTTCCACTTTCTGCCTTGCATAATACGCAGGCACTGCAGCAACAGGCCGGACAGCTTCTGGAATGCGCCCAGGACAGAAAACTATATTCTCACTGGGGGAGGGATTTATAAATAAAAGTTTCCGGCTTATGTCCTGCCAATCCTATGCAGCCTCTGGGACAAGGGGTGTGCAAGTGGTGGAACAATGCAATTAAATACCACGGTTGACCCCCCCAGAGTCTGGATGGTCGGCAGCTTCCTTCAGAGCATGTGTTCCCACAGCTTGATATGATGAGCAACAACCAGCTTTGGCATGTGGATGAAGAATGTAACAACATTTTTTTATATATGACGTACACAAAAAAGTCTATATTGATTTAGTTGTTATTATGATATGAATACGCCCCTGAAATAAACCACTTAAGACAATTACTACTTAACATTGTAAAATGAGTGGAGTGATCATACGTCTAACCTATAAAAGGTAACCTAACGTGGAACAAAAATGTTGAAGGCATTATGTTGATGTTATACATGAGTTAATCGGATATTAAACCCACTTAACTTTTTAGTAACCAAAATGTTTGCTTCTCCCATGGGAGGAAACCGCCAATGGCATGCTATTTATCATTTATATTTAGGAAACAGTTCCAGTAAAACTCCTGCCCTGAGTCAGGATTGATATGATATATTGGCCGAATTGTGGATGGCCACCTACACAAACACAATCAACCAATCAGAAACGGCTATCCCTCGTAAGCTGAAATTCCCCAGGGGAGAAAGGGTGACTGAGTAGATTCACCAACCGCCATTCATCTTCATTCCGGTGTCCAGTGGAGTTTATTTTTACGGGAGGAGTCAGTCAATGTCAAGTCACGTTACTGCCAGCCCACAGAGGCATCATGGGTCACCTGGAACAGCTGTGTGTATGTGGCTGTTCTAAATATGGAACAGCAACAAAGGTGGTCCAGTGGAGGCCGTGGAACAGCGGAAAAGTGAGGCAACCATTTCAGAACCAAACAGTCCGAGGTGCCAAGGGGGTCGGGGGTGAGATGGGTGTGTGTGGGTGTGTGACGGGGACGGGGCTAGCAATGAAAGGAAGCCCTTTGAGGACACAATTAATACTATTTGTGGTATTATTATTTATAATAATAAGGGGGCCCAATAGTGTATTCTTTAAGAAGGCCCATAACTTCTAGTCATGTCTCTGCAAACCGCCAACACCAACAACATTATCCGCTTGCCGCGGCAGAGAGCTCGGTGATTTTAAAAAGATCATTCTCTGCACACCTTCCTGTCAGCAGCATTGGCTGGGCTTGAATTAAATGTTTTGGTGACGTCAAAGGGAACGCTGGAACTTTGGCAGCTCCGGGGGCCCTGTAGGTCATATAAAAGGCCCAGGGACAAGGGGGGAGAGACATGGTGGGCGGAGGGGGCAGAAGAGAGTGGAGATAAGATACCCACACAGAGGTGTTTATTTAAGTGGTGTCATGTCTCTGGCACGTACTGACAACAAGGTCCCACACAGCAGCAGCCTGCAGCGTCTGAGAAGAACACAGACACCCGGGGACTTTGGAGAGACTGGTTTCAATTCAAGTTAAAATAGACGAGTCGCAACTCGGCTTTGGGGACACGAGGATTAGCAACATCTCTGGTCTCTGGTTTTCCTGAGCCTCGAACACACACCTTTCATCCAGGGAGAAGTGTTTTTTGGTGGGGCATAACAATGAGTAAACCGGCGACTTTGACCACTTGCATTGCCAAGATGTACGAGGGAGGCAAGCTGGACAATGGAGGGACGCCAGCGGTGTTGGTTAAGAAGCCCAGCAGCAACAGCCTCCTGTCCACCCTGGGAGGCGTGGAGCTCAAGCTCAGCCTGCTGGAGGGCAAGGTGGAGCAGGTGGCCCGCGGTCAGGCTGAGGTGCTGCGAAGGCTGGACGCCGTATGCGGAGGCGTGGGAGCCCTGGAGAGGGATCTGGCGCAGCTGAAGCAGGAGGGTGGTGGGGTAGTAGCAGGGAGCCAGCAGGGGCAGCCGACAGCCCAGACCCCTGCTGCACCCGACAGCACCATGTTGGCAGAAGTGAGGGCACTGTGTGGCGAGACGGTGGCACTCTTGAAAGGCGTACGGGAGGAGGGCCGGTGCCAGCGGGTCAAGATGGAGGGCATCGCCAGCTCGGTGTCCGCGGTGGATAAGGCTCTGGCCTACATGGGCGAGCTGTTCCGCAGCTCCAAGATAGTGGAGTTCATCCTGAAAGGCATTGTGCCCTGGGGGCGGCAGGAGCACCAGGACAGGGCAGAGGTGGAGGTCAGTAGGGCTCCACATGAACATTGGTCACATAGCATTACTGCTGTCCTTCAGCTAAGGGGGTCACTTCTCCATGGTTCTCTTAGCCATAAGATTATGAATAGTATTTTACTTCATGTATTTGTGTTTTGAAGTTCGTTCGTGGTTATCCCAGACCACTAGATTATGAATATGATTTATACTTTGTATACTTACTCCTACTTCTACCTACACTGTGTTTCTTCTCACTAGTCAGTGTGGGCCACTGTAAGGACCAGTGGGGTGTTATTCAGGACCCCTTATAAATCTTTTTTAAGGGATTTTATGGGAATGCAAACTAAAAATGCCGGTGCAACTTTAGGAGTGTAAGATGTTGTGGGGTACCCTATGGCTTTGTTTGCGTAAAGCCACTTAATCTCGGGGGGCAGGGTGAAACACACAACTGGCCACGGGATATTTTTCTAGCAGCTGTAAATCCAAAGTCAGCTAGAGTTACGCAATCCAAAGTTATAGGCCCTTCTTTTAAAGCCCAGACCAAATAGATGTGTTTTAAATGGATGCAAGGTCGTGAGCTCAGCTGGCCCAAGGTTCTTGGAGTCCAGTGTGTAAACAAAAAGCTATCTCTATGTAGAGTGTTAGAAATGTTAACCAAACTGATATCATGTTAAGTACAAAGTGTTAAAGAGCAAATGGTTATAGAAAACATCAATTTCTATAACTTTTGACTTAATTTTTTTTGCTCTTTTTTTATAATAAATTTATATAACTTTTTTTTTTAAATTATCCTGCTTACATATACAAAACTGTGTTGTAACAAGTAGCTGAGTACTACTCAGATTTAGAATACAGCTGAGACACTCGGTTCAAGTTTATTTTCATTGGAGTCGTAGGCTGTCGTTGATGTTGTAAGTAGTGTAGTAGGTGGATCAGAGCAGTGTCACCCTTCACCTACCCGAGACCCCTACGGGCCCAAACACAGCGCTCTCTGATTTCCTGCGGATTCCTTTCCATGAAAGATCTACTTACGGCAGGCATCTCTCAGTTAGTTTGGCTTAGGTGGGATAAGATGGGGCTGAGCTGCCGAGGCCTTAATAGCGGACCGGTCTAGCCTGTCGAATGGCGTCACACGGTGTTGTGAAATGAAGTACACTTCAGGCACTTCTGAGCGTCATATTCTCAAGTGTCGTAAATGCTGACAAAAAAACCATGACCACTTGTTCTCAATGAATGGGAATGTGTCTGGGGAATCTCACACGCAGACATTAGCAAGCCAGAGAGCCTCTGTTATTTGGCTGTGGAATGCCGGGCTGGTTTGGCCTTTTACAACCGACATTCGTGAACTGTCTCACCATATACTAAAATGCAATTGCTTCATAGTCAGAATACACTATACTGTTATTAAATAATTGTAATATTATTACTAAGATAAACAAAATTAGTTAGTATCATTGTTATTAGTACTATTAGAAGTATTAGTTAGTATTATTAAGTAGTAATGAGTAATGTTTAAACATCTACAATTGGACTTGTGAAAAATGACCTCTGACAGTAGTTTGTCCAGAGCCCTTGTATGGGTCTTTAGGATTATTTTGACCTTTTCTTCCTCCCCTTTTGTACATGACAGGCACTGTCTACATTCTCATATTGTGACAATGGACTCAGACATGTTGTTGAAATTTTTGACTTATTGTATACCCTGATCAAAAGGGACAATGTCACAATGTGACTGAAGGTTGTATTTTTCCACCTGTCAGAAAAATAAATCAGAAGATGGCAGTGTGAAGCATACACCTGATATGTGTGACCAAGGAACTCAGGTCAAAGAGGACATTCAAGATTCAGTTCCTGGTAAGAGTCCTCCTCTGGTTTTTCCACCGAGGGCAATCCATGTTGACTTTTAAATGTGCTGTGGAATCATACTGCAGGAGAATTCTTTGGGGCGTAAACTAAAGTATGCATTTAGTTTGGTGTGTTGCCCATTTTAATGCATTAGTAATATATATTTTAATTCATAGCCTAAAATGTGGCATGGCAAATTGAACAAATAAGATGTAAAACAAAAGTATAGATGCTCTTATTACTGCTAAAAGTTTCTCTATTACAACATGTGCGTGTACTTTGTGTCTTTGTGTTGAGGGAGTTTGTTTGGTTCTTTGTGCTCACACAGATGAACTGGAGCAGGGTGAGAAGAGCCAAGCACCGACCTTGGATGTGCCCACGGAGTCTCCCGAATCAGAACAAGATGCACCCGCAGAGGTCAAAGGTCAGGAAACAGACTGTGAGGGGGCTGCTCAACCTCTCAATGAAGCTGATGTCTCAAGCAAAGCCCAACGCCGGCCGAAGGAGGTGACGTTGAAGAGCAGAGAGCCGACTAGGGTCCAGACCTTTGCCCCGGAGCCTCGAAACGCAATTATGGATAAGACAGTAGCTCCAGCACCGGCTGCATCACCACCGGCTAATGTGGCTCCACAGGTGTTGACCGTTGCTAAGGAAAAAAGGTACACCCACACAAAGGTGTCCATCATGACACCAAGACATTTAGCAACGACTGTGGAAAATAATATTCTTGAGTGTTTCACAAACTCGCCAACAGCATGAAAGAAAGATACCCTAGGCTAGTGTGATATTATATGCTCTTGAAAAAAGCTTTGTCTTCATGTTAGTTGCCATATAGCCTGCCTACACACTTCCACTTGATAATCATCTCCCTACAGTGGTAGTCTGGGTTTGCCAGACCCTCTGTATGAAATGCATTGTAGTATGAGGGGCTGGTTTTGACCAGGCAAATATAGAATGACATAAAGAACTTTATCTTTATCCTCTATTCTCCCCTACAAACTGGTCAATGCTTTTCACAAAAACATATTCATTATGCATGTCCCTGGGACAAAAACAGGATAAAGGATCCATGACTCACACTGTTACCATGTTCCTACTAATGGACTTGTATTAATTGAAGTGAATGCAAAGAATGCTCTTGAGTTGTTTTTTTTCATAATTCAATCAACAGGGTTTGCTTTCATCTCCTAAATTGAAGGTTTTCAAGTGGCTGGTGGGTTTTACTGTGTGTAGGAAGCATGCTCAAGTGGCCACATTGTATGTGAACCTGAATGTTTGGTTTCTAAAGGTCTCTTTTAAAAAAAAAACAATTTGCGCCAAAATCGGTTCAACATGTGGTTAAAATGACCCATGCAGCCATGTACATACAACTATATGTTTTTCTTTACTCAGGGCCAAAGAGGAAGTAGACATCACAGGGGACAAAAGTGACATCGTAGTTACAGCCATCCCTCCACAAGCCAGCCAGGAGAAGAAACCACAAAAGTTTGAAGGGGAGGCTTTAACAACTCAGCCAAAGCTGCAGGAAGCCGTTTCTCAAGAAGCGGCCAAACCCCTACTGAAGAAGGAGGAAAAGGGAGCCAAGGTGGATAAATCCAGCACGAAGGTGGAGGAGGTGGCCGAGTTTGCACCGACGCTTCCCAAATCAGATTCAGACCAGGTGCGAGCAGAACCTGTGGACAAGGTCCAAGACAAACCCACGTTAGCTACAGTGTCAGAGACTGTGGAAGACAGTTGCACAAAAGCAACTTCCCTGCCACCACCTGTGACTCAGAAAAATGTATTTCTGAAAGGTCTGGGCAAGGATTCAGATTCACAGCTAGTGGTCGTAGGTGAGCAAATCCTAGCAGCATGTCCTGAAGGTGATCATATGTGCGTGTATCTCAACTGTAGCCAAGTGCTGCTAAGCCAATAATACCTTTGGAATCCAGCCAATTTTATTTCTTACAACTTATGTGTGTGCTCCAGCTTGTGTGTGTGTGTGTGTGTGTGTGGTGGTGGTTGGGGGGTATAATGAAGTTATTGCTTCATACCATGTCTACTATAGGTTTCTAAAATAACAGCTAGAAACAAGGAGTAAAAAATAGGAAATAATAGGTATGTGAACCTAGCCTGGCAAGCACTTTGTACAGAGGGTCTGGCTGTGGTTTCTTTGACATGGTTGTCTCAGGCAGCATCTTGCCTGACCAATCAGCAAACAGAGGGAGTGTTAGCGATTGGGTAAAGGCATGTTCAATCGTTTTAAACTTCAGGAGAGCCTACACTTCCAGGAAGAAATCATTTGCTGATTGGTCAGGCAAGATGCTGCATGAGACAACCATGTCAATGGAAGCACAGCCAGACTCTGTACGAATCAAAGTGTAGCACAAGGGACAGCTTTACCAGGGTAATGTGAGCCTGTATCATGCTAACAAATTATTACCACAACTTTTATCATTTTAAATTGCACCGTGTGTTTGGAGATAACCACGTGACACATTGATCCTTATTTGGTGTTTTTGCCCTGTCTGAAGTTGTGTGTTGTTGCACCTGTGGTTTTGTCACCCTAGATGACTGCCCACCCCAGCCTGCTCCCTTTACACATCGCATCGTAAGTGCCAAGCAAGTGCCAATGGGCTCCTACTACACTGTCAAACCCAATGAGCTATTGGGTGGGTAAGTCCAGATCAACCGATCAACCATTTTTCTCACCTAAATTACACTTTTGAGAGTGTGACTGACATGACATGAACTATGGCATAAACTGTGAGACAAGAGCAAAGTTTGCACACAGGCCGTAAGGCAAGGAGATGCAGTAGACAGACAGCACTGTACCATTACATTACATCACATTTTATTACACGTAGCAGTCACTTTTATGATTATCCAATCAAGCTATAGATATACAGACGAGAATAGAGTAAGCAAGAACATGACAAAGTGCAGACAGGGGACAGGACAGTGTTATGAAGTGGCATGTGTCTTGGCAATGCTGGGGGAACATGTACTCTGCTGCACTGTATCACTTTCAGACCACATTCCTACAGTTGTGACTTTTTGAGTACATCATCACTAATATTTATGCTACAAGATGTAACAGGTGGGTCACCATAGCTGATTCCATAGCTGACTGGCTGCAAATTTATAGCAACTCTTAAAGGAAAGTACTTGTTCTCAAACACTGTATTATCAACAGAGTCGGTGTGCTTGTGAGAGGATATATAAAAAGATAAACAAATCAAAGGCCCAGCTCCCTTTTTAAAGTGTTTTACCTTTAAACCTTGTTAAACCTTTTTACAGTGTTTTTTTTACATATACCTGGCATTGCTATTGTATTCTGTTTTTTATTTTGAAACATCTAAAATAATGGTATTTGATATATTTCATTTGAATACATTTCAATGTATTTTTGTTTGTATTGCATATACCTCCTCAGATTATGTGATAATACATGTGGTTGTTTGTGAGAGCTAAGTGTAGTAACATTAATTTTGAGTAAATAATTATGTGCTAAAACATATTCAGTTAACCCATCCTACAACAATGGAATTAGATCTCATATGGTTGGTTTAGTCCCATTTTAGCACTGACGCAGACACAGACACAGTACAAGCTCTACAGTACAAACAGGCGAGACTGCTGTGGACTATATCAGACAGCGTGTTCCAGCAGCCCTCCTGTGCTATACCGCTCGACTCAAGACCTCTCACCTCCGATAAGGGTCACGACCACCGCATTTTATTTTTAACTCGGCCCTATCAATACACTGTCAGCCTGTCAGCTTGGCATTTAGCCAATTATGTCTGCTGACAATGGCCACGCAGATAAAGGCAGGCAGGCGGACTGGCTGGTGGGGTTAACGTGCCGTCCGTGGAGCTCGCAAGATAATCAGGAGCGGGAGCAGGAGCAGGACCGGCCGCGAATGTGCAGGAGTGCATGATAGTGTGAGACGGCTGGAAGTGTGTGTGTGTGGGGGGGGTTGGGGGTGGGGGGGTGTGTGGGGGGGGGGGGGGGGGGGGGGTGGTGGTGTCCGGGGGGGTTGGGGAGGAGTGATGCTGCGTGGTGGCCACTCTACACTGAGTCAAGCAAAAGCTGGCAGCACAGACAGGTCTAATTCTTCCCTCCCCATAGCCACTAATAAGCAGAGGGGCTTGTTTTCTACTTGGCATGGGGCACGAGTTTATTTTGGGGAGGTGGTGAGCGGCTCTATTTGCATAGCCCACCCCCACTCCCCCATCTCGAAGCCACAGCACAGGCCTCACCATGGCCACACGCTGTGACCAGGGCCAGGGCTGTCCCCCTGGACGTAATGAGAGCTAGAGAGCCAAGCATTCTGTTCTGGGTTCACCTGCAGGGCTCTGGCATGGGAATACGCACAATGTTTTGTGTAGTCATACAAGTATGACTGTTTGAGCACTTGGATTTGCATGGGAATATCATTTGAATAGAGTATTTGTATGTGTAGGTTGAGGGTTTGCGTTGTTTTTGTGTGTCTGAGTTTGTGTGCCTCTGTGCGAGTGTGTGTGCACTGTATGTGTGAGTGTGTGTGTGTGCTGGAGAAAATAAGCAGGAGATATTGTGTATTGTGTGTCTTGGCATTGTAAGTATATAATCTCCGCTGTGGAATCTCACCACTGCTGACTTATCGATGCATAAACAGATGCGTAACCATGTTGTCCTGTATGTGCTTGTTTGTGCAGCGGGCGCTTTGGCCAGGTCCATAAGTGTGCGGAGCTGTCATCGGGCCTCACCCTTGCGGCCAAGATCATCAAAGTCAGGGGGATGAAGGAGCGGGTGGGTATCAACCAGCACAGCACAGCACCGCACAGCACATCGCAGAGCAGAGCCCCTGTGTGTCCTTGGTATCTCCTCTACACCCCAGCTTTACTCGGCATACCGATCTCCAGTCCCCTGCGTCTCACACACACATACACACACACACACAAACATACACAGACACGCACACACCACCACCATCACCACCCTGTGCCTCCTGCCATCAGCCCCCCAACAACAACCCACAGCACCAATCCCACCTTTCACTCTGTCCCCTGTTAACTTGATTTATGGGGACATTTTCCCAACAACAGCCGCTAGCGCTGTATACCGAATGGCATGCATGTACACACACATGGGCGTACACATGCACACAAGCACATATATGCTCAAAGATACATTGACTGACACACACACCAACACCTGAGACAGACCTAGATATTTGTGTGAATCTGGTCTGTCTTCACCTATTTTACACATCCAAACACGTGTGCACATACACACACACAAGGATGCACACACACACACACACACACACACACACACACACACACACACACACACACACACGCACACAAAGATTTAAGCAAATACAAGCAAACAGCTACACACAGCTATAGCTAGTTTACCTACAGATTCAGACCTGATCGAGACTTCTAACGTTAATGTATTTTACTCATGGCATCCCTTCTCAAGACGTCCAAATCCATCATCACTTTCTCTGAGCCACATCTTTGCCCTTCAACAACTGACTCTAATTACATTTACTAATGATGAGTCTCCTCATAAGCACATTGTAGACGAGCTTAACCAGTCGGCGACCCTGAACCCGAGACAGTGACTTATGACATAAAACCATGCGAAGGCCAAGCTGCCCAATTGAGGTGTGTCCAACTCCCATCTGCCTCAGATGCGCCCAGACAGACACCAGAGCACAAGCTCAGACTTACGCACGGACACACGCACATGTCTTGGGCACATATGTACAAAATGAAAGTACACTTTGATCTTCCTTACCAAAATGAATGGTACTCATGTTACAGTCAGCATCCAAGGTTACAGTAAAAATAGCCTGTGAAAGCTAGAATGCTGAGCGAAAGAACAGATAAAAATGTTTCATATGCTGTTTGCTGACACACGTCTCCTTGTCGTATAATTACTTAGCTGTGGTACAGAGTAGGGTGGCTCCTACTTTTAGTCTGAAATATAACTGCTGATGGTAGCCTGACAGGAAAATGACTGTGTAGGAAAATTACAAAGAAATAACTCTTTGTTATTTATGGCAATTAGAAAGCAGTGTTTTATTTACAGGCAACTATATTGTATCATACTTATTTTGCCCAGCTTACATATAATTTATATATATATAAATTATATTTCTATTAATAATAATTTGACTTTTATTTTTATTTTTTTTATAAATAAAATTTTTTTTTTTTTAATTTCTTTTATGCAGGATGAAGTGAAAAATGAAATTGGAGTAATGAATCAGCTGAATCACGTGAACCTAATTCAACTGTACGATGCCTTTGAGTCAAGAACAAACCTCACTCTCATAATGGAATAGTAAGCCCTCTTTTGATGTTACTTTATTTGTGCAGGTCACCATGACCTGAACAGACAAGAGTTTTCTGCCGCAACCAGTTGAATATTTTCAAAGATGTCTTTTTCAGTACTCAAACATTTATAGTTTCATGTGAACTCAAGCATGTTCCCACTACTGTTTAATCAGGCTGCATTCCTCCACACCATTCATTATGCTTTACCATTAAATTATAGCACATTACATTCTGTCCTTTAACTGACGGTCTTATCCAGAGTGACTTACAGTGAATTAGCGTACAGGCACATCCTCCTTCCAGCGATGTAAGGTTTGATACCTTGCTCAAGGACAACTCAGCTGTGGACAGTACAGGTTATTCCCCCACCACCCTGTCCCCAAACCACAATTTTCTGTTGGTACAATATTACCCCACAGATGCCTTACCATCAAACAGTAATCCAAACAGCAGGTTTTGAGATTCATGATTGTCATTACACAAGTGCTGTAGTCATTGTAATTAACGTCATTCATTGCTTAAACGATGCTGACAAATGTCTCAGAAATGTGACTGAGATAGATGAAACCTAAACAGAGATTTTGAAAAATGGGGGATGTGTGCTCACTGCGTGTTTCCGATGTGCCTCCATGATGAAAGAGGCAGGAGATTGAGCACTTTGCATTACTCCATCTCCATCTGCTTTTAACATGTCCCAACTGGTTACATCCAGCATTACGTACGGTCACGCAGTACTGTACAATTCCTTGGTATTATATCTGAATTTTAATCTAACTGCCTCTCTCTCACCCCCCCTTCTCTCCTTTTTCTTTCTCTCCCGCTCTCTCTCCCACTATGTGGCTGTCTGCACGTATGCGCATGTATGCATCACCAGTGTGGAGGGAGGTGAACTTTTTAATCGCATTGTTGACGAGAACTACCAGTTGACAGAGCTGGATGCAATTATCTTCACCAGACAGATTTGTGAAGGAGTACAATATCTCCACCAGCAGTATATCCTTCATTTAGACCTCAAGGTAAACCATGAAGCATTGAGTACATGTGCATTTCACTTGACAGATTATCTGATGTAATTCATGCATAATTTTTCCATAGAACTCTGACAAAGTCTGCACATTTGTGTTACAGCCAGAAAATATTCTTTGTGTGAGCAACACAGGAAACCAGATCAAGATCATTGACTTTGGCCTTGCAAGGAAGTAAGAGAATGTGTCCAATGATGCTTTGTTTTCTTAACCTGTACTGTATCTATTACAACAATATAATCTGTAGATTGTGTAGCTTTCCTGAAGCAGATTATCCTTCTCTGTTGCTTTCCTGGAGCAGATTTTCATTTTGTACCATGAGTCATTCTGGCACCAGTTTTTGTTCTTTTCTCTCTTCCCTTCTATGATTTTTTGTGTCTTGTAGCCATGGTTACTGTCACAGCTCCTCTGGTGAGGAGGCAGTTCAAAGCATGAATGACAGGCTCTGCTCATTTTGACAGTGACATTCCCATTAAAAAGCATAGGTACCAAGAAAAAAATATGCTGTACAATCTATATATGTGCCCAAATCTGGCAAAATGAGTCACAGTGAAGCAGTGAAAAGACAAAATGGTACACTTTATTTATGGTTAATGTCAAATTGGTTGTGAAGATAGAGACATTTGAATTATGACATCTGCCCATATTGTTTCAATTCAAAACCACATTTATTTTAGATATTTTGTTAATATTTAAATGGTCCATTAAATGGTTATATCATCTTGACTAGGAGAACTGGGTAGTCACCTATTGTTTCACAAATGATTTTTCTTTTTGATATGTTAAAGGTGATTAACACAAATCACCCTTTATCTTCAAATTAAAATCTGCAACTTCAGGCTAATTTTTTCCTTACTGGGTCACTGTATCCATTTCCCTCCGCAGATACAGACCAAGGGAGAAACTCAAGGTCAACTTCGGCACTCCCGAGTTCCTGGCACCTGAGGTGGTAAACTATGACTTTGTCTCCTTCCCGACTGACATGTGGAGTGTTGGAGTCATCACATACATGCTGTGAGTCAGTGGGTAACCATGGCAAAATCGTTCGCTCATGTCCATGAGATGCATGGCCCTCTCAGTCGCCAGGATTTGTCACAGTGTGACCAATCGTGCCAGATGTCTAGCTTTGCTTGTTATGCTTTTAATAATAATAATAAAAATAAACATTATTATTATTATTATTATTATTGTTGTTGTTATTAACAACAACAACAACAACAACAACAACAATAATAATAATAATAATACATAGGTTTTATATAGCGCATTTCATGTCACTCAAAGATGCTTTTTGCACCACAAGGACAGTATTTTTTGAGTGGTGTGTGCTTCCTCACACACCCGTCAGAAAAGCTCAATCTAGTGAGGTCTATTGTGTTTATTGTGTAGTCAATAGCAGAAATCTTTGACCTGAAGTGACTGCAGGGGGTCCCTTAAAAATTGTTTGATAATAAATAACCCTTCCCCAACACTTCCTAAAAGAGATAACAAAAAATGTCCCATAAATATTTAAACCCAAACCTGCTGCAAATTGTCATTTGATGGTTTTGCATTCCATCTACCATTACAAAGTACTTGGTGGTCCAGGTCCATGGTCCAGTGTGATAAGTAACACAATGCTATAGCCTCCAAGGTCTACTAGGGGGTCCCTCTGCTCTGTCTCTATCAGTCAAGGGATTGTTGGCCTAAAAAATGTTAAAGGAGAACTCGGTGTGAATCAATCCATAGCCTTGTCGTTCGAGGTCACAGATTGCTGTGGGAAGGACAAAGATTGAGAAAATTTGCAACATAGACCAAATAATGAATGGGCATAGGGAAATGAAACAGAAAGTTAGTTTCTATGCCCCATTCAGTTAGTGTTAGCTACCAGTTCATTATTTGGTCTATGTTGCATCAATTTTTTTCATTCTTCTTCCTACCAACAGCACTCTGGGACCTTAAACAACAGGGCTATGGATAGTAGTAAATTATTTGTTCAACTTCAACACACCAACACTAACTGGACAAAGGTGAAGACTAATAGTTGAAGGGGAAGTTCATTATGTGTCTGAGAGAGGCACAGGAAACAGCCACAGATAGTCGGGCCATAATCGCAGAACATCAGCTGAGTCAGACAGCTCAGCACAGAAAATTCAGTGATTCAGTCACCACCACTGGGCTGCATTCTCAGCCATACGGCTCTTCGTACACATGGGCTTTCATTTCCACCAATGCGGCCTTTCAGCTCAGACACAAACCATAATTGATTCTCAGGCCAATTTTTTCCCCTCTCACCACCAACTTCCCGCCTTCTGCCAACCCCCCTAACCAGCCCCTCATGTCGGCCATGTTTGCCTCTCCCTCCATCTCCCTCTCCTCTTTTCCTCGTGGAAGTCAGAACCTATCCCTGGGTAGCCACGCTGATTTAATTAATGCTAATAACCTCACAGCTGTTGAAGGAGCTTTGGGAGGGCTCACCCATACCCAGACTGTGGACCTGCCCCACTTCATGCTGCTGCTGGCTGCCCCAAAACCTAACACAACCCCTTGGGCTCCAGCGTGCTAATTCAATTATTGTCCCGCTATTTAAAGCCACTATAATCATGTGCATGTGTGCAGCGGTGTGTTTACAGACTGTGTTTGAATTTCACAAGTATGTGGCACAATTGCCAGAGGCTTGGTGTAATGATTGTGGGTAGTGTGCCTATGCACAATATCCTGTCGAGTGTTCTTAAGGACGTTTCTTTACTTCCTTTTTCAGTGTAAACAAATGCTGCCTGGAACCAACTTAATAAATGACATCTACAACATACACGCCATTATGAAGTTAAACATAAAAACCCCAATGCAGCACTTTAACTTTTAATTTACGTTTATTTTTTAAAGTTGGTTTTATGATTCACTTTTTAATTGAGTTTGCATAATGCTTATGTTGTTATGCCCTTGTATTGCAGTTTAAGTGGACTCTCCCCTTTCCTGGGCGACAATGACACTGAGACCATGAACAACATCTTGCACGGGAACTGGGACTTTGATTCGGAGGCGTTTGAGAACGTGTCAGAGGAGGCCAAAGATTTCATCTCCAAACTGCTCATCCCAGCCAAATGGTATGACACTCCTGCAGCATGAGCTTTACAGCTAAAAAAACACATTCATAGCCCTCAGTTTCACTCTCGTTGCTGGTACAAGAAGCTTGTCCTTTTTTCATTTTATTTGCATTGATGACCTTACTGTCTCTCTCTCTGTCCTCTTAACCATGTTAGACATTTCAGCCAAAGAAAGAATGAGACTTGTTGACCAAAGTCCTATTGTGTTTTCTACATCAACAACACAACCAATTCAATTTTTGACTCCACTTACATATTAACCTTTGGTTTTCAGTTTGCACATGAAACAAGTTCAGCTAATGCAGTCATTACAGGCCAAGGGCTTTGATCATGTCACTGTGTGTGTGTGCTTTGGGCAGATGTGCCCTCCCATGCATATCTGTGGCACTCTACTCTGCTTTGGGAGATAATAGCAGGGTGGTGGCATGACAGGTGGCATTGAGGGGGCACACGTGATGCAAACATGGAGCCCTGCTTTCTCCCCCTCTAACAAAAACACTGCAAGACAGAGACACTGCTAATGATCAGCTAATCTGACAGTGAACAGAGACTCCGGCATAACCCGCTGTGCCCTCCCACAACCAGGCAGAATGGCTAATCATAGGCAGAAGGCACCTCTCACTGGCGTACCAGTTTTTTTGGGGTGCATCTGGATACGCTTTGCTCAACTGATAATAAGGAACTGAAAAGCACAGTTGCCATGTTTAGATGCCATTGTGGGCCCTACAAAATGCCAATGTGCAGACAGGGCACAATTATGAGACCCATAGTCAGCTACCGCTGAGGTGGTGGCTGGGGACGAGATTTGCTGCCAATGCTTTATCTTTTAGTGGCTGGCCCCTCTTTTTTTCCATGTGAATAGGGGTATGATTCATTCTGGTGCGTGCACAACGCATTAGCCTCAAAATAGACCAGCAAGCCTACTTTAAGAGCCTTTATATCATGCTCTGTCTTTTGTGTGGATCACGTTAGACTTCCATTAAGGTTTGTGTGCTGCAGTACAGGCTGTTACAGGTTGACTTGGTTTGATGTTTTGAGGTATATAGTCTAGGATGACCATTCTTCTGGTCCCCGTTTGTTTTTGCAGACACTCTCGGTTACTGATGGTCTGTCCACGGTAAAGCACTCGAAAAACCCACTTTGTCCCTGTTTTTTTGTCGCTAAAACATTACTCATTTGAACTGGTAACAGGGAACGTCTCTGTTTTTTGTTTAAGGAAAATGTCATGAAAAGGTTTTATCTAATACGTATACTAATAAATGTGATGTGCATCAGAGAAGTCCATTACTTTACTAGGCAGTGACATGTGTTCACTGAAGCGCCGATCTCCTGTGGTATGCTTGCCCCTACAGTGGCCGCCTCAGTGCATCTGGTTGCATGAAACACAGCTGGCTAAACAACCTGGAGGAGAAGGCCAAGAAACACTGTGTCCGCCTCAAGTCCCAGGTCCACCTGCAGCGATACCTAACCATCCATCGGCAGTGGAAGGTGGGAGTCCAACTTGCACAAGAGTACATGTTTCCATGTCTAAAAATGTTCACCCGTTCGCTGTAGTTATATACTACAAAAGATGTGAGTTACATTGTTTTGTCCCCCACAAAGTGCACTATATAGTGAATGAGTGAACATTTTAGATTCGCCGAGTGTGTTCAGCAATGTGGCCTATAACCTATGGCAGTAATGGGCAACCTGGCTTCAGAAGCTACAATTAAGGACCACATAATTGTTCCAGCCATTTGCTAAATCAGCCGATTGCAATTAGCAAAACTCTTTAGCCAGGAGTTAATTAGTGAGATTATCTGTATTAAGCATACAGGTGGAGCCAGGTGATTTGAACTATGCTGCATTTGATTGCAGCTTCTGAATAAATAAAGTGCATCAGTAAAGTGTAATCTGCTGTTTCTCACCAAAATGTTGTTTTGGCTGCCATCTGTTTGGATCTGCTGTGTAGATATGGCAAGTGGAAGACTGCAGCACTGACATAGTTCTGAACTTGAAAAAGTATAGTATAGTAGTATAGTATATGGCAGTATATAGTAGTATACAGTATAGTGCTCTATATAGGAAATGAGTAAACATTTCAGACATGTCCATACAGCAAAGGCTTAACCAGCAGTGCCTCACTGGTGTCACTGAATATGTCAATAAGTTAATATTCATACTGTTTATTTCTTTCTGTTGTACAGAAACACTTCTATGTGGTTGCAGCTGCCAACCGTCTCCAGAAGTTCCACAAGAATCGATCAACAAACCCAGCATAGCACCGGCCTGGTTTCTGTCCGTAAGACAGAAAATGGGGGCACACTGCCTCAGCATGGCTGCCTGATGGGGGAAAGTGTTTGCTCTTCTATGTGCGATGTGGACAGAAGGCAGACAGTGAAGCATTGAGGATCTAGTGTACAGTACGCTAACAAAAGTGAAGCATAAAACCAACTGTGTGAAGTGAAGCATAAAACCAACATTACATTAACATGCTGAATGGAGCTTTTTAGATTGGTTTAACGTAACTTAACAATGCCATGGCAATGTTAAGTTAAACCAACCTAAAACAATTCATACAGCATGTTGCCTTACTTTTTAAAAAAGTTGGTTTTAAGCAGTACTTTTACAGTGTAGATACGAGAATACTGAATGTAATGTGTAATATTTCACTTTTTTTACTGGAAAATTCACTGATTTGCAGGGTGAGAACACTGTGCCTGACAGGCCAGATGAGGTGTATTACATGTTGTTTTATTGTGTGGCTTTAGGCCTTAAATGGCTACTTGGTGGTCATCTAAGTGGGTGGACATAAAAGAGAAACTCTCTCCATGTCCACATTCACGTATACCATGTTTGGAATGCCGTGCAAGCTTTACCTCACATGCCTGTCTTTCCACACCTCTGTGGATATCTCATGACTGAGGCAGACATCACAGCACGGTTTGCTGGTGGCAGTTTTTGTGGGTGAAGACATTTTCCTTCTGTGAAGGGTTCCTATTTTCCTAGTCAATGGGTAATTGCGTATGTGAAACTTATGCAGTTTTATATTTTAAGGGCAACCATGCATAGTCTTTTGGGCCATTTCACTGCTTGAAGATATCAGGTTAATAGTAATTTATTCAGGATTTCTATGCACATAAATGCATTAAATATTTTAGTGAAATGAATTATTTTGTACACCTCTTCCTATAAGTTGTGCACAAAGTGTCATACATTTATACACTATACATTTTCCTTTTCCATTTTCCTAATCCAGAAATTCTATTCTATTCTGAAAATATTCTGCAGGCATCTTTTGTTGAGATTTTTCATAGAAATAAAAGTATACCTGGTTGTCTGTTTCAAAGGTTCATTAAACAAAAAATGAAATCTGTTAAATTCTCCTTTGGTTATGAAAAATAAAGACAAAACATTCAAGTGTGTTTGTTTTCTCCTCAAACTGCAGAAGAAATAATTCACTTCCTAAAATTCTAAAAAGATATTTTGACCATCTACCAGCAAATGTGAAATGTACCCAACTGCCTCACACCTGATTTCTTTTAGCCTTGTAAATAGTAGCGTTCGATTGAATTTGGTTAAGGGTGTCTTGACAAAGCAGCTCTACTTCATGAAACACTGGCCCATTAAAATAAACCTACCTTAATAACTGCCATGAATGCGACAAACACCAATGAAATTTCCCATTTTACTCAAATGACTTGCAATTAAATACAGATTACTGGTATACACAAAGACTAATAAAGTGTGTGGCAAACACATTAAAATCAGACACCAAAACGCCTGCCTGAACAGTCCTTATATGGCAACTATATACAAAGTTGTAGCACCACAACAAAACCTCTCCAACTTCTACAATTTTAGATAAAAAACATAATTGTGTACACTTCAAAGATCAAAACGCCAGTCACAAAAGAAGAATCCCTTTGGCAATGCACAATGTTCTGACTGAACCACAAGGGGGCGTAATGAACAATGAGCCTTTCCAAATATGGACACAGTCCAACAGACACACAACACACAGTCAGAGATCATGGAGTAAAACTAGCCTCTTAAGCATCTGCCGTCTTTGATTTGAGTGCATTTTCTAATATTTTTCTCTTCCATTCTTCATAATCCTCTTTCGCACCCCCCTCATCCTCCTCCTCCCTCTTTTGCTTTGGGGACACTGGCAAGACCTCCTCTGAAAGACGGGAAGAAAATGACAGAAATGAATGAGCAAACACGTTCAACACCTTTTGAATGTATTCAACTGGGTGCTGCATCCTACCAACAGTGTCGACCAAAAGGACAGCATTCAGTTTCTTTTAACACATTTTAATCGCAATTAAACGTGCTAACAAAGGGTGTTAACTCAAAATGTCCCTGGGCTGATAAATGTGTTAATGTGTTATTAAAATGTAAAATCTGCAGCACGGTAATGAGACTGATAGTGCTACCCTATACTTGATATATTAGGAAAATAACAGAGCAAGTCAGGGACGTGCAGAGGGGGTGGCTTTAGGAGCTAGAGCCCCTACCATTTGCCCCCCAATCATCAAAGTGGCCTTTTGAGTGACCATTCAGCATCAATATTATGAATTTTCAACACCCACAGAATATTGTATTTTATGGCTATGTAAACACTGAAAATACCAAAAAAACGAAGCTCTTTTCTTTCATCAGGGGAAATCTTTTCTTTCATCATTTCATCCTTTTCACGTCCTTTTGTAATTAGAAGTACAACATAGCTGGATGTCAACAAAAATGCCCGAAAAAAAAATGGAGAAAACAAGCTTTTTGTTAAATGTCATATCAAGCAGAACCGTGTCCTTGATGCTTATATGTTTGCTTGTGACACTCATGGGCACATCAGCCACGGTGCCCTAAATGTGCCCTTTTGAAAATTTGAGCCTCAAAAGGTCTCTGCACGCCCCCGCAGCAAGTTAACATTTACTGCTTACACTGAGCACTACGGCAAAACGGCAATGCATGTCTGTCATACTGCCAAAGCCTCCCAGCCGTGTCCAGCCTTCTCATTTCTAATAGACAGCAGGGGTGGCGACCCTGGCTTCAGAGAGTCAAGACCCTGCCAAATATTTGGACCAACCTTTTCTAAACCAGCTGATTCTAATGAGCCCACAAATCATCTGACAGGTAGATCAGCTACATAGTGCAAACACCTGTGCAAACAGAACGCTTACAAGGCAGGATTTTTACTCTACGCAGCAGGGATATGCTCCACCTCTGATAATGGCTTGATTGTTACAAGACATCCGCTAGATCACTATGAGTGCGTAAGGAGAGATTCCTCTTACCTTCTTGCTGTTGTTCCAAGATCTCTGTTAGCGTCTTTTGCCTTTTCTGCCCCTTTTTCGCCGGCTCCTTCAACTGGGCCGTTTCGCCTGCAGGTTGGCATCAACATTAGAAACAGGTTTGGGCAGCATTTTAAAAATACCATATACTGGCGTATTCTCTAATACTGAAAGTATGATTTGAAATATTGTACCTTCTACAAGTCACGGTGAGCCATGATGAATTAGTTTTCCAACATCAGAATTATAAAGACATGCTTGATACTTGCATTCCATAGGAAATGTGGGAAAATATGTTCTAAATAAGGAAACATTAAACCCATTGAGGCCACTTCATAGACACTACTTATCTGGCTTATGGTGATTCGAAAAGGCCATACCTACTGACAGAACATTCAATTTTTCTTTAAAATGCACATAAAAATACCAGCATACTGAAGTATTGTGTCAGGAAATATTTTGGGGTTTTAACAATTGGATACCCGCCCAACCCTAGTTAGAAATTCCTAGAATATTGCAATTTGTGCATAGGTACAACGGCACATTTTTAAACTATTTCATACCAGTCCAGCATGTTAGGAAGACAATACTACAAGCATAAAATACTGAATCAGTACCGCTGTTATTAGTCCTATTTGAGGTTTTGATTTTTTCCAGATAAATGTATTGAGCTTATGATGGATGCTACATAGTTAAGGTTGTATGCAGCTGGTGTGGACAAATCATAGGCTGCCTGATATGCACCATCTGCCTACAGGTTATGGACAAGAGAGGAGAGAGGTAAAGTCATTTTGCTGTTTGGGACTCGCAGCCACCGGGAAGTGACTAATGACAATAACATGCAACAATCCAGTTCCCTTAATGTGGGCTTTCAACTTGTGTGTTTGTGTGGTCTGGATTATTGTTTGTTAAACTCTCCGGCCACTTCCTGGTGACTGCTAGTCCCAACCAGCAAAAATAACTTCAACTTCAACAAAAGGAACCATCTCCTCTCTAGCTACCTGCAATGTAATACAAATATATCAAATTTTGGTAACACTTTCTATGAAGCATGCATTCATGAGACTATAAGCACATTAATAAAGGATTATAATGCCTTCATAAAGCTTAATAATGGTTGAAATTAGTATTCATAACCATTTTTACATACTCATGACTGCACTCGTAAGGCAGGTAAAGCTTTATAACTAAGAATGCACCGTGTCACTTGAAGTTGGAATAGGGCTTATGACATAGCATTATAATGCCTTAGGAGTACAGTCATGAGTATGTATTATGAATAAACTTACATACTCTATAAGCCTTTATGACTGTGTTTGTAGAGTCTTGTGAATACAAGCTTCATAGGTGTTACTGAAACCTCTATAGGTCCAGACTTACAGGAAACCAGGTGCTACACAGGTGAAGAGCACAGCAGTACTTACTGCAGATACGCTGCCCTATGGTGTACAGCTGAGAGCAAAGTCTGTCAAAAATGCCCTTCTTTACCCCCGACGACCCTGACAGCTTCCTGTCAACTTTGATTTTCATGCACCTGTAAGAAAATACAAACCCATCTTATGAGTGTCAACCCCTATCTGCTCCAGTTATTTAGCTGCAATTCAGACTCAGTTATTCTACCAAATATTGACCACTTGTCTGATACGATGTACCATTTGTCATACATTTTATTTAAATGCTTATAAACCTGTTTGTCAAACAGTTACAACTGTAACTACTGAATCCTTTTCAACAGCCAGGCTATACTGTCAATTGAATGTCTATACCCTGTTGTTGTCTACAGGCACCTATTTAACATTTAATGGCTCTGTAGTGTTTGTTAATTGTTTGACTGTCTCTTGTGTGGTCAATCTCTGGTGTTTGTGTTGCAGAACAGGAGCCTCAATCAACTTGGGCTGAGTCAGGGTTGTTAACTGTATCTTGTTACTTTTAACGTTTCCTGTATGATAAAGTAAAAGTGAGTAAAGTATTGCCCTTACTTGCATGCTGTGACCAGTGCAGCAGTTGTGAAAAGTGGTTTTGCTAGATCTACATCCTGTTGCTGGGCAGCAGGAAGACTCTGCTCATACCTGTGGATGGTAAAGTCGGATGTATAGTGAAGTCCAGAAGGTTTTATTGTCATTTCAGCCATATACATGGTATAGAGTGAGATGAAACAACTTTTCATTGGGAACAACTGGTGATACACACAACTGTATACAGCAGAGACAAGACAGGCACAGTACAGTCATGAATTTCCAAATCATAAATCCTCACCGCTGAAGTATCTGATCCGCGACTTTAACTGCGTCCATGCATCCGTATTGGACTGCCAGGTCTCGGAGGCTCATGTTTGCGTTGAGTCCCAGCATGCACTCCATAGATTTGAGATTGCTCTGGTACAGCTTCTTATTTAGCCCAGATAATTTGACTGCATATTCCTTTGGAAAACAGACAAGGGACGCATAAAACCTAGCTCCATGTTCAGTTACTGGAGACTAAGAATATTTGGTAATTGCCTGTACATACCTTGTCTAGGGGAAACTTCAGAGATGTTGCTGCAAGCTCTAGACATATGACTGCTTTGCTAGTGGCTGTGCTGTTGCCAAGGCCAGGGAATTTCACCTGAGACAACCGCATGTATTCCTCTGCTTGGCTGAAATGTCAAAGACAGCAAAAACACACACGCATTTACGTTATGTGAGCAATATGCAGCCATTACATCCATTTGTGCGCCAGTAAGTTATGGTTATTGGATGAAAAATGGTTTCAAAATGCCACGCAGTTCCACATATGCTAACTTTGCGTTACTTGCTACTAACAGGTCCCTTTAAACAAAGTACTGGCTTTTTGCTGGTTATTCGTATCAAGAACAACCACAATATCGACATAAAGTACTCACCCTAATATCTTAGGAGATGTTATTCCCATTTTCGACGCAAGTCTGGCGAACATTTCCCTTTCCATTCTTGTCTATTCGTTGATCTTTCGTATACACCAGCACTTAAGAGCTTCGCGGGAAATTTGACAACATGACGTAAGTACGTAACACTTTCTTTGATCTGATTGGCTTAAACAGAAGTGGGTGTTTCTGATAATTTTTTAGAAATTTTGTGAATTTGGAATAAAGCTCCAGAATAATGTTTTATTAACCGAGATTTGCCCGTTGTGTTTTTTTTTAAATACCAGTGTTATTTGCCGTTACTTTATGCTTTATACATTGCTTCATGTTTGTAAGACCTTGTACAGCGCATATTTTTTTCAGCCTATGGGAGAATCATTTGCAGTCTTTGCTCTGTTGCACAACCAATGACCGCAAGGCTTACGAGAAGGAGGCTCAGTGAACTGCTAACAGTCACATGACTGGGTAATAACTGTTTCCTGAAACAGACTTGATAATCATGGTAAGTAAGGCTATGAAAATATGAAATAAACATCCCACTGCATTTATTTTGGGTAATCATATGCGTTTACTATTGGTTGTTGCCTGGTCGTCCAGGCATTTCTGACAAATTGAGGTTTCTGTGTAGTTATTCACTATGCCAGGTGATGGCAAGGCCCAGCTTGGTAGCTAATGTTAGCGGTTGCTAGCTCTGTTCCTTATAAGCTTTTGATGTATTCAGCGCCCGGGAGATATATATTTAATCACTGCAGTTACTAATATCCTGTTAGGTGGTTTACTGTGCAACGTATGACATTTCATTTGCATATTAAGTATTTGTTTGGCAGTCAGTATATGGCTTAAATTCGCTAGCGGTGCAGCTAGCTAACTTGATTTGCACACTAGCGAACTAGATGTTTTCCAACACTGATGGACATTTAAAAAAATGTCTGCTAACAGCCTGTTTTATTACGCATATATAATGTCATGTAGCATGAACCTGTATGACCTATTCTTCACGCATGTCAATCTGATGTCAAAAATGTTGTAATTCGGACGCAAAAATGATGTAACTTGGACGAACTGTCATTGCTTGTAAGCTAACAGACATTAGAAACTGGCAAGCTGACTAGTGTCGAAAGCATCCAGTTAGATACTGGCAGTAAACAGGCACAGAAGACCAGCACAGTTATGTCAAGTTGTGCAGTACTGAGATCAGTATCACATCGTCGATTCTAACTGTGTCGCGTTTTGCTGTTGGTCTGAGAAGTGGGCAGCATCTCATTCATGAATTAGACAGCCGTGCGGAAGCAAAGGAGGGGTAAGTGCTAGTTATGTACGAGCACGTGATGGACATCTATGTTCAAAGCTGTTAATTTGTAAGGCCCCCCATCACCCCATATGATTATAGTCCGTTTCTTACTCTTACACCAAAATACTTTATGAAATAGAAGTGAAAGGGAGTGAACATGCTGGAATAAATGTCTTACCTGAAAGGATGTAAAACAGCATTTTGTATTTATTTACCATTTATCTGCAAATCCATCTTGAGTTGACTTTGTTTGAAACCAATGGTAACATTTGACTTTTCACTTTGTTTGTAATGTGTGGCAACCTGTTGTCATCACTGTTATCTGTCTGGGTTCAAATATAAGAATACTTTTTAGGAGAGGTCGAGATCCTTGCTTCAGAAAGTAAAAAAAAAACCCTGCCATGTGTTCCTTATGCTTGTGCACCTAACACATGATTTCACCAATTGCTTTATGTACCTGTCAGATTATGGGTGTTTATTAACTGGTTTAAAAATGGTTGGATCAAATTTGTGGCAGGTATTTTCCTTTCTGAAGCTGGGATCTGCTTCTGTTGTTATGTCTTCATTCTTGCTGATCTCTTGCCTGGCTTTTTCCTAGCCAACTACACAGCAGTCGCCTCAGGATGAGCAGGAGAAGCTGTTGGATGAGGCCGTACAGGCCGTCAAAGTGCAGTCCTTCCAGATGAAACGCTGCCTGGTAAGATTGACCTGACAGAATACTGTGGCTGATATGTGTTCATTATCACATATCATATTGTATATTATTACATTCATTTTTTTTCAACATGATTAGCCTCTAGAAAACTAGGCCTGTGTAATATCCTCCAGTTTGGCATGTTTGATTGCACACCTTTAGACATTAGACAGGCCTAGCTTTCTAGAGTGGGTGATGGGTCATGTGATATAAACATGGCCCTAATGCTATCAATTGCCTGACCACAAAGTCCTTGTGGTTGAAACATTGCCTTGTTTTGTGAATTTAATACAATTTGGAGCCTATACAATGTGCAGACCTTCTCTGTTCTCTTGATACGTGTCTATGAAAACGTACAAATTATTATAATATAAACCACTACTCTGCTCAGGACAAGAACAAGTTGATGGATGCACTGAAGCATGCCTCTAATATGCTGGGTGAACTGAGGACCTCCATGCTCTCTCCAAAAAGCTAC
Source organism: Setipinna tenuifilis (assembly GCA_030347295.1). Taxonomy (NCBI): domain Eukaryota; kingdom Metazoa; phylum Chordata; class Actinopteri; order Clupeiformes; family Engraulidae; genus Setipinna; species Setipinna tenuifilis. The sequence continues at coordinate 12,364,042 of CM059280.1, read as the reverse complement.
TATGAGCTCTGTATCCTTTCTGTAGTGCTGCTCGGATGTGTCTATGCTCACTCATAACTCCACAGCTCATGGAGTCCAGTCACAGGTGGAGTTGTTCTCAGTGATACTGAATGAACACATTTTAATGGCATTGGTAGCCTCTTTGGAATGCATCTTTGCTGTTAGTTAGTCAGTTGGTCTTTGTTGTCCATTATGGAAATTTGTTGTCACAGTCAGTAATGAAGCCTCACAAGCTAGTACAAATATACATATTACATGAAACACCAGCACGCCCCCACACACAAGCAAACATATACACATATCATCAACCAACTAAACATCCACCCACACACCCAAATGTTTAGCACCACCGCCATTTTTTTATAACCTGCATATAAACTACAGGTGAGAACCAGAACATATTACGCACATTGCAATAGTGAGTTGAGCGAGTGGTTGAGTGTTGTGTATGAGCTGCAGACCTTAACCCCCTCCCTGCAGACATGGCCATCTCGGATGAGCTGCACTACCTGGAGGTCTACCTGACCGATGAGTTTGCCAAAGGAAGGAAGGTGGCTGATCTCTATGAGTTGGTCCAGTATGCAGGAAACATCATTCCCAGACTGTAAGTACTGCAGCTGTGTGATTACCCAGGCCATGCCAACCTTGACAATATATTTGTTCAGAGTGATGAATGTGGATCCTACTGAGTAAAAGCTTTATAATTTGATGGTGGTTTGTTTGCAAGTGAGGTGCAGGAATTTGTTGCATGCATGGACTTGGACGCATACTGTTTTACTTGGCCGTTTAATGTTTTAAATATTACGCAACTAGAATTATTGCCTGAGCTAAAGCTTTGAAAAAGTTTTGAATCTAATTTGTGTGTCTCCTGGCTGTTTTTTGTTCCACACAGGTACCTGTTGATCACTGTCGGGGTGGTGTATGTGCGCTCCTTCCCACAGTCCCGCAAGGACATCCTGAAGGACCTGGTGGAGATGTGCCGTGGGGTGCAGCACCCCCTGCGAGGCCTGTTCCTCAGGAACTACCTCCTGCAGTGCACCAGGAACATCCTGCCCGATGATGGAGAGCAGGCAGAGTAAGACATGTTTGTCCAGCCAAAAGATCTTTTCAGTGGAAATGAATATTAATGTAGCCTCATTTCAATTTAACTTTTAGCAAAAGGTTGAAGCAACTGCCAGATGCTGAATGTTATAACTCCAACTAATAAGAAATTTCAAGAAAAAAAATCATCATCTATATTAGGGCTGTTCAATTCATATAACAAGAAATTTCAAGAGACATTTATATTAGAGCTGTTCATTTCATATAAAATATTGCTATATACATATTGCAAAACATGGCTTAGCTGCAACAAGGTCAACAAACACATATCAGGATATTTAGCAAATCAAATGGAGCTCTTAATGCCTTCCCCCACAGCACAGGCTGCTCAATGTGTAGGGCCTAGGAGTTGAAGAGAAACTATATTTGGGTATGTGTTTGTTTATCACAAGGCACATCGTCGTTGCAGCTTTTCAGCAATGTTAATGTATATCCTCTTATCTTGTAGCCTATGGAAGCATACGCATACATATGACCCTGTTATCAGATTGAGAGTAAATTGAGCTTGTTTTAGCTCTCTTATCTAAGAATCCTGCCTTGGTACCTTTCTCACACCTGTTAAAGGAGAAGTTTGGTGTGACTTAATCCATAACCCTTTTGTTTGAGGTCACCAGGTGCTTTTGATAGAAAAAAACGAGAACATTTCATGCAGCATTGACTGAATATTATCTAACACTAACTGAATGGGGCATAGAAACTAACATTCAGTTTCATTTCCCTGCGCCTTATTGAGTTAGTATTAGCCACCAGTTAATTATCACCGAACCTCTCCTTTAAGGAATGTTTGTTGATCCTCATGTGTGGTGTTTTTTTGTGTGGCCGATTGCAGGGAAGAAATGACTGGGGACATTAACGACTCCATCGACTTTGTGCTGCTGAACTTTGCGGAGATGAACAAGCTGTGGGTGCGCATGCAGCACCAGGGCCACAGTCGCGACCGGGAGAAGAGGGAGAAGGAGAGGCAGGAGCTGCGCATCCTGGTGGGGACCAACCTCGTTCGCCTCAGCCAGCTGGAAGGGGTCAACGTGGATAAATACAAACAGGTACGACCTTATGACTCTCCTGCTGGTGGAGTTTCTACTTTGCTCTCAGCATGCATCTGTGATTGTTTTGGTTACATAGCAAGTAAAAGTACAGGCTGGCTTTGGAGATTGAATGAATTGATTTTGGTTTTCTGCCCAAGCAAGAATATTCCTTCCACCAATATCATGTAGAAAGAGCAGTATAGTTTCACAGTTGTGATTCTGAAATGAAATTACGTCTGGCATATTTTCTGTTCCACTCATTTCCGCAAAAATAGAAAGGGGAAGAAGGACATTGTATATTCAATGGAAACTACTGTCTGTACAGTGACCTACAAAAAAGATGCCCAGCACATGGACAGTCGGAAGGCTATTGGCAGATGTGGGCAGTGTGGTTTTGCTGATTTTTCAAAATATATTTGTGTGAAGGTGCTACAGTGCTCAGCATAAATGAATACACCCCCTTTGAAAAGTAAGATTTTAATCCATATCACAATTTTCACAAGGCTGAGTTTGATGGAATATTTTTTTTAAACTCAATAACATGAAATTAGGGTTAACAATATAGCTTTCTGTCACAAAATCTTTAGTGTTAGTCAAATTAGTTGAAGCAAGAATAAATGCACCCTGGAACAAAAACGACTGCATCTAGTATTTTGTGTAACTGCCATGATTTTTAAGGAAAGCAGCAATGTCCAAATCAACGTGTGGGCTGCTCCACAACAACAAAGTGTTCCACTGTAGGCACCATTTCTCTGAAATCTTCCCTGTTGCGACGCCATACAGTTTTGAAGCCATCAGTTCTAAAAACATCTTTTATCTTTGCCTTATCACTCCAGTGTATAAAGTCCCAGTAGTCTTCATCTTTTTCATCATGGGCCCTGCCAAATTCTAGGTGTCCTTTTTTGTGTGTGGGCTTTAGGAGAGGCTTTTGGGCTTTAGGAGAGAGTCTGTCTTCAGGGCTGATGGCCATGCATGGTATTCGTCTGCAGTTTGTACTGTATGGTGTCACGTGAAACAGTCATTTTTAGTTTGGCTTTCTACTTCTTAAGCTAAATGCAGTGAGTGTGCATGCCAATTTTTTTCATTCCTTCTAATAAGAAGACGCTCCTGTTGAGATGTTTACTATCAGTTAGAGTAATCCAAAAATGTAAGAAAGATGGAAGTGCAACCATCTCACAGAGAGGTCCAGGCTATCCATGGAAGTTATCAATATTAATCAGCTTTTCTGATCTTCTTGTAGCCCTAAATGTTTTTGTCTGAAGAAATTATTTCCTTTCTCACATTTGACATTTCTCTTCCATGTGGTGTCATTGCGAACAGCATGACATGGGAAGGTTTTTTTTTTTTTGTTAAGTGATGCCCTTTTGTAATCACCCGTCTGCTGTACACCTCTTAAGTGGATAATTAGACTGACCTGTGGGTGAATTCTTGTTAATTAGAATTTTGTAGTCCCAAGTTGGGCTTTTCTCCTAAGACTTTACTCATGATGTGTACTCATGTACACTTTGCAACATGGACTTGAATGAATTTGTTAGGAAAATCACTTTTGTTTCTGTATGCAAATTAACAAATCTTGTTTGCAATCAATGGCCCACATTTGTGGGAGTATTTTGTAGTATAGTATCCCACAGTGGATTCTGAAAGGAAACTAAAGGTTTTCTGACAAATCTGGTTGGGTGTACTTATTTATGATGAGCACTGTATGTGTTCTCGTATATGCACATTTAAGATCACTTCTTTTCTTCCCCATTCTCTGCTTTGCTGTCACCACAGCCTTTAGCCATAAACTACACTTTCTTGTTGTCATGGTACTGTTACTGCCTGCCAGTTCCTGCAAGCAGAACGAGGTGAAAAAAAAGACACTGACTGCGTGTTTGTGATGGGCCTGTGGCTCTGTTTCAACTGTGTGTAATTATTCAGATGTCCAGCCGTCAATTTGGATCAAATTGGGGCAAATGACACGCAATGAAACTGCAACAGGGTCTGACTATGCAGTGAGTCATGTGGCTCAGGAATGGGCTGGGCTTGTACAGTGTATGCTTAGACGAAGGGATGGTTCTCTGTTTGACCATTTAGTATAGTCTGTATAGTTGTAAACTTAATTCTAGGCCTTTGCCCGTTCCAAATAAATCTGGATATGGATCTGTCCCATGTTCTGAATTGTTTATCTGGAATTGGGACGGGCAAGGCCTGGAAAAGACATAGCAGACGTGGGAGGACATTCATCTTTATTGTTGCTATTTGAGAACTGAAATCTAGTGATGTAGAGTGTTTGCTGAATATCTGTGGATGGTGTGTAGTTGAACGTTAAGATTTGTGTTTTAGCTAAGTTTAATTTATATCCAGAGTTGGAACCAAAGATCTCTAGTAAGCTAATCAGTTGAGGGAGACAATCATCGGGTTCTCTCAAATAACAAATCACATCATCAGCAAATAAGCTGATAATGTGGTCTTCTCTGCCCACTGTGATACCCTTGAGCTCCTTACTTTGTCTAATAGCTTGGGCTAGTGGTTCTATAAAGATCGCGAACAGGGTTGGTGACAGGCCACAGCCCTGTCTGGTTGATCTTTCTAACTGTATACTTTCGGTCAAGCTACCATTGATTTTGATCCTTGCTGTTGGATTTTGATAGAGTGCCTTTATACATTGAATAGCTTTTTTATTCAGTTCAAACCTTTCAACTACCTCGTATAGGAAGACCCAATTAACGCAGTCAAAGGCCTTTTTTGCATCTAGGCTTATGAATGCTGCTCTAACATTGTTGCAGTTAACTTGTTCCAGAATATGTAGAGTTCTTCTTATGTTATCATGTGTCTGACAGCCCTTGATGAAACCTGACTGATCTTCGTCAATAATATCTGGCATAAACTGTTCAAATCTTTTAGCTATAATAGAGGTATAAAGTTTATAATCTATGTTAAGAATGGATATAGGTCTGTAGCCTGAGCATGACTCAGTATTAATTTCCTTAGGGATGACCGATATCACTGCTTCTTTCCATGATGGGGGTATTTCGCCTTTCTCAAGACAATGGTTAAACGCTGAGCACTGGTACAAGTTGTTCTTTGAACCTTTTGTACCATTTTGAGGGTAGCCCATCACTTCCTGGTGATATATGTGCTTTTAATCTACTTATTGCCGTCTCTACTTCCGAATTGACTGGAAGGTTTTGACACAGTCAATGACACAGGCATGTTACACAAGACATTAAGACATTTTTTTTCTAGAGAATTAAGTGAAGTGTTATTTTCTACATTTCAATTTTTTGCACTTACATGTGGACTATTTCTTTTGTAAGGACCTTCAGGTTTTTGAGGTCAAAAAAGCTGTCCTTCAATGACTTGACTTTAAGGGATTCAAGTCAAAATCCTAGTCAGAAAATGACGATATTATTTTCTGTTAACCGTTTCGTGCTCATTCTGGATGTATTTATGACTGGCTGATGTATTTAATTTCTTTTTATCACAAAAGTGATAATTGTCCTAGGTTTGAGGATGTGTGAGTTAATACAATTAATACATATAAATAGGTTTATTAGTCCATGTTTTAGATGTGTATTGCAGTGGAAGTGAAGGATCTCTTGTAGGTTTCCTTTCAGGCCAGAGGAACTCTGCTAGTTGAGGACTTGTGTAGTAGTTCTCTTTTGTTATGGTGGGCAGAGAAACTCTCGTAGCCTTGTGTAGTAGTTCTCTTTTGTTACGGTGCATTAGGAAAGGGTGTGAATAATTTTGGGCATGGCATTTTTCACTGAAAGGTATAAGTATGGAATCTTTTTCATCCATGTTTAGCTCAATGGCTTATCTTTTTGCACATGCTTGTGTGGGCAACGCCGCTTGATCTTAAAGGACTCCCAACTGTGCAAACCAGCACCCATTTCTGGAGTATTTATAAAATAATAAGTGTATGTGTACATTATTACACTCCTTCAGTTGGCAGTAAAAATTAGATGGTAGGACTTCACTGGCCAAAAATAATTTCACTCATGACACATCAGTAGTCAGCTAAGCAACCCCACTGTAATTTTCAAATATTCAGTGTACAACACTGTAGGTAAACTGTATATCACAGTGTTTCCCACAGATTGTTAACTAGACTAAGGTGCTGTGGGGTGGGGTTTACTGCCAAAGTCCTTCTAGACAAGTTCCTGCACTCGGCGGCTGTGTTGGCTACGCTTTCGGGCATCTATTTTGGGTTAATAAGACCAAGCCCTACCTGAATGACTGGCGAGACATAAGTATATGCACTCCTTGAGGACTGAGGGATATAAAAAATACATGGTTTAAATCACAATGAAAACTTCATTGTAATGGCTGGAAATATTTGTTGGTCTGTGTCAAAATAAAGCTTTTAATAGCCCTTTTTACTTGTGGGTTATTTTAAATTGCGCACAAGCAGTGCTTCACGACATGGCAAGTGTTGTGCAGCGTAGCACCATGCTGCAGCATGATTGGAACACTGTTTGTACAGTTCGGCAGATGATTGTCTTGTGACAGCAGAACTGGCGGGATATTTGCAGACACTCGCCATCTTGCCGTTACATAGTCTTCTCATGCATTTTTATGGACGATTTCCCCAGTGGTCTGTCTCCTGCTAAGAAAGTATCTGGTCATACTGTAATGTTTATAATTAGGCCCGTTATACTTGGGTGTTTAGTTTTTTTTCCTGGTTATAATGCTCTCACACAGCCAACATGAACTGCCTTGCATTGGCTTGAAATGAAGATTCGTACAAGAGTTTTCTAAGCGGAGAGTTTTCTAAGTGACCGCTTTGAGCTAGCTAATTACCAAGCTAAGTATAGCAAACAAGCAAACATGCTAATTAATGTCAAAGATTGAAGGGAAATGTCACTAACATTGGAGTTATTTATGCCAGCAGGTTTACATGAAATCAGATTTTTGGTAAATATAGAACAACAAACTAGATGTGTCTGATAGTCTTGAACTCATGGTAACAGTTAGTAATAGGCGACATCTTTGACATTTTGTAACTAATTTATAGCTGTTTTGAAGTGGCACACAGACGCACGATCTTTCACCGTGAGTGTGTGCATGTGTGTGCGAGTGGAGGAGCCTCCGAGGGCGTGCAGAGCAATGCTGATGTTATTTTTTTCTACATCAAAGCAAACCTGAATCGATTTATCCTGATTTTTTTTAATTAGCTGAAATAATTAAAAAGTAATGCAAACAAAAGAGGCCAGCTAAAATTTCTGTATGTGCTGGTATGGAAGAAATATTTTTTCCCCCCATCTATATTTAGACTATGATGGGGAAAATGTCACCTGAATGTTGGAGTGTTGCTACAAAATATTGTTATGAGGATCTCATAAAAACATATGAACAACAATCCTGCAACCTACCAGCACCTGACCCGGAGGCCGTGCATGGAATTTTTTTTTTAATTTAAGATGTAAACAAAGATGTTCTTTGCCCAAGGTGCATTATAGTGGATGGACTGAATATGTTGGTGAGCTAGCTTAAAAGCCTGTTACAAAAGACCACCCATATAGGCACATGGATATGAAATTGCTGGTGATTACATTGCAGTGTGAATAGTAGCATAGTATTGCACTATGCCATCGATGTCAGCCATTTTAAATCAAATAAAGAAAAACGTATGACTCTTGTTTTTTGAATGCATCTTTGAGTATTGCTGATGTTGCCGTTTGCTCAGTGTAACCAATCTGAGTTTCCCAGTAACAGCAAGTTTATTTGTTCCTCTTTTGTCTGCCTGCCAGGTTCACATGGCAAGCGGTTGTGGTTCAGTTTTCTAGCTAGTCTTGTTCAAATGAAGCATGTTTGCCTGTACTCTTTAAGCAATCAGAGGCATCCCAGGTTCAGAAAATAAAAGTCCTGCCACATATTTATTCAAGTCAATTCACTGAACCTGCTGATCCTAATTAGCTCAACTCTTTAGATGAGCTAATTCTTTTTTTTACATTGCATTTGGCAGACGCTTTTATCCAAAGCGACTATGGCAATTCAATTCAATAATTACTGCCTGTAATTATTGAAGGATGAGCACAGGCAGAGAGACTACATGGCATCTGAAGCCTGTTTGACCTTGTTTGACCATCTCTGTAATTAATATACCTCTAAATTTGCCCATGTCCATGAGGTCAACATTGCGGAATCGGCGCAAACGAGAGCGTATTCTGTCTGTGTGTTATTCATGTGGAAAATGTCATGTTCTTCCCCTTTAGATTGTGCTGTCTGGAATCCTGGAGCAAGTGGTGAACTGCAGGGACTCCCTGGCACAGGAGTACCTCATGGAATGCATTATACAGGTACCTGACCTTTACTGAGCCGCATAGTCCATAAGCCTGGGAAGGTCCCGGCAGTACTGTGTGTGTCTGTCTATGTGTGTCTGTCTATGTGTGTCTAGGGGTGTATGTGGGTCTCTATTTCTTCATGATGAGAAAGATTACTTTATTATAACCCTGAGATGTCGGATAATATAGAAAGCGATGGCGACAAAGCCTTTTCCATCAGCTGGAGACTGCTCTGTCTGCCCAGTTCAGTGTCCTGTTGTTTTTTTCTCCTTTGTAGGTTTTCCCAGATGAATTCCATCTCCAGACGCTGAACCCCTTCCTGCGCTCGTGTGCTGAGCTACATCAGAATGTCAATGTGAAGAACATCATCATCGCCCTCATTGACAGGTCAGATTCCCCATTAACCAATGTTTGATTTGGGTTGGGGTCAATATGACAGGTGCTGGTAAAAATAAGTCTCCCTTTTAACCAGCCTCGGCACAATGAACAATCATTATCTTCCATTGTCTCCAGCAGTCCATAATTTGCTCTAGACAGAGAAAAGATTGTAGTTACAGCAGAACATTTTTTTAAAGACTGATTTAGACATGAATGGAGAATTCTTTCAGATCTCATGATCATAGGTCATAGTCATTGGCAAAAAATATTTCACCATATTTCATCAGTTTTCACACGACTTCATAGCTCTGGCCCCATGTCTCTGGTGCTACTAAATCATACCTTTCCTGCTGGCACTGTTAATCCTACCTTGGTGCTAAAAGGGGTTCACATGCTGTGCAATCTTATTTTCAGTTTTTTTTTCTCACGTTTAATTTCTGCCTGAAAGAAAAGTAGTGAGTATGTTGCATCCACGTTTATAAAGGATATTTCTTCATGGTTGGACTTCCTTTTTACTGTTCATCACAGAATGAAAACAAATTTATAAGATGTTCTTTGTCACGAACCCTGAATAGTTAAGAATCTAAAAGTTGATGGTTTAGTGCCAGGAATTGGAACTGATGGCTGTTGAAACTGCCTGTAGGCATTATGATACAGGCAGAGGATTCAACTCCTAGATGATAAACATAGTCCCACTTACTGCTTCAAAATGTGAGATTAAAGCATTTCTGTTTTTCAGTGTCCTTGGTTATGTATTTCCTGTTGCAATTATCATTATTTCCTATTATCTTTTAATTGAACCTCATCAATGTGTTTCTTTTCAACTCACTTTCATCTGTTACATTTGTAATTGTTCTCTCTGCTCAGTTTTCTCCGCCGTTGCCTAAGCTACTGCTTTTTATCTCCGTATATTCTGTAATGGCTCCCAGGCCTTTTCTGATGTCTATAATGGGTACTGTGAAGAAGCATTGGATGCTGAATGTCCCTTTTCCACATGAATTTGCCAACTGTTAACTCAAGCATAATGGCTGTCTTTACACTTGCCAGCAATGTAGTACAGCATATTTTAGATTGTGAAACTCAAAAGGGAGTACATGTAGTATTTTATTCAGAACAGTTCATTGATTTGGTGGTTTTATAATTTTTTTTAACTGTAGTATTCATGTAGCCGGAAGTCAAGCATGTTAAATTCATTGCTCACTACATGCATGATTAAAATAAAACTTGCTCTGTCTCCCGAAGCTCTCTCTCCCAGATATTATATAACAAGTCTCATAGCGGATCAGATTTTAATTTGCCTTGGTGGTACAGCCCACATAGAGGACTCCGAATACATGTTCTCCTCATTATGTCGTCGAAATGCCATACCATATATTTCCTGCTGCTGCTAATAACCTGGGCGGATGTGCATTTAATTGATTTCAAGCATCTGCCAACATAGACATTTTGCTGTCTCACGAGGATCTGGAAATGTACAGGCTTCATCGCTTACAATGCTTTTCCCCCTCTGTCCCTCTCCATCTCTCATTCTGTTCCTTAACTTCTGTACAGATTGGCACTGTTTGCTCATAGGGAAGATGGCCCTGGCATTCCAGCTGAGATCAAGCTTTTTGACATCTTCTCCCAGCAAGTAGCAACTGTGATTCAGGTATCAAGCCGGCAGTCCTGACCGTCTTTCTGGAATCGTTGCTCTCAGCAAAACATTGCATTGGGGACATTGGAAATTGAATATATTAGTAAATTAGTTTCATTTATTGATTTATTTATTCGTGTGTGTGTTTGTGTGACTTTCCCTCAAATGCTGTATTGGTTTTGTATAGTAAAAATGTGCACAACACTTAGGGCCTTGTCTGTTTTGAAGTCTTTTGAGAATGCGAAGTCTGTTGAAGCAATATTACGATCTTGCATCATGTCACATAAATGGTGTACCCTTGTGTCCGTCCCCCAGTCTCGCCAGGACATGCCCTCGGAGGACGTTGTGTCCCTGCAGGTGTCCCTCATCAACCTGGCCATGAAGTGCTACCCCGACCGCGTGGACTACGTAGATAAGGTGCTGGAGAGCACCGTGGAGATCTTCAACAAGCTCAACCTTGAACAGTGAGTGCCATGCGTTCCATCTTTTAGGCAGACGTCCTGGGTTCAGGAAGTAAAACTCTTGCCATATATTTGTTCCTGCCAGTTTTACTGAACCAGCTGCTTTGAAAACTTATCTCATCTACCTACCTGACTGACTGAAAACTTTTAACTTTTGCAACCCAGTTTGTCCACCTCCACATATATTCTGTAATACAGAGCACCCAGCAAAACTGAGCAGGGTCCAGGTTTCTATAGATGAAGCACTGCCTTCACAGCTGTTTTTGCTATCCTTTATACACTGAGACAGCTGCCGGACTGTTTTTGTCTTGCACAGCATATGGCCAATTCCATATGGGAATTATTAGATCTAATTATGAACATCACATCAACAAGCCACCTGTAAAGCAGAATATCGTGATGGTGGTTAGACGAAAGGATGGTCCGGCTGATGATGCGTGACATAAAAGGCAGATTATTTTCTCTTTAGCCAAGAATGTGACGGCTGTGACAGTTCACGATTCACATCTCCTCTTTGCAGTTGAATACTAATACAGTCCATCGTGTGTGTGTGTGTGTGTGTCTGTGTGTGTGGTTGCTTACGTGAGGCTTGAGTGGCATCTTGTCAATGTGAAATGATCGCTTGTAATGAGATTGAGGTGTAGGGAATAACCATAAATGCTGCAACTACTCCATTCTCCAGTTGTTCCTGTCTGACACCCTGTCAGCCTCTCCTCCTGTCTTCTTTCTTTCTGGTCTGGTGCATTTTGAATTTAATTAAATGCATTTGTTGTGATTATACTTTAAGATGCAGCGACATTAAGATTACTGCTGTATTTTGCTGCAGTACATACAATAAATACTGTCAAGTTATTTAAAAAGGATGAGTCATAAAATGCACACACAAATTATAACAGCAACAGAGAGAATGGAGATGTCAAGAGATGGCAGTAAGTGCCTGGGCATGTTTAAATTTGTAATGTGTGCAGTGAAGCAATTGCATTTAGGGGAAATCTATATTTCGGTCTGGTGGTAACAGTAAAACCGGTTTTCTTATGAGTTCTGTCACAGTATTTCTTTCCTAATTAACCCCACTCATCTTCTCCTCCCAGCATTGCCACCAGCAGCGCGGTGTCCAAAGAGCTGACCAGACTGCTGAAGATCCCAGTGGACACCTACAACAACATCCTGACCGTGCTGCAGTTGAAGCACTTCCCGCCACTCTTCGAGTATTTCGACTACGAGTCGCGCAAGAGCATGAGCTGCTACGTCCTCAGCAACATCCTGGACTACAACACCACCATTGTGGCTCAGGAGCAGGTCTCTCCCTCATGCACATCTGCATACATACCCACACACACACAGGGTTTCACACAGGAAATATATCAGTTAAGATGGTTGTCCAGGGAGGTGTGGCGATGGATAGATAGATGGATAGATGTATAGATGGATAGCTAGATATCTAGATAGATGGATAGATGGAAGATATTACTCTAAAACTACTCATATGTTGTAAGACTTACAGTTTGCATGAATGGAAGGCAAATGATGAATTGTCTTTTATATACATAATCTATTATTTCATCACCAAAATTTAAGCCCAAGTCTAATTTACGTGTTCTCTTGGAACGACTTAGTAAAAGTGGGAGAGATGTGCCTGCTTAAACTATAAAGCAGTGGGGAGAAAACTGCACATGGCTCTGGACCAGGTCTAATACATATTTGCATATATTGATATGAATGTAGGAGGGCATGCACATACACTTTAGCTTAAGGCACTGTTCACCTCTAACCTGCACCAGCCAGTGTCCCCTTAGAGGATTTCCCAGTGCATAAAGGGTAAAGGTCATGCCACGTGTTTCCAACCTATGTATTGGTGTAGATGTAGGAGAAAGCGAGATTCTTTCTAACTTGCTAAAATCTATTGTGTTGTTCCTCTTTATTTTCAGCTTTAATGTGTGACCATCTCTAGTCTTAAACACCTTTCCACTTCTCCTGTCATAAAAGGTCATGTATTCCCCAGCAAAAAAAGACTGGAGACTCATCCGAATAATAGCCTGTCCTTCAAGTCTAAGGTAGAAGTAATGCCCTGCAATTTTGGCAAGGCTGTCCTCCCCCACCTTGACAGGCATCATCTCTTGGAGTGTGCTGCTTCTCGAAAAAAAGAAATAACATGGTCGAAATGTTGGCGATTATGCTGAAGCCCTTTTTTAGTGGGTCACTGTTTTGCTGCCTTCATTATGGCAGAATAATGGAGGCTGTTCTCTAGTCTAATTGCAGAACCTCTCTGTCTGTCTGTGTATGTAGGTGGACTCCATCCTGAACCTCGTGTCCACGCTGATCCAGGACCAGCCAGATCAACCGGCGGAGGACCCTGACCCCGAGGACTTTGCTGAAGAGCAGAGTCTAGTGGGCAGGTTCATCCATCTGCTTCACTCGGATGACCCGGACCAGCAGTACTTGGTGAGAGGCTTGATGGCCTTGATCATTTTAACGCTCTCGCTCTCTCTCGCCCTCTCTTTCACTCTCTCTCTCTCTCACTTTCACTCTAACTCTCTCTCTCTCTCTCTCTCTCTCTCTCACTATCTCTCTCTCTCTCTCTCTCTCTCTCTCTCTCTCTCCTATAAAAGGTTTGTTAGATAATCAGAGGCATTGTGTTTGCTTAAATTGCCTTGAATGATCAAGACTTGAATATTGAATTGCTTGAATTGTCAACTTTCCTGTATCTATTGTGTTCTCTCTGTTTCTTGGCATCTTCTTCTCTTTCTGTTTATACTTACTCTTGTTAAGTAGATATAGCCCTTCTCTAGTATCACTGTCATTTTGCACAAGAACATAAAAAGAATATGAATATTGATGTTGTCTTATCCAACAGCTGGTGTGAGAGTAGACTGAAATGAACATGTTTTGACTGCAAATGTTCCCTGGTAGATCTTGAACACAGCAAGGAAGCACTTTGGCGCCGGCGGCAACCAGAGGATCCGTTACACGCTGCCCCCGCTGGTGTTTGCCGCCTATCAGCTGGCCTTCCGTTACAAGGAGAACTCCTCCGCGGTACGAAACTTACTGCCCCCCCCCCCTCTTACCTCTGGTATGAGGATCGCTTTGAATAAGGTGTTGCCACCTCAAGCTTGTTATAAGCCAGGCTCATTTATTTTAGTAATTCATTATTTAGTATTTTTGTTTCAACAAAGATTATTATTTGAAATATTAATCCAGTCACTTTTGATTTTTAATGATTTTAAAAACTTTGAGCAACAGATGGACTTCTACCTTCTAACTTCTCCTGTGTAAACACAGATGTCCCATTTTTCTACAGTACCTTGAGGTTGCTATGTTTTGTTGGTTGTTACCATGGTGTTATGAAATCCTAGTTAAAAAAAAGAGAGGATGGTAAGGTAGGAAAACCAGAACGGGCCAAGGTCTGTTTGCCAATGTAGTCTGTTTGGTGTTGCGTTCTTTCTGCAGGATGACAAATGGGAGAAGAAGTGTCAGAAGATCTTCTCGTTTGCACACCAGACCATCAGTGCTCTTATCAAGGCCGAGCTGGCCGAGCTGCCCCTCCGCCTCTTCCTGCAGGGAGCGTTAGCGGCTGGCGAGATCGGCTTCGAGAACCACGAGACCGTGGCCTACGAGTTCATGTCTCAGGTACTGAAGGCCGTCGGCCATATCTCTCCTATCAGATTACACATCTTGTACTAACTTGCACGTCAAGGTTAGTAGTGACTTTAATGTCTTGCAGTGCAAAGCATTGCGTCATACAGGGTACTTTCATACACATTTCAGATGTGTGAGTTTATTATGCTGCTTATTATGCTATTTTCCTAAATAAATACATGTTGGAATAAGTAAATAACTAGAAGTAACAGAAAGGAACAAAGACAGACCAACAGTGTAGGCTGAAACTGTTAGCATAATTAGTCTACTTTTTCCACATAAAGTATTTAAATTGGTAACCCCTCAACACTAAAACACCTTGCCATTACATAGTCATAACAAATGTAAAAACAAGAGTTACAATAATTCAAATGTCAAATTTTCTTACCTATTTATTTAAAGCCTTTTTATGTCTAATTACAACTATTTCACAAGGTAACACATTTTTTGCCCTTAACCTTTTTACCCACTCTTATTTCCAAATATAGGCTCTCTTTAATTAGTCATTTTTAAAGTCTTTCTGCACTGTGGAAGTAAATGTATTCATGTTCATTTTGCATGTTGTGCTGTATCTCTTGTCTTTTAGTGTTTATTTGCCCATGTTTTTGTGCTTGTCTGAAGGCTTTCTCCCATTTCTTTTATTTAATTTTAGAGATGAGATGCTTTTATCTCTTGTCTATTAGTGTTTATTTGCCCATGTTTTTGTGCTTGTCCAAAGGCTTTCTCCCATTTATTTAATTTCAGAGATGAGGTGCTTTTTACATGACATGTGCTGTATCAATTATCTTATAGTGTATATCCGCTCATGTCTTTGTGCTTGTGTTGAAGGCGTTCTCCCTGTATGAGGATGGCTGTATATCTGCTCATGTCCTTGTGCTTGCGTGTTGAAGGCTTGTCTAATAGTGTATATCTGCTCATGTGTTTGTGCTTGTGTTGAAGGCGTTCTCCCTGTACGAGGACGAGATCAGCGACTCCAAAGCCCAGCTGGCGGCCATCACGCTGATCATCGGCACGTTCGAGCGCACGCGCTGCTTCAGCGAGGAGAACCACGAGCCGCTGAGGACGCAGTGTGCGCTGGCCGCCTCCAAGCTGCTAAAGAAGCCCGACCAGTGCCGTGCCGTCAGCATCTGCGCACACCTCTTCTGGTCCAGCCGCAACACCGACAAGAGCGGAGAGGAGGTGAGGCTGACTGATTGGACTGGGCTGCAAGAAATGTTGTCTTATTGTGACCTTGCCAAACTGTTAAGCACTTTGAGCTACATCTTGTATGTATGAATTGTGCTATACACGTAAAGATTATTAGTATTATTATTATAAAGTGGATATGGGTGCTAATAGAAGATGGGTACGACAAAACACACTCGTTACTGTAAAAAGGACACAGTTACAGTCCACATTTTTTATGAGGTATGTTTGGTCTAAAATAGAGATGCACCGACTGCCCGGCTGGTGATCGGAATCGGCCGATGCCGATTTTTATGCCGGTAAAAACTTGTGTACCACATGATAAACACCCTACGCAACACCAGAAGCACACGCATGCACATGTAGCCTAGAACTCACACAGCGGTATTTTCTATACGTCGACGAGACTGGCAGCCCACGATAGTCTAAATATGGCGCATGGAAAAAATATTTCTGCCATACCAGCTCATACCGACGTTTTAGCAAGTCTATTTTGATTGCACTACTTTTAATAAGTTTAATAAGTTTAAGTTTTAATAATTACTTCAGTTAATTAAAAAAACATCAGGATGAATTAGTTCAGGCCTGCTTTGGTGTAGAAAAAATAACATGAACCTGCAGCATTGCTCTGCACGTCCTTGGAGGCTCCTTCTCAGTGGTGCAGCTATAAGTTAGTTACAAAAATGTTGCCTATTACTGACTGTTACTGTGAGTTCAAGACCATCAGAAACATCTAGATTTGTTCTTTTATATGTACCAAAAATCTGATTTCATGTAAAACCATTGGCATATATAATTCCGATGTTGGAAAATGTAAATATTTTACCGACGTTTTCCTTTAATCCTTGACATTAACTAGCATGTTCTTTAATTTGGTATATTTATCTTGTTAATTAGCTAGAGGATTAAATCGGTATCGGCAGGTCACACTCCTTGAAAAATTGGAAAATGGAAATCGGTGCATCTCTAGTCTGAAAAGTAGTGCTTTTTCCTGAGTGAAGGACACAAGGTTAAAGATCACTGAGTGAAGATAAAAGATGGCACTATAAAAGAACACATTTATGCCTTCAGAAAAATAGACCACATTTTGTCATCAATTCATATATTTGGGCTGAAAAATAGTAAGTCTGCTGAAAGAACTTTGGGCCTGATTTGGATTCATACCAGTGATCTTAAGAGCGGTTGTCTGTAACTATCAAGGATGTCGTGCAGTTCGCAAAAAATCGAATTCTTTTTTTTGTACCCAAACGATAGCATTTGATGACTTATATCGCCTGTGAAAGTTTGAGTCTGAGCAGATAAATATTTTGGGAGAACGAGGGCCTAGAAGTTTTGGGCGGAATCGGACTGTATTTTACGCTAATTTCGCCATGCTTGACATTTTGACAAAAATATTAAAACAGAGCAGGAATTTTAAAACCAAAGAGTTCCACAACAAAACTAGAGATGTTTGTGAGTAATTTGAGGTGTTTTATTAGTTGGTATGACAAAATCCGAATATTTTAGGGATTTTTACTTTATTTTCATTTTACGCTTAGAGTTTATGCTTGGTCAAATTCAAAGGCTTATAAACCCAAAAGTACGCGGAAATTGTCACATTTTAAACTTCGCAGTCGAAGAGTAATACTTTTACTTGGTATTCGTGAAATAACATTTTTGGGCACTGCAAAAACAAATCTCTGGGAAGACCCGATTCAAGTTGCGTTTTGGATGATTTCGGCACTCTAAAAGCTTCGTGTGGTCACGACCCGATCGGACATGGATCTCAAATATTAACTTCCCAAAGACTTAGAAACCAGTTCAAATACTTAAAAACACTTTTAATAAGCTACTGTTTCACTTACAAGCCCCATTGTATGGTACAGAGTTCAATTTTAAGCTTAGCATTTCTTGGGAACTCTACAAACAATAACAAAGTGTACATGTACAAAGTATACAAAGCCGTGAGTAGTTAATATTCGGGAATCCCCCCAAACCTCCGCGGGTCATAAGTATGGGAGGAAATATCTTCAATAATTGTGTCCTCCTTTGGCAAGAAGAGAACTTTCGAACAGTGCCCAAAGCGGCACAACAACGTTAGAAGACGTGAAACAAAAGCTTTAAACTCAAAGGAAACATCAAAAATAAAAGGTGGAGGTCCATCAAACCATTAGTCCACTAGTTTTCTTTTTGATGATTAGTCCATTTAATTTCTTACAACTTGCCACGCTGTTTATTAAATAAACTGAACAGAACATTGCAATCGCTGTTTATTTAAAACGACAAAAGAAACTGCAGAACATTGCTATAAACTGCAAAACATTGCTATACTATTATTTGTGCCTGTTTGCTTACTAAAACATAAAAATACATGGCTATACAGGCTTTACATGTTGCAACTTTTCTACCAGTTCAGCTCGCCTCTCTGGCGCAGCAGCAGCTACATCGGGGTTCAAAGCGCAAATGGTTTATGCGTCCTCATAATAGCATCTGGTGCGCGTTGCGCCAGACCACACCTCTTCTTTTCTCTGACCCGCCCGTCACGGCGCAATGTCATCTGCTATCTGGACAACGTGATTTTTTGCCTGAAAAAATGAACGTTGCGCTGGCACAGAATAGCAATGACAGCATGCGCATGTCGCGAACACACAATGCGCCGCGGCAAAATAGGGCCCTGTGTGTGTGAGTGAGACAGTGTGTGTAAGTGAGACAGTGTGTGACAGTGTGTGAGAGACTGTGTGTGAGAGACTGTGTGTGATTCAAATCATCAGCACAATAATACTCACGAATGGGCCTACAATACAGCTAGATTTCCCATTGATCGTCCTCTTTAAGGTATAGACATTGTTTGGCATTGATTTCTACCTCTATCTAGTTTCAAATGTAGCTGTTTTCTATCGTGTTTCAATGTTTATGTGTCGAAGGTATAAGCATATACACTTTGTTATTGTAGAGTTCCCAGGGAATGCTAAGCTCAAAATTGAATTCTGTACCATACAATGAGGCTTGTAAGTGAAACAGTAGCTCATTAAAAGTGTTTTTCAGTATTTGAACTGGTTTCTAAGTCTTTGGGAAGTTAGTATTTGAGATCCATGTCCGATCAGGTCGTGACCACACGAAGCTTTTAGAGTGCCGAAATCATCCAAAACGCAACTTGAATCGGGTCTTCCCAGAGATTTGTTTTTGCAGTGCCCAAAAATTTTATTTCACGAATACCAAGTAAAAGTATTACTCTTCGACTGCGAAGTTTAAAATGTGACAATTTCCGCGTACTTTTGGGTTTATAAGCCTTTGAATTTGACCAAGCATAAACTCTAAGCGTAAAATGAAAATAAAGTACAAATCCCTAAAATATTCGGATTTTGTCATACCAACTAATAAAACACCTCAAATTACTCACAAACATCTCTAGTTTTGTTGTGGAACTCTTTGGTTTTAAAATTCCTGCTCTATTTTAATATTTTTGTCAAAATGTCAAGCATGGCGAAATTAGCGTAAAATACAGTCCGATTCCGCCCAAAACTTCTAGGCCCTCGTTCTCCCAAAATATTTATCTGATCAGACTCAAACTTTCACAGGTGATATAAGTCATCAAATGCTATCGTTTGGGTACAAAAAAAAGAATTCGATTTTTTGTGAACTGCACAACATCCTTGATAGTTACAGACAACCGCTCTTAAGGTGCTAGTATACTTCTGCGCACAAGGCTGTGTGAACACAGTGCAGGACATGAACCCTAGACGTACTTGTTTTCCTGTTGTCTCTAGTGCACGTATATGCTCTGTGTAGCTGAGAGGCTTGCCGTTTTAGGCTTCTGAAAGCTCTCAGCAAAGCACTACCCATAGTTACACACTGGGCTGTCTCATGGTTGGCTGACACCCAAATATGCAGATGGGCACTGGGGGGGGTACACTCACGTGGGCATGTGATTGTAGTGCGTCTCCCTGGACTGATACCTCTGAGAAGTCGCTAAAAATAAAACAAAATGTAAGAGCTGTTTTGTTCACAGACTAGGATAGCCGGATGTGTGAGTTTTTGTGGGTAGGGTCCTGTAATTGCACAAAGTTATGTGTTTTCCTCTTGCTTGAAGCTCAGTCTTTGCTGACACATTGACCAAAGATGTTGATGGTTGGAGAGACTAAAGACAAAATAGATCCGCCGAAGCAATCAGAAAGGAACCACAAAAAGAAAAATGCATTTTAACCGCTGTTATATGTCATTTGGGCATGCAAATGTCCTTTTTTCATTTCTGTTGCCTGTGAGTGTTAAAGTGTGGTGTTAGGCTCCTTGTAAACAGGCAGGTGCTCAAGATCCAGGTATGAATCTGGCCTGTGGTCATTTCCCAATCCCACCCCATCTTTTTCTCCCACTAGTTCCTTGTTTTCTGTCATATTGGCAATAGAGAGAGAAAGAGAATACATTTGCTCATGTGTCATGCCTGCTCCTCTTTTGCAGATCCGAGATGGCAAGAGGGTGATGGAGTGCCTGAAGAAAGCTCTGAAGATCGCCAATCAGTGCATGGACCCGTCTTTGCAAGTGCAGCTCTTCATCGAGATCCTGAACAGATACGTGTGCTTCTACGAGCGTGAAAACGATGCGGTAACATTTCATCTCACTTTTTCCTCCCTTCTCTTGGCCTAGTTTTTTTTTTCTTTTACCGCTAGCTCACACACCTTCAAAAAGAACACTGAGCCAAACTTACACTTCCAAAGAAGAAGAACGTGAACAAGACCTCAGGGTTGACTCAGATTTAGTTGGCAGCAGGAGAGAATTGGGTTGGGAGTTTCCAAAGCACAATCTGACCGCAAGGGGGTCAGCCAGTCATCAGTGTCACAGTGGGGGGATGGCACAGAATGCTGATGTGTGTGGCTGTACTGTGAG
Organism: Setipinna tenuifilis; assembly: GCA_030347295.1. Classification (NCBI taxonomy): domain Eukaryota; kingdom Metazoa; phylum Chordata; class Actinopteri; order Clupeiformes; family Engraulidae; genus Setipinna; species Setipinna tenuifilis. Next base: position 12,343,494 of record CM059280.1, on the reverse strand, counting down.
GATGGGCAGGCTGGGGCAAGTGCTCGTTGTGTACATGAGCCTGTCTCTAGCCATCATCCACATTTTGTCCCCAGTCCTAGAACCACATTTTTTTTATAAGAAGCAAATAATGCTTCAGCCTTTCTAGAAATATGGAATGTGTGTGTGTCTATGAATATATAACACACACTACATGGACAAAAGTAGTTGAACGCCTGGTCAGGAGGATCTTTTATGACATCCACTTTTAGATCAAAGGCATTATTATGGGGCTAATCTCCTCCTTTGTTATATTAACAGCCTCCACTCATCCCAAATGTGTTTGATGGGTGATGAAAGGCGTTTTCACATTGCAACCCCTCTATTAAACTGTGGTCAAAATCTCACCCCTGTTCACCCCTGGACAGCAGTGTGAAGGGAAGAGGTGTTTTAGCCCCGTGTTGTCTGAAGCCAGGTTCAGGAGGCCTAGCCTCGTGGCACTGTAACATTACGCCACGCATATTGCTATAAAAACATTGATGGCAGGACGTACAGAGTAGTTGTTGCTGGCTCTTTATGCAACCATTCAAGCACAAATGAAGTGCATGTACATGCTGCTATACAGCATGTGGTTGCTAATTTGGGATTGTGAAAGTATGCAAAGAATACAAAGACGTTATGATGCGCTCTCATTTTACTCTTTCCACCATTTTCGCCAGCAGTTAAAAACCACACAACACAAAGACCTGTATCGGTCAAGGTGAAGGGTACAGGTGCACTGCTTATTTTGCGTGTAATTCCCACTAACTTCAACAGTGTGAAAGAGCCTATTGTCAGGGCTCTGTGCTGACAAGCCTATATTCTTTGTTATCAAACGGTGCCAAATGCTGGAACAGATAGATATGCTGGAACAGGTAGATATGGTTTGGTGTGCTGGAGCTGAGCCCCTCAGTTCCAGAGAAGGGAGTCTTCTGGGAAAGAAGTTCTTCTGGAGAAGAAGCCCTTAATGTAGCCCCTCAAATGTATTTGTGATGAACAAGTAGACTTCACCAATGCCCTTCCACAGATAGGGGAAATGCTTGCTGTGGCCCAGCCTGTCTTCAGCCATCATTAGCCGGTTTCAGACCATTGGACCAAATGCGGTTTAACACTTTCTGACTGTCGTGCCCAGAGTCTTCTGAGGAAGGAGTTGCTGTCAGAGAGGACCACTTGTCTTAGCCTATCAAATGTCTTTGTGTGATGAACAAGTAGACTATACAAATGCCCTTCCACAGGAGTGGAAGCTATTATTCTGTAGCTGTACTGGGGGGAGGAGGACTCGATTGTAGTGCCAATATTTCTGTCTATAGCATGTGTATGTGTATATGGAAACGAATGATTGGGTGTCAGTCTGATTATTCACCTGGTTTCCATTCGAAATTGTCATGTAATTCATGTTAAGATATCACTTGGCATGCAAACTGATATAGATATCAGAATTCTGAATACTCATAAATAATGCTTTAATCACATTTCTCTGTGTGTGTCACCGCACTGTATCAGTACAGTTACATGTCTTGTCTATGACCGTATCCTGATGCCTGACCTCCTGGTGGCTGTTTCTGCAGGTGACCGTGCAGGTCCTGAACCAGCTGATCCAGAAGATCCGCGAAGACCTGCCCAACCTGGAGGCCAGCGAAGAGACGGAGCAGATCAACAAGCACTTCCACAACACACTGGAGCACCTGCGACTGCAGAGAGAGTCGCCCGAGTCCGAGGGGCCCGCCTACGAGGGCCTGGTGCTGTAGGGGGCGCCACTGTGCAGCGTTTGATGTATGTGCATACACTTGCAAGACAAGAAGAGCTGTACATGTATATATGCACACACATACACACACAGACACACACACACACTCACTCACACACGCACACACACTCTCTCTAGTACAACCACACACCAGGGTATTCCATCCAGGGGGAAAAAAGCAACGATTTCCACCTGCCTCTTTTTCGCTCTTCTCCTTTTTTTCCCCTGATCTTCTCTCTCTGCCTATTCATTCCTTACATCTGTCTTTTTCAATGTGGCTCGTTCTGTCTGTCGCTTTCTTCCCTCATGCGTTATTGTAGGTATGTGAGAAAAAAAAGGAAAAAAAAAAGCTGTGTGTTTACTCTGCCTTGTTACTCGGCTGTTTGTCTCATGTCACATCCTCATGCATACGCCACAGCTTGATGACATTTAAAAAGCAGTAAGGGAGCTCGGTCGAGTAAGCAGAGGGCTGTGGAGAGAACGAAAACTCCCAGCCATCTCTATCTCCAGTAGGTGCCTGTATAAAAACGAAGAGAAAGAAAGCCCCTACTGACTTCAACTAATCTTGCACCGCTGTCAGCTGTTGTGGTGTGGACGCTGACTCGAGGCATGACTCAGTGAGCCAAGACACCCCCGCATGCTTGACGTCGTCGAGTCCTGAGTTTCCCCGTGTGTCTGTGTGCACATTGCCCTTCTGTGTAGTGCCTAACCATGTCGAAGCAAATGTACAACTTGTGCAGCAAGTTTAGATTTTTTAAGGTCCATTTTCCCCTCCCTTTTCTGTCCGTCTTTCACTCTCACCATCACAGTCTCCTCTCTCTCTCTTCTCTCGCTTTTTTTCTGCAAACACTTTGTTTGTAGAGGGTTTTTTTTTTTTTCTCTTCACAATTCTCCACCATTGTTTAGAGTAAAAAATATCACTGTGTTTTAATATGGAATATGCCAGAATGTGGAGTGGAGTATGGGAGGTGGGGGGGGTGGACCCTCAAGGAAAAGCGTGCTAGTAGCTTTGTGGGGACCTTCCTGCAGTGAAAGTGTCTGTCTGACAAAACACCCATCCAAGCAGGTTTCTCATCTCATCTCATCTCTGCTTTTTTTTTGTTTTTCTTTTTTTTTGTTTGCACCCCTAACCCCAAAGCATATTGTATGTATAATCTAATTGTAAATCAGATAAAACCAGAAGAAGTATCATCAATTTCATGTCATTTGCACAAATAATAAAACTATTATATTAATGCCCTGCGTCTTCATAAATAATTACCTTTACGTATCATGTTTATGCTCGGATCTGTCCAGTTTGTGGTAGTGCCTCATCTTAAACATGTGTAACTCTCATATTACTTAAACCATGTTGTATAGGGTTTGTCTAAAATAATTTGAGCTAAAATAATACCCACCAACTGTTCCCCCTTCCTCACTACCACAGATGGCATTCCCAGATCTTGTAATAAAATTGTCATAGACTATGTGCGAAGTCTATGGGAGAGATGCAGCAGGACTGTCCTTCACAGCTCCTGCTGTGGTATGTGTTCCTAGTGCGGCAAAGCCTGTGGAGGCACAGTCAAAGTTCTGAGTCATCTGACATGAATGATTTTGCTTCGGTGTGCATCAGTTGCTGAGTAACCAACTGTATTAAGGTGTACAGAAATGGGTAGTTTCTTAACCTTACGCTGTTATCAGTTTGGAGTTCGTACCAGTCATGGACATGTCTAAAGGCATTATAACCCTGTGCAAAAACCCTCTTACTTTCTGTCCTTATATATGGGGTGGGGGGTGATTATGATGCTTTGGGTTGCTGGCCCCATTCACTCTGTTGCTTTAAGTCCCTGCCGTGTGTGGAAGCAGTGAGTGTATCGGCTGTCATGTTGAGAAGCTGGAATTTCTGCCATGGCAATTAACTGGTGCACAAAGGTGCTGATTAGACTAAATATCTGAAATGTGATGGCTGTACATGGATTTTTCCTTCAAAGCATCTTTTAGCTTTTCTCTGCAAGTTTTATTTTTTTGTTACTCACTCATGTCTCTCATTTGTATACACATTGACATTAACACACTAACAGATGCTAACCTTATCACAATACATCTTTATTTATGCTGTACATAAGACAGTCACGCTTTTCACTCAAACTATTTAGGAAGGCTCAGTATTGTCTGAGAACAAGATCAATCGGTATATGTGTATGTGAATTGATTTTTCCCTCACTTGCATAAAAAATAAATAAATCATAAAAGACTGGTTACTTTTCTGGGTTGAGAGTTGAAAAGATACACACATGCCTTTTTTGATGGTATGTACATGACATTAATGTGTTGTAAAACTGTTAAAAAAAACCTGGAGATTCAACGTCTCTATTATTTACAGTACTTTTCACTTTACCAAGGACATTGTATTGTTTATCATAGCAAAGCACACGTTAGGATTTCACCACTGAACTAAACAATGAGGTGTTCTTGAAACACCATATATTCAGATAAAGGCAAAAAAGAACATGCCTGTAAAGGCTGTAGCTTCAACATACCAACGGTCAATATCACCCAACAAATAACCTTTAACAATGAAGTTTTACCCTAGCAATTCTGTTCCACATATTGAGGCTGGACGTTAATTTTGCTGGGACAAAGGAGTTTGCTGAAGGCCCTTTTAAAGCTGCTGTGACATAGAGGATAAAGGACTGGGTTAATGGAAGAGTTAAGCCACAATAACCAGAACGAAATCTCGTACATGTAGTGCTGAACACACTGGCCATGGCAGGCCGCCCGGATGATCATAAGAAGGGTGTAGGGCGCCCAACAAAGCCCGAAGACGCAAACGATAACAGCCAAAGACTTGGCCACTTTCTTGTCCCTGGAGAGACGGAATCGGCTTGCCAGGTTGGCTGATGCGTCGGAGCGCGTTCGCACTGATTCAAATGCCTGTTCGACATTGTGTAATCGTGGTGGGGCACATGGCTGAGCCAAATCTCCAACTTGCAAGGGAGGGAGATCAAGAGTGGCGCTTTCGCGCCTTGTCCGCTTTCCCGCATCACCATCAATAGATGCAGCAGTGACCTTCGCACTTGGCAAACGGCAACACCGAGAGCGCGCGCCGTTTCCTTTGGTGCTGATGGTGTGTGTGTGAACTGGTCTAACGAAGAACACGCGGTTCACACCGCTTGGTCCCAGTGACTCCATCTCACAGTTTCCAAACTCCATGTTGGCCGGCTGTTGCTCTCTGACGACTGTCCTCTTTCTGATGTTGATGTAGATGCTGAGATTGAAGTAGGTGACACTTAAGAATGGTGTGAAGAACTCCACAGTGGAGGCCGTTATCAGGAAGTACCAATTGAAGTAGAACTCGGCATAACACTCCCCAGAAGGCACCACGCTCCCACCAGCAATGTGCTCCCAGCTGATGATCGCAGGTGCGTAAAGCAGGAATGCAGCCAACCACACGCTCATCATCTTTAGAACTGCTGCAGATGTTACTCCTTTCTGGCACCTGTAGCTCACCTGGTAAAAACAAAACAGACTCTGTCAAGTTAGGATAGGATGTCAAAAGGGATATACGGTGGGTTGCATTGCGTGCCATTCTGAACAGACAACATCTAAATAGAAAAGCCATATACTATATAATGAATAGAATAAAACTTTATTGCCCACCAGTGGAATTTTATCTTTGGCATAGATCAGACTAGGCTATAAGACAGACAGCCCAGGATAAGCAGACAACGTGGTTAAAGATAAAATATTGTAAAATAATAAACAGGAGTGCAAACTAGTTGTGGATTAGTCACCCTTAATGGTGCAGATATTTAGCTGATTGCTCTTTATTTCATTTCACATAAACATTTAATTCTATAAGGAATAGCATTATTTTAAGCTGCATAATAATGTGAACTTACCGCTTTGGTTACGGACAGAAATCTGTCAAAGCTTATGAGGACTATATTAAAGACAGACGCAGTGCAAACCATGTAATCCACCACCAGCCAGAGTTTGCAAAGCCCCCTTCCCAGCCGCCACTCTCCCGTTAGTACATAGGGAATGTACACTGGAATACAAAAGCCTCCTGATGGGAAAATGCACGCACACAGTAAACAACCACAAAGTAAATAATTTAAAAAGAAATACATATATAAGCCACAGAAACCACTCACCCACTATCAAATCCGCAATAGCTAAATTCAGGAAGAAAAAGTTCCCATGTGTCCTTAAACTTTTTTCCACCACAAAAGCTAGAATAACCAGTGCGTTTCCAAGCACAGTGGCGAAGACCACAACAGTCATTAAGACAGCTAGGAACACTGAAGTTGAGGGAGAAAACGGAATGTGCTGATGGCCATGCCGGTGCTGAGGTGCCTCCAGCTCCTGCACCACCGTTGCATTAGCACGGGCATTATCTAAGGACTGGTTCCTCAGGGTTGGGTTCCAAGAAAGCAAGTCGAATGGCTGTGAGGTAGAAATATCGAAGACTCCAGCCGCAGAAGAGCATGTGAAAGGCATCATGTCAGTGTCCAAAACCAATATTTAACCAAGAGCCGCGTCACTGGCATATCTCGGTTTAGCAATCTATCTGAGGGTCTTGTAGCGAGTGCTGGAAACAGTGACAACTGCAGGGTTAAGGAGTCCACCCTTAGCTTGCATGCTGCGTGTTTATTGGCTAGTTATAAAGATGCCAGGGACGCATCAAGTGGCTTATTGGAAAAAAACATAAAATATCCCCATCAAGATTGTGTTTCTAGTTCAACGTTTCTAAGGGGGGAAACAATGATCAAAGACAATTTGGATATTACTGTGAAGTGGGCTTATAAAAAGTCCTAAAGCAATTTTGTTTCAGTGTTCCTTATAATTGCAGGTGATTAAACGTTTAAATGAGGAAAAGATGACTACAAGAATTTGTTTTTCTGGAAGTAGAGAGAATGTGAATAGACTTTTCACATGTATATGACATTAATGGCAATATAAAAATGCGTTTCTGTAGTGAACAGAGAACAAAACACAGATACACATAATGGTTAAGGTTATCAACATAAAAGATAAACAACAATAGCTAAATAGTTTACTTAGGCAACCAAAAATGCCATCCACAGTTCCAGTGGTTTATCATATGATGATACCCCATTAAGAACAGGATGAAGACCCAGCTAGCTGTCAGTTTTAAATAAAATGCACAAAATTAATAAGGGAGTTTCTCATCACTTTTGGAGGACAGACGATGCACCCTCACTGCCCATGGGATGCTTAAATATTTATGGGATGGGGTGCCTGACACCCATACGCCCACTGAACATGTGTTCTGAGCTGCTACCAAAAGGCATGGTTACGTCAAGCGGCATGCCATTTTGTTTTTCACATCTCTGTAGCCAATTATTGCAAAAAAAAAAACATCTGATTCAGAGCACAGTGTAAGCATCCCAAATGAGCAAATGAGCCTCGCCCATACAATTGCACACTTGTGACACTTCCAAAATCAAATACTGTATGGTGATGATACAGTTTATGTTTATAGTTTCAGGTAAGTAATGCATTTTGTTTATTGTTGCTGCATTAAGATAATAATGAATAGTGTACTGACATTATTGCTGATTCATTTTTTATTGATATGCATCGTGGGCTTATTCAAACTCTTGTAAAATATAAATTATATGCAGTTTTCACAGTTTAAAAACATAACAGTTTCGTTTTACACATTCTTAGGCGTTGAACTGTAATCTGTACATAAATAATACATTTAAAACAAATCTGTAGAAATAAACTTACTAGAATTACTTAATTAGAAAATATCAAAGGTAGATCAAAACCACTAAGATATAAAACATAAAACAAATGCAAATTAGCTAAATGCATTGGCAGTGACTAACAGTTTAGCAAATAACTTGTTTTCAGCACCCGGAAGAGTCTTCTGGTTTCAAGGCTAAACTCATACATGACGGAACCGCTGTAAAGGTAGGCAAAACCTGAGGGGGAAAAAAAGAGGAACACAATTAAACATGGCCTTATTTCAGTCTTGTTACAATATTGGATAAAAGTCAATTTTGAAGACATCTGTTTCCTTAAGCAGAAATCTGGTGTTGATACTATAGAAGCATTTTGTGCTTGCCCAGTGCCCACCTCTGAAATTGACAGCTGCTGTGACTTTTGTGTTCAATCCTGGAAAACCATCTGCAACCAGTTTGGGGTAGCCCTTGTCCATCGCCCTGTCTATTTCATCGTAGCTGTGCGGGGTCAAGAGTACAGAAGACATAATTAATAATAATAATAATAATAATAATAATAATACATTTTATTTATATTAAGCTGACAAGTATGGTTTGCACTGCACCCGGGGAGTATGGCTATTACATACCTGTAATAATTCTTGCCAACGAAGAACAGAGTTTTTCCAGTGTTCTGGTCACTGAGCACAGCAGTGACCTTCTTCACTGTGTCGGGCAAGCCCATACTGCTCAGGCTCTTGGGGTAGCCCCTGTCGATGTCATAGCCGTAAAGCGCCCAGACCTTCTTACCTGAAATCAGAGTGGAAGTATGGCAGTGTGAGGCTTCTGTAGCAATGAAGACAAGGAACGCTTGGTATCAAAGGAATTATGAGCATTTAACCCCCACCTTTAAAGAGGTACACTCGTTGGGTGTGTACATTCTCATAAGCTGCATCAATGTTCTCAGGTGCGTCGGGCCAGAAACTCTTAATGAGATGCTGCTCTGGGTTTGGTATCAGTGGATAACTACGCCAGAAGAAACTGCGAAAGAATGAAAGACAAGTGTATGATGGATGTGCATGAAAAACAACAACAATTACAGTAAAAATTGTACTACTGCTATTACTACTACTACTACTACTACTACTTATTTATTTTGATTGCTACAACTACTACCACATACCATTATTATTATTATTATCATTATTATTATTTTTATTATTATTATTACTACTACTACTACTACAGTACTAGTAGTAGTAATATGGCCCATAAGGACATATCCTAATGCACTGATTTCACATTTTAGTGTGTCAGTACCTCCCCTTGAAAAACATCATCTCGCCACGTAGACTTGTAACTGCGTCAAGTTCAAGCTTTGGATCACAGGCATCAGGGGTAGGGGGAGGTGTAGGCTGTGGGTCTTCCGTGTTTTTGCCTGTTAGGTCAAAATATGGAATGCATTCTTGAGTAAGTCACAAAGTTCACCCCCCCCCCCCCCCAATTTATTTTGCTGAATGTATTGAAACTAGTCAGACTAACCGTAAAGGGACTGTATTCCATTGACATCATCCTTTGGTAGCACAAAGGTGTCCACATCTCTCTGAATGTAAATTGCGTTCATGAGAGCACCAGGGTCCTGGGAGTGGGACAAGCCAAGAGAGTGTCCAAACTCATGGGCAGCCACCAGGAACAAGTTGTACCCTGCAGCAGAGAGACATTAGATTGATGGCCTGCCAATCTGTTAAAGTGGTAATCATACAGAAAAAAAACACTGACATATTTACCTGCTGTGGAACGGGTAGTGAAGGTCTCATCATCATCGAAATGCGCATCCCCTCCAATTCCTGGTGATGGCGCAAAGGCATGTGCTAAAGTCCCCTCTGGTCCATCAAATGGGTAGCCATCACCGTGGTCTAGAAACACAGCAAACCAACAATAGGATGTGAAACCATCTAATATATTTACATATAAACAACTGTAGTGGTGAATTAGAGTTCTGAGTTACTCCCAAGATGTACAATATATTAATACCCTTCATAACTGCCCTATTTACATACGTACACATCATTATGAGTAACATGTTATAAAGTGTTGCTTACAAATTCATGTATCCCCAGATTCACATGGCAGAAAAACACTCTTACATGTTCCTAGACAGCCATATGCCATACGTTTTCTTTGGAACACACAGTCTATATTCATCACAAACATGTCATTTTTGAGTTCCCTCCTACCATGGCCACATATGTAGAGTAGCCTGCCTGTTGGCATCCTGTTTTGAACACCGTCATCAACCAGTCAGCCATCTAAAGCTTAGCATTTCTTTTACCCACTTCTCTTGCATGTAGCAATGTATTGCTCCATGGTGGAGTGGCACAACACCTTTCTGCCTTTTTTATGCTTGAAATACTCACAAAGCACATACCATTTAGCACATATTATATTTTACTCTGACACTACACAACCCTTGCCCTTGATTTGGATCCTACAGAGTTTGAAACTTATAATTTATATTTATCACCCCATTACACTATAGATTTCATGTTCAGTTATATAAGTGCCCAATGCAGGAGTAGGAATAAGCCCATGCGCTGTGTAACACAACAGAGCAGCAGCTGCTAAGTTGTAGGTACCCTGAGGCTTATTTTGGTATCTTGCGATCATGCTTAACCAACAGTTAATATATTTTAGACAAATCAATGTAGAAACCACTTACGATTTCTTTTTGCCCTTTGCACTAAGGGCAAAAGGGATATTCTGTTTAAGCATGCTCAGTCAATTATGTGTGTATGTGTGTTAAGATTTTAATAATGCCATACCGGAGTGCTAAAGCATAACTTGTTTAATTATGTTTGTAATGTGTGTTTACCTCTGGTGCCAAAGGATATCATGATATCAGCCGTTCCATCGTGGATGCGCTGGAATCTCAGGGGTGTTACTTTAGCCCAGACCTGCAGGGCTCTCTCCATGGCGCTGTCCACTTCAGCCGGGGGCATATCTGGAGTGTAGTTCAGAATTCTAAAGGGTAAACGGATCAAGTCAGTAAGCAAACACACATACCACACGTTTGATTTAGGATGTATTTGATGTTATACAAGCGAGCAAATATATTATGACTGGATTCACCTGTAAGTAAGGTGATTTGTCTTCCATTTGTGCCCATCAAATGTAGAATATGCTGCCATATCAGGAACACCACAACGGGGTTTCTTCATCACCTCCAGGGTTTCAGAATCCAACTTTCCCGTCACACGCAGACCAAAAAACTGCTGCATCTCTTTTAGTTTCAGCTCCCTCTGGCTCCAGCTCTTGTAAATACGCCCATCCCCATTCTCACTTTCCATTCCCAAACTGTAGAATCTTCTCAGGTAGTTCTGCAAATCAAATAATCACAAATTGTTAAACAACATCTAAATCTGACTCTACCTTACACTAGACTAGAGCCTTAAGTCTCAAGATGTGGGGCGTAGATTGGGGAAAATTGAGGAAATTTGTCTTTTTTAATGCCTTCCCTCTCCCTGTTACGTCAATTAGGTACAGTGTAACAACTTGTAACATTATGTACTTACAGTACACTGGACCTTAGGATTAGGGTTAATGTTAGGTACAGTGTAAGCACATAATATTACATGTTGTTACATGTACATACACTAAAAAGGAAACCAAAAAATAAGTTGTTACCATTTAGTCTTTTTTTTCTTGACAATAAAGAGCCTACACTGAAAAACAGCCACACATCAGCAAAGCCATTTGTTGGCTTACACAAAACTTGAAACAATCAAATCATATCGAGAGGCGTAGAAAGAAAATGTAACATGGTTATTGATATAATGTGCACAAATAATGTTTTAAATATCGTTATTATAAGGTAATGGGTAAAAATAGAACCAACATTAAAAATGTGTAATCATGCTGCATGGACCTTTTTATATTGGTCTAATTAAACAATGTCATGTACATTATAAACATGCATGGTATAGTTAGGGTAAACCAACATTAAAAAAAAGATTCATGCATCCACTTGCTCTAAATGAAAAGTTGGTTTAAAGCACCACTTTTTACAGTTGGCCTTAAAAATTCCCCACTGTCTAAAATGGTAAATGATAGAAAAAAGTTTAGGAGCCACAGTGTATTAAAGGGATGAATTCAATACTTTACCGTGGCAATGTCCTCATCTCCTGATTGGCGGTAGTCGATAGGTGTTGGGTTGGTATGAGTGTCTGCAGCTCTTGATTGCTGGTAGTCGATAGGTGTTGGGTTGGCATAGGATGCAATTACCAGCCCAAGAAAAGCACACAGGCCGAAGCTCTTCATTGTTGTTCTTCTTTCTTCTTTCATCCACAGGTTTATGTTTACTTACTCCCGTGCTACCTTTTTATACTGTTTTGTGGGGAGTCTTAAGCAACCTTTTTGTGTGTCACAGGAACTTGGTCAGCGAGTAAAATTAACACATCCCACAAAGCTTTGGTAACAACACAAGCAAAAAAAACTGGAGGATTACACCATTGTTTTATATGATGCAGAGGCAGTACGCACAAATATCATCTATTGTGGGGAAAATTTCCTGGGAATGCCCTATCATACATCACATCTGTGCCCTCATTGGCATCGGTTAAGGCATGTTCATGAATCAACAGCATATTCATCTCTTATGACTCAGCTCTGCTGACAATGAAACTATACAATGCACTGTTGAGTTTACCTATAAAATGTTATACTGTACTATTCTGATAGACATAATGAACATTATACAGACTACTAACTGATATTGCTATTGTAAAGGTATAATACATGGGTTCACCTGTGTGTGTGTGTGTGTGTGTGGGTGTTTGTGTGTGTGTGTGTGTGTGTGTGTGTGCGTGTGTGTGTGTGTGTGTGTGTGAGTGTGAGTGTGTGTATGTGTGACATGAAAAGGTTTTTTTTTAAATATAGCCAAGAGTCAGAATAGTTTGCTTTGTTAAATACTTTGACTGTAATTTTTTACTTGAAAATTTGGAAGAATGCAATTTTACTGTGGTATAATCTCTGTGGCTGCTTGGTCTGGAATTATACAACTATTTCTCAAAGACCACACATGTTGTAATGGATAATACTAACATCCTGTTTGTGGTGCTGCTTTTTAAAATGCAACTTTGTCTAGGAAGGAGGAATTTCCTCAGTACAGGAAGATGATGTCAACAGATAATAGCAGATGATATCAAGTCAAGTAAATTTTTATTGTCGTTGCAATACTGGGAACAGTTGGTGATACACACAAGTATTAAAACACAGTATGGACAGTATAGAGGGAACACACAAAGAGATAGATGTGTCTTAGGTACATTTACCGTGGTAGGGGAACACCCCGCCACCACCACCCCCCACCCGCCATACAGGTGCCCATAGATGTGCCTTAGATAAGTTTCCCGGTAAGATATGAGTTGCACCCTACGCAAAGGTGAGGAACAGGTCACGCATATGCACTAAGGAGTTCTCCCATGTGCGCAAGTCAGTGAGGAGAATAGTCCATGGGAGTGATCTGCAACTCCTCCACTTATGTCCCATGACATGCAGCATTAAATATAAGGATTTCTGTCCGGTTATAGACCTTGGGTCACCTCCAATGCACCTGTCATTTAGAGGTGTGCAAAGGTTCATTGTTTTTCAGTTTTGCAGTGGTGTCGGGATGCCATACATGTGGCAATACATGTGCCTGAGGTAAGTTTCCCGGTAAGATATGAGGTGCCCCCTACGCATAGGTGAGGAATAGGTCACTAAGGAGTCACTATGCACTAAGGAGTTCTCCCATGTGCGTAAGTAAAAAAAAAAAAGTGCATAGCTATGCGCTTTCATGCCTGTGCACATTCTACTGCTGACTTAAGTCTGTCATTTACACGCGATGAAACCAGTTACCACCAGTTCAGGTGGAGCAACCCCAAAATTTGGCGTTTCTGATGTAAACTAATCTTATGTGTATTCCCTCTGACTTAAACACTTTTCTCCGTACGTACTTCAAAGGGCTGCCCACAGGTAAATCCGCCAAGCCTGTCAAGCTTGTAAATATAAGAATCTGTGTGTGAATCTGTGAATCTGTGTGAGAGGTGTAGACGTGGATGGGCAAGACAAAAGTGATATATGTCTGAAGTAAATATAGTTTGTGTGTAAGCTTTTGACAGGCATGCTCATGAAAAAATGGCTTATATGCAAGCTATTAACAAGTGCAAAAAATGCGGTGTATGCACAAGCTTTTCATGAGCATGGGCAAGAGAATGCAGTGTATGCGCAATCATTTCATGTGTATGTGCAAGGAAAAGTAGTACATGTGTAAGCTTTTAGTGCGTGTTTTAGTGCTTTTAGTGCACATGTGTGACCTATTCCTGATATATTGCCTAGGGGGCGCCTCATACTACACTGTAAAACCGGATTGTCAATACAACTCAAAACTTTTGATGTAACTGATTACGTCAATAGTTTTGAGTACATTAACTATATATTTTAATTAAAGTTAACTTTAAAAATTTAAGTACAAATTCATGTATTTAAATTTTTAAAGTTAACTTTAATTAAAATATATAGTTAATGTACTCAAAACTATTGACGTAATCAGTTACATCAAAAGTTTTGAGTTGTATTGACTTATCCGGGTTTACAGTAGGACACTTCAGACGAATCGCCACACACATACACATAGACATACATACAAGGCAAAGTGTTAGTACATACATGTTACACAGTGTGCAAGAAGACAAGTGGCAGCAAACACACTAGACAGAGCATGACTTGTAACAGAGCAATGTGGCTAGTGGTTATGATTTGTACAAAACTATTTCTACATAAATATGGGATATTAGCAGAAAACATAGTGCAAGAGGCATAAGGTGCTAGCCTGGCTAACGCGACTTATCAATGCTCTGCGAACATTGGTCTGGCCAAGCTGTGTTGTAAACCCATTTCTCAGAGGGCGGGCTTAACCCACGTGTGTGAAATGCCTGTGTTTGCTACTGGACAAAGCTTCGACCAATCACACCCCTCTGTCCTCTGACGTATACGCAGCGACAGAAACTGCTTGATACAAACAACAAGAATCGACTTGGCAACCAGTGGGGCTAACTGATAAATTAAACTTTTACCAAAGCCGGTCGGTAGCATTGCGAAAACATCCTTTCCTGTAAGGAATGCTTGAAGGGCTGACCTTTGCTCTATTTTCAGAGAGAACTTCTCTTTGAATTCTTCCAAAACAGCAGCTACAGCTGCATTGAAATCTTGCCGTTGCTCCACGTTCGCCATGTTGACAGTGACTGAGGTAGATTTCCGGTCGCTAAAATACCGCGTCATTGCCTTTTTGAAATGCTAGATTTTCATTGGTCCCAGTTTCTCTGTTAATGTAGAAACGGTGTAGACAGGGAGCTTGGCCAGACTGACTTGCAAGCGAAATTCAAATGCAGCGGCACAGGAAGTATGGGCGTGGCCAGGCTAATAAGGTGCAGTATACTGGTGTGAATTTTTATGTTGCTAGATGATATTACAGGTATATTCTGTTGCACTGCAGGTTGTTCAGCAGTCTGACTGCCTGAGGGAAGAAGCTCTTCCCCATTCTGGAGGTGCAGGTTGTGATGCTGTGGAACCTTCTAGCTGATGGTAGTGAGGAGAATAGTCCATGGGAGTGATCTGCAACTCCTCCACTTATGTCCCATCAAATGCAGCATTAAATAGAAGGATTTTTTTCCGGTTATAGACCTTGGGTCACCTCCAATGCACCTGTCATTTAGAGGTGTGCAAAGGTTCATTGTTTTTCAGTTTTGCAGTTGTTCTGAACCAGATGGATCTCACTGGTATGGTCTGATACACGGTATGGACACCGCATGGTGTCGGGATGCTAAATTATGATGGGCCGTTTTGTTGAGTGAAACAATTGTGGCCAGGTGTAAGCACAGGCAACAAAAATGTCAAATCTGCAGCTTCAGCGGTTCTTGAAATACATAAACGCATCAATAAAAGTGCCCCTTATCTGCTGAGTTTCATAAATTTTGGCCCCATGCCTTCTTATCAACTTTGCCAATATAACACGCCATTTTCTGCATCTTCATGAAGGTGGCGCTGCACTGAGTATGTATGCGACTGGATGGGTGCACCTTCTTGATACAACCATGCCAGAAAAGTGTCATTTTCCTGATTATCTCATCATTGTATATATTTATTTTAGGTAACACTTTACAGTTTTTTTTTAGGTACACTTTTTACAGTTCTTTTTACAGTGCATTAAAATGTAACAACATATCATTTTATGTACTACACATACCTAACACTAACCCTAATCCTAACTCTAAGTGTAAGTACATAAGGTTGAGGTTACACTGTTACACACGTTGTTACACTGTAACTCATGATGTAGATACACTGTTGTAGGGTCCATAATATAAAGTGTAACCTTATTTCATCATTAGCTACGATACTGTGCAAACCGCTGTCAGTCTCCCCAGCTGCCAGGAACCAAGGCTTCCACTTCCCATCAGCCTTGCCAGGTTAACGTGTCTGTTTTGTTTGTGTTGTGGGTTCTTCAATGAGCACACTGAGTTACTTAAAGGAAATCAACTTTATATATCAATCTTAACTGGCTTACACATAGACCTACACCAGAAACCATGCATTTACATTGAACATTACATTTCTGTGGGTCTCTCTGCACATTTGCCTTTTAAGTCATAATAATGAACCACACCCTAACTGGGAACACTTTTTGGTTTTATCATTACAATTTCCACCAAGTTTCATGTGACCCCATGTTTCTGTACTCTGAAACCATAACACACAAATCAGTGGAAAAAAAACAACGAAAAAAAAAGATAGACAAACCCATATGTGTTACAATGTATGTAGTGGTGGTCATAACCACACCACAGAGTTGGGCAATATTTAACAAAACAGGTAGTAGTCTGATGTTTTTACTAAGAAAGTGAGTCACTTGTCCAATTTTAAAGCCTAATGGAGAAGTGGTCTGTCAAGAATTACAAAGGCAGTGACAAAACTGTCAGGAACATGCCCAGATTGTGTGTTAAAGCGAGATTAAATGTGCTTGTGTCAATAATAAAATGTGATTTTGTCTTGTTAAAATCCCTGGAGCCATTTCAAGACCATCTGTCTTTCGTGTAGACACACGTTGGCCAAATACATTCTGCTCAACATTGCATGGCATCATCAGCCTCAGTAGGTTGAACAAGTGCCTGATCCTTTTGTTGGTAATGTTTTTAATCTGCCTCCCTCAAATTGGTATCCATGGAAATAAGCAAACAATTTAATGCGCCTGTTGGTTCCACAGTGCACCTACACTGCTTTGAATCTTTGTGTTACTTTCATCTTACAGAAAATAACTTTTCTATTGATAATGGTGATTTTCCAACAAGCTTTTGATCATGGGGATGTGACTATACATGAGTATTTTAAAATCTGAATTTACATTTTTTTTGCCTTATACTTTTTTGTCCTAAGTAGGGTGACATGTGATCTGTGCTGTGTTTTATGGCTGTGTTGAAATTTGCATGTGTGCTCTCATAGGACATATATATGAACTGTCACCGAGTCAATGTCATGAGAACGCTCACAGACACACACGCACACACACACACACACACACAGACACATAGACACACAGACACACACACACACACACACATACACACACACACACACACACACACACACACACAGACCATTAAGTCTTCCACAGTTTCATGGCACCTCTGTAGATGGCAGTGCAAGTGTACCAAGAATGGCACTCAGCTAATGACACCTGTCTACAAAGTCAGGGAGCCACCAGCAGCAGCTGAACCGTGTACCACAGTCTGAACACAACTTGATTATAATGTAGGTAGTTTGATCTGACACAGTCTTTCAATATAACTTACTACCTCCAAAAAACTTTTCCACTGAATACTCACAACCTAAGTCGGGGCTCCACATAACGCATGAAGTAATCAAAGTCATCATCCTCATCCTCCTCGTCCCACTCCCTCCAGATATGTTTGTAGAAAAACCTGAAAAAGAAAGAAAGAAAAAGAGAATGGAACACACTTAAAATCGGTTTCAAAGTGGGAAAACCTGTTTGGACAAACTGAGGACAAAAAATGTCCACCCCAACCCTTGAGGGATGAGGCCACACACACACACACACACACACACACACACACACACAATATTTATTTCAGTGTTTTGGTTTTACCACTGTCTAAGGCATTCTTTATTAAGTGCATACAACAGCAGCTTTTTACTGTTTTCAAGGTCACCTTACAATTCCTACAACCTTGGCTTCGACCTTGAAAATAATAAAACACCCTTTGATGATTGTTGTTGTTCACACAGTTTACTTCCAGCAACCATCTATTTACAGCTTTAATATGCATGTTGGTCACACTTTTTTTGACAGTCCAATAGATGGGACTATCTACAGATGCTGAGACTAATAATGAGCCATCTGTTGAAACTATGTCTTGTTAAGGTTAGGTTTATTGGTTGAGTTTGGTTGATAAGTCAGTAAATTAAACTGAATTTTTAACAAACCATCTGTAAAGTGTTTGTGAGTGGACTATCCAAATAAAGTGTTACAACGAGTCTACTACCCCCCACCTACGACAAACAAAGCTTTCCAAATCTTTAAACCTAGGCAAGAGGACCCCATTAGGTAGATATGAAAGAGGTAAGAAAGATATGAAAACAAGCATTGATATAGCAGAATAACAAAGATAAATACTGCCATCCAGTGGTAGGATTAACAGTCCTTTGGACAAAACAATTAGCACACCAATAGAGTGTGAAGTTAGACGACTTGCTGCAAGATAATCTATTTTTATTGGCTTAGCAGCCAATGGGTTGGACCATGTGTTAGACTCGTACAATGATTGGTTGTTTACTGCAGTTCTGAAAATTGAAGTCGTGACGTCGGTTAGCCTTATTGGCTTCACTGACACTGTCGGGGAAATTTTGAAAATATTTGGGAGTGGAGGTTTCCTAAGTAGTTAGCTAACTAACTTGTAGCAAAATTTAGCGCGAGTCTCGCTTCCTCGTTACATCGTCTTCCCTTCCACTGTAAAATCACTGTTTACGGTGATCTCGACAAGAAAATATAATGTCGGAAGAGGTCGGCATGGATGTTCAACCGGGCGAAATTAGCATTTACCAAACTCCATCACAACATTTCGACGCAGAGGATGCTCGCAGTGAAAGTGTACAGAAAGAGAAAGTCGATCTCGAATCAGAAATTGAAATGGGTGCCGTAACTGAAGATGAGCTGGCCAGAGACGTCCACGTATCTCAAGGTAGTTCCAATCAATATCTCTGGTTATTTGCCGTTTCAGCATTGTGACAATTAATCTGGCTTCTCTGACAAGATTAAGTCGACTTTTCTCAGGCAGCAACTTCACGTGAAAGTTTTACAGTCGCAGACGTTAACAGCATTATGTTTAAATATCTGTCGATAAGCTAATGACGACGAAATAAGTTAACATCAAATCAACATGTGTTGGCATGTCGCTGTAAAAACGTTGACTTTTTCAAATCAACTGTCAGAGCTGCTCTGCTGTCAGCTTAATCGGTCTGGTAATTTATGTAACGTATTTACCCTTTATGTGTGCTAGAATTTTTATTCTGAAGTTGTCCTGATCCATTCTACTATTACTCGTTGTACTAATAGCCTTGTCTGTTTTTGAATGACGTTTTGCTTCCGCGTGACCTGATGTCTGTTGCTTCTGCCACAGGCAAGTTAAACAAATGCACAACACAGACTTTGAAACGACCAAAAACTCTGGTTAGTGTCCAGGCATTAGTAGCTGGTCACGAGGTAGGCATTCACATAAATTCAAGTGGAGATACAGCCTTTTTTTGAAGTCTGCAACCCATGCTTGCACATACACTCTTCTGGAGAAATGCCTAGGAGGTATTCCAAGTAGGCGGTGTAGTGACAAGCTCAGAGTAAGTTTAAATCCTCTTAAAAGAAGAGTCTTATGTTTTCATTCAGCAAAACAAAGCCAAAGGCATCTTTTATGATTTCTACCACCCACTTTGACATACCCAGCTTAGTGACCAAACCCGCTGTCTTGAACACCCCCTGCTCTCTACACTCTTTCTCCACAGGACTGTTTCAGGACGATGGTGACGGCAAAGATGAGGATGACAATGACAGCGGCACATACTACCCCAGTAGTGAAGGGTCTGGCACACATTTACAAAGGGCTGAACGATGTGGGAATACTGTCTTTCCAGACACCTTTCAAACCAACCATCTCCTTCATTATGAGAGGTTCAAAGCATACCAAGACTATATGCTGGGTAAGGATATGTGTGATTAAAGGGAAAATGTTAAAGCAGTTTTTCTTTTCCTTGCCAAACTGGTTGAAGTAGAAGCTTTTCTTATCCCCCTTTCTCCTCTGTTCTTAACAGGTGATTGCAAAATGTCTGAAGTTAAAGCCTTCACAGCAGACTACCTGGAGAAGGTTGTGGAGCCTTGTGACTGGCAGGCTTTGTGGTGCACTGATGTTTTTGATGTCTTGGTTGAGGTCAGTAGCCTGGTGACCACACTGTTTACCTTTGTTACATGCTGGGCAGACACTTTCTGTGAACTTTAAAACTTTTGGGCCTGCCATTAAAAAAATCATCACAAATGTCTAAATGTAAGCTTAACGCTTAGGTTCAATGTCATCGCCACTGAGTGACATGGCCCTCCCTCTGTTTGCTGACTGGTAACCCAAAAATTGGGTCAAGCCAAGTGGAGCCTTTGTAAAGTTGCCTGACGGAGTATTATTTCAAAATACAATCCTGAGAAGAGGTACCACAGAGGTGCCAGCCTGGCTTAGAGCTTAGCATGTCTTCGTTGTTATTTTCAACAATGTCTCTTGCCTGAAATGTTTCAAACGTGGATGAAACATCTACACATAGAGAACACTAGACTAATTAAGATGTAGAAAGTGCGGTGTGTAGCTTAAATCCTGGGCAGAGTCAAAATAATATCGTATCCTCACACCAAAGAAATAATTGTTACCAATCACCTCACCATGTTTGAATGTGAATATTGCTACAAGGTAACATTTAGATCTGAATGAGCTGAAAATCCAGTGTAATATTTACACTGCATAACTCAAGATGCTAAAAAGTTCTGGAGTCAGTTTTACTGCAGTGTTTTCAGACACAGTTTTCTGATTGATTGATTGATAGATAGATAGATAGATGGATGGATGAATGCCTTAATTACCACATAGGAAATTCTGGAAATGTATATCTGATATGTTTCGCCCATTACCATGTATGTCATCATGTATGAATTGAGCTATACAAGTAAAGATGATTATTATTATTATTATTATTATTACCAAACTAATTACAGTTTTTTACTTTCCCCTGCCTTTAACCCCTCTGTGTCCAGGTGGTGGACGTAGACTACAAAGAGATGAAGGCGAACGTGGAGCTGGTGCTTCCGCTGAAGTGTGAGGCACGGGGCTGCGAGGTGACGGAGGAGGCCATCAATGTCCTGCTGGAGGCCCAGCTGCAGAGGGTTCCCCTGCAGGAGCTTCAGGTCGTCTACGAGGAGTCAGGGGACTTTGACTCGACTGCACTGGCCCTGGAGCATCTCAGGTTTGGGCCTTTTTTTTTCTATGTGACCATTTTACACAGTCTCTCATTGTAATCTGTAGCACTTACAGTTAGGGTTTGTTATGAATGGAAACACTGCAGAAAAGTTGAAATGAAACAGAAACATTTTAGCAAAAAAATGAGAAGCATAACATGCAAAAGCTAGTAATAATAATAATCGTGAACAGTATCACCTCTACTGCACTATTAATCACCAGAACATCATTCTTGTAAGTAGGCAAATAAATAAATAAATAAATAAATCTATCTGCAGAAGTCATAGTGCAGGCTGTATCTATGGGAAAAGCCAAATAATAATACAAATAGTAAACAAAAAAAAATACAAGTAAAACATATGACCTGGGTTTTGTGTGGAGACCAAGTGGATTCGGATATGTTACCTGTGTGTGTGTGTGTGTGTGTGTGTGTGAGTGAGAGTGTGTGTGTGTGGCTGGCCTCATCCCTCAAGGGTTGGGGGTGGACATTTTCTGTCCTCAGTTTGTCCAAACAGGTTTTCCCACTTTGAAAGCCATTAAGTGTGTTCCGTTCTCTTTTTTTCTTTCTTTTTCAGGTTTTTCTACAAACACATCTGGAGGGAGTGGGACGAGGAGGATGAGGATGATGACTTCGATTACTTTATGCGTTATGTGGAGCCCCGTCTTAGGCTGTGAGTATTCAGTGGAAACGTTTTTTTGGACATAGTAAGTTATATTGAAAGACAGTGTCAGATCAAACTACCTACATTACAGTGAAGTTGTGTTCAGACTGTGGTACACGGTTCAACTGCTGCTTTTGGCTCCCTGACTTTGCAGACAGGTGTCGTTAGCGGAGTGCCATTCTTAGTACACTTGCAGTGCCATCTACAGAGGTGCATTGAAACTGTGGAAGACTTAATGGTCTGAAACTGTAAACCCTGAGGCTATGAACCTATTGAAACTTCTATCCTGGGTACAGACTAGCCATGACCCATTGGAGCTCAGAAGCTTTTCTCCGCAAACTGGACAGACCAATCACACCGGTCTGTGCTTGCAGAGAGTTGCTGGGTGGGCTAAACACAATGACGACAGGGCAGCAACTGTGCACTGGTGTAGTGCTATGGTAAACAAGGTTGTTGGTCTGATTGGTCGTAGTACTATCCTGTCATGTGCAGAGGCAGTTTGAAAAGACAATTGTTGATTCCATCTCTTGGATTGTGCCTGGCCTGGTTTTATTGAACATGATACTCTTATTTTCTTAAAAGACACCACCTGTGAAAGTGTTTATTTCCTTATAAAGATATGAGATGTGTAATCATATCATGCCAGTCAAGTGCTTTCATTCACATGATTAACTTCTCAGTATCTTTAAAATCTTGATTTATTATTTTTTTAAGGAAAATTAGTTTTCTGCTCAGTTATGTGTATGAACTGAGTGTTCTACAATACCAGATTGGGAAATACAGAATCAGCTTCCACTTCTCAGACCCTACTCTTTACTTGTTGTGTAATATAGAAGTCTTTTTTTCTGTTTATTTTTTTATTTGTAAATATGCTGACATCTATTACTTCTATTTTTAATTATCCTACAGCTTGCCTTTTGATCATTTTCCATTTAGGACAGAGTGTTTAGGATAGACCTTGTGAGTGCTGGAAAAGGGTTTATTTATTTAGTTTTAAAATGTTTAAATCAACCTGTTGAACTGTCAGGGATGATGAAACTTTGACTGTTGAAAATTAGGGTTGTCTTATCAGATGCTCTCTGTGTTCTCTGAAGCAGTTGAGTTGAGGACCAGCAGTGATGGCTGGTTTCCTGAATATAATAGGGGTGAACTCAACAATGTGCCTTTATATGTGGCCAACTTCAAAATCACTGGCACCACAGTGGAAAATAGCTGGAACAGTTTATCCAGACTTCTGCAATTATCCAGACTTCTGCAATGGGCCCCTCTCTCTCTTGTCACTCCTGGGAGGCTATAAAATGGGCATGTAGTTTCACATGTGCCCACCAGATGGCAGTGTGTACTTGCCATTGCAAAATTGTTTTCTCTCTTGGCTCTTCCATTCCCTCAAAGAAAAGAAGGCAGCTGCAAAGGTGTAATGAGTAGCAGTGCTGGTCCTAATAAATGACACAAAGCCCGACTTTACTCTTACAATTTCACACATCTTTTCAAATAACTCATTTCATTACAAGCACCAAGGCAAGTGTCTGTATTGCTTTTGTCACAAACGGGCTCTATATTTCAAAAACTCCTGGTCATCACTACTAAGGTATGGTGTTGTGGCATGCAGTAGCATTGCGTTGTTAACAGTCTTTGAATAACAAGTCTTCTCAGTAAGAGTAGTAATGCTTCATTTTTAAAGCAGAGGCGCTTCTATCACACGAGTGCCTCCTTGCCCCTTTAGGTTTATGAATGAGAGATCGTTTCCTTCCCTTTGCCATTGCTGTTACTGTTGTACGCTTTTTCATGGCATGTGACAAGCTCCCATGATGCTATGCAACTACCTTGGTGGACTTGCCTTTGACTTATTTATTTATTTATTTATTTGTTTGTGTGGTGTTTTTGTTGATTCATGCCTGAGTGATTGTGCTGCCAGTGTGAAGCTCAGAGTGTTTGAAGGACACTCGGTGCACATGTAAGGACACAGGACTTGTGCAGTGCTGTGGTGGTCACATTAGTTGGACAAAAAAAAAAGGATTGCAGTAGTCTTCCCTCTTGACTCGTCAATGTGAGCCTCAGTTACTTCGAAGAGTTAGTTACAGAGAGTGGTACATTATCGCTAAAATCTTATTATAGTGTATTTTTGATGAAATTCTCAAGTGTTCTGTGACTTACGTTATGCATATAACCTTTCAACTATATTTGGAGTATTCTGTTTCTCTTAACAAGTAGTAGAATTAATCCACAAAAGCAGTTTTAGTCACTTACCTGTGTATGACTACTCAAAGCAAGTGGTAAATCTACATGGCTTCGTCCAAAAATCCAAAAATACAGTAAATGTCTTACATGTAGCACCTTTTTAAATGTTTCTCTCTCTGTCTCTGTCTCAGATACTATGACATCCTGGAGGACCGGGTGCCCGTGGGCCTGGTGGCGGAGTACCACGCGCTGGTGAGCCAGTGCTCCGCCACGTTCCAGGAGTTCTCCAGCCTGAGGAACGGCCTGAGCAGCGACTCGGACTGCGAGCTGGACAACGTGTCCATGGTGGAGGGCCTCCGCATGTACGACGAGATGGAGACCCTCAAACGCAAGCTCAGGATTATTGAGAACCCCCTACTCAGGTACTGTATCTATGGTATGCGTCTGCCTCTACATATTTTCCAAGTGGCTAACGAGGACATTGTGCTTGCTGCAGCTGATGGTTAACTTTTTATGAACCTGCTACATTCCATGTCATCTACTCACGTTTCAGTTAAGGTCCAGCTCTGTTTTACTGTTGTGTTTTCAGCCCTGTATGCCAGGCGCTTTATCTGCAGTGTTTTTTTTTTTTTTTTTTAACCATATATCATTATCTGATGTACAGGTGCTGGTCATATAATTAGAATATCATGAAACAGTTGATTTATTTCAGTAATTCCATTTAAAAAGTGAAACGTGTATAATGTATACATTCATTTCACACAGACTGCCATATTTCAACTATTTATTTCTTTTAATATGCATGATTATAACTGCCAACTAATGAAAACCCCAAATTGAGTATCTCAAATTAGAATATTGTGGAAAGGTTTAATATTGAAGAGACCTGGTGCCACAGTCTAATCAGCTAATTAACTCAAAACACCTGCCAATGCCTTTAAATGGTCTATCAGTCTAGTTCTGTAGGCTACACAACCATGGGGAAGACTGCTGACCTGACAGTTGTCCAAAAGACGACCACTGACACTATGCACAAGGAGGGCAAGACAAGATCATTGCTGAAGAGGATGGCTGTTTACCGAGCTCTGTGTCCAAGCACATTAATAGAGAGGTTAAGGGAAGGAAAAGATGTGGTAGAAAAAAGTGTACAAGCAATAGAGATAACTGCACCCTGGAGAGGATGATGACCTAGACGAGGAACCACCATGCACAGACGTATGCAAGGCATGCGTTTCAGCTGTCGCATTCCTTAGGTCAAGGCACTATTGAAGAGACCGCATCAGAAGCGTCTTGCCTGGTCTAAAGACAAAAAGGACTAGACTGCTGCTGAGTGGTCCAAGGTTATATTCTCTGATGAAAGTAAATTGTCCATGTCCTTTGGAAATCAAAGGAAGTCTGGAGGAAGAGAGGAGAGGCACAGAATCCATGGTGCTTGAGATCGAGTGTAAAGTTTCCACAGTCAGTCATGCTTTGGGGTGCCATGTCATCTGCTGGTGTTGGTCCACTGTTTTCTAAGTCCAAGGTCAATGCAGCTGTCTACCAGTTTTAGAGCACTTCACACTTTCTGCTGCTGACTAACTTTATGGAGATGCAGGTTTCATTTTTCAATAGAACTTGGCACCTGCACACAGTGCCAAAGCTACCAGTGCCTGGTTTAAGGACCATGGTCTCCCTGTTCTTAATTGGTCAACAAACTCGCCTGACCTTAAATTGGAGAGGAAGATGCGATATGCCAGACCCAACAATGCAGAAGAGTTGAAGGCCACTGTCCGAGGAACCTGGGCTCTCATAACACCTGAGCGGTGCCAAAGACTGATCGACTCCATGCCACGCTGCATTGCTGCAGTAATTCGGGCAAAAGGAGCCCCAACTAAGTTTTGAGTGCTGTACATGCTCATACTTTTCAGTTGGCCAATATTTCTAATAATCTTTTTTTGTATCGGCCTTAAGTAATATTCTAATTTTCTGAGATACTGAATTCGGGTTTTTTTTTATTAGTTGTCAGTTATAATCATCAAAAATAAAGAAATGAACATTTGAAATGTATCAGTCTGTGTGTAATGAGTTCTCACTTTTTGAATGGAATTACTGATATAAATCAACTTTGTCATGGTATTCTAATTATATGACCAGCACCTGTATATATTGACATGATTGTGAGCTCTGGAGCATGTTTGATCTGTAGTAACAGTTGTACTGGTTGCTTATCACGAAATTTCACAAAAGTTTTGTTTGCCTTTAATTTGCAAAATTGATGCAAAGTGTTTGTAATTGGTACCCTCACCCTACTTACACCTTTAGTCTTTGTATATGGGTCAAATGAAATTAAATGACATTTATTGCTGTAAAACGATTCCACTGGAAATGTGACATACCGGTGTCACTGGTAGTGTTTCAGTGCCTTTGGTGGCACATAACAGGTGAATGAGGGTAGACTCACTGAGGAGAAAAAAAACTTCTAGGCAGAGTGCGGAGGGTGGTGTCTGTCATCTAATCTCGAATGACTACAGCATTCACATTTTTAGAGTTGGTGTTTTTTACATACATCAGTATTGTATGCAGTCTAGAGGATAATATGGAATGAGTTGAGTATCACAAAAATTGCTGCACCGTGATTACATCGTCAACATAGGTGGCATAGTGTTTGTATTGTATAGTAAGTTATGCTTCCATTTTCACCCCTACTTAGAAGGGAGATAAGAGAAAGCAATTTTTATACTCTCAAAGCACTGCAAGTTTGAGCCTTCTGCTTTTGCTCTATTTAGTCTTTTGTCAGATATTCTGCTCATTCAGATGTATAGCTTAAACCAACTGGCATGCAGAGAAATTACGCTGAGCGACTGAATTGACAAATGCCTAACCATGTAAAAAGCAATGCCTCTCACCGCTTGAGATTCTCTGCAGGATGCGTGCTGGCTACTTTGTTTGTAAGACGCCCCGTTTCTGTAATTGAATCTGAGAAGTATAAAAGAATTGAAACTGCAGGAAATTACTCAAGCAGTAGGAAAAGCTGTCTGTTCTTGTGTTGCTCGCGTGCCAACAGACACAGTTTTTAAATTTTTTTAACATTTTTTTTTTAACATGACACGAATGAACCAAGATCCAGATGTAGGTTATTTACGATGAGCATACAAACCCAGGTCATGTTTGGAAATGTACTATGTAGTGTATTATATATGATGTGAGTTACGTTGTTTTGTTCCTTACAGTGTACACAATATAGTGAACCAGTGTAGATGTCTGATTCACAAGTGTGTGTGTGTAGCCGGTCTCGGACCCCCCTCCCGAGTGACTGATTTTAAACTAATTACATATAATATTCTACAGACCCCAGCATTTTTTAAAACAATCATCCCCCAAACATTCTGGTGACACCAGTGTGGTGGCACACCCTTAACGCAAACAAACAAACATCCAGATATAGGGCATTTGTGACGAGCAGGCACACTACAGGTGCGTCCTGCCAGTGTGTACCTTAACACAGACAAAAAAAACTTCCAAAATGTAAGGTATTTTGTATCGAGCAGACAGACTAGGTGTGTTTTGGTGGTGTGTGCATAAACACAAACAAACAAACATCCAGAGATAGGTTATTTGTGAGAGACAGGCAGACCCAAGTGTGTGTTTGTTGCCACTGTATGCCTGAACACAAACAAACAAACATCCAGATATAGGTTATTTGTGACGAGCAGACGGACCCAGCTGTGTGTTGCTGTGTGTGCGGTGCCTTTTCCCTCTGTGTGCCTAAGTGGGTTAGTTGCTGCAGCATGGCCTCGTGCCATGTGATGTGCGTGCAGCAGCAGCAGCAGCAGTTGCGGAGGAGGAGCTCTCCGGCTCTCCAGCGAGCGGTCACTGCTTAGCTGAGCCCACTGACCCCTGCCCCTCCCACCCCCCCTGGGTGGCTCCCCCCCCCCCCCCCCCCCTCTCTGCAGGTACGTGCTGGGCTACAAGTTTAACTCGGGCCAGCACTGCAGCACAGCCAGGGGCGTTCGGCCGGCCGGGGGACGCCGCGTGGTGCACGTGGTCTGCGCCTCCGCCACAGTGGGCCTCCTGCAGAGCCTCATGGCCGACAAGCTGTGCCCACACTACTCCGGAGATGAGTTCGAAGTGCAGGTATTTTATAACTGTCAGCTTGACCTTTGTTTACCTTTTTGTCTTTTTGAACCAGTTTTCACATTGTTTGGGGTGTTCAGGGGCTTTGTAGGACTTGTTTGCAGCAGAGTGCCCAAGGTCCTTTCAAAAAATAATTCTGAGAACAGGGATGGGCAACTGTTTAGTCAGAAGCTAAAATTCAGTACCACATATTTATTCTAGCCATCTTGAACCATAGTTTCTGTATTCCAGAGATTAAAATGATATTGCCACTGTTATTACGCAAATCTACATTCTATTCTTTGGGATTAACCACGTCAAACAAGGGTGTGATCAAGTTCCCCAGTGTTATATATAATGGCATATGGCACCCCTTTTTGAGAGTCTGCCAGTTCCAAGGTGAAGTGTTGGGAGTCTGTTGGAAGTATGCAGAAAGTGTGTAGGAAGATGCAGGTGATTTAAAATATTTGGTGCTCAATTGTGTCTTCTGAATCCAGGTTGCCCATCACTGCCTAAGAATGTGTCTTCTCATCCTCACAACCAAGTGAACCTAGCCTTATGTCCCAGGCCTTATAATTCATCCTTGCATTAAACATGAGATGCTCTCTATAACCCATCAGAATCTCTGCAAAAAGCAAGTGTGTGCTCCCTCAATAGTCCCAGACATGGCTAGGCTTGTACACTTCTTTCTTTCTTTTGTAGTTAATTTTCCTCTGTGTGTATTGTTAAATTTGGGGAGCATTTACACTTTTGTGGGCATGTGCACTCAACTTCACTCAACCCCCCCCAACCCCCCCACACTCGAGATGGCAAGATGAAAGGCGAGCACACACGTTCGCAAAGGCCTCTCGATTTACTCTGCACTCCTCAGTGGTGTGGACCGACATCCTGGCCACGCCGCTCCCACTACCACCACCACGCCTGTTGAAAGGAGCAGCAGGGCCGCGTCTCTCCTAAGCCCCCACCCTTCCATTTTGTAGTAGCCAGCTTTCCCTGTTGGCTCTAATGCTGTGAGCTTTGTTGAAGAGGCCTGTTTGTGTGTTGTGTGAGTGGCGTGTTTGGAGTGTTTGATGTTTCCCCATTCTCCGTTCTGTAGTTTTTTTTCCCTCCAGGGCTTGTCAAGGCAGTGGGAGTGCTGCAAAGCTTGTGCTCATACATGTGGTTTTTTTTTCTTTTCTTTTTTTGGCTTGCTTCAAACGCCTTGTTTGTTCTTTCCCTTAATGAACCGTGGTGGAACTGGTCATAGTGCATGCCAGTTGCCTTTGTGAAAATGTCAGTTAGGTTCCTCAGAGTCAAACTAATGCTGTTTTTCTTTGTTTGTTTTGTTTTTGTTTTTTGGTCTTTTTTTTCGCTCTCTCTTTCTCTCTCACTCTCTGTCTCTCTCTATGCGTGTAATTGCATGCAGTTGCACAATGACCCCCAGCTTGCAGTGGCTGCCTGCTATGAGGGGGATGTGGTCATCGTGTGCCCGGGTCACTACAACATCAACAGCCCCATCAGCATCCCTGACTCCATCCTACTGGAAGGTGAGCCCACACGCCCCCTCTGTGGATGCAAGGATGCAGAGATTTGGAACAGAACTCTGCTTCGGCATGGTTGGAAAACCAATATGCTAGGGCGCAGTGTACTTTCCTTAAAGGGGTTTTAGGTGTGTGGTCATCTGTTGTCTAATGTTAAAATTTGAGGTTTTTCCGCATTTTTCTGCCTTCAATGATTCCATTACAGCTTCGTTGAGAACGAGAATGGCCATTCATAGAGTACTACTGTAGTATTTAAGAGTGCACCCCCCCCGCCTCCCATCAGCTGGAAGTCGCTCTTAAAGTAGTCGTTTTCTCCCCCTAGTTATTTTCGTCATAAAGGGTCATTGGTATCTGCTTTATGAAGCCGCAAGCCCTTCCCCGGCCATGAGCAGGCTGGAGCCGCCAGGGCTGCAGATCATTTTCCCTCCAATTGCGCCGAGGGGTCGAGTTTATCGCTGCGGACCTCCACGACTGTGGCTGGGATGGAACGTGTGTACGTGCTCGTGGGTGGCGCACTGACTGACTGGCTGGCTGGCCGGCCACCGAAATAATGGAGGCGGATGGTGCAATGAGCAGATGATAATGAAGGGGGCCGGGAGGGAGGGGGCAGAAGGGGGTCAGGGACGAGACGCTATGTCACTCTCTCTCTCTATCTATGCAAATGGTGGCAGGTCCTGCAGAGTCAGATAGAAGGGGCAGGAGCTGGGGATGAAGAGAGAGAGAGGGCAGACAGCCTTTAAAATGTGGAGGTTGGTTTGTTCAGCATCACACATGCACACACACCTAGACGTATATTCAGAGAGAGAGAGGGAGGGCGAGAGAATGAGAGAGAGGGAAA
This sequence comes from Setipinna tenuifilis, assembly GCA_030347295.1. Lineage (NCBI taxonomy): Eukaryota > Metazoa > Chordata > Actinopteri > Clupeiformes > Engraulidae > Setipinna > Setipinna tenuifilis. Next base: position 12,313,193 of record CM059280.1, on the reverse strand, counting down.
GAGGGAGGGAGATATATCTGAAAGATTCAGAGAACCCCTGAAAGGCAAGATAAATATGCTCAGAATGGGTCAGTGATGGGCAATGGCCTCTCCTCTACCACAGGAGAGGAACAACTCAATTAGACCACCGGCGGATTACCATAATAGAATTCTCCCCCACCCCCGTCGACTCTCCTCTACCCCCCCAGCCAGAAGCACATTGAGTTTTTTTTTTTTTTTTTTCCACCCCAAGAGAGCGTTGAGGCCCAGATCACCATTTTTTTTCCCAGGCTGACTTTATCCGGGAGATTTTTCTTAACTGCTCCAGGTGGCCTCTGCTGTCAGCGTGTGGATGGAGAGGATGCTGTCAGGACCGGGTGAGAGCTGCCTGCTCGGATGTCACCCCCTCGAAGGTGTAGCAGTAGGCAGCACTGTTCGTGGCCACCGACTTGTAAATGTTCCACCACAGTTCAGCTCAGAATAAGGAGGGTATGGGGTAGTGTGTGTGCGCTTGCGTGCGTGTTCGTTGGGCGGGGGTGGGGTGGGGGGCTTTGTGACCTGTTGTGGTCGATATTCAGCCCCCGGCATTTTGATGGCGTGAGGAGGTGGAGGCCAGACAGAGGCGGTAGCGGGACCTTCTCCTGTACGCATTGTTAGCGAGAGCCCTCCAACACCTGTCTGCAGGAGCAGCTGTCAGGAAGCAGCCAATAACCCAGCCGCCTGTCAGGACACTCTTCATCAAAAAAGATGCGGCCATGTTGGACTCACTGGGTTTGGCTTCTTGCGATCGACATGGCTCCTCTTACGTGTAACACCAGCTGAAATGTCTCTGCTCAAACAAACCGTCTGACCCTGTCCTAGGTGTAGACTGTATAAAAGAGAACTGACTGAACCCTTTGTGACGTCACGCATCGACTTTCTTCCAGACCAGATGAGGTTTAAATTGAAGGTTCCGGGCGCAGACATCTTTGCCACTTTACACTGACATTCATACAATGAATCATCTGGGGATTAAATTAATTGATTCTAAAAAAAATCACCCCCCTCAGAGTTATCATGAACTGGAAAACTACAGCTACACACCACAACATTTTGAACCAGGCTGTAAATACATTTATTTTTGCTGTGACAATTGAGGAGTCTATGGAAAGTTGGTTTCTTCTGCAGTCAGCCCCCAATGGACGTGTGAGGTATTGCAACCTTATAACGTTCAGTTCGGGCTTAACTGTTTAGCTTGAAATGTTGCCGCTTGGTCCAAGCCATCAGTATTTAGGTTTTTTTTTCCTGCAGACACTGCTCAATTAATGGTGGCCATTTTTTTTCAAAGATCCTTAGTGCTCAAATATCTTCGTTCAGCACACTTTGAATGACTTAATCCATTTAGTGGTGGAGCACTTTTAAAGGGCCGACGTGACTATTATATATATCCTTCGCGCTTCCACGGCCAAATGTCAGTTCTGCTTGTGTTAGCACCGATCCATCAACATTCATCCCAATATGAGGCCATTATCAGTTTTGACTTTTTGCTGTATTGCCTCTTAGGGCTGCTTCATCCTTCCTTTCTCTCTCCTGTGCAGGTTACGGCCTGCCGGACGAGGTGGTGATTGAGAAGAAGAGCAAAGGAGACACGTTTGTGGAGTGCACGGGCGCCAGCGTCAAGATCTCCAATCTGAAATTCATAGAGCGCGATGCCATCGAAGGCATCCTGTGTGAGTGCTCTGCACGGCCCCTCTCTCGACACTACTGCACGTCTGCCCCACCCTGCACCACACACACACACACACACACGCAGAGACACACGCACTCAAACATAAACACACAGCCAAACACACACACACACACACGCACTCACACGCACTCAAACATAAACACACAGCCAAATACACACACTCTCACATACACACAAACACACAAACGCGTACACACACACACACACACATTGCACAGCTCAGCCGATGAAGGGGATTCAATAATTCATCCTCTCACTGCTGGCGCTTCTAAACGCACTGCAGTGGTCATACATCAGTGCCTGGGGGGTGGGGGGGTGTAGGGGGGGTGGGAGAGTAGTGCTCTCGGTGTGGCCTGTCTTTAAGAAGGAACAGCGTGACCTCAGAGAGAGAGAGAGAGAGAGGGAGGAAGCTGAAAATGGACGGGGCATGGAAGAAAAGAATGAGCAAGTGAGCAACAGACAGAGCAAGGGGAGGGAGGGAAGATGAGAGGAGGAAGGTGGTGAAAGCAGGGTGGCAGGGAAAAAAAGTGAGAGAGACGGAGAGGTTGCTGGCAAGAGAAGTATGGTGAGACCAAGGGAGGTGGAGAAAGATGGAGGGGGGCAGAGATGAAAGAAAGAGACAAGGGTGAGGTGTGTGTTTGTGTGTGTGTCTGTGAGTGTCTGTGACTGTGAGTGTATGTGTTTGGGGGGAGGGGGGGTAGCTAGAAGAAAGTGCAGAGAAGCTGAGCCAGCCAAAAACAGGTCTAATGCATAGTTGAAGACCCACACTAGACGTCCTCATTTTCCCCTTTCCCTTTCCTAACCTCCAGGTGTGCGACAGGGAAAACTGGAGATGGAGAACTGTGTGATGCAGTGCGAGACCACTGGGTTGATTGTGCGAACGTCTGCTGAACTCGTCATGAACATGTGCGACCTCTACGGATCCAAGGCAAGACTTTTTTTGGGATGACCTGCATTACATAACATTGCATTACATTACATTACATGACATTGCACTTAGCAGATGCATTATTCCAAAGGACACAAATGAAGCTACAGGTATGCAGAGCAGAATCAAGTAAGAGGGTACAAGCGACAAGTACAAGCGAAAGCATAACAAACTACAGCAAAGTGTTAGTAAATGGAGGTCATAGAATGCTCATGCTCACAGAAAAGAACAGTCTTCAGGTGCTGCTTGAAGTTAGAGAGGGATGACCTTACTCTCGTAGCTTCTGGTAGCTTGTTCCACCACCACCACCACCACCACCACCACCACAACAATGGAGAACAGTTTTGACTGAGCTCGCCTTGAGTGAGGCAGCGGCAGGGGCAAGGCCACATGGTTTGCATGTGAGGATCGTAGTGCCTCAGATGGGACATAAGCCTTTTATTATTGTCTTCAAGTAGGCAGGGGCAGACCCCAAAGTCACTTTTTAGCCTTGTGCTTAACTTGAGCACATCAAAGCCAATGGCTGTTCATTTTAAAATACCATCTCCCATTTTACATACATTTGAACAGGCTAGAATGTAATTTAGTGTTAGCATGCTAATATTATGCTCACAGCTATCGCTTCCCGTCTTGGACTCTGGATCCTCCCTGTGTTGTTCACAACATGAGGTGTTATTGTTAAGTAGATTTACTCGATGGCCACTGCACATTCGTGCATTGTTAATGGTTTCCTCTGTCCAGGTTTGTGTAAAGCCACAGTTGTCCTCAGTGTGTATTGTATAAAATGAATGGTTCCTTTGCACTTGGTAAGGAATAAAAAAAGAAAACCCAATTATCCCACACTATGAACAAAGCAGTTTTGACTTATGAACAGTAAAACAATTGGTCATGGTTAGTATAGAAAGATGCACTGTTTCCAGGTAAACTGTAACTCACGTTGCCAAGTTGGCAGGCAGCTCCATCGTTATTACTCTCTAAATAGGTCTGTTTGTTAGACCCAGAGTCTACCACGGTAAAGTCCCAAACTCGGACCTTGGCAGTGTGGGCCGCCAAACTTACAGGCCTCCCCAATAGTCTATTTTTTGCTGCTAAATAAACCTTTGTGGGTTTATTTATCTATCTGTGTATTTATTTATTTCTTTTTGCCCATGGCTTTTCCAGGGGGCAGGTGTGGAGATCTATCCTGGCAGCGTATGCAGTCTGCTGGGCAACGGCATCCACCACTGCAAAGAGGGAGTTCTGATAAAGGTGAGTGCAGCACCGCAGCCGTGCTGTGCCGTGCTGTGCCGTGCAGAGGGGGGAAAAGTTTGGTATCGCTGGCGCCTAGGCTTCGGGCGAAGTGGAATGCATCCAAGCAGTGCCTCCTCTACCAGTGGTTTCCTAGGCAACCTTTTTTGCCTAGGAAAAAAAAGCCTCGCCCAACCTTTAGGCTAATGATCGTGCTGGATCGTCACCAGAATGTCGAAGCCACTGGGACTGTGGTGGCGGTGGTGGTGGCGGTGGGGTGGGGGGGTTGGCAGGCTGTTTCCGTTCTCATAGAGGGCAGTGGGTTTTCTCCAACTCATGAGGTGTGTGATGGATTAAAATTTTGTTGGATCCAAAACAAACACACACTTTTTACCCTTCAGAGGCCTTCACAGGCCTTCATCCTCTGCATTGCTGTCCTAAAGCATACATAAAGCATGTTCTGCCACCCTTAACTCCAGCAGGGTTCAGCTACTGCGCTGTGTTTAGTTAGCAGGAAAGGGTCTAGTGGCCATGATGCTGTCCTTACTTCTTTCTTTTTTTTTGCTTATTAATTTGTTGACTGAGTAATCAGTACCTTTCCCCCCCAACTCCATCTATCTCTTCCCAAGTTTAATTTAAGTCAGACCACAAAATGCAGCATTATCTTTGGTCCTGCCTGAATTCAATTTGCTGGAAGGAGATGTTTTTCTTTTTAAAACTTTCAACACACAAATGTGTACGCACACTCACACACACACACACACTCTCTCTCTCTCTCTCTCTCTCTCTCTCTCTCTCTCTCTCTCTCCCCCCCTCCCCCCCTCTCCCCCTCTCCCCCTCTCTCCCTCTCTCCCTCCAACACCGACACACACACCCTGTCTCTATCACATGCACGTACACAGGTACACACACTCACATATACACACACACACACACACACACACACACACAGATGGACTTGCTTTCCCTAATTACCTACGAAGCCGTCTTTGGGTCTTATCTGGTCCCTGGAGGTGTGTGTGTGTGTGTGTGTTTATCTTTGCTTGTGCATTTTCTTTTCCCTCCTGTTTGCATTTGGCCTGCGGTACTCTCATAGGTTCGCCTTAACGCTCAGCCCCCCTTTCCACCTCTCCCTCTCCTCTCTCCCTTTTCTTCACCCCTTGTTTTTTTTTTTCTCTCTCTCTTTTTTTTTTGTTGCAGGACTTTGCAGACAAATTGGACACCAAGCCCAAAATCACAATGGTCAACAACGTGATTCACAACAACGAGGGCTATGGAGTGATCCTGGTCAAGCCAAACGACGGCGTGAGTGAGGACCAGTCGGCCAAGATGGAAACTGCAGGTAACCTGGGCCAACCCCGTGGGCCCTTCCACCCCCATCCCTTACAACCCACACCCCCTCCACTCCCACCACAGCGACAGCATGTTCAGCAGCTCTGTCCCGGCCCAGGTTGGGTGTCAGTCCATGAAAGATTAAAAGCGGGGACAGTGCTGTTCTCCGAGGATGCGTTTATATGTGATCTCGACACTGAGTGCTAATGTCAGATGGCGTAAAGCTCAGGGCTAGAAGATGCGGCCGTGAGACGCGTGTAGCTCTCAGAGGACCACAGAGCTTTTGCATAGTAAATTGTGCTTTTTCCCTCTCAGTGCGTTAATGTCATCTCAGCCGTTCGTGTCAGACGAGCTCGGCGTGTGGTACACAGCTGGCTCGGAAGCCCACAGAAAGCCTTGCAACCGCAAATTCCATTAGAGCAGCTGCTTTGTTCACCGAACAAAGTGACATGCTTGCGCACACACATACACTCACTCACTCATTCACACACTCACTCACTTATTCACTCCAACACAGACTGTTAAAGAATTTCCATACCTCACCTGAACTAACAATGAAAAGTGTTCCAGATATACTGAATAATGTCTGTGGAAATGTATTCACGTGCGTGAAATTTTTATTTGAACAGAGGGCCTGAGGGGCCCGAAAAAGGGAAAGGACTGTCCGTAACGTCTCCCACCCCAATACCCACATGCCCCTCATCGGCAGAATTACCATTTCAACCCCCGCGTCCCTGTGCCACTTTGGGAAGAAAGTATATTAGCGTGGAAATATGCTCGACCTTCGGTGAAGGGCGTTTGTGAATGGAAAAGCGCTTTAATTTCTAAATGAGGCTCCACCAGAAGAAGATGGCACCGCTTAAAATAAGTAGAGGGTACTCGCACCTCTCTCTGCCACCCTCCCCCCAACACACACACACACACACACACAGACACACACAGACACACACACACACCTATTCTCCTCCTCTCATCCCCTGTCCCCTGACACCCACTAATAGAGTCTCCACTACTCCTCAGCGGGTTTCCAGAGAAAAAGAGAGGCTGTGAGACACTCTCTTCTGCTGACTAAATCAGAGAAAATGAGTGTGATTTTAAACTTTTTTTTTTTTGGTGAGGGCCAAGTGAAAGGGGGTGAAGAAAACAAGGAAGCAATAGCCACCTTAGCCGCTTCTTTTCAATTTCTTCTCGTAGAAAATGTTTGAGGCAGACGCAGCATCGATCAGGGCGGCCAGAAGGATGCCGTCGGCAGCAGTGCTGAGGTAATAATCGTGATTACTGGAGCTGTTAGAGAAAATATGCTTTCCATTATGTCGGGCTGCGTGCCGTTATTGCTAGTGTGAGAACAAGTGCTAGCAGAGCCAGCTGGGAGGCTTTTTCGTAGCTTCAGTCTACCTACTAGGGAGTTTTGCGCAGTTTGTCATGGTGGTCTGGGTTTGGAAAATGACCACAGGTTGGATGCGAACCTGGGCCTCATATGTAGATCAGCCTGATTCAAAAAAAAAAAAAAAAATCTTCAGGGCATTTTCTGTGTTTGTTTCATGACTGAGCTGAGAGTTGGTGTATTTTATTTAATTTTATTTCTTTATTTCTTTCTTTATTTATTTAAAGCATATGTTTTTGTCACCATCTGTACAGACTTATTGTTCTCTCTCCTTGACCACTTCTGTCCTCCCCCCACCCCCCCTTAGATGAGGCAGATGTGGGCACCGCTCCAGCTGAGGTGGACCCAACTGGTGCTGAGGAGGAGGCTGCTGAGGCCGGCAGTGTGGACAGCGACCTCCCTGAGGCTGAGATCCCCATCATCATAGTGGAGGGGGATGAGGAGGAGTGCTGTGCCATCAGTGATGGCGGCTCTGAGGAAAATGACATCATCAAGCGCGAACTCACAGCCGCCAATGCCAGGAAGCTCCGGCGTCAGATAAGCAAGGCCAATCAGGGAGGCTCCATGCAGGCGGACGAGAACCTGCCCTCACAGGAGATGTTTGTCTCCATCGAGGGCAACCAGTTCAAGTTCAACGGCAAAGGCAGCTTTGGGACCTTTCTGTACTGAAGGCCTTTTTTGTGACAAACACGCACGGACACACTTTAAATGAATTTACAATGATATATGAGTGGTGGTTGCACTGTCCACTGATTTATGTAAAAAAATCACCTTGTATTCTGTTCTTTAACTTAACTTTAAAATAGACACTATTTTATACACTAAAATAGATGTTATTTATGTGACAATTGCATGGTTGTTTCTGTTTTTTTTTAACCTTCTTCTCTTCTAGATGTTCAGGATATGTTGGTTGGGCACTGGGGATCACTTAATATTATGAGTACACATTGTTCTTAATTTGGTCACACGTGCCACAGAAGAAAAAGCACTGTGAATATCTTCTAATAAACAATCTTTTTATTGGAGTTGGTTGCCATGGCTGTTATTTGATTGGGTCTTGTGGTCTTTCCTAGTGTAACGGTATGTTGGGCTCTTCATTGGAAGGGAAGAGAGAAGGAGGGGTTTGAGCTCTTGGTTGTCTTGGCCTTTAGGTCTCACCTTGCGTCAGACATGCACAATTGTTTAATTCCAGTTGATTAATTTGCCATGGATTAAGGCTCTGGTAAAACCTCATTACACCGCAGGCAGTTTTGATTAATTGCATAATCCAACGTGTCCCACCAAAAATTTGTGCTTGACCTGCATTAGCCTGTTTTACTCTACAAACCCGACTCTCTGAATGAAGTCGTGCAGGTGGTAATTAATTTTGGCGGACGCACCCTGTACGTTGTCCTCAGACGACAGAGAGAAAAGCTCTCCGACTGACCCCAGTGGTGCTCACCTAAATCACAGCCCAGCTTAAGTGAGACAGGCGTGATTCTCTCTCTCTCATTTTCTCTCTCTATTTCTCTGTCTCTTGCTCTCACTCTCTCCCTCAATATGCCTTGCTAATGCACCACTTTGTCATTCCTGTTGGTTCTTTTTTTCCACATGCTGTGGTATGTGCTAGTAGCCTGGTAAACCAGCCCCTCGTACTTCACTTCATTCTGTACATGGTGTCTGGCAGTGCTGTATTGAGAAGCTCTTTTTTTCCGGTAAAATACTTACCTGGCCAATCAGTGAACAGAAGGAGTGTTCGTGAGGGATGGCATTGTTGTGTGTGCTACATTTCACTTGTAGTCTATCTGTGGATGTAGATCGGCAGTAGCAGTGGAGAACTAAGTAAGCAAGGCCATCCAGTCTGTTTTGGCAACGCTTTGGAATATAGAGGAATTAAAGTCAGAGCAAGAAGAATGTTTAAGGAGTTTCATTTGTGTAAGACATGTTGTGGCCCTACTCCCTATGGGGTTCGGGAAGAGTTTTTCAGCTTGCTCCGTTAGTTGTTAGGTCATTAGTTTCCGGAAAGCTTCGGAACTTCCTTCACAATCCGGCGCATTGCATACATACAATTAGGCGTTAACGTTTGAGTAAAGGCAGATACAATTGTTTTAAATTTCAGCTTCCACACTGCCAATAAACTGTATTGAGAAGCCAAGAAAATAGCTTCTCAATACAACAGTGCCAGACCCTATGTACAGAACGAAGTGAAGTACGAGGGGCTGGTTTACCAGGCTAATGTACTACCCCTTTTTCTCTGAGTAATTTTAGACACAGAATAGATGCTCTTGTTAAATGTAATTTGAATAGATGGAGAACCCGCTGAGGGTGCTAAAAAGCATATAACAACTTAATAGTTGTGTTGCAGTGAGAGGGCACACAGCGCTGCACCTCCACACCCCCACCCCCCTTGTTGGGTGAGAACAGACTGCAGTTAAAGTTGGATGATGCACCAGTGGCTTTATATGAAAACTGTGAGGCCATTTGAAGCATGTGTGATTAAAAAAATTGCTCACAGTTCCTCTGTGGCAGGACTAAATGACTCGTCAGAGTGGATTAACTTGTACACGATTCGATCTGTGTTGTTGCATGATCTCAAGCTAACACCCAGGAAAGGAGTCACCTGTTAAATTCGAATTTCAATGTCACATACAATAATGCTTAGTACAATATGCAGTTAAATGCTTTGTCCACTGACCCTAAACAGGGTGTGCATCAATAAAAAATAGTAGATATAAAAAATAAAAATGTCAAATAAGCATGTTTATAAAATACAGAAGAATGTTACCATCTCTTGTGGTCCTCATTTAAATTATGTATACATTGAAGATAGAAACTTTTACAGATGCCAGCAAACACCCATACATCTCAGTTATTCAAGTCATTCAGCTGGGTGTCACTGGGATTTGTGGTTCATTTGTTTTACAACAACTCACACTCTCTAAAACAAAATGTTACTGTATTGATTTGTTTGTCCTTATCTATGCACAAAGGTACTGCGTACATTGCAACATGGACTATAAGGTCATTGTATTTTTTTTTTTTTTTTAAGTGTGTGTGCGCGCATTTGATTCCTTTGGTCTGTAATGAAACATGTCTTGCCTATGAAGGGGTAAGGGGTAGCAGAGGCTTATTGATTTCTTCTCCTTGGTGTTTCAGTGGCAGATTCTAGATGTCAAACTGTGAGAGATGTAGGAAATGGAAGCTGCAGGACCTTTTGTGCCACTATTGTTTTTATCTGTGTGTCACTTCTTTTTTTTTCCAAAGAGGACCAAAACCACATCACTGAAGATGCCTGAGGGGTTTGTTTACTTAGTTTAATTTAAGTTGTCATCTCTCAGATCAGCAAGTGCCCCCCCCCCTCCCCCATTTGGGATGGGTGTCTGTCATTTAGTGGGCAAGCCAGCTGTTAATGTCCTAAGCATGAGAAGATGGACGAAGTCCAGAATATGGCTACAGAGACTCTGGGTTTGGCTGTCTTCCACAAACATTTCACTGTTCTGCTTTTTTTTTTTTACCGCCTAGCAACTAAATTAGTTGGGGTCTGTAACAGCCAACAGACTACTGGCATAGGAATATGAAAGATGTGAGTCAGAGGCAAAGTCAATTTTCCTGACCTTGACAGTGGTCTGTTGTGCATAGCAACAGTCTGTTATTCAGAAATGTCAGACCTCCAAACCTTGGGATAGCCCATTCAGTTAAATTAAGTTTTTTTTTCAACACTTTGACAGGCTGTGTAATAAACCGATGAGCAATGATGGTCTTATCACTTAAGTTCTAATTCACAACAAGCTCTTAACCTTCTTAAAAACATCCATGTTTTTGACCAACATGCACCATCTCAACTTCCCATTTACAGCAAATGAACAAATCATTCCAAACCCTGGGTTATTTACTTGTAATTGGAGGTAATGGCAACCACCCACCCACCCACCCACAATTTCCCCAAGTGCTACCATGTTCTGTTCTCCCCCTAATTGTCTGTTCCTAAGGTGACTAAGCACAGAAAGCCCTGAGATCTGTGGTGGTTTTGTGGCCAGGCTGGACGCCCATGGCCCCTGACTGTACAAGGCTAAAGTCACACACAAAGGGACCGGGGAGGGAGGTAAGAAGAAGCCAATCTAAAGTGAGGTGGATGAGAGAAAGACTGCCAATAAAGTGAGAATGAAAAAAAGGAGGGGGAGGGGGGGGGTTGGGGGCACCACCTGACGTCCTTGTGTTTTTTTTTTTCTTCAGTTTTGAGTCAGCCTGATTCTTTCCCTTTCTTGTCCTTGAATGACCTTTCTAGCTGATAAAAAGAATTGTTTTCTTCACTTACCCCTCAAGAACCTGCGCAAATAATTACTTTCCCTTCTTTATTAGTCTCTTTTTTTTTCTCTCTCTCTCTTCTCTCTCTTCCTCCCTCTCCCCTCCATTTCTCTGTCTCTCCCTCCCTCTTTCTCTCTGTACAACCCCCATCCTGTCTTTGTTTGCCTGTGTAAAGGGCTCTGCACACCAGACTTCTAAAGACTGACCATGACACCGACTGCCAGCTACTGCCATCAGAGAGTCTTACATACAGTAGAAGGACTTTGCTGCCAGTCTCTTCTCATCTTGAGTTTTCTCAGAAAAGATCACATGTATCTTTTAATGCATCTACATATTCTAAACGTTAATCCGTTTTGTAAATGCATTTACTTGAAAAAGTTTCCACTCATTTAAAGCAACACTGTGTAGTTTTTCAGCCTTCAAACTATATTTTCAAAATCAAACTGATGGTACAACAACTCAAAATGGGTTCAATTACACCTTTGCCATCACTTGAGAGTGCCTGTATCGTCTACACTGGCACTATGCAAATGCGTGGCTTAGGTAGGAAGCATGTGACCATAAAAACTACAAAATTTGACTGCCTTATGCCATACGTTACATCCTTCCCTCTTCTAAAGTTTTTGCAACGTTCCCTGTTAGCTTTGTTTGCCTCACCAGACATGGTTGAAGACATGGTTGAACGCAGACATATAGTTAAACGTGAATCAGTCTTGTCTGCATGGAATTCCGCCAGCATCACTAAATGCACAAGATACAGATTTCACGCATTCCGCATTCTGTTTTGCGCTGCTTTCGCACCGTGCCTGCAAAGTGCTATTTGCAAAGACTGAATCATCCAGTGACGAAGACGTTGTGGTTATTGATTTAGTCCAAAATAGAAAAAAATGAAAGTTTTGGGTCCACCCATTATTGGAGCAGAGGCAACAACTGGGTGAGTTTCATCGCCTAATTCAGGAGCTGATGACTGCTGTAAGCCTATCGTCAGTGCTGGAACCAGTTTTAAAGTGGGGATGCAAGAACTAGATGTCCCTAGTGGGGTTTGGGGGGATTCTTAAATATGGACCATTTGCATCGGATAAAATTAAATTTTTATGCAGTTTCAAAGAGAAAGTGAATGGTAGAACTGGACAAGATAACCGTCTTCAGTCTTCTCATATCATATGCTGAACACGTGCGTATTATAAGTATAAAGACATTTATAAGGTGTTTGGGTGTTTCCACCAAGAAAATGTTTAATATTCTGCTAAATAAATACTGCTTTTGAAGCAATTTCAAACAAAAAAGATCACGCATTTGAGGACAGTAATACAATGTTTTCATACATTGGGCTATGTAACCTATGTGAGTGGAGAGACCTATTAATCAAATTTTTATAATTATTGGCCTGCCTCAGAAAACACTTTTCACCTTGTGGGCTGTGGGCTTGGATGAAATATTCTCCCTTCCTCTCTAGTCTTGACTTTGAACAAAACATTCCCTAACTTTGAACAAAACGGTCTACCTCCATTGTTCATTTCTTTTGGAAAAAAATGTATCCATATTGCGTCTTGAGGGCATGTCCCGCTTATTCTCATACAAAATGCTCAAGCTAGGTTGCATTCAAAATGTTTTAAGTAATTTTTCAGGAGTCTTAGACCAAACAATATAAGGTATGCATTCGCAAAATCACTAGCCCTTCACACCCATCATCCTTGATATCAGTGATATGTACTGATTCGTTATAGTCAAGCAGCCATTGAGAGTACTTCCCATTAACGATGGCCCTTCCTGCCTTCAACATATTAAACGGGCTGCAAGCCAGCCAGCAGACATCTTCCGATATCAGCCACACTTCCCAAACCCCTTAAATATGTCACGAAGACGGCCCCGATGTTGGGACTGTGTGTGCTTTACTTACAATGCAGTAAAGTGTCAAGGAGATTTACCTGTGGATGCTCGATTGTAATTGCAGATTTGGATTGTAAACTGTATGGGCTGCCCCTACACTTTCACCTCAAGGTTTCACCAGACTTCTCTAGGCAATTAGTTGGTATATTCATCCTACAAATTTTTCAAAACATGTCCTTGCATTCAGACAATTAGCAATCAGCCTTACATGGGCACAATGCAGACTTTAGCCCACACCTCAAGATAAAAAAATAAAAAATGAGCTTTTGAATGAAGAAGGGCCTCCTTCAAGTCTATTTCTTTCATACCAGGGTCAACCTCTATTCATGCTGTGGAGGTCAGTAGAAAAATTGAACATGAGGAGTGTGTTATAAGGGTTGATGCAGACAGCATACACATGGTTTTCAGGGTCTTATTCTTAGACATCTGTATTTGTCAAGGCACACATAGTACTTTGGCTGAGGCAGTACCTACCTCACCTTTGGAGGAGACAAAAGGCTGAAGGTTGTCTACTGGTAGGAGAGGTGAGGTGTTTGGTGTTGGATGAGAATTATCAACTGGCAGACATAAACTGTTAAATACTTCATACATGCCTATTTATGTACCTTCCCAGTGTATGTACCTTCCCAGTGTACATGAACATTTACCACACAAAATGCTCACATTAGTAATTAAATTCTCATGTAGAGCTTGAGAAATTCAGGAGAGGTGACGTAAATTCTTGAAATATTATGCTGTAGTCTAATGAATGTTCCTAGTCACGGGCAGATCGTTTCACAGTGCTGCGTTTTTGTATCTGTCACTTAAAAGTCATCTTAGCATGGTCTGTCTCACAACTAACCAAAAAATCCCAACATGGCATTAGCCAAACCAAGCTTGCCCATGGCTAATGCAGCACCATGTGTTGAACACTGGCTCAAGTAAAAATCCAATTCTGGCACAGTACTTACAGGACTTGAACCAGACCACTTGTTTTGTAGTGTCAGGTAACTGTGTTTTGGCTGTTATTAAAATATATGATGGGATTTAGCCTGCAGTATAGACTGTTCTTTCAGACCCACTGTAAGTGTGAAGTCACACCTGGTGTGGAACAGATATGAGTAAGGCTACAGAAAAGTGTCACAGATGGTTGTCCATTATCTGTGGGCCAATACGGATGGCTTGAATCCCTTAAAATTGTTTTTTTTCCCCCTATGAAATCCTTCATTTGAATTCCTAAAATGTCAGTTGGACTGGTCAGCCTGCTGTCATTTCCACTTCCAACAAAGAAACCATCCAAGAGGAACAACTTCACTCACTCCAGGCCTCCAGGCGGACATTTTATTTATTAATTTTTTTTTGTTGTTTTCAAAGATGGAGCACCTCAGTTCCGCTGGGAGCCCACGACCCACACACACTGTGATCTGTATCTTTTAATGTCGCAGTGGGGGAGGCAAGTTCTCTGCCCCGTTGAATTGAGGGCAAACTGAGTAAAAAAGTGTGTGTGTGTGTGTGTGTGTGGGGACATGGTGCTGTGTGCTGCACCGGTGGCAGTGCTCTTGCTCTCCCTCCCCACTCCTGGTCTCCGGAGGTCATCTGTGCAGCGAGTGGCGAGTGGTGGTGCAAAAAAGCGCGTCCACCGTCCACCTCTGTGCTGTGTGCTGTGCGACTGGACGCCAGACTGTGGGAGAGGATCGATGGAGCTTGACGGAACGTTCTTGGTGGGTCACTCGCCGCAGTTTGCCGACTTTAATGGCAGCAATATCTCACGCCATCTGTCACCCTCCGCAGGCCCAGGCAGGGGGTCCCACTTTACGGCGGCGGATTAAGGCCCGTAATTGTCAGTTCTTGCTCTGGTGTTCCTGCCAGCCGCTGTCTTATGGCACTGATGGACCCCCAGTTTTTGGGGAAAAACACACACACACACATACACATATGCACACATACTTGAGTAGACACACACAGGCACACACACACACGTGCACACACTTGAGTATACACTCACACACACTTCAGTACACACACACACACATGCACACACACTTGAGTATACACTCACACACACACATGCGCACACACACTTGAGTACACGTCCACGCCACACACACAGGCACACACACTTGAGTACACAGTCTGCATCTTCTGCTTCTTAGGGTATCTGGCTAAGAGATGATGTCCAGGGACTCTTTGTAGTTGTGCTTCTTTCTTTAATTACTTCACAAGCTGTGAAAGCAATGATGCCGAGAGTCCTTTGGATTAAAATGGTCTTTTGTTTTTTTTTCTTCAAGCTTAATTTTTTTCCTTGCCAAAGGTTCCCTTTGTGCCCGTGTAATGATATTTTCTCCCTTTTTGAAAAACTGAGTCTATCAGAAGATGTTGTCAAAATGTTTATCAGTTCAATTCAATTTTGCCATCGTCAAGGTGTGAAGCACTTCTGGTAGTGCAATACTGTGCCATTGTTATCAGCAGGGGGTTCATGAGAAGAAGAGCTTTCGAAAAATGTTTCTTTTCGAAGACGAATAAAAGTTGTTCAGTATTGCAGTCGAGAGGCCATTACTGTGCCATTACTGTGACACAAGTAGAAACTTTTTAATCAATAATAACAGCCACAAAAAATGTATAATCTTTTCTCTGCCTAGTACTTAAAACTTTTCTGGTTCATTTATCCTCATGTGATCAATAAGATAGGTTTGAAGTAGAATTCTCATGCTATCGCAACATTATTGTGTCAATCCATACAGAGATAGATTTCTTCAGAGCTAAAATTGGATTGATCTGTGGTCTATTCTGCTTTGATGAATACGTGGAGCTCTTCCTGACACCTCTGTAGTTTCAGCATGGGGAAAACCTGTCAGCCCACCTACAGACTGAATGACTTTCTACAGACGAGCCATCTTTTATCTCATAAGCTCACTAAATTATGAAACTTGAAGCACCTTTCCTGTGCACATTATTAGAGGTGGACATCCCGTGCTCAGAAAGTCTTGCCACATATTTATTCTAGCCAATTCACTGAACTATCTGATTCTAGACAGCACAGATCTTCAAGGGGGTAGATGACCTAATTACTGAAATCACCTGTGTGAAGAGTACAGGCAGGAGGAATTCATTAAAGGACTTTTTAAGCTGGTTTGTCCACCTCTGCATATGATCACGCTGCTTCTGCCTTCATGCTTGTTCTACGGTTTCCCGTCAATACAGTATGCATTCACCAGAAGCAGTGAAATGCCATATATATACACGATGGTAACCATTAAAGGAACACTTCACTTTTTTGGGCTCATTTTTCAACTTTCTTAGAGTTAAACAGTTGTGTTTTACCGTTTCTGTATCCATTCAACCGATCTCCGGATATGGCAGTAGCACTTAAACTATAAGCTTGGCATAAATCACTGAATGAGACTGGACCATTTAGCATGCTACTAATATCTAAAATGCTACTGCAACAGAGTTGGGAAATGAGCCTATTCACAAAAAAGTGGAGCGCTCTCCACTTTAAAGTAGTCTTGTGCTTACTTACACTCACAAACCTCCACATGAAAGCCTAATGACCACAGCTGGAAGTGAAGAAAGCCAACACAGACCACAGTTGTGACCTGTACCAGTGAAGTTAGTGGAAATACAGGAGAAATGCTGCCCTTGTCAGCATCCTGCCAAACCTATCAAGCATCCTTTTTTTTCACCTCTGTCTCATAAAAGATGAGCACCACAGAAGGTCAGTAAATATATCACACAGGAGATGTGCAGCAGACAGAGACAGGATATGAGTGACGCAAGGAAACCCGCCGACCACATGAGATCTATGATATAGTACACAGTGTGAGATGTGTGTGATGGATACCATCAGCAACTCAACAGAAAATCAAAATCGCTTTAATAATTTTGAGTGGTCACATCTTGCGCTCTCTCTTTTCTCTTTCACCCCCACCCCCCCAACACACACACACCACCTAAAGCAATACCCCCCACACCAATTCCCCCATCACGATTTTCTCATTTCCTTGCATTTACTTTTCGTATTTTTCACACACACACAAGACACACACACGCACAAGACACGTGCGGGGCACTGCTGCAGATTGTTTCCCAGCATGCCGTTCTGTTCCGCCAGCTCTCCCCCCCCTCCATCTTGCCTTGTATTAATATGTCACAACCCTGTGGCCAGCTCCATCTGCTGGGGTCCTCTGCTAGGGCCCCAGGACGTGCGGAGGGCCAACCCCCTGCCCCCGCTCTAGTCAGGGCCTCATAACCTGGACATGATTACCTACAGAGACGCCCTTGGTGGCTGTCATCTACGTTCATGTTCACGTTCATGTTGTATTAGCCAAGTCACTTGGAAATGTCATCGGAATGAAATTGGGAGAAATCCATGGTCTTATGGTGTGTCAGCTTTGTGGTGACAAAGTAAATGAAATGACTGGAATAGACTGGAATAGAGTTTGACTGGAATAGAGAATTGTTCCTCATTTGAATTTGCCTGGATTTAGCTCAGTGTCATGTCACATTCTTACACATTTTGGACTACTTTTATCCTGGAATATGTAAATCCAGGAGGCAATTAAAGGGCTGCAGGAGGATCATGTGAAATGAAATCCATGTTAATTATGTGTGTCACTGTCTGGTATATTGTGTTATTTTTGTACTTTTTAGGCGGCATTGGTACAATGTGTTTGCGTGTTATGTTGGAATTGGGGAATGAGGGCGTGTTGAGAGATTTTAGACTCGACACATGTCCTCTTTCATTGCCTCATTAGTATCGACTGAGGACAGGCTACAGCCTTAGATTGGCTTCAGCTGACAGGAGAACAACACAGGCTGTTGAACAACACATGTAAGCCATTCACTCACAGCTACAGTGACACACAGGTTGTCACGTAAGGATTCTGAGCATGCAGCATGCTGAGAGCAAGATCCACACGCCTGACTGACTATACTGGGAGATCTGGGCTTTTCCTGTGTGTGTCTGCGGCTTGATCAGGGAAGAGTCTTTCTGTCTGATATAGCCGCAGGATACTGCTACACCAGATGTGGCTGGAAAAATTCCTTTTGCAGGTTTCACTTGCTCAGTTCTCTCTCTCTCTCTCTCTCTCTGTCTCTCCCTCTCTGTCTCTTTCTCCCTTGTGCCCCCTTCTTTTTCTTCTCCTCCCGCTCTCTCTGTATTGTTCTTTTATTACTCTTTCCTGCACAGTTGCTGAATCACATTTGCAAAGGGATCCAGCACTGAACAATATCCTAAAGCCTCTGTGCATATTCATTGCATACAGCGAATGTGAGATTAACAATAAATATCCTACAGCCTTCTGTGCATATTCACACAGCAAATGTGAGATTAACAAATGATCAGTGGAAAAACAGGTGGTAGGAGGCACCTCGTTAGTTAAACTAATGTGCAAGGTTGGGGTCTGGAAAATTGTGCTTTGGGAGTGTGCACACAAGCCTACATTATAAGTCAGTGCAAGTTTATTTGTGAAGCCCATTCCAGTTACAGAGGCAATTCAGCATACTTTTAAACAAAATGAAAACAAAACAGAACAGATAAAGATAAAAACAAAGAAGAGTGAAAATATATTTATGAAGATGTAATATACGTAAAACAGAATCCATAGAAATAGATTTGAGTCATTATGGAAGTAGCTTACACTGTGTGCTTATCTCATTACCATTCGCTGGTCAGATGCATCTGCCCAAGTGAAGGAACTTCAGATTGAAATGTTTAGTTTCAGTGGAAGTAGCCCCAGTGGTGCTTCTCCTTAGGAATAGAGCCCATAACGACCCTAAAATAGAGTATTACAGAAAAGGAGAGACTCCATTAGCTTACTATTTTCCCAAAAATAGGGCTTCAAAGAAACCCACCCAAGAAAAACAATGGAGTTAGTAGGAGCCCCAAGTGTTTGTGAGTCTGACAGAGGGTTACCTCCACTATGAAAAATAGAATCTAACAGGATAGACCCTGAAAGTTAGAAAGTTTAGTGCAGGGTAAATGCAGGTAAATGTTTACACAGCTTTTAAAACTTCCCAACAGTGCTTGTTATTTTTCAGTAATGTAACTGAAAGGAAATCTGAATCTTCATAAGTCGGTAGATGCTTAAATGAGTCACGAGGCGAATGAAGACTTTTTTTTGAGTGTCCATTTACTTGGAGATACTAGGGGAAGCCCTGTTAAGAAAAAGCACTCAAAGTTGCATAGTATCTCTTTAAGAGCTAATCCAGTGATGTGACATTTCAACATAATTAGATTCAAAATTTCTTGTGTTTTCCTCAAAAAAGGGAAACATATGTTTTTAAATGATTGCTGAATAGATTTGAAATTACATTTTTCATGATCTGACTGAAATCTAACTCATTTCATTACTGGTTTAATGGTTGCTGTTTTTAGTAAACAAAAACACACCATTGTCTGCTATCAAAGAAAAAGCAATTTGAGGCATATAAAAGTGTGTGTTGTTCCTTGACAGTGAAAGTGCGGACCACAAATCCAGCAGGGTTAAAAATATGAAATAAATAGTGTGAGGAAGAAGAAGAAGAAGGAGAAGTGGCGCATGTTACCCGTGAGGTACCTTCTGCCTCGGGCCCCTGTGCTCAGCTCTTCCATCTGGCTCTCCTCGCCTGCAGTGGGCCGGCGCGTGACTGTGCCTCGCCTGCAGGGCTTGTTAAGAGTTGAGAGTCAGGTGTCAGGTGGGCTGGCGCGTAGATAAGAGGAGGCCATAAGTGCCTTCACGTTCTGCTGCATTCATTAACCTGGCGGGTTGTACAGACACAGACGCTGAACCCTGTGATGCTGAGTCTGCTGACCTCAGGCCGGCGCTCATCTTCACCCTGGGCCGTGTCCCTCTGAACCGGGAGCTCTGCTTTGCCTCCATGGGTCCTTGGAAAGCAAAGAGGAAAAATCTTGCATTTGTTTCCCCAGCACGATGCTTATAGTGTGTTCAGCACTCTGCTTGCTAATCTGTGAGAGGGGAAATCAGGAACTTACCTGATAGCTGTCAGCTACCTCCATGCTATGTAGCTATTATTATTTATTTATTTTGTTATTATTTATTTATATTATTTCATTCTGTTACCGTTGACAGATTTACTGAGTCTACAGAGGAAGTTATGTTTACAAAATGATAGCGTCCTTTTCTATGCTGTGGTATGTTGGGGAGGCAACACTAGGAAAAGGGATGCTGGACGACTGGACAGGCTGGTGAGAAAATGGTGTGGAGCTGGAGACAAGAGGACCCTGAGCAGACTGCTCTCTTTAATGGACAATGGCTGCCACCCACTGCACACCACTTTCTCCAAGGAGAAGAGCATGCTCTTCAACGCCACACAGAAGGGGACACACATGATTGACTTGAATGTTTAAGTCTGTTTCTGAACACTGCTTTTTATACCATGCCTTTATTGGGGTGTCTTTATACATTACTTTACACAGTAGCTAAACTACCTTACTGGATATATCAGTCATTAGCCCAGTTTGCTAGACTGCCTGTATGGTCAATACATTTTGTCTATGATCTAAGTAATGAGTGTTCTTTGTTTTATTGTGTAGCCTGTTGTACCTGATGAAGATATTAAACTTGCACTGGAAATGTACTTGCAATGATACTTTCTTGCTTTATGATATCACAGTTTTACATGTCACAACATGTCTTCCTTTGTACTCATGTAGTGATTGTGTGTGTCGGTCATACATGTCTGTGCCTATGTGTATGTATGTGTGATGTGTATATGATATATGTAGGTGATATACATGTATGTGTTCATGTGATATATGTGTAGATGTATATATGATGTGTATATTATGTGTACTGTATATGCTACTGGCCACCTTCATTTCCTAAAAATAAAGTATCTCTACTTTACTCTACTATCTACTGCAAGCCTCCTCACATGACCAAAGTCACTTAAACAAGACAGCTCGTCATCCAACAGCTCATGGTCAGGACTTTAATCACGCGTTGTTAAAAGCAGTGGTGGAGATCCTGGCCTCAGAAAGTAAAAATCCTGCCAAGTATTCCTCATGCCTGTGCACTTAACACAGTTAATTTTAGCAATTAGCTAATCTACCTGTCTGGTGATTTGTGTGCTCATTAGGATCAACTGATTTAAAAACGTGGCAGGTTTTTTTTTTCCAGTTTCTGAAGCCGGTATCTCCACCTTGTAAACTCAAGGTGGAGTGCAAGTTGCATGCAAGTTGAATTTGCCTAAAATAGCGCTGTCGATTCAATCAGAGTACATCACTCCTTCTGTGACAACATGATGGCAGACCAACTCTGACTGGAAAGCTGTCTCCATGTAGACACCACTAAGAAACCACTGAAGTGAGGCTCTCTACCTTGCCATCCCCTCCTCTACCATAGCCAAACATTGATTTGAATGCGGTTTGATAGCCACAGTGGAAATGAAACTGTGACTTTATGCTCTGTTCTAGTTCAACGGTTGGTTTGTTTGCATGGATGCATACTTCAACAGGGCCATCAGTATTCTACAGTGAAACAAGGAGGATGAGCTAGGAAAACCTAACAAGTTAAAGCAAGAGAAGAGCAGAGAAGAAAATAAAAGAGAGGAAAGAGGAGGCAGGGGGTATTAAGATAATTGTATAAGTCTTGAGAACTTCTGGTTCCTGGAAGAGACAGTGATATTAAAGTCTACAAAGTGGTCTGATAATATGTCATAGAACACAAATCTCCAAGGGAGAAAATAGTTTGATTTTTTTGATGGTACTATTACCACAGCCTTCATTGCTTCATATTGTTCACCTTCCCTTGGGTCCACATATCCTTATAAAATAGATTTCAATACTTTAATACCTATATGGAGTAGAAAGAAGTACAGAATGCTTATCATTGTGTATGGCAAATGATTTCTGCATTTCATCATTTTTTCATTTAAACAGCTAAATTTAACACCTGAACAGTTAACAGTCTCTTTCTCTCCAACACTGTACAGCACTCGATATCGATCAGATGTGGCATGTTGGCGGAAGCCTGCAGCAACATTAAGTAGCAGTAATAAAAACAGACAGCAGAGCTCCGTCCAGCATGAATCCAAAACATAGGGCAGATGGTTTAGCAGCAATTTAAAATGATTTAAATGTGATCAATAAGGAAATAAACATACTGTTTCAGATGATGTAATGTTAGCAGATGTGTTGCCGCTGAATGTGTGGCCATGACTGGTTTTGAATGTGGGTTTGGTTTTTGGCAGGCCTACTTCTCTTCTCTCCCATGATTCCAGTTCTTCTAACCATCACTTTCAGTGGCGCTCAGCAGAGGGCCATTATAGCCTACTTTATCTCCTGCTTGTTTGGAAATTTACCAGGTACTTTTTTTTACTTCTCTTACCCTCCCTTTAGTTTTGTTCTCTCTCTCTCTCTATCCTTAGTCTTATTTATAAATTGAAACCCAAACAAGCTTTATTGGCATGACTGTACAACGATATTGCCTAACAAAATAAAATAATCATGCAGCACAACAAAATGTTAAAATATTAGTGTACGTAAAGACCTTTCAAGGCTCTCTCTCTTTCTTTGTCCCCTCTTTCTTTGGCTCTTTCTCTGTGATAAGCCACATTTGCCTCTGTGTGTGTGTGTGTGTGTGTGTGTGTGTGTGTGTGTGTGTGTGCGCGTGTATGTGTGTGTGTGTGTGTGTGTGTGTGTGTGTGTGTGTGTGTGTCTGTGTGCATCTGTGGAGCGCCGAGGTTTGTTTACCCATCATTCCTGAAGATAACGTATCACTCGGCAGTGCTGGATAATCACTCCTCAGTGAGTGTGGGGGGATAAAGATGTTTAATCTTCTAAGACTTATGACTTTAGCGCAATGTTAATGGGAATCATAGAGAAGAGAAGAGAAGAGAAGAGAAGAGATGAGAAGAGAAGAGAAGAGAAGAGAAGAGAAGAGAAGAGAAGAGAAGAGAAGAGAAGAGAAGAGAAGAGACACAGGAAGAAGAAGTTTCCCTCCCAGAGATCTGGCCTTGACTGGATGAGAGGAAGGATCCCGATGGAGCGGCCGTGTGCTCAGAGAATACGCTTGTGTATTTACTGTCGGTGACTGACGGCTCTCGCGCCACACATCACACCTGTCTCATCCATCACACCCATAAGCCTGTGGGACGACGTCTCAACACACAAAACACACACACACACACACACATCCACCCACACACACACACACACATTCTCTCTTTCTATCTCTCTTTCTCACTCTCACAAATAGATGCACATGTGCTGTTTTATACCTCTGGTTTCTTCTTCAAAGCTTTGCAGCCTCCTTCAAAACTGCCCACTGAATCACAGGGCTTTGTGTTAAATATCAGGGTGAGATATGATCACTGTGAAAATCTTTAAAGGGCACTGACATTCATTCACATCAATTGTGCTTGTGTCAGCTCACTGGCTGCTGTGGAGAGAGAAGAAGAAGAAGGAGAAGAGAGAGAGAGAGAGAGAGAGAGAGAGAGAGAGAGACCAAAAAAAGCAAAAAAAAAAAACGCTGCTGCTGTCTCACCCAACCAGACACACTCTTATTTCTTACAGTTACCAGGGACAGGTAAATAATGAAATATCTTTTGGAGTCAGCAGGAAATAGGCACCGGCGCCACTCACCATGTGTTCAAGGCCCGGCGCGGAGCAAGTGAGACAAATAGACACGGTGAATAGACAGTGACTGAGGCGCCGGTCGGTTCGCCGCCGTTGCCGTCCCAGGTTGTTATTTCTCCGAGAGGGCTATTTTGGGCAAAGTGACTTTATTTATGCACACGGCGTGGTCGCCGCTCAGTAACACCGGGAGCGTGGGCTGAGATTTATGGGGCCACGGTGTGATGAATATGCACCGCACATTCAGGTGTCAGTCCGTATCTGCCAAGCCATCAGTCTGTCCGTCTAGCGTAAAGCGGGAGGTGAGGCGAGGACGGCAAGGTGTGATCGGCTAAAGACGGATTTCATTAAGGGGCCTACGCTGACGTGCGCCAACACTCGTGCTAATGTGATGTAGTGGAGTGAAGCACTGTCTAGGGAGATGAGTCACCCTCATTAGGTGGCTTATGGTGAACATTATGGTCAACATAATGGTAACGGGCCTGGTATGTCTTAATCCATTTAAGGAACATAATATTATTGCTACTTATTTTAACTGCTCCATGACACTAGGGCACTATTTGACAGAAATGGAACCCATAGCGACAGTTGGCGTTGGTTATCTTGTCTTTGTCTTTGCCTTGACTATATTTTCCTTTTTAAACATAATATTTAATGTCTCTTAAGTGTATCTTTTTACGAGAGCAAAAGGAACCAGAGTCAAATTTCTCATTTGTAAAGTCAAACTTAGCCAATGAAGTTATTTCTAAATCTGATTATGATTATGAAACCTTTATCACTACTTAGAGATGGTGGATAGCAATAATGCAGCATAGTTCAGTATGTTGACTCTCTTAGAAAAACTCATGAACGTTTCTCTAGACCTATGTAATAAAACAGCAAATTGCATCCATTTTATTACCATGAAGACTGTTTAGCATTATGGGGCCTAACTGGTAAAGTTGTTTGCTATCCTTCTCAGATGGGGGATACTGAGTTCAGAAATTAAAAATGCCCCCACATATTTCATTTAACTATTTTCTGAACTAGGTTACCCTAATGACCAAACAGTTTATCAATTTATCAGGCCACTACATTTTTGTAGTGATCATGAGTCCGTGCCTAATCTCACCCGAGACCCAGGCTGCCTCCAGCCATCTGCATGAACACATGAGCTAGTTGCTGAAATCACTTTTGTTAAATGAACAGGCAGAAGGAATACATGACAGGATTTTTACATCCTGAAGTTGGCATCACCACCTCATTAGGATCAGTTGATTTAGCAATGGTTGGATGAAATACTTGGAGGGTTTTGTTTTACTTTCTGAAGCCATAATTGACACCTTTGTTTATGTTTTTGGGCCTATCCTCACTGGTAAAGTGATTTATATATGTAACAGGCTGTCCTCTACAGCTGCACATTTGTAGTGATCATGTATTTGCTGTAGCTCTCCATTGGGATACACATGAGCTTTGATCAAGGTTGTTTTCCCGACTCGCTGTTTTCTCTCTGTGTACTCGTCTCTCCTGAGGTGGAGATTTGGCAGGGGGGGTCAGAGAGTCCGCTTTTTGATGGAGGACAAAAAGAGCCTTCCCACACGCCGCCAGGCACTCTCCCCCTCGGCCCCACAGCTCCTCAGCTATGAGTGAGGGATGGCATCTGCTGACGGCCTCCATCTGCTCTCTCACGCTCTCTCCCTCATCCTCCGGGATCCCTGCCTCAGCTCGCCCGAGACCCAGAGTGCATCCAGTCATCCGTGTGATAGAAACACGGCAACCTGGGGTGAGGGTGGGTCTACGTCAACATTCACAGAGGGCGGGGGGGATCAGGAGGGAGTGGTGGAGTTGGGGTTGGGGGTGGGGGTGCGGGAGCAGAAGCAGGGGTAGGCATGAGGCGGAGTTGCGTTGCACCTGTTGGTCAGGTAGCGTTGTCTTGAGAGGTGGACCCCAGGGCCCTTTGCTCTGATGAATATGCAGCACGGCCAGTTAGCCAGTCAATCAAGCCCGTGGCGCAGAGGCTGTGTCTGTGTCCGTGTCCGTGCCTGTGCCTGTGGCTGTGCCTGTAGCTGCAAGCCCTGCTCCCGGCTCTTTAAGGATCCCCAGATTAATTCCCCTTGTCATGGCGCACATTAGGTTTGTTTTCTCCAGGCCCTCTTTGTTTTCTCCTCTGATTCCATACATTCATAACAATTACCTCGCTCCCTCCCGTGTCCCCCTGTTCTTGTTTGTGAAGGCGGCACCAGGGCAGAGCTAGGGATGGATGAGTTCCTGGAGCAGCATGGCAACACACAGTAAGTGTTTTAAACAAAATTGAGAGAAATTTCTCCCGATAGAAATTTACTCAGCTCAGGGGACGACATCAGCAGCAGGCGGAGAAAGGGGAGGAGGGAGAGAGAGAGAGAGAGAGAGAGAGAGAGAGAGAGAAAAAGGAGAAGACAATTTCCTACAATGCAAAGATGGGTCTGGTTATATAACCTGTAACCAGCAAAGGACTACAACATTGGTATTCTGTGAGAGCAAACAGAGGGGAAAATAAAAACAAGAGCAAGAAGCCCACTGACCTGAACAGCAAAGACACATAAACAAGCCGCCATCTGTGGGGCTGCGCCGTCCTATTTACTCCGGCCAGATGGGCCGAAACAGCTGGCCCTGCAGTCGCTCCTGCCACAGATGAGCTGCTCTGGCCATAAAGGTTTCATCTCACAGAATTTCACATATGACTAAGACTGCTGCCATATCAACTGTTCTCCCCTGACAGGTGGAGAGAGGGGACTGGAGCGAGTCCAGGGCGAGTTTTTTTTTTTTTCCTTTTCCCCCTCCTCCGCCATTTTCCTTTCTCGCCTTATATGTTCACACCAGGGAGCCCAGGGAAGCTTTTAGGCGGGGGATCACATCTTAATGGCCTGGAGATGTTCACAATGTGAAGGAGAGAGATTCCCAGACATCTCTTTTTTGAAGGCAACTTCCGAAGAGGAGGAGGTAGAAATGAGCTGCCAGCTCCACCGAGTACGAGCGGAGGTGCCAGAGTGACTCCTTTTAACTCCTCTTTTTTTCTTCTTCTTCTTCTTTTAAAAAAAAAATCATCCTGTCTCTGCAACACTGTGCTTTTTTGACAGCTGCTGAATTAAACAGGTCAAACCTCTAAGGTGGAATTGGAGTGTGAGTCACACAGAGCTAATACCATGGCGGGACATGGAGGGAAAGTTCAACTAAGGGAAGTGTTCGTTCATTTTACCTGATAGTGGTTCATACATCACACCCAGATTAAGGTAAAGTAAACTGTTGTTGACCCTACAGCGATCGTAAAAAAAAAATCCACAAAAGAAGGGCTCTTCCAACTAATGTAACAAGCATCATAAAGGGTTTTGATAAACACTGATAAGTCTGTTTTTTTTCTTTCACAAGTTTGATGGCTAAACCCTACCTGGAACATCTGGCGTTCAAGCCTGGCCACCCCTCTGCCACCCCTCTGCCACCCCGCTTCCACCCTGCTGGGCACCAGAGATCCCAGAGTCATTGTGTCAGACGCTCGCATCATTTCACACATGCCTCCCATGCCTCGTGTTTGCCAGAGGAAGAACCCCCTTCCATGTTGAAATGAGCCGAAAAGACATAAAAACCCCCTTCTCCTTCTCCTCCTCCTGCTCCTGCTCCTCCTGCTCCTCCTGCTCCTCTCCTCCTTGCAGACTCTGATGAAAGGCAATCCCTCTTCTTCATTAAAATGGATAGCGTGCTGGTCTGGCCCCCCGCCTCGCTGCAGGAGCCGAGAGGAGCTGGAGAGACTGGGAGGAACGAGAGAGAGAGGGGAGCATGAAAGGGAAACGTGTCAGCTGCGCCATGCCAGCTGTAAGTATGGCAGGGGCCTGATTGTAGCGCTGTCATGGCGCCCGAACAGGAGGGTAGATGCAGCGGAGACAGATGCCGACACACGGGACACTCGAGATGGGGGGGCATCAAACACGCTGCCACCCCGCGTTATCATATCAACTCCACATTCAACAGCCTCGTCGGATCTATCTCGCTGTTTGAACTGCGAGCTCTCTGAGTGGAGACAAAAAAGGAGAGAGATGAATACGCATTTAGAATGTAGCAAAGGGAAGTGAATAGTGGGGGAAAAAATGGCTTCCGTTTTTTGTCTTTTCTGTGGAAATGAGGGCTGTGAAATGTAGCCATCTGTCCCAGGCGTTAACGCGCAGCATCTTTCTCTGTTTATAGACAGGCTGCTTCCTGACAGATACCGTTCTGTCTCACACTCACCATCCCTGCCACCCACCAAGAATAAAAAACCCTTAGATGCCATTGTGGACTGAATGGATCACAAGTGATTTACATAAAAAATGTCACTTTGCTAGAGAAACAGTTGGCGTGACTGATGTGTCCAGTGAAAGCTGTCTTTGACAATTCCTTTACATTGGACATGGTGCCATGTTGAAGCTATTAAATACTGCAGCCCATGCTAACATTACAAGGGAGCCTTCTAAGGTGGAATAATTTATGAGCCTCTGCTGTTCTTCCGTCTAAAATAGGTAATTAACTCGGCAGATAATTGTGATATCTGCAATTCCAAAAAATCTGTCAAGCATATCCTCAGTAGTGGTCGACTTCTGATCAGGCAATCTTTCTCTGCTGAAATTGTGAAGAATTTTTTTGATCCCCCCTTCTTCACTCTTGAATGACAACCACTTATCCTCTGCGAAGCACTGACTTGAATTTCAACAACCTTTTGTGAAGTTCCAGCAAAGTTAAAGGCAAGGAAAAGTTTGCCATCGAAACAAAGTTTGCATCTCAAAAAAAATGTCATGGACTAACAAGCTAGCCAAAAACTAAAAAAATCTCACTGCCCCTTCCCTTAACAATGACAAGAATAATAAAGTTTCATAAAAAATTATGATTACCCCCAGACCAAGACATCTCGGGTCACACAGATAATATACAGTCCAGTGGACTAAGATGGTCTTTAGGTTGTACTTTAGGCCATCTCAACTCTTTTGTTGGATCTTTTTTTCCCTAAGAACCCACACCACAGACCACTGACTAAAGTCGTCAGACAATTCTAACTTTAATCCAGGCATTATTGAACTCCGTCTTCCTTACTCTGGGTGATGCAAGTAGTTCTTGAACCAGCACAAGGGGCAATGTACTGTTGCACGTAGGCCTATGTGAGATAGCTCACTGTGTTGTTTTATGTTTTCTGCAAAGTCTCTAACAGCATCAAATCTTTTCCAATGATGAGCCATTGATTTTGCTCACAATTTTGTCTTTGTGTTGTAGGCTTTGATTCAGCCTGGATTGCGTTTTATTTCTAGCACTCTCACACTCCACAGCTGTCTACTTTGATGTGTCTCTGCTGCGATTCATTACTTCGATTTTATTCCCAGACCTGACCAGTCGCAGAATGTCCTATCCCCCCAGGGGATGACCACATTCGGTGCAAGGGAAATTACTGCTGTTCCATTCATTTTCACTTAACTAAAATTTGATGCACATTATTCATTGATAGCTTCTCTACAATAACAAAGACTAATGACAACCGCCCCCCCCACCACCACCACCACCCCCTGAAAAAAAAAAAAATCCTTTTGTGAAGAGTTTAATGTGAAGTGAGCAATTGTTGACTTAGTGTACAGCCATAAACCTCACCACCATTAGGAGTGCATCCAAACAAATATCACTGCTAGAGGCGGACTAGCTAATGGGGAGGCCCTTCGATATCCATTCTTGTTACTTGAAGCCATGTAGAGCAGCAGCAGCAGCAGCAGTAGCAGAAGAAGAAAGGACCAGGGCACTCAGATAGATTCTTTTTTTTTTTTTTTAGAACAGGCACTCACAGGGCCTTCCCGTCCATCTCCCCGTGTTTACTAATGCAGATTTAGACGTCGACGACGACACAGAGCTGCTATTTTCTGCATGAAGGAAAACGGGGGCAGGCGGTAACAAGATGAATAAATTAGTGTCGGGATCGGGGGAAGCTGGGCACGAGGCATGAAGTGAGTTGTTAAGGAGGTGAGATCGGACTCATTTGAACAGCAGCGTCTGTCCTTGGGGCTCCATCAGCATGGCAGGAGGCATCATAAGCCCTGTTAATTTAACATGTGCTAATCTGCCTCTGAAGTCGAGTTAAAGAGGGGAGGGGAGAAAAAGAAATGGAAGAAGATGGAGCCTGCACTACTAGTGTGTAGATGAAGAAGTTACTGCTGGCCCCACGTGCATAAAAAGCCTCCCTGATCTGTGTCAATAAAGTGAAGCGTTTAAGATATCGCTGGAGAGGTGTATCGGCTTGATAACTGGAGCATTAATTAATTCCTTGGCATGCACAGGCGAAAGCAAAGCAGAACCATTAGAGATGAGAGACACCCCCACCCCACCTCCACCCCCACCCTCTGTACTCTCTCGCCTCGTTTCCTGAGTGCATTTTCTTGTTTAAATTGCTGTAATTGCACTGTAGGGTAGGTCAGAGGCAAAGACTTAGGGGTCATGTTTTGCAATATTGCTCTCATCAGAGCTATTATGGTGTGGGTGGGGGGGTGGGGGTGGGGGTGGGGGGACACTGCGGGGGCAGTGAGCACAGGGGGGGCATCACCACCTAATGGTGCTGCTCTCTCTTGGTAAAAGTGCTGGGTGATTCTCGCTGGCAGTGCCGCACAGTATAGAAGTTTTCCAGTGTGGAGAATGTGTGTGTGTGTGTGTGTGTGTGTGTGTGGGTGGGTGGGTGGGTGTGTGTGTGTGATGGCTAAAAAGGGGGGAAGCTTTTTGCACGCTGCTCTCAATGGATTAGTTAGTTTTCCTCTCTCTCTCCCCCTTGCTTTCCTTCTTCCCCTGTTACAATCCCCGAGGGATCTTGATCTTCTGAAGGTCACTCACAAGGATGGGATGAACCGATTCTTTCATATCTCTCGCGCTTTCTCTTTATGCAAAAGGAGGGAAGGGGGGGAGGTGGGGGCAGTGCCTGAAACCCTGGCTGGATGCAGACAATTAGCAATTTCAAAAACTGCCGAGGAGAATAAGAATGCCGGGAAGATGAATTCAATGGAAAAGCCACACACCACACCCACACCACATAGAACGTCTGCCGTAGAGAATACGGTGACTGTCTGACCTTCCGTGTACACCACTAGTGATGGCCCTGGTGCTTTGCAGAGCGGTGGCAATGTCAACATGCAATTGCCACACAGCTCATCTGTTGTGTTAGGTATTACTGTATTGTCTTTCTTGGGTGGCAAAAGATATTTTGGGCCTCCTTATGTCATTACTTTGTCCACACTAATTTTTTGCATCCTCAAAGGACTTCCTGTTAATAATGGACGCTTAAAATTGTCCTAACGTTCACCCCCCTCTGGTGACAACCCTTTTTTGGTTTGGATGGGAGTTGTCAGTAGACACCCTTTTGCCTCGTACAAAAAATATAATGCCCATTTGTTTCCACAATAGGCTCCAGCATCATTTAAACTGCTCTGCAAAATATCCAATAAATGCGCCACCAGGAAGCAGCCGTAAATAGATCTTTGATGGTAATGTGTGATGTCACTCTAATAAGAAGAGGTTGCTCCCCCCTATTTCTCCATTATATTAAGGGAGAGAGGAATAGAGGGAGAAGAGAGGAGAGAAATGTTTTGGAGTGAGCAGGCAGCGAGCGATAACTCTCGCTAAAGTAGTGATTGGGCTGAAGAGGTGAGAGGATGAAGTACTCCACACTCCATAAACGGCCTGGAATATAAAACTGGGGGAAAATGGAATGCTTTTTTTCCCTTTTTTTTTTTTTTTACTTATTACCAACACACTGTGTGCTTTATCCTTTGTTCTGTCTAAGCTTAATATATGTGACTAGATTATTCTTTTTTGTTCTTGTTTGTGTGTGTGTGTGTAGTGTTTGTTTCAGTGAATGTGTGTATTTCAATGTGTTTGTCTTTGCGCGTGTGTGTGTGTGTCCATGTCTGTGTCTATGTGTGTGTGTGTGTTTCCATTAGTGTGTATGTTCCAGTGTGCCAGTATCCCAGTGTGTGTTTCAGTGAGAGTGTATGTGTGTGTGTGTGTGTGTGTGTGTGTGTGTGTTTGTTTTGTTGTGCACATGTGGCTGTTTGTTTGTATGGGAGCCACAAGCCTGCTTGTACAGCGTTGGCAGGTCTGTTGTGTGTGATGGCCGCTGGCTGGTGCTGGTGTCTGTGTGCACGTGAGCCTCTCATTATAGAGAAGCTCCTGTGTGTGTGTGTGTGTGTGTGTGTGTGTGCTGGAGAAGACTTCAGCTTCAGCCTCAGTGACGCTGGCTGGCAGCAGCCACCCCAAGAGGCAGCAGTGTGGAGAGGTGTTGCAGCTGCTGCCACTTGGCTTTCCTCGGCTCGGCACGGCACGGTATGGCATGGCATGGTTCGTTGCGGCATGGCGCCACACACACACACACACAGACATACACACATACAGTACACACACACACACACACACACATACACACAAACACAAACACACATACAAACACTCTTCCCTACTCCTTGTCTGGGGGCAGGACCTGCATACTAATGCACCTGTTTCAAACGTGGCTCTCGCACAGATCAATAAGGAACAGGATCAGATGGTAGCGCTGCCTTTCAGTCAGTGAGAGAAAACTTGAAGGAGAGAGAGAGAGAGAGAAGAGATAGGGAGAGAGAGAGGGGGGAAGAGATAGAGAGATAGAGAAAAAAGAGACCCCCAGTATTGTTTGGAGGAGGCTGGTGCTGATGACAGTGATGAGGTGCAGGTATGGGGGGTAAGGAGGCTTGCCGAGACCCCGCACCTCCTCAGCATCTTCAAAAACACACCAGAAACACACTCCAGCTCTCTGCTGGGTCCCGGTGTCATTAACCCCTGCGGATCCTCGGGCTGGCGTCACGCAGGTCGTATAACTGATGGATGCTCCCTGTCAGCCAACCTGAGCAACAATTCCACAGGATCCGTCTTTCTGCTTATTCCGCGGCTTTATCAGGACCAACCACTTGGATGGGGGAGGGAGATAGACAGTGTGTGTGTGTGTGTGTGTGTGTG